>JABSTQ010011368.1:247500-847500 GCA_013358835.2 Ixodes persulcatus
GAAGCCGCGTTGGTTCGTGAACGTCGAGCAGCAGAACCTGAGGTTCGGGACCGTGAAGTTCAACGTAAACGTACGAAGCGAGCGGCGGAACCCAAGTTAACAACGTTACTAACAACGTTACTAACACCGTTAATAACACCGTTAATAACACCGTTAATAACGATCCGCGATGCTCCGCATCACCCCATGGTTCCCCTCGGGAAGATGGTGTAATTTTTTTTTTTTGGAGGGGGGGGGGGGGAGGTTTACAGATTTTGTTTTTTGTATAAATTGTTAGGTTATAAACAATTTGAACAAAAAACCACCGAATCTGAGAGAACCAAATAAATCCTCCCCAAAAAACACCCCCGAATTGAAAAAAAAAAAACAAAAACAAAACATCGAAAGCATTGAACTTTATTTGTAAGCCGTAGATGTTCCAGTTTTAGTCGAAAAACAGCGATAAACATTTGTTTGTATAAAAACAAAAACAAAAAAACGAGAAAAAAAAACGATAAACAGCCGTCGATGTTAAAAATACAAAATCCGTTCAAACCGAGAAACGCCGATTTTTTTAATACATTTGCTCCGGCGCGAGGACTGTTTTTGTCGAAAGATAGAATTCATAGTTTTCCATGAGTATTTTTTTTAACCAATAATCATTGTTTTAGTGTCCGTCCGAAACAAACCACCGAAATTCACCTATATTGTAAAGATAAATGAACACCGAGAAAAACATCCGCCGATTTCCCTCAAAAACAGAACACCAGAAAGTCTACGGCCTAGTTATCAGGCTCTACTATACAAAGTGGTCACCACGGATGGTCCCAGTGAATTGGTTCTACTAAGATAAGAACTGGACGACCGATCTCTAAACTGCACTGGCAGTCGTTACCGGTTGCATCTTCCGAAAGAAACAGGATGTGAAAAAAAAAAAAAAAAACATTTTGCTTGATAGCAACTTAATTTTATGATGAAGAGCTAAAAAATAACAGACTACTCTAAAAAAAACAAAAAACGTTTAGTAAGATTACGTTGTTGGACGCGAACCTTGGCACTTGTTGGGACTCGGAACACGCGGAACACGGTAACGGTTTAGTTACCGTGTTCCGCGTACCGCACTCCTGGAGCCTTTGGAGCACGCTTTTAAGCGCGCGCCCGGGTGATACTTGACTGCGGGGCGCGCACTTAAAAGCATCCTTCAAAGGCCCCGGTATTGCGGTAGACGGTACACTGTAACGGTTTGCCTAAAGATAGGGACTCTTAGCAAACCGTTACCGTACTGCCGTTACCGCGGGCACGACTGCTCTTCCGCGTACCGTTCAAATCCTGTACAATTTGTTTTTAGCGTACCGGGGACTCGTACCGTGGTACCGGAGCTCGGACTGGAGCATACCGTGGTGGCGCAAGTTGGCGGCAATAAATAAATGTATAAAAAATGGTGGCGCGACAAAGGGGAATAGTGATAAGACTAAGGATCGATATAAACCGGTTCCGGATACTCGAGACATCGTTTCTTGGCAATGTAGTCGAAGCTATGGGCTTACCTGAGCTCGCGCACCCTGGGCATCGATAAAATCTATGCGCGTGTCCTCTTTGTTGCTTCTGATATCCCATGAAAAGCTGCCCCCGAGTGGGGGGCACCGGTATCGTGCTCGCCACTGACATAAAATGAAATCAGGTATGCTTTCCGCACAAGTGTAATGCCCTAGTTACACCGGCAGCCTTAACCTCAGTTCAAGACCGCCGTACAAAAAATTCCCAACAACATTTCTTCAAAGATTCGCCTATTTGCAGACGACTTTGTGGTATACCAGCAAATAGCTAGTCAAAGCGACTGCCTAACTCTTCAAAGTGATTTGGATATCATACTTTCATGGTGTGACACGTGGCAAATGCAGATATATATAGATAAAACAAAAACAATGACATTTACCAATCGTCGCTCATCTTTTCAATACGACTACAAAGTTATAGATTCAAAATTGGATAAAGTATCCACATATAAATATTTAGGAGTCCACTTGACATCCAACCTCTCCTGGAACACTCATTTAGATTATATAGGCTAACCAGTCACTTGGTTTCTTAAGAAGGCATTTATATATGGCAACAGCAGAAACCAAACTACTTACATACTCTACCCTCATTAGGCCAAAGCTGGAATATGCAGCTATAATTTGGAACCCGCATCAAAAATATTTAATTAATAATTTAGAATCACTGCAAAACAGGGCCGCCAGGTTTATACTAAAAACGTATTCATTTATAAGCGTCACTCAACTTAAGAGTTCACTTGGTTTATTGACTCTCCACCAGCGAAGATACCTCGCAAGGTTATCCCATTTTCATAAACTCTATCATACTTCCTCAGATTTCCGTCAAAACAACATCCTCCCACCGGCTCGCATTTCCCCTCGTCATCATCATTGTTACAAAGTTCATCTTCCATTTGCAAAAACTAATCTGTTCAAATGTTCTCCGTTCGTACAAGCGGCGACCGAATGGAATGAGTTGGCAAGCGAAATTGCGACGATCGCTGATCATGACACATTTATGTTGTTATTGCGTGAATTTTTTGGGTGAATGAATCATATATTCAGTTGCGAGTCAGCGCTTGTGTGTCCTGCATGTTCCTTTTCTCTGTCCTCGTCCTTTTGTGCGCTGTTCTGTTCATCATATATTGCCCTGTATGTTTTTTGCTCGCTCGCTGGCAGTCTTTTGCTTTGTTTTTTCTAGCACGTCGACTGCCTCCAATGATGTGAGTGCGTGTGTGGCCTTTTTGTTATGTAATGTCTTCCCTTCATGGTTCTGTTGAGCGTGACACAATGTCTTCTATTTTTTTTTTTATTTTTTCTTGTGAAATCTTGTATGATTATGTAAAAGTTTATACGACACCCCCTTCTATGTAATGCTCCTTTGGAGCCTTTAGAGGTATGTAAATAAATAAATAAATAACTTACCGCCTCCTCCTCGCCACCCTCTCCGTTTCCTCCTCTCCCACTGGTGTCTGGACGAAAGAGGGAATCCTTTTGTTGCTGCATGTTAGGGAGCTCGTTCCGGCTTATCCAGCCCCAAGATGAAGCAACAAAAGGAGTCCCCACGCCGTCTGGGAGAGGGGAAAAAGGAGAGGGTGGGCGGGGAGGATTTTCCTACCCTGCGGAAAGACTTTTTGTAGGTCGGGATTTAAACTCACCGTTGTTTGCGGCCACTAACCGCGGTCAGACACAACTATACCCAACACGAGTATAGCGATCCCTGGGTCGCTAAACTCGTTAAACACAAAGATTCTTTCTGTTATGGCATAGCCCCCCTATGCCAAGAAAAGGAGCCGAAATATAGCCTAGAAGTTTTCTTTTCTCACAAACCCGCAGAGCCGTTTATCTTCGTGACGTTCTTTTATCGAAGGGGCTAAAAATCCCTACCACTCCCTAGGCGCCGCGCAAGAGCAGATCGAGATAATGCCCCTTCATGCTTCAAAAGTAGCGCAAGGTTCGTCGATGCACGAGGCACGGGCAACGTGCAGCCCTTGGGAAGATCATGGCGACACAGCGCAGCACTGAGCTAGATTTTAGACGCCATGTTCTTCCCAGAAGTGGCGCGTGGCACGTGTCTGGAGCATTTCCACAACAATGAATGGCGCCACTTTTGCTCGAGAGAGCGCGCGGATACAGCCGTGGGCAGAGCCGTTTATTGAGAGAGTTTGGCCATACATTGGTTTGAATAGGCGAGCATCTCTGGGCCAACCACAGGCCGCGAAACAGCCCCTAGCGGTGGTCGTGTGCTCTAAATTTGTGCCACGACTATACTTCGTTTCACCTTATGTGCGAGCGAAGGCAAAACTGGAAGCGCGAGCACGGAAGCTCCGTGCGTTCAGGCTTTGCTCGAGCGCGCGAGCTGGAGAGAAATGCAAAAGGCGCTGGTCTCGCGCTTCTAGCTTTGGCTTCGCTCGCAGATTAGGTGAAATGAAGTATAATTTGAGCCGTGCCGAGCGGAACTCCGCGTCTCAAGACGCTCGCGCACCCCACCCTTTGCACTGCTTTCTTTCAGCCAGTCTCAGGACGCTGTTCTAGCAGTGCAGACAAAGGCATGGGCACGAGCGCGTGGCTTTGGAAAGTGCCTCCTATGCACGAGGTCTCGTACAAACAAAAGCGTTTCGCTGAGCTAGGCTCACGCGCCTGTGCCTTTGTCTTCACTGCAGACATTTGTGAGATGGAGTAGAGGTCTCCTGATTGGTCGACGCTGTGTCACAAATTTAGTTTACGCTTTAAGCGGGGGGGGGGGGGGGGGGAATATTCGGCGCTGGCGGCGGCCTTTGCTCCGCCTATTGTCCAAACTCTCCTAATATACGGCTCTGGCCGTGGGTAATACGCGTGACGTCACGACAAAGATTATCAGCTGCGACCAACATGTTCGATGGCTCGTGAAAAGCACGACGGAGGCTTGGGATAATTGCATTTTGCAATTAGCACCGACGAAATTGACAGTCTGATAGCGTCCTTATTTCTGCCGGTAAAGCAGAATTTACTGCAAAACGTCCCTGTCCTTTCTTTCGTTTCTCGCGGCCTTTTGGATACGATCAAAGTCAATAGCCCGACATGGCTAGGTCAGAACCAGCCGAGGGGGGATTTCGCCTGCGGGCAGTTGTCCCCCCATTGGCGAGATGAAATCATTTTACTGTTTTTATTCCAAGTATAGACCTTTCCAATGTTTAGAAAATCACAGTCCAGCGTGCGATCTTCACAGCCCAGCACGTGCGTGTTCGGCGCTTCGGAAAGCGAGCAAAGAACGCGCCATACGCACGAACACTCAAAATGCCACCGGCCACACGCTCTTTTTTAGAATGGTCTATAGTGACTACTGGCCACCTAGGATCAAAAGCGTCGGTCTGGTCGGATTTCAAAGGCTACCCAAGCTGGGATTAATTCAGCTTTCATCAATGGACCTTTTGTAGAAATACGCGGTGCGCATGCGCGGAGTATTTCATGCGCCTGGGTTCGAGAGTATCTAATTCCAAACAATCCGCCATCTTGCATTTCTCGCCTTTGAGCGGTTTCGTTGTGTCGACCTCGGGGCGGAAGATTACGCACGATGGGGACAAAGGTGAGCTTGGGGGAGCCGTATCTAGGTCACATCGCCTCAATGGGTGAACAGGATGTAGCTGACGCTTTGGGTGTGGAACGGGTGGGAGAGGCCTTGGGCGCTTGTTGTTTTCCAGTCACCTAGTCTCGAACCGATTCGCGTGTCTAGGTGGCAGCACATATTCGCCAAGAGGTCCATTGAAATAAGCTTCCATCGTCCACAATCAAACTTGTCATCGCATATTCAACCACGCATCATCGAATTTGTCGTTCACCACTGATCATCCTGACCCTGACGTCGAGGGTAGGTACTACAAGAAGACGCCACGGAACGCGCCTGCACACTACGAGCCCAAGAACGAGCATCTCGCTCGAAAGTCTGTCATGGCCGCTCGTGAGTTCATGGAACGCGAACCGTTTTAATTCCAGAACCTCTAGAACCATTATTTCGAAAATTGCACGATGTTCTGTTCCTCGTTGTCGCTTAGTTGGAACGCCTCTAAGCAGGGGCGTCGAAACAGGGGGGCGGGGAGGGGGCGATTTATCCCCCCCCTCTCCCCAGTGGCGTCCAAAGGGGAGGGGGGGGGGGGCTGATGGTCCCAGCGCCAGATATTTCAGAAAGGTATAATGAACAATTCGGGAGAAGGTTATCCCCATTCTCCACTACCATCAATCCCCCTCTCCCAAACATTTTCTGCCACACTTCCTGACCCCTACTTTGTGTGTGTGGGTGTGTTGGTCGTACCCCTTTTTATTTCCCTTCCCCGGTTTTTTCTTCTCGCCATTCCCCGTCGCCCCTCATCTCAAACACTACCGACGTCACTACGAACACACCGCCTCTGGGTGACCCCGGTATACACCTTTTTCGTTTAGCCTCGCACCCAGCCGCGTTGTTCTTCTATATCCGGTATGCGTTCCGAACAGAAAGCAAGAGATTACAACCCCGAACAAGTAAAAAAGTATAGAAGGGTCATAACAAGAACGACTGACGGTTGCAATGGACCTTTTTCACAGTTTGGTGACGATCGTGGCGCGCCCTCGCGGGAATCGCTCGAAACAGTTTTGAGGGCTCTCATTTGTCGCCCCGTCGTCCGCGCCAGCGCCTGGCGTGTCTCCCGGCCCGTGTCAGAGCCATCCGTGTGTTCACGTGTGCTTTCCGGTGGCGTTTTTCCGCCTTTCGCAGTTCTGAACGTGTCTTTCTGTCGTCGCTTCGCGTGCATCTATTCTTCGAAATGGCCGAGGACGACCCTGGAAGATAAACAAAAGCCACTGTCTACTATACAGACCACATTATTCGTCTTTTTACCTTCAGAGATAGATAGACCGCCGACGCCGCATCGGTTCCGTCGACTTGGAGTCACTCAATCGTCACTTCAGTGTCGCGTCATGCGAGCAACTGAAAAAGAAGTCGGCTTTCAAGGCAGAGTGTTATGTAATGAAAGTAATGGTGACCAGTTTCGATCCCAACCCGCCTATCCACCTTGTGCGAAGCTTATGAGTTCCGTTTATGAGGCCCGGCGACTATAAACAGCTGATTTTGTTTTCCTTGAGCGCCTAAGTTATTCAAACTTATTGCGTTCCGTCACTTCGCCGTCCTGTGTACCGCGCAAGCGCACGGGGCACAAACAAGGACGGGGTGAGATCCGGGCGGTCTTGATATCACGAAGGCTCGCCTGCACCGTCGAAAAGTAAGGAACGGTTTGTTAGAAACAATTTTTCTGTTTCCCCCAAAAATGGCGCCTTTCCCTTTCCTCCCCTCTTTCGGAGTTGGCGCATGCGCCCATAGATCTCTGAAAAAGGTCAATTAAGATGTTTACACGTTCTATTGTCAAGGCGAGAAGAAAGCGATGTTTTCACGCATACCGGAAGTTCCAGAATTGAAGATGGCGGCGCCCACGTAGAAAAGGTGTTGTTGACAGTGGCGGAAGATGAGCACTAACGCCGCGTACACCGCGCACGGCTCCACAGTATCGCGAAGTTCAATCTTCGCCTCGATTCCGAAGCGAAGATTTTGGCCTCGAATAACTCCTTCCCAAAGTCGTGGAATGTCACTTTGTCGTCGCCGATAGCTTCCACAAACGACGATCTTGCGACGAGAAAGTTCAGTGATGGACCGAATCTGCTGAACTTCAGAATCGGCAAAGTTGCCGATTCTGAAGTTCAGATTGCACATTGCCGAACTTTCGAAAAAAAAAAAAAAAGTGCGGCAAAGATTTGGCGGAAATTCGGCAAATGTCTGCGCACTCGCGAGAACGCGACGGGGCCATGCATTGCAAATGGACGCCGTGCAGTCGTGCGGTTACCATCGTGCACTGTAGTACAAGGAGCGGTTACGGCGAGGTGGGGAGTTGGCAACACGGTAACTGTGTGTTTGTGAGTGTGGTTCTCTTCAATATTTTCTGCCTCAAGAACAAAAGATCGACCAGTAATTTATGTAGTCCACTGCGCAAGTGACAAATGGTGCGTTACATTCTGGATAACGTGATTTTGATTTGTCCTTCCCAGTGAGGCAACGAGGTAGTTGAAACATTGACTGGCAGTTACTTTAAAGCACTCTTCGCAATTACAACAATCCTGTTTTCGACTCACAAGTAGTTTGTGCCAAAACAAAATAATACTGCGTTTTAATTCACGTTATTTCGCGATTTTCATATATCTGGATAAAAAGAAACAGAACTACCATGCTGGACGTTGCACATCCGACATTCCTAACTCTTCCCATATTCCCAAACGTCCGTGTGTGTCCTAACACCAGAAACCGGCATTTTAAAGGTTAAAAATAAAAACGGCACGTTGCGAATACGGGACGCACACTTTCATGCAAAGCTGACGTCAAGTGACTTAAATAGAAAAACACGGACATTTACAATAGTATTGTTATCTCTTCTGGTGAAGGCTCAGCAACCGTTGCATTCGTTTTCGCGCACGAAACGGTGACTCTCAAAGAAAGTAGGAACGCAGTGATTGCCTTTATTTTAACAATGTCAACACACTTGCAGGCGTGCGCTGATGAGACCTGAAAACCGAAACTCTCGTAGCGTGACTCGGGGCTGCGCCAGCTACTACCCAACCTCGTTGTCACGTCACTTCTGCAAGCAGTCACTAAAATTGCCAGTAAACACACACAAACGACACCGATACATTCATCTTGTAGAATATCACCTTATTCAGTAATAACTGTGTCAATATGCATTACATATTGCATTTAAGATAAGAAAGAAACAACATAAAACCTTTTTTTTTTTTTTTTCGCCAGAAAAAAACTGAATATCAACGTTGAGTCTGGTAACAGTGTATCTTTGCCGAATCTTAATAAAAGTTGGGCAAAATTTCGGGTTTGCCGGATCCCACGATTCGGCGCCGAAGTTTCGATTCGGCAAAAGTTCGGCCCATCACTAGTATTCATGCACAGCCCGCCTAGGGACAATCTAGACAGCACTGACTCTAACGCCGCGTACTGATGTTGGGACACACGGGCGCGACGACCTGGACGCCGGCCAATCACGGAGGTAGACTCGCCGACGTTTTCGCCAAGTGCCCAGATTGGAGCCCCTGCTTGTTCCCGACTGATTACAGGAAGTTTGATGGTGGGAAATGAATGCTGGCAAAAATTACGCCAGCAAAAGTAGAAAGAAGAACGCGCAAAATACTGGGGGTTCTTTCTAGGGTTTTCTTTAGCCTGTCTTTTCGATTTGCAAGTTACGCAACATGTGCGTCACCCCAGCGGGGAGCGCGGGAAAACTCAGTGCACCCTCCCGTGGTTCGGGAGGAGGGAGACACCAGAAGCCGGTGCTTTGACACAAAGACGCAGTTCGGGTATTTTATTGCCCAGCGCCTGCGACCACTTCGGGACAACCCAACGACCTGGTCCTGACTTTCGCTGCTTGTTTCGAGAACAGAACGGACGTATTCCAGGAAATGTCAGCCAAGTCGAAGGAACAAAACACGTGTATGTGTGTATGTGAGCGCGTGCGTGTAGTACAGTTGGAAGGAGGGAGGGACGGACTCGAAGCAGCTTCTTCGGGCATATGCGGTGACCAAGCCATGACACCGACACTTCAAAATACTCCCATATCACTTTTTTTTTTTTTTTTTAGAATGAAACGCGAAGGACGTAACGAGAGCGGACCAAATGCGGCCGGCCCAACCGATAAGGACGTTTGGAGAATGGTTTTCTTGAGAAGATTGGAACGAGAACCGGCACTAATGATAGCCACCACCCTCCCCTGTCTGCCTTTCGTTTTTGTTGTTGTTTGTGCATTGCGGTTTCGGCCTAAGCGCGCCCGCCCCTCAAACACGCAAAGAACAGCGTGGGGCATGGCCCCTGTTCACGCCTGGGCCTTGTAAAAGCTAAATGCTGCGGGCCAACCAACTGTGCGCTTTGTGCCACGTGACTTCCCATGCACTAGCGGGTTCGTGAAGCAGAAGATGCGTCGGCGATGTGACACCGGCAGCTTGTCGTAACAGCAAAATGGTTGTATAAACTCTGCTGTCAGTTTCAACGGAGAGCTGTCTAAAACCCACGTCCCTTTCAACGGCAGGTAATGAGCAGGCAGGGGAGCGCTGCCGAAATGGCTTCAGACTTCCAAGCCGCATTCTTAGAAATGAGAATGTTGGAGGAAGTTCCACTCGGGGGGCCGGTGGGGGTCTCGTTAGCGGACTGTCCATGCGGGAAGTTAAACCGAAACTTTGGGGAAAGGGAAGCACCGAATAAGCAGTGGCTGACAGGGACACTCGAGTTGAGGCAGGAGAGAACGGCTGTAAAGGAATGTGAGAGACGTGGGTGCGTGCTGATTACTGATGACGATACTTTTTTTTATAATTTCTTAGCGGCATACTCAATTCAGCTGTGACTTTGAGCATTCATATTTCCATTTGGTGAACAAGACAGAAGAAGTCATTCGGTCGGATAGCAGCCTTCATCAAACAGCAGTCTTCGAAACGTATCCAAAAGTGAGTAGAGCATTTTGTTCTCACTACTAAATCGTTTAAATTAACAAAACTAGCCCTTTAGCAACATGAAACAGTCAGTGCGAGCGTGGGGAAGCAGTGTTCTGCAGTACTGCGATGCTGAACTGGGATTATTGGGAGTGATATGTGTGGCCTCCACCAGCGTTAGTCAGGGTAATGCCCAAATGTATTCGTCGTTTGTTCATGGGATGCAATACTGTCTCGGTCGATCAGCGCAGTACCCATTTATCTTAAACACCAGTTTTAAGTCCTGTATTATTTTATAAATTCGACCTCTTAAAGTTCTTAACCTAAGTATATGTGAAAGATGTAATTGAGTGCATTTGATCCGGTTTTTTTTTTAGATGAGGCAATAAATCCCGCCCCAAAAGCACGCATTAAACATTGAATGTCTTTTGTGAGTTTTTTGTTTGAGTAACGCAAAAGTAATCCAGTAAAGTAACGAAGTAATTAATCGATTACTTTTTACGGCGAGTAATTTGTAACGGTAATCAGTTACATTTTAAGCCAAGTAATTGTAAGTGTAAATAATTACTTTTTACGAGTTCCGGGCACAAGTCTGCTATAGTTCGTTTCACTTTATGTGCGAGCGAAGCCGACGCTACAAGCGCGAGCATGCTGCTTGTAACAGCGCCTGTAGTGCACGAGCGCACGTGCGAAGCAGGAACGCTCAGAGCGTTGGGCTCGCCGCTCGCGCTTCTAGCTTTGACTTCGCTCGCACATAACGTGAAACGAAGTATAGTCACTGAATCCTGGAAAAGTAGCGCCATTGCCTTCCGTATACCTGTTAGCCGGACACAAACATATACTAACACACAGACGGCCAAAACCTCGCAAGGCGATTGGCTAATTTGTCTACGTTGCCGTGGAAATCGCCATCTCCGTCCATTCAAATATTTGAAGCTTCCAGAGGGTCGTTCTAAGCCGGTCGCGCCATGATCACCATTGTTCGAGGCGGGGTTTATGCCGCACGTCCGGAGGCCTCCTGGCTCGTGACGACGACCATTCCCCGAAGTGAAGAACCCAGGGGTCCAGTGGAGGTGGGAGAATTGGTAACGTAACGAACGGTTTAATTACATGGTTGCGATACAGTCGTCAAATCCGAGAGAACCACTGGAGCCGCCTCACGCCCCGCCTTATATAGGGTCCGTTTTCTCCCTCACTCTCCGCCAGGGCAGCAGGTGCGACCGCCAAGTGCGTTGCAGCAAGGTCCGCCGCGTCGTAGCCAGAAGTGCGTCGTAGCCATGGTTCTCCGCAGTTAGGCCAGGCCTCTCTCCCCTTCCGGAGCGCACGAACCCACACGCACACACACACACGTCCCGTTGACGTCACGGACGCGTTGAGACTCGTTTTGGGCAAGCTTCGACAGGTGGGCGACAGTCCAGAACAGATCGTGACTCGTTTCCGGACTCGCTTCCGCAGCGTTGAAACTCGGAAGAAGGTCGCCGAAGGTTCCATTCTTAACAGCCCCTCCGGGGCCAGGGAAACCTCGAATGGCCGGTGGTACAATCGCTGGCCTGAAGAGGTGGACTTGGAGTAGGCCTTGAGAAGACGCTGCAAGCACCAAACAAACTCCCAAACCTCTCACAACGGAGGCATCAGCGGAAACGTCCCCCACAACACCACGCCACACCGCAGTCAAACGCTCGGAATTCGCCAAAGACCCGCCAGACTGGATTACGGATTACCAAAATTTGGTACAATTCCGGGTATCGAGACCCCCTGTCGCCAAAAAAACTCATTTTTCCAACGAGGTCACTAAGAACAAAATACAAAAGACAAAACCCTTCGCAATTTGTGAGGTCATTTTGGGCAAAGTGCCCCGACTTTGATCCTCATTCCCGTGGATGACGAAAACCTCTGAGATCATCCCTACTGTTTTGGTGATATCCGAAAAATCTGCTCAACCCATCGGCATTGCCGTTAAATTTGCCTTTCCTTTTTCTTACGCTGAAGTCATAGTGATCTATTTTCACGTGATTTCTAGACGTGAAAATGCGGTCCTTATAGCGCCGATAAAACAATCCGCCTCTTTCATTCCCCGTCACATTGGTCCTAGCAATCTCCTGAGCTGTACAGCGAAACCCTGACACACTAGGGTCGCACTTCTGCTCGACTGTCAAAGACACTCTGTCTACTCGTAGCAGAGGACCAAAGTTACGTGACACCGGAGCTACGAGAGATCTTTCACTGATCCCCTCTTCCTCCGCCTTTTCCGCCGGCGCGTTGGGACGGCGTACGCTTCCTAGTGCTACGAGATCAGGCTGTTCTACAACCTGGTCCCTCTCATCCCGGTTTTCTGCCTCCAACTCTGGGAGTGCTTGCTCCCCGTCAGCTGCCTCTGGCTCTGGATCACTCGTCAACAAAGGGGCGACCTGACGCGATTTGGACCTCGTACACGACTGAACTAGCCCTTCTCCCAGTTGTTGACCCCTTTCGCGCAGCAGGAAATGTGACCGGTTAGAAAACAAATAAGGATATTCCAACGGGACTGTTTGCGAGACAGCCGCCTCTGTCACTAGCTCTCCGAACGGGCCAGTTATCTTTACTGTCGCCATAGGCAGACAGACACTGTGCTTTTCAAGCAGCTGCTTGATCCAAACTACCTTTCCAGTAAAATCGGAGGTCGTTACATACGACGGATGAACAACGTCCATCGTCGCTGCACTGTCCCGAAGCACCCTGCACGGCTTTCCGTTTACCTGGAGCTCGTGAAGATAGGGACGAAGAAGCTTCAGGTCCCCGTCACTACCGTTCACGTACGAGAACACAACCCGCGGTTTCTTACATCTGGCCGCTGTGTGTCCCGGCTCCTGACAGTTGTAGCACAGGAACGGCTTCCTTGCCTCGAACTGCCCTGTTGGGCTTTTCCGCGCCTCGTCTCCGTTCGAGTGTTCTGCGCTCTTTTCTGGGACCTTTTTTTCTGCTTCGGGCTTCTCGGGCCCGTTTTCTCGCGAGCCGTTACCCTGTTGGTGTTGGAAGGGCTTACGCACAGCGCGATCGCTCCGGCCTGGTTCGCTTTCCTCTCCGCTCAGCTTTCTACGCGTTGCGTACTCTTCGGCTAGCTCAGCGGCCCTTTCGACAGAGTCGACTCCCACCCTATCCTGCACCCAGAGCTTGACTGACTGCGGAATGCTACGAAAGAACTGTTCGAGGCACACACACTCGACTACCTTGTCTCGGCTTTCGTACACTTCCTCGCTCTTCAACCATTCTATCAAGTTGGTTTTAAGCCCGTACGCGAATTCCGAGTAGCCCTCACTGCTCTTTTTGGATGCGTTTCTAAACCTTTGACGGAACGCCTCGGCAGAAAGGCGGTACCGCTTCAAAAGGCTGGACTTCACCTTGTCGTAGTCGTCCGCGTCTCCAGCACTAAGGCGCGCGACGAACCTCTGCTGCTTCACAGGGCAACAGAGTCAAAAGCCGTTGCGGCCACGTTTCTGGGGCGAAGCTCAACTTCTCACATGTCCTCTCAAAGTTCACTAAGAACAGGCCCACGTCTTCCCCAACTTTAAACGGCTGCATGAGCTTCTTCATTTGATACGACTCGGTCTCACTTGCTCGTACCGGAGCCCCAACTCTACTGTTCTGCGAGTTTAATCGCTGTTGTTCAATTTCGAGCTCTAGCCTTTTCAGCGCTCGCTCCTGGTCTCGTTCCTCTCTCGCTGCAGCCCGCTCTCGTTCCTCTCTCGCTGCAGCTTGCTCTCGTTCCTCTTTCGCTGCAGCCTGTTCCTCTTTCGCTGCAGCCTGTTCCTCTCTCGCCGCAGCCTGCTCTCGTTCCTCTCTTGCTGCAGCTTCACTCTTAGCGTTCTGAAGCAGTTCCCACGCAATTTTAATTTCCTCTGCTTCCGCGCTCTCTGAAATCGCTTTACTGATCTCAGATTTCTTCATCTTTTGCTCCACCTCCACACCCAATTCTTCACATAAACAGAGTAAATCTGTTCTCAGTAACCTCATCAGATCCATGATCGCTGCTCTTTAGCTTTGGCTTTGCTATAAAACTTGTCGCGAGGTTGTACACAAACCTAGCGCACGAGTCAAACACTAAGGATTCCCAGCAGTTCAAAATTAATTACCCATAATCTGAAGCCTGGCGAATCTCAAAGCAAAGTCCAAACGCTCACCCACAGATGTAGCACGATGTCGCATGGTCCGATCCCAACCGCTGCCAACCAGTTGTTCGAGGCGGGGTTTATGCCGCACGTCCGGAGGCCTCCTGGCTCGTGACGACGACCATTCCCCGAAGTGAAGAACCCAGGGGTCCAGTGGAGGTGGGAGAATTGGTAACGTAACGAACGATTTAATTACATGGTTGCGATACAGTCGTCAAATCCGAGAGAACCACTGGAGCCGCCTCACGCCCCGCCTTATATAGGGTCCGTTTTCTCCCTCACTCTCCGCCAGGGCAGCAGGTGCGACCGCCAAGTGCGTTGCAGCAAGGTCCGCCGCGTCGTAGCCAGAAGTGCGTCGTAGCCATGGTTCTCCGCAGTTAGGCCAGGCCTCTCTCCCCTTCCGGAGCGCACGAACCCACACGCACACACACACACGTCCCGTTGACGTCACGGACGCGTTGAGACTCGTTTTGGGCAAGCTTCGACAGGTGGGCGACAGTCCAGAACAGATCGTGACTCGTTTCCGGACTCGCTTCCGCAGCGTTGAAACTCGGAAGAAGGTCGCCGAAGGTTCCATTCTTAACACCATGGAGCATCATCGTACTGGAAGCGTTCCTCGCCAATATAAGCGTCTTTGGCACTGTGTATGCAATCAACTTATCAATCATGCCCATCTCCAGGGATGTATAACAATTATATTGTTCTTCTGGCGTATCTTAAAACAGTAAACTAATTTTTCAGTGCCTCCAAGCACCGACACAGCATGTGGTGGTGGTACGAAGATGTACGCTAGTTTCGCCGGTGTGTGGATTGCACAGTCTCGGTATTCAAGAAACGTTTCCACAAAGCTACTCGTCACCAGCGAATTTAAATCGGCTGACCAAGAACGGTGGGGTCAAGGAGAAATTGCTCATTTCGCGGACCAAAATGGCGACCATACGGGGAGCTTGGCGCTACTTTCCCAGGATCCAGTGACTTTGGGGGCTTTTAGGCACTCATTACGGCGAACTTAGGACAGCCTAACTTGTCCGGAGATTAGCGAGGAGCAGAACTGAGTTGTCTGAATGGACCCTTTTGAAAAGCGGCACCGTGCCGCTGAGCTAATCATTCGAATCTCGCCGTTGTTTTTTGCACGCAGTCTAATCACGTATTAGATACGTGGGCCGTGTCGGCGTAGGGCGCAGACTCGGATCCAATACCACACGCATCGTGCACAAAACAAAAACAACAGAAAAACTCAATGTTGCTCGATGGGATTTTGATTGTATATAACAACAGCCATGGCACTGTTTGACGACGAGCAACGCATTTTTTTTTTTTTAATTGGAGTGTGGCAGTTACTTAAGGCGAATATTTAGGAAGTTAACAAGTGTATTCGAGATAATTTATTTACTAATTATCACTTCAAAGCCATAACCCGGACGTTCGGCGCAATAGATAACGATATCCCGAATGAATTATATATTTATTTCGAATGCCTTTTTTTTTTTTCTTAAAGTAGTCTTAGTCGTTGCTGAAACACCCTGTATATCGCAACGGTGCCTGGGACGCTAATGACGTCGACAAATGACGTCAGAAAACACGGAGTGTTATCCCAAGCAGCACAGATTTGGCCATTCTTTGGCCAATGACTGGAAATGGTCCTTTGGCCAGTGGCCAGAGAGTGGCCAGCCATTGGCTGATGACTGGCCTTTCTCTGGCCATCAGCCATCGGCCAAGCATTGGCCGATAAATGGCCACTCTTTGGCCATTGGCTAAAAGACCCTCGCCAGCCATTCGCTAAATTCCGTGCTGCTTGGGATGCTGTCGGATGTCGCTATCCTGGCGGTTGGTCGTAGAAGCGCGTGGCGAAAAGCTCGAGCGAACGGGAGTGTCGCTGTCGTCACGGCGTCCCAACCCCTGGCTGCCGAAGCTTCGATGGACTGGTCAAGGTGGAGAACGACCTGCAGCAGGTAGTCGTCTGCTGTTTTGACGCCGCCAGGGTCGCGGCCGGCGACAGCGTGACGCCTCTACGACATCATCAGGCCCAAATCGAGGGGCCACTTTCTTGGACGCGGTAAACTGTGGGAACCACGTGTTTCTCAGGCAGGCCGCGGGGCATCGCCATGTCGGAGCGCGACCCAGATACGAGGCGAGGCCGTATTTCCTCGCGGACGGCTGTCCCTCGCCCCTTTTCGGGTGATCTGCCAAAGGGACACCCTCCGGGACCTTGATAGTTGGACGCGTCCGCCCCTCCGGAAAGAAAACCTACTTCCGACCACCCCGGCCGCATCCATTCCCGTAGACCGCCTTTAAGACGGCCCGAAACCAACCATTTTTGTTCTTCGTTCTTCGACGCGGCCGCCTTGAGCTCCTCGTTGTTCCGCGCGGCTGGCTGGGCGTCCGGGGCGCATCGCCTGACGTCCGAGGGATACTAGACGCCCCATCCCAACCTGGATGGATACTTCCTCGAGGACACACCTGAAAACATAAGGTATTCTCTTTTGTCTATGATCGCGGAAGTGCTTGCCTCCGCGATCCGCTCTCCTGTCCCCCGCGCTGTGTCGGCATCACGCGGGAGTATCTCCGCTCTCGGGGCACTTGCGCTGCAAGTGGGATGCATGTCCTCTCACCACGGGACGCCCCCCGCACGTTCCTGTGGCCTGACTCCTGAGTGATAACAACACCGGTCCCGCCCCCCCCCCCCCCCCTTCCCCCCGGGAAGCCGAGCGTTGAGGGGCGGCTCGCGCGTTACGACGAGTTCGTGGGCGCGGCTGTCTTCTCACAAATACATGCCTTGCATTCACGTCATATGATGACGTCGGACGCCGGTAAGCACCATGCTGGTGATTGCCTCGACGGCCCTGACGGCCTTTCGCAGCGAGAGCAATGGTACACCGGTAAACTGCGCCGCGCTCGGCTGTAGCAATTACTACGTATTTCGACGATCGTTTCGTCGGCATGTCCCGCGAGACAGAACAGCCGTCAAGTTAGAGAAAGTACGAGCAGCAGGAAAAGGGAATGCGGCCGCGGATTACCGAGTTTGCGGGACGCATTTCAGAGCGGCGAGTGACGGCACTTTTCCACCTTTGTTTACCTTCGCGCACGCCTTTGCATCGGCTTTTGCCCGTTCGTGGTGTAGATGCCCTTTGCCTTTCGTTACATCACGGCGTTTCCACGCTTCGAGCGCACCTTCGGGGCTCCCGGCCGAGTACAGCCGTGTGTCGCGCCGCGAGCCCGGCCAGGCGGCGGTCGGCCGGCGGCGGCCCCCGTGTGCAAGCTCGCCGAGACGCCGGCGCTGGGGCATCGGTTTGTGCCGTCCGCGAGACGATACCCTTTGCAAGGAGTGAAAGTATGCAGGCGAGCCGGTTATGAAACAACATAATATAAGCCCTGAGACAATGAGAGTTGTCTTGTCCGTTATTTGATTTATCTTTGCTTCAGGGTTTAGATTATGACGGTAACCTTGCGTTGTTTACCAGTATTTCGCAAAATCGTTAACAATTTTTCTACAAGCGACTGCTAGAGCCGCTCGTCAAATTTTGCAACGGGTAATAAAACTTTTTATTTTTTTTTTTTTACCACACGACAGTTTTTTGCGTCAGAACTTAGCGGCATATCGACACTTTCTGCTCGAAGCGCAATCGCACCAATGCCGAAAAATTCCGCACGTACTGGCTAAACGTCATCATCGTAAGCTCAGCTCGTTTTTCCAAGTTCATATGTAACAAAACTAGGTATACCTTTGATGAATATATGGTGCATGTCAGCGCATGTCCGGGCAGTTAGCGGCATGCGACGCCTTAGTAAGCGCATATGCGCGCGGTGTGAAGTCCACCACCAGCATGGAGCAGGGCCCCGTCCTTCCCTAGCGTGACGTCACGTGCAAGGCATGTATTGCAGCCGCGATTAACACTTTTAATCGCGACTACTTCTACTCTCTCTGATCTTTCACTCCCCCTGCCCTTTCCCCAAAGCAAAGGTGACACAGTTGTTCACAGGCCCGGCAACGCTTCCTTCGATTTCCTGTTTCTCAATGCTCTAACTAACGGTTGAAGGCGACTCTGGTCGGGGGAGGCTCTGCTCGACGTAGGAGCCCTGCCAACACCTCCTAAACAGCAAGGCCGCAGTGCCGGTAGAGATGTCGTCATCGGCGAAGGCCAACGCTGGTCACGGATCGGACACGACGCTCGCGTGAACGTTCGGCCCAAAACTTGAATCGAAGCCAAGCGCGGACGCGGCTGAAGTTTCCAACCTGTGTCCAGCGTTGGCTTTTCTGGTGACGCAAAAAATGTCGGCACTGCGGCCTTGTCTTCTATAGGCGGTGTGTTGGCCCTGCTTTCTTGTTCTGACCCTCCCGCCTCCGTGACATGGCCAATAACGGCAGCGCGGACCCCGAGTGGGGATACTGCCAATGCTGAGCGCAAGTTCGTCTGCTTCTTTTCCAGGGGTTGTGGTGACGTCAGAAGGACGCCGACCTCTGATTGGCTCTCATTGAGGGATAGCGGGTAGACCTCGACGAGGCAGCTTGCTTTGAGCTCTACCCCGTATCTTTTAATCAGAGCCAATCACAGCTCGGCCTCATTCTGACGTCACCGCAACTCCTACGCAAGAAGCAGACGACTTGCTCTCCGCATAAGGCGTGTTCGTCTATAAAACACGTCATTATACGGACCCAAGTATAACCCTACTGTGCTTCTACGTGGTACCCCCAAAGGGGAAACTCACAAAACACAGACCAGAGGGAGACGCGTTCCAGGGACCATAATATCACTAATGCATTCTGCACACGGAAGGTTCAGGCGGGTAGATCAAAGGAGCGCCTTAATTTTCGTTCCTATACCAATAGAAAGAAAAGACAAACGTCGTCGCTGGCGGCACGCGTTTCAGTCGGTCCCGAAATTGCTCGTATCGTAGGTCCGATTTTTGTCCCTGGTGAGAGCTAGATCTAATTTGGCTCTGGCGAAGCGAATTAGGATATCGTTAGCGGACGGTTAGTCGGCGAACCCGAGCGAAGAACGGTACTTGTCTGCGGCGAAGCGTCATTCGCGGACGAAAAGAAACGAAGAAAACACTTCCACGTCGTCGGCTAGCGGGACCGAAAACGAAGACAGGGGAAGGCTGTGCTGGGAGTGAGCTGGGCGAATGAGCTGTCTGACCCCAACTACGTTAATGTAATGACTTTTTTATGTTGAATTATATTAGTGTATTCTTTGTCTGACACTTGAGGATTCATTTTGAAATTTAAGATTCGTCACATTTCCTTTGTTTCCCGTACTTTATTACTGGTATGAGAGGGAGTTTTGAGTATGGTTTAAATCAGCCGTTTTAATAGTGTGCAACACGGCGAAGGTTGTTAGCGTTCTTTTAGAGCTCTACTTCCGGTTTCTTTCGGGATTTATTCGTTTGGCTGGCTTGAGCCGCTTTGTCACCTCCTCTTCTTCCCACCTCCCTGACAAAAGGCAACCAGGCAGACATTAAAGGGACGCTGACGAAGTTTTTATGCTCGCCGAGCTGTTTTTTTTTTGGTTTTTTTTTTAAATTTGAACGTGACCTATGCGAGTCCAACTATCCAGAACGCGATTTGCGGCTCGACATTTGTTTTCTTTCTACCCGAAAGCAGCCGGTCGAGAATTGGCCGGTTTCAGTCGCGCTCACTCTTCTTTTCCGTGGTCACGTGGCGTTGCAAACTGTGTGCAAAGTATCTGCTATGTGTACCAAATATAAAGTCGTGGGTCATCTAAGGCACACATTCCATATTAAACGTGGAAAAGAATGTGAACCGCATTTCTGTGGCCTCCAAGAAGCTGCAAGTACGTTGATCGAAAGAAAAACAGATGTTGCACGGATCAGAGTTGGTACATGTACACGTCAATTTCAATATTGCGAAGTTACCGCGGGCTGGACGATGCGATGGCGGCGCACGACGAACGTGGGGCCGCTACTTGGGAACTGTCGTTCGTGGTACCACCGGCCAGTCGATCTTGAAGCGCAGAACATTGAGAGATATATAAGTGCGAAATAATCGCACAATAAACGGTGCAAGCAACTTCGTCGTCAGAGTCTGCTTCACACTCAAAAAAAAAAAAAAGACAGAGAAAAAAATACGCGGTTGGGATTAGTTGCGCGATTTTCGGCATTTCTCTCGTCCTCTACTTTTCTCCCTACTCGGTACACATCGTTCACAAGGCGCGGCCATGAACTTCCATGCTCATGTTTCGGTTTCGAGCTGTTGAGGTTTTTTGGCTGTAAATATGCGTGACTCTATAGCAAAATATTGGTTGGGTAGTCTCCTAACACTATACTAAATCGCATGGCAAAAAAAAAAAAAAAAAAACTACAACGACATTTAAGATTGCTAACGTGTCGGAATGCTAAAGCAATCGCATACGTAGCGTATTCGTACAAGCTGCGCCGCGCTGAGCTCGGCCGTGAAGCCTCTTTGGAGTCTGCCCGGGCGGGCTCTCTGCTGGCTCTGCGGCCGGCCGCTCCCTCTTACCGGCGGCCGGGCCGCTGCGCCGCCATGGAGAGAGGGCTTCTCTGTGGGGTGGCGTTCCTTGGAACTACGCCGCGCGCCAGCCAATCGGGTGGCTGCTACAGACTACAGGCTTCGCTCCATGGGACAGGGGAATGTAGGTGCCGTTTGGCGCGGCTTCAAAAGCTGAGAACGCCGGTTCGCTTCATAACAACTAATGCTTTCGCATTAAAAAAAAAAAAAAAAAAAAATTGGGGGGGGTGCCAGTCTCCTTTGAGTGTACTTTCTAATGTCGGTGACTCTGTATGGAGCGACGCCACAGCCTGGGAAAATGATAATAAACTGTAATTGCAATTCGAATTTTGCAATTACCGAAGCCCGAAAAGGAGTTAACTTACAAGTACAATCACTTTTCCTCGAAAGTATTTCATTACAGTTAAAAATTACCGAGAAAAGTAATTAAATTACACTAATTAAGTTACTGCGATTGAATCACTGCCTAATACGATGAGTGAATTCATGTTCACACAACCCAGAGGTAGCAGTAATGAAATTACTCTAATGTAATTACAGTAATTTCATTACTTTTGGCAGTAAGTAATGTAATTATTTACTCTGGGGCGGTGGTTTTTAATTTAATTATGTGTTTCGCTTTAGGCGTCTTTTCCACACCTGCGGAAATGAAAATCAACATTTTTGTTCGCAAAAAAAAAATAAATAAAAAAAACTTTTAGGAAGCGAAAAGGAAAAAAAAAATGTCTTAAGTGACTCATGGTCACCGTGACACTTCTTGATGACAACACAATGTTAAGTGGACGAAATCGTTCCATCACTAAAGCGCGAGCGCGCACATATACAAAAATAATTTATTGCTTTTAAACCATTATTAAGCGTCTCTCTTGAGGGGGCCCGGCATGAGTTTTGTCATTGTACTCCCCCCTTTTCCTTTTTTGACAGAATAAAGCGAGAGGACATCGTTGGCTATGGAAAGGTGCCATAGAATTTAGGGCTGGAGTGAGTTCCATGCTCCCGGGTCACTGCGAACAATCGCAGCATCCTCTTCACTGGTCAGGATGTTCCGCTTGAGAGCGCAGTTTTTGAGTGCAGGATGAGAGTTTCGCAAACGTTTCCCGCGGGATAAGGTAATTTGAAGGTAATGTCACCGTTTTTCTAGAGTGATTTGTAATTGTAAAGAATTACTTTAACGCGATGGTAATTTGTCACGTAATTTAATTACTTTTTAGTAATGTTACGCAAAGTGATTACTTATGTAATTTAATTACATTTTAGTAGCGCTATGCAGAGTAATCGGTAATGTAATTTAAGTACATTTTCGTAGCGTTGCGCAAAGTAATTAGTAACGTAATTTAATTACAACGCTAAAGTAATTTGGCTTGCTCCGATGACAACCCCTCGGTCCCGTGTTAGGAAGGCATTGCACGTTCGGAAACCCGAGCCGTGTAATACTTAATTTTGGTTTACGCGATTCGATGAATGTAGCCTCCGGCGTCGTCGTCGTCGTCGTCGAATGTTCCGACCCAATCTCGTTCATCATCCTTCTCCAATTTCTTCTATTAATTTTCGATCCACCAGGCATTGGATCTTGCAATCTTGGAAGCTTCGTCCGTGACCAAACCTTTTTTTTTTTTTTTTTTTTTTTTTTGTGGTAAGCTCGATTCGACGACGTTCCTCGAAAGCTGAACCCGACGCGACCGAAGGACGAACCAAGGGAAACGACTTCACGTGCGTTGGCCTCGCTTGAATCGCACGCACTCCGGCGTTCGCTGATTTTTTTTTTTTTTTTTTTTTTTTTTGTTACGCGTTGTTTGTCGTTGGATGATGCTCCGACGGTTCTTCTAATTGGAAAATAAGCCTCCAGTCCCCGAGTTTGAAGCATAAAGATTGGTTCGCTGCTTTGAGATATTCGACGTGATCTCATTTAACCTGACCTCCTCCCAAAGGAAGTGGGAAAAAGGAGGAGACAGACAGAAAGAACGAGTGGTTGGGATTTTTAAGTTACGAACCGCGAAAGCGGGCGAGGCGGAAACACTAATTTTGTTGCATATCTGGGACGGCGCGTTCGACCTTCTGCCCCTTCCTTGCTGCTTAAGTGACTGGACTGGAACGTTTTTGAGACAGTCTCAAGATAGGAAGTGTTGTTCTCAATGACTTGAAATGTTAATCAAAACTTTAATATTTGGGAAAAAAAAAAAAGTGGCAAACCGTGTCACTTTGACGATTTTTGGCAATGCTTGACAAACTACCCAATGACAACATTGTAAAACCAGAGACGTAGGACAAAAAAGAGAAGAAAAAATGGGGACAACACAGACACAGGTCTGACCTGTGTCTGTGTTGTCCCCTTTTTTCTTCTCTTTTTTGTCCTACGTCTCGGGTTTTACAATGTTGAAAGTTCACCAGCTCGCTTGCATCTTCTCTGTAATTTCTACCCAATGACCTAATTAGGTTTTGTTTTTTTTTTTAATTATGATTATTTCTAAGAAGTTCAAAATTATTTATTTTAAATTATGAGTTTGATAATGCATCACATGCATCTGAAGAAAACCATATTTAGAAAGTAAAAGGAAAAAAAAGAAATACATGTAATACTTTTTTTTTATTTACAGCAAGTATTGTATTGGTTTCTAGGAAAGCAGTACTAAGAAGTGGAATATTTTGTTTTTGAGTTTCCTATTGAAACATAAGTCTTGTTTTTCTCGTGTCTTGAATGCCAGCGTTATAGATGGGTTGTTAAAATACGCCCACCCGAAAATATCGCTTCTATTTTCTGATACCCGCGACATCCCGTATTTGTGCAGTGCTTGTTTTCGGTAGATGTAACTATATTGAAAACATGATACTGACCAGTAAGGCACCTGTCTAATGAACTCGTATGATGCATTTACGAACGCACATTTGAAGACATTCCACCTTTAATGTGGGTCATAGAAACACTTTTCCATTTCATGTTATTATTTGCTGGTAGACCATTGCAATACCTAGATGTACATAACTGAGCGAAAAAAGTATAATTTTTAGAAAGAAAAAAATATTATTTATTTTATTTAAAGGGGCGATGCAACAATTTTTGTACTTTGCGCAAATACCGCTTAGAACGGATCCCTGACGTTAATGACCTATCAAACACGCGTTCTTTTTTCACCCCACGCAATAGAAGTCCCAGCAAAAATTAAAGAAAAACGAGCAGCGTTCACCCCCTCAACTCGCAGCAAGAACAAGCGGCCACGTGATCTGGAGCCGATTATATGCCGCCAATGTTGATCATAGCCACGCGCTGGGGTTGGCAAAGCACAGGACACGCGCTGAGTTCCAGACATTGTTATGGCTCGGCTATTGTCGTCGTTGCAGCGATTGGACACGGGTCACTACCCGAATGCTTCTCGAGCTATCAATTATCACGAGCCCAAATCGAGTGCCCACGCAATGCTCTGGTCCAATCTATGAGCCGCATTCAAATATCGTCCCTGGAGGATGCTGCTACCACCAGGGTACGTCATCAAACTTTGCGAAGGAGAGATTGAAAGAAAACGCTCGCTTTCTCCTTGAACTTACACCGCAACAAAGAGGTTTCTTGGTCAGTGGCGTTGCGTGCGAGTGTACTTGGGTCCCACTAGTGCCAGTAAGCTCATACAAAGGGAAAAACGCTCAAAACGAATATCGTTGCACCGCCCCTTTAAATCACATTTCTTCGATTTAAATCTGGTTTATTTTAATGAAGCTATTTTAGCTGGAAAATAGTAATCTAGGTGTATTTTTAAGCGTGACAGATTGATCTATCGATTTGTCCGATCACTCGTAACAATGCGAAAGAAAGAGTTACTGTAAATTTAAAGTACCGTTTAATCGACTGCTTTTTTTTATTGATGTATAGTCTTGTATGTGCAAGTTCGTTGTTTTCTTAGATAATAAAAAAAGCTTTATTTGCTTTTTCTTTTGCGTTCCGACTTGATTGCAATAGGACATTGCCTTTTTTTAGTTTTCGCTTCTTTATTTTGCGTTCTAATTGTCTGGCAATGGGAGATTACGCAACTCGAAGGAAGTGAAGCGATCCGATTTTTTCGGATGAGCTCTTCGTTCTTGCTCGTGTTCCACCTTATATAAATCTATCTCGCTCGATGAGTCTTTGATTTAAGTCTAAAAGAAATGCACATAGAAAGCATGGAATGACGGACTAACGGTAAATGAAAAATATATCTACGGAATTATGTTTCCGGGAAAGCTTCGATTTAAATCATGATGTAAAACTGCTCCGATGTAAATCGCGATAGAAATCGTATTGATTTTTTTTATTTTTTGATTTTCCACCCTGGTACATGAGAATCCCCGCGACTAAAAACTCGGATAATGTATCATATATTTGCAAGATTTTCCGTAACAGTCTCCCTCCTTTACGGGATATACTGCATGTATATTGACTAGGAGTCAATATAATCTCGAGTGCAGTCGCCTAAGTAGGAAGGAAAAAGAAGACGGGCAATATCATGCAAATTAATCCACGACAGGGAGGAGTTCATGAGTCGGTTCCCGCCTCGACCGCTTCAATGCTCCATAACTTGCAAACAAAACAAACAAACAAATCCCCGGAACTTGTCGTTTGCGTTCTCCGACGTTCAAGACCCCCCCCCCCCTTTTTTCTCTCTCTCCAAATGTCTTTTTTATTTATTTTTTGACGTCAAAATGAAAGATTTGGTCTTTCAGCCTGCACGGTTTACGATGAAATCATCCGGCGAGTTTACGGAGGGAAACTGAGGGAGAGGAGGGAATGAGAGGGCGCGGTGACGACAGAACGCCGCAGGCTCTGATTGGAAGGATTAGTGGGTGGACGAAAAGGCTAGCTTGCCTTTTTAGGGCGGAGCTCTTAGGCGCCCGTTTCCGCCTTGAGCGGCGTCGGCGTCCCCGCCGCCGTCGGCGTAATTGCACGCGTTGCATTATGGGGCGACGACAGTTTTACTGAATGCGCGGTGTTGCATCATGGGACGTCACAGACCTACACACCAACTCAATTTCCCCGCTAAATTTAGCGGGGAATAGGACTGGGTGGAGGTCACGTGACGTCAATTTTCCTCCTCAATCTAGCGGAGAAACTGAATTTGTTCATGGGGGACGTGACACGAAGTCATGTGACGTCGTTTTCTCCGCTAAATGAAGCGGGGAAATTGAATTCGTGTTGAGGTCACCTGGCGTCAATTTTCCAGCTAAATTTAGCTGGGAAGCTGTGGGAGGAGGGGAGCGTATGGAGGAGGTGGAGGAGAGGGTACGCAGGCGAAGGACGGTAGGGGAGTGTGTGAAGGAGGAGGAGGTGAGGGTACGGAAGAGGAGGAGGGGAGGCTACGGAAGAGGAGGAAGAGGACACGGAAGAGGAGGAGGGTGCAGAACCAGTATGTCAGGAGAGTTATCAATAATTGTACATTTATATATATATATTTCTTTCTCATATTGTTTAGCACGGTATATCGCCAAATCAAGAACTTCAAGAGCTGCGCTCGAATTTCGCATTACAGTGATTTGTAAACGTCTTTCATTTCTTTTTCTCTCTCTCTTTATCTCACCGCCTTCCTCCAATCGGAGCGAACAAAAAGCGCTGCCTGCTCTTGTTCGCTCCGCTTCCCGGCGAGCGACATCGGGATGTTTTTAGGTCGCGCTTCCGTCGTGCGCGCGCGTTGCATCCTTTCAAAAATCCTCTCATAGTCGGTTGAAGACAAGGCCACCGCATGACGTCATTGGTAATGGAGCTCGACAAAGAGTCGCCGCCGCATGCTAAATAGCAGGGGCATCAAACACGCGGCCCGCTGGCAACCGGCTACGCGTCCCGGTTCCCATGTCTCGAGCGCTAGGAATGGCAAGCGCCATAGTGATCTCATCTCGCCGATTCATTTTCCCTCGAAAAGTAGCTCTCTAATTTTAACGTATACACATAGTATATACTTATCGGTGTTCATTTGTCCCTTTGTTTCGCTTTATTATTTTTTTCTTCTCACCTTTTTGTAATGTACAATAATTCCGCTCTAGGCTGCAAGCGCGAGCTCTTTGTTCAAGGATGCATCTCGGCTGCGCGAACTCTCGGTCAGCAGGACCAGCCGCCAAAGATAAAGCTGCCAGCCCGGGATTCTCGCCATAAAAAAATATCACCATTAAAGTACGAGTATTTGTTCAGGGTGTTGTAACAAAAACCATCAGGAATGCAAGCCCTGTCAAATTAACGGATTGTTTTCTTAGATACATGTTAAGCTTGGTTAATTCCTGAGTGACTTCAGCGACGGGAACGACGGCGTACTTGACAATAATAATCCCTGAACAAAGGGGACAAAGGACAAACACAGCTAGGTACGTGGTCATAATCATAAACGTACTTGCTCTCTTGTTCTATTAAAAATACCAGCAGGTTGGCGATGCGGCGTCATATTAATTATTGTTATCGCTTCAGGTCAGGGCCCAAAGTAAAAGCAACAAATGAACAAATCAAAACTAAAGATGCCACTGGCAAAACTGAGCTTACAAAAAGCATTGAACGCTGGTTCTCTTCTATTTTAATCTTTTTAGCCCCCCCCCCCCCCACCCCACCCCTTTAGCGTTTACCCTCGGCCCTTCCAGTGTAGGCTATCTGGCCCCGAATCTCCAATGAGTTTGAGACCACTGCGATATAGCGTCGCGCGCGTTGTGAAACCCTGCGAATCGCACTGGCGGCGATGCTGACGCGAGCACTAACGCGGCGCCGCGCGGCTCCACGGGTGATCACGTTTCGTGTGTAGAGGCGGAGGCCTTGTCCTCTGGGTGGCATTGCCCGAGAGCGCGCGGGCGAGGTTCATGCGCAAGCGTAAACGCAGCATCGGAGAAACCCCGTGGGGCGATCTCCCGCTTCCTGGAACACCGAGTGTCGATTATCTTCCGCGACGCTTGCGGGTTATATGCGTCCCGGGACGTCTATACAGTGTGTGGCTGTAGGCTCAAAAATAGAAGAAAAAAAAAACATAAGTTAGCCAATGAACGAAGTGCAATTAAACTTTCCACAAAAGGTGTGTTTAGGATCGTCCATCTATCAAACCCAATTTTCACGAACCAATTTTTTTTTTTTTTTTTTTAAGAATGCGAGAAGAGCAAAACACGCTATTCCTATGCGAGGAAGGAAAGCGTCGATTTCGGACGTCATGGGCCGTCATGAGAGAACGTGACGTCACGACAACACTGAGTCACGTGGCATCCTGACGTAAAGGTAGTGCAAGAAATACAGCCCCCTACGGGATCTGTCCTTGTGCTTATATTACCTCGACCCGCGTGTCGGTCGAGCGTATACGCTAGAGAGCGCGACGACGTGTCGCTTTTCTCGCGAAACTCGGCCCTTTGAACAGACCACCTTTGAAAGTTCATCGAGCAACATTGGCGGCCGCCATTTCTTAGGCTAGGTGGCGCAAGCTACCGCCCGTTTCAAAGGATATAGCCATTAACATTCATCCATCCACCCACCTGGACACGAGGCGCGTGAATGGATCCGAGTCCTCGACGATCGCTGACGTCAGCACTCGTGTCCAATGCTAGCTGAGCCGAGTTCACGCCGAACTCTGACGCAACCCTCGTAACCAATACATGCCCAGAGTACCTGATCGGGCAAAGGCGGACGGGCGTTGGGGCGAACTTTTGAAAAGGGGTCTATTCTTCGGCTCGAACCAGAAACCGGCATCACCTTCCACGATTCAGGGGGCTCCACGACGGCTCTCGAAGAAGGTACACCGTCGGGACCCCAGGACAAGAACCTTGCCAATGTTTAGTCTATATTCATCTTAAGGATTAAGCGCGAGATTCGAAATGTGCGGCGTGTATGAGCTCTCATTTGGGTAGTAAATTAGTTTCGCTTCAACGCGAGTAGGCCTATAATACCAACTATGATCACGCCGTCCAAAGCCGCTCCGCTAGCGCGAAGAGTGAAGGGTGTCGGATTACTGAGGCTCGATTACTGGGAGGCCGGATGACAAGTGGCAGATGCCCCTGAGCTTAGATAAATGCAAAGTGCTAACCTTTTCTCGTATTTTGTCACTATCCTCTTATACCTACAACATTAACGACACAGTGTTCAGTAGTGCTTCATCCTACAAATATCTTGGTCTTCATATAACGAGCGATTTAACATGGGTCACCCATATTGATCACATAATCGCTAAGGCAAATAGCACACTGGGTTTTCTACGAAAGAACTTAAAGGGGCGATGCAACAATTTTTGTACTTTTGCGCAAATGCCGCTTAAAACGGATCCCTGACGTTAATGACCTATGAAACACGCGTTCGTTTTTCACCCCACGCAATAGAAGTTTCAGAAAAAAATTAAAGAAAAACGAGCAGCGTTCACCCTCTCAACTCGCAGGCAAAACAAGCGGCCACGGGATCTGGAGCCGATTATGTGCCGCCAATGTTGATCATAGCCACGCGCTGGGGTTGGCAAAGCACAGGACACGCCCTTAGTTCCAGACATTGTTATGACTCGGCTATTGTCGTCGTTGCAGCGATTGGACACGGGCCACTACCCGAATGCATGTCGAGGCATCGATTGTTACGAGCCCAGATCGAATGCGTACCCATTCTTTGCGTCCACTGTGTGAGCAGCATTTGAATATCGTCACAGCTGGGATCACAAAGCTCGATGACGCATTCCCGGGGATCGTACTGTTGCCCTTGTCCCCACAGCTCTGTCATCAAATTTCGCGAAGGAGAGACTGAAAGAAAAGCTCCGCTTTCATCCTTTGAATTCCGCCGCGACGAAGACGCTTCTTGGTCAGTGGTGCTGCGTTCGAGTCTTCTTGGGTCCCACTAGTGCCAGGAAGCTGGTGTAAAGTAAGAAGTATTCCTACCCAATGTCGTTGCGCAGCCCCTTTAAGACTCGCCCCCCCCCCCCCCCCCCTAAAGTGAAACAGATCGCGTATCTAAATTTAGTCCGCCCAAAGCTAAAGTACGCTGCATCTTTATGGTCCCCGTGTCAAAACTACATTAAACGAGAACTAGAAAGTGTGCAAAACAGAGGTTTGAGATTTATTTTTTCTGATTATTCTTTTTACACTAGTGTTTCTGGTTTGCGGGAGCCAGCGAATCTTCCTGAGCTCGCTTTAAGGCGGAAGATATCTCGACTGACTCAGTTTTACAAGATCTACCACCTCAACCCTACGCTTAGAAACGTCCCATTTCGTTTTTCCCAAGACTAGACAACAGCTGCAATATAGAGCCTATATTTGCCTCCACCCCCTCCTACGCCAATTCTTTTCTCCCTTTGACAATATTAGAATGGAATGCTTTACCTGATAACATAGTTACAACTAACAATGTGGACGTATTTAAAAAGCTACTAGGTGAACATTTAGATATATGCGCAAACGATGCTGAGTCTTAGTATGCTACTAACATGCCCTTCGTTGTTGTTGTTTTGTATTTATTTGTAGTTTTGTAATGCTGATCACGGGTTTGTATTACCACGTTCTATATTGGAATGTTTAGTTTCCCATCCCTTGTGTCGCTGCTCACGAGTTTCTACTACTGTTTCTATATTGAAACCCTTGTGTAATAATGCCCTGTAATGGGGCCTTCGAGGTATTATGAAATAAATAAATGAGTAAATAAATAGGTACTCTGGGTCTTTGATTCGATCCTCATATCGAAAAGTATTTACCACCCGAAATATTTGGAGACCTGTTTCGGCTGTCGGGTGTGTTAGTAGAACCGCTCCTGAGTGCGCTTCTCCCATCGCACTGGTGTGAGGCGGGGAAGCGACATTTGCAGAGCAGGCGCTCCGTGCGAAGCAAAATTCACACCGTTCAGTACGAGTTCAGGGTCGATAATCTGGACAGGTGGCGAAAAAATCGACGAGGAATCCGGCGGCCACGATTGGCCGGCGCCGCTCTTGACCTTGGCGCCGTCCAACCACAGCGGTTAAATTCCTCGCCGACTTTTTCGCCAGGTGTCCAGAGTAGAGCCACAGCACGAGTTGAGGAAGAGGACACTGCAACGAAATTCTAGCGCCTATTTGAATTCGAAAGCATTAACTGTCCCATGAAGCGAACCCGGCGTTGTCTGTAGCAGAATAAAGGGACCTAAATTCCCATTGGCTGCGGCGCGCCATGTGGCTCCATAGCAACGGCGTCATCGTTGCTAAGTAGTCAGTCGAACTGCTGGCGGCGCAGCGGAAAAGGGGGGGTGGGGGGGGGGGGGGGGAGATCTAGTCGCGCGATGCGACTAGATCGCATCGCAAAAAACAATTATATGGTCACACTGGCGTGCGCGATGAAAGCGAGTCCAACGCTTTCGTTGGCGAGTCGCTTCTCGAAAACTCGAGCTCCGAACGTCGTTGATTGGCTCAGCCGCTCCGTGACTAGATCGCATCGCAAAAAGTCGGGTCAGCAAGCGACTGCTCGAATCGCGTCGCTTTTTCCCCGCGATGGTTGCTTTTGCGATGAAAGTTATCGCGCGACTAGATCGCATCGCCGGTGTGAACGCGCCTTAACGTGGGCAACCGGTAGCCGGAGCTGCGGCGATGATGATGATGAGAGGACGCGCGATTTCAGCACGCGCCGCGACCAGCTTCGCACTCCAGCCGCTGCCTCACTCAGCGGCGCAGCAGTCACCAGCGAGCCAGGGCGGTCTGCCCGGCGCAGCGCGCACTCCCTGCCGGCGCTGCGGTCGCTTCTGCTCCTCTCGGCGCCGAGAATGCTTTCGCATTCACAACTCATAAGAAGTGCTTAAGTGTCCTCAGAATTTAGTGGTCTAAATGTCAACCAGGTTCTGGCCAAACAACGCGGAGACACTACGTTTTTCCTCGAAAAGACGCCGAGACATTATTTAAAAAGGAATAAAGCGAATGCCGTTTCGTCACTCTGGCTTTAAAAGCAGCGTCGCTCCGCGGAAGTGCGGCGGCAAACTGCGTGCGCGATGTGACAGTAATTGGCGCGCTGCTCGAAAGATATTATAACACCCATCAGCTTTCGGAAATACGAATGTTTCTTCGATTTTGTACTCTCTTTTCGCGTATTCTTCCGAACGGTCCATGTTGCCCACATCCCTGCCACCCGTTTCGTGCGTCAGCTTTCTGTGACCTAGCTCAAAACGGTAATGTTTTTCGTTGTTGTTTTTCTACAATATTAGGGCACATTGTCGGAAGAAAAGCGTATTTTGACAAGGTACCTATTGCGTTTTTTTTTTTTTTTCAAACTAACTAATTAAAAAATAAGTTAGCTTTTCTTTTTTTGCTTCTTTTAGTCACAATGCTAAATAGTAGATTTCGACTTGACTGTCGTTGGCTGTCGCAATGGAGCGACGCTGCGCCGTTGCCTCACCTGACATCTAGCTAAAGAACACGTGTTTTGAACTGCAAATTGACCTTCTATTTATTCATTTTTTACCCTAGGACGTGAGCTAAAGCTAACGCCGCGAAGTAAGGGATTACTTTTTGATGCAACGGTCACTTACTTTTATGGAAGAGCAATCGTAACAGTAATTGGTTACACTTTAGCCTTGGGTAATCATAAACGTAATTCCCTACTTTTTTTATTAGTAGTAACGTGTAAATGTTTGCTATCCCAGCCTATTCAGCTCCTGCGGGGAACAGGGAGCGGCAACTAAAACGGCCGAGTTGTAACGCGCTGACGACATTGAGTGGCGGAGCCTATAACCATGCCAGCCCCCAAGCAGCTTTGCCCGTTCTGGGACAGTTGACGTCACGTCTCCCGGGACGCGTCGCGCTCTCCGACGGCTGATTTTCGAGCGCTCGCTAGAGTCGGTCTTTTGGAACAAAAAATGTGTAGCCATGCGTTAAAAGAAAAAAAGAAAAACGAGTGTGCGATTGTTTTTATCAGATAGAGTCGATCAGGCTTAACTTATTTCTCAACGTGAGAGGTATATTTTCAGTTTCGATTCGGTACACCTTTAACACTCTGTAGTGTTTGGCTACTTTGACCACTCGACTAATTTGATTGACCTTGATTTGTTGCGCTCGGAATTACGTAAAGTTCTTCTGTTGGATTCGGGTGCGTTCGAAGCGCGGAACACTCGCGCGGTAAGTTTATCAGAAGGATCTATATTTATTCAGATCCCGCGATGTCTTCACATTGCGCCGGAGAGCTATACTCTTCGTCCTTCGGAAGCCGTGGCTGCGCTCGTCTGGACAGTCGCCTACAACCTCGGGCTTTCTCTCTATAAAGGAACGTTTAGTCCAGCTGCTTTCACTCCCGAGCAGAATCGTCGGGGTTGGCGGGTAATGCGGTCCGGGGTTCGACTCCCGCTGCTCCTATCGGTAAATCTCGCAAATTAGGCTTAAGTCTTGGTAAAATTAGCGCAAATACAATGGAGGATGAACACAGGAAAGAGCTATACTTACAACTGGCGTTTAATATTAAGTGAGAGAAAGACAAAGAAGACGTACTGACTTTTTCTGTCTTTCTCTCACTTAATATTAAACGCAAGTTGTAAGTAGCGCTCTTTCCTGTCTCTACGTTCTTCCTACCTTGTCTTCGCGCTAAGTTTACCAAGATGTATAGCAAACTAGCCCACCAGAAGATTTTTAACGGCTTACATACGATGGATCGCGACAAAGTGTGATTCTACATACTTTGCACTCTCACTTACGCGATGGACTATGCACAAAAAAAACATATTGGGGTGTGTGTATGTTTATACAGCCTAAAACTTAAGTCTGCCTCAACAGGCGACTTGTCTCCGTGCCGTAAATTAGAAATTTATCCAGTACGGTACAACCGCTAGCCTGGGGGGGTCTTTAGCTTGCAACACGCAGTAGGGTTATGCACGTGCCACTCGGAGTATGTGGAGCAAAAACTCTCGCCCCTGCCCGCGTTTCGCTCCGGACGAGCATCGCGTACCGGCGTTTACGGTCGCGTTTATCACTACTGCCTGCTGCCGGTCGTACTGCACCGGCAAAATTCCACGCCTACGGCGTAAACCTGTGTCGCCCACACCCAAAAAGCGGATCGACATAAACAAAAAAAAAAAACCGCCGTTACACCGCCCGTGCATCCTATAAAAGTTGCAGTATTCACTGCAGACAAGGTGACCTTTGCCAACGCTATTAGATTAGCTCCGTTACGGAACTGCTCATAGACGCTGCTTGCACGGGCAGTACCCCCCATCACTCACCACGAATCGCCTTTCGTCGTTCGACGCGCCGGACGGCCGCTGTGGAAACTGCAGTGTATTCTAGGGAATACGTATACGTTTCGAAGCACAGCGTCTAGATGGCGCTCCAGCTCTACAGTTATGAATTGAAAATTCAGATGGCGCTTCAAACGACGGGAGGCGGACGGAAGTGACTGAAGGGGAGTACCCCCTTCCGCGGGGAGTTTAACAACTGAGGTAATCTAGTAACGTTGACGTATGCGTAGCGCCAGTTCGTCTGCTTGTTTTGCGAGGGTTGTGGGGAGGTCAGAACGCCGAGTTCTGATTGGCTCGATTGCAAGAATAGCGGGTAGACCTCGAGGCAGCTTGTTTCGAGGTCTACCCACTATCCTTCAATCACAGACAATCAGACCAATGTGTGACGGGACCCCCGTACAAGTAGAAAAACGTCTCAGATTGCTGACTGTCTTTTGTATGAGGTTCTTTTGGGCTCGGGTATAACGACGGCTTTTGGTTACAAAACGTTACATTCAGTACACTTTAGAAAAAAAACGTCGTTGTGCGCGGCGCTGCCTTTTGGTCAGCTCCCTGGTCGAAACTTAAGGAGGGTGCGGCATCTCTTTGGGGATACAAAGGGTTGGAACCCCTCACCCTTGGGTGGCCCTAAAAGAATGGCCGGGCGGACGTCGGGGGCAGGTTACGCGAAGGTTTTGTTTTTTCCAAAGGCTCTTTTGTCGTCTCTTTGTCGACGAGGTCATTTTTCAAAAGCGCGCTTCCGGCCAGCGTGTCTTGTTCCCGCCAGAATCCTTCCCGCAAGAATCTTTCCCTCCAGAAGCCTCGTGCGCGGAGGGCGGATATGTCTCTGGTTGATGGGATCGTGTTTCCGCGTCGGCACCCAAAACGGAAAGTTCCAAGAAGCATTTTTTTCCCCTTTTTATCGAAGCTTCGGCCCTTTATAACAACCCAAAGGCTCCGTATAACAAATAGCGCTTTTGTGTTTGTGTGTGTATGTGTCATGGTCTGTGTGCGTGCGTGCGTCCGTGCCTCGCGCGCTCCGTGCTGGAACATATCGCGACTCCAATTCGCTATAGGTGGCGCCACTCGTTTTCCAAGATGGCGGCTATAGTGAGGGTTGGAGATGCGTGCCTGTATACAAGCTGCTGGGCCGTTCTAGTGGGCTGGCTTCACTGAGCGACACAAATTATCGCTGCTTGTACGAGGAGGCTAGGGAGTTATGAGCGCAGTTAACCTCTTTATCCTGAAAACAAAAACCGTGTTTAGCGTAATATTTACGCCAGGAGGCACGTTTTAATTCCGGAACGAAACCGAAACTATCCTTTATTTGTTATTTAATTCATGGTGAAATACAGCGCGACTAGGACAAGGTCAGAGAGACGAGAAAAGACAAGTCAAGCGCTCGTCTCCCTGTCCGTGTCCTAGTCGCGCTGTATTTCATTATGAACTCTCAACAACTCGCCCAAATTATCCCTCTTACTAGGTGTTCATTTCCGATTCTTTCATACCTCAAGATGTGCCTCACAGCGTAATTATTGAGCTAAAGAAGTTGTTCGCGGGAAACTTTATTTTGTGACGTACGTGTCCGATCCAGGCACTTTAATTTTTTTTTTTTTTATAGTTCAGTGTCCCTTTAAAGACAGGGTCTTTCATACACCTTAGAGGTAACATAGAATATTCATTTTTCGGAAAAATCAGTTATGATATTTGTGTGTTGTTACTGCATTTTCTCGCTCAGATCATTGTTATGAGAAATAATGAACTGCGGGCCTTTTAATGGGTTTTAGGTATTTAGATAATTAATTCCTTTGACATTATTCCCAGCGCGAGAATAACAGAATCAATTCAAACTTTACAAAATATCGCCACGGGTGATGCGTTAAGAAAGTTCACGAAACGTAAAAATTAAGAAACGATGTTCTCACTACAAAAACCCAAAGACGGGATCCGAGTCGGACAGCAGAAGTGTGTGCGTATTTTTTAAAGCAACGCGTGACGCATATGACTTGATATTACATCCAGTGGTTGACTGTTTGTTTATCTTGATAACGATGTCAGAGTTTTTCATATGATAAAAAGAAAACAAACTGAGACATTTCTGGAAAGACTAATATGGTTAAATGGCGTATTTTTGCCATTGTGGTGTTTATTGGGGACCTACATTGCCGCAATTTGTATTAATAATAATAGTAATAGATTGAAGATATCTTAATACGTAGTTTTTCAAGGTCTAATACATTTTGCTACTTGTGATCGAATTTCAAACGCGCGATCAAGTACGGCAATCAAAAGTGTGTAAATTATCATCACTGGTGCCAATTGCAGGATTTCTAATTACCAAGTTTAAATTAAAAGTTGTCTTAAATCAATGAATACATGAAAGCATGTGGTGCTATCAAAGTCGAGACGTTTCACAACCGGCAAAACTTCCAAAATTGCCGCCAATCCTTCCAAACAAAATGACCCTCCACCCCCGGCACCAAAAAAAAAAAAAAATAGAAACGATTTTTTTTAATTACTAATTTTTTTCGGACGTTTATTATCTTTTATTTTTACGTGCCGTCCTTTCGCCAATTTCAGCCTTTCCAGTTCAAAAGAACGTCTACCAGCGTGCATATCTGCTCACTGCAGCACTTCTCATTGGCGTTGGAAACCGTTGAAACAGTAATGAGGTTTAGTGCTGCGTATACGAACGAACGCAAGCACTGTGTGTTTCCGCTAGCGTTGCGTGTTCTACACTGCACGTGCCCAAAATTGCTCTCTTGGGTGTGAGCATGGCAACGACGCGCAAGCCCAACCGGGAGGACGGAGCTCTGACGCAAACGCACAGAGCTTGCGTTTGCTTCTGTACTCTTGGAGACTGCGTTGCCGGCGTCTGCATAGACCTGGCCGGTACCGGGATGTCCCCTCATCCGTTCGCCCAGTTAAGTGGCCATGGAACCAAGACGGTCTGCCAGACAGACCTCGAGACCACAAAGATTGCGGGATTTTGTTTTATATTAGTGTTCTTATTTCTAATGTTGTACATAGCATTTCCTTTTTATTCTTGAAGGGGGGGAACTCTTGTGGCGGCGCTACTGTCGCATTTGTAGTCTGAAGAAGAACAGGATGGAATAAAGATTGTTCTTCACCGGTACTGGAGCCGGGCGGTCAACTTCAGCTGCTGCGGCAGTATGCAACTTATACGCAGTACTAAAACTCTCTAATAAGGTGCAATCCTATACCAGCTGCAGCACTACATTGGGACAAGTGTTGTTCGCTTTCGGTAATGACATTTCGCGAGCCGTGATCGGGAGCAGGTCCGCCGTGCCCACGGAGCAAGAGAACCGGGGCACCCTCACTAGAGCGCTTCCCGTTTTTGCCGCGAGAGGGCGAGCAACGAGCTAGAGACGCGAATAGGGGGCGCTTTGACGCGCGTGGCGCCACTAGTGGAGGAGCTGGCGTTCGACTGTGAGACGCGTTCAGCCGCCTGCGGTGCCTTTTCGCGTACGAAACTGTGGTGGCGGAAGCGCGCACGGACGGAAACTTTAACTTTTCGAGCCGATATGTTAAAGGACACATGCAAAGCAAAAAAACATTTTTTTTAGACAGCTTAGATGGAAAAAGGATATTATAAAACGATTTTACAACGAAGAAAAAAAAATGTTTAGAGCTATATTTACGGCGCTATACGAATTTGTAGTTGGCGCCGCCGGAGCCGCCGCTGGTCACGTGGTAGGCCCGCGCGCTGCCGCCCTGCGTCGCCGGAGCCGTAAAGCGACGCCGCCGCCGCACGCTGAGTGTTGTGCGAACGCCGCTTCAACGCGTTTCTCCACGCCGCCGTCGCCGCCGCCGCACAAGTTCGTCTGGTTCGGGGCGCCGCCGCCGTCATCTGACCGGCGCACAGGTCTATCACGTCTGCTTGCGCTTTTTCAGGAGTTTACTTTGGGCTCTAAAAGTTACTTATTAATCTTATTTTTTTGTTATACTTCAAACAAAGATGAATAAGTTACTTTTGGAGGCCATAGGAAGCTTCCGAAAGAGCGCGAGCACGACGTGACAAATATGGGCCCGTCACGTGATAAATAAGGGCCACTTTTCTGCGGCTCCGGCGGGCGCCAACTACAAATTCGTATAGCGCCGTCAATATAGCTCTAAAATTTTTTTTCTTCGTTGTAAAATCGTTTTATGATATCCTTTTTCCATCTAAGCTTTTAAAAGGTTAAAACAGCGCAAAAAACAACGGACAGGGTAAAGAAGGACACAGACAGAGCGCTGACTCACAACTAAATTTTATTGAACGCAACTGCGCAATATATACGTGCGTATATATATTGCGCAGTTGCGTTCAATAAAATTTAGTTGTGAGTCAGCGCTCTGTCTGTGTCCTTCTTTACCCTGTTCGTTGTTTTTTGCGCTGTTTTAACCTTTTAAAATGTCATACCAACTCGCCCAGGCTTCAACTTTACCATCTAAGCTGTTTAAAAAAAAAAAATGTTTTTTTTTTCTTTGCATGTGTCCTTTAAGGGTGACGTTGCACGAGGGCTGGGAAAAACCTGAGAAGGTCATCTTGCTGTTCTCGAAACTAAATTTTACATCTTATATCGATCACAGTGCATGTTGGCTTCCGACGAGAAACCTTCCCGGCTTTTACAAGCTGGCACCGCTGCACGTTTTGATAAAATTGACGAGGCGTTGATATCCTAAAATTATTCATCCACGAATGCATTGCGTTCAGGGTGGACAATGAAAACCAATTTGATTTGAATCCTGATTTAAAGGGGTCATGAAACGATTTTCCTACTTCTTCCTCCTTAGCTTTAATCCTCCACTCAAATGGGAATTGTGAAATCACGTCGTCGTGGCATTCTTCGGCACCGGTGCGATGACTCCTAGCTTCCACCGTGCTTTTTATGCACACCATAGAACTTGTCATTCCCCAGTGACGATAAGTTCCGTCAGGGACTCATTGGCCACGAACGCGAATCCGAATATTCATCGACGGATTGATTGTTGACGAGGGCATACGTCCGAGTGACGAAGTTCTCATGTCCAATGCGTGAGCTGGGCTCGGCTGACGTCAGGTTGGCACCGCTGACGCGCTTTGGGAACCGCGGATGTATCATGGTGAAAAGGCGGAGAGCTTTCGAAGGAAAGAAGGTACAAAATAGTCCGCTATATTTTCAAATGCTTGTACCGAAACGCTAACTATGGACTTTCTACCCTCTTTCTTTTGGCCAACTAAACGATATGCGATTAGTAAAGTCCCAATTTAACATAATTTATCCCAGCCCTAAATTCGTTTCATGGCCCCTTTAAGCCACACCTATTTCACTGTGATGATTTTCCACAAGAACACCTTTTTCCCAAGAATACCTTCCCGCAAAACTAATACCCTAAATATTTTTTTATTGTTTGTTCTTTGGTGCCATCCATGTAAATTTATTGTTTTTAATGTAAAAAAAAAACATCAGGCAAATAAAAAAGTATAACAGGCTGAGCTCGAGCAAAAGGTGGTGCTCTTCTGCGCTAATCGGTGAGGTGAGGTTTGTTTCTATCTTCCACTTCTTTCGTTAATTGCGTGGCACGTTATGCAAGCATATCAGAACGCACAAAGACCGTTAAAGGGAGTGACTGGGAGAGACAGGCACAGACAGATGAAATCGTACACGCTAAGGTTGATCTTCCATCGGTCAGTTTATATACCTTTTGTCGTACACAAGCTTGCCACTTTTGCATGAAATTATGCCGCCACCTTGAGCACTTTACGTTTAAAATTATGATGATTTGGCCTGAAATTTCTAGTATTACCCTATAGACATCCGCGGCCCTTCCCGAGAAAATTGAAGCGGGTGAACCCGCACTAGCGAGAAGAGCCTCTAATAATGCGCACGCTGCTATTTGCTCGGTTACACTCGTTTATTCCACTCGCGGCAAATATATTACATCATTTTGTTTCACCTGTTTCAGTTGTCCTACCAATGTACGGTTTGCGGGTTCTAAAGAAGCACTCTCTCCTCATCGCAACGTAGGAGAATTGCTCCGGCTCCGAACAACTTATACCCACACCATGCATAGTAAAAGGAAACAGTGGCTGCAGCGGAACTCAATAGCACGGTAAATCCCAGTATTATGTGCGTATCCGGTTTGGAATTTCTTGTTTTTGAATTTTCGTATTTGTTTCTTGAAAAGTTCGTAAACTAACATATTTTCGGACCCGCCATCTTGAAAAGTATGACGAATTGCGAATCTCATTGGGATTCAAAATATTGGGAGCAATGCGCGCGACATAACCGCAGAGAGAGCCTCCGCCTTCAGCGCCAGCTCGCTGACTTCCGTGGTGCTTTGGTTGCCCGTGCACGCTTGTGTTAGCAAGGGCAGAAAAATCGCGCTGGAGTTGCATGGAGTATATCAGGGGCGCCCTTCTCCCGAATAAACGGCCCGCTAGCCACACCACGGAGAAGGCTTTCGACTCTCGAGCCCAGTTCGCTGTCCATCGCCGCTCCATCGCAGGGGAACGCACAGAGACAGAAAGCAGTCCAAGCGCTCGAGTTGAGGACCAAATTTCATAACCAGTGTTTGGGTATGTTGCATTTAGGTTGACTGTACGCCGTCCAGTGTACACGCAAAGCCTTGTTCGTGTTCGAAGAAGTAGCTAGATATAAACAAGGTCGGGAAGCGTCCGGGGAACTTGTTCATCCGTGTTTTGGGGGGCCTCGAGTTTAGTCGTTGAGTGCTCCTCGCGTTCTCGCTGTGTCGGGTTCTGTGTGGATTCTATTCTTGCTTGTGGCCGTGTATTTTCTCCGTCCCGCGATCCATGGACCTCCAGAGAAATAGCCTGCTTTAAAATGAGCGTCGTCTTTCCCACCAGCCAGAGGTTGTGGCCAGTATCGGCTAGTACCGAAGTAGCGAACACTAAATTAACTTTACGGCACGTGTAGGATTCGTAGTAATATTTCCGGAGCTCAGCTCGCGATATTTACGGGAAGTCCGGTCTTCGTGAGGTTCGAAGACTTCGAACTTTGCAAACTGAAGCTCCGAAAAAATTCGATTTTTTCCGAAGTTTTCGAACCTGAAGCTTAAACGAATTCGATATTGTCGAATTTTTGCGAACCTGTATCATACAAAAATTGAAACCGTCGAATTTTGCGAACCTTAATCCGTCGAATTAAAAATTTTAAAACTCCGATGACGTCGAACTTTATGAATTCGAATCCGGGCAGTTTCTAAAGCTCCGAGCTTTGCGAAATCGAACCCCTGGGGGGTTTCGAAAAGGTCGAAAAATGTCGGATTCGAGCTTCGGAAGGTTCGCGACATCCCTAGTCGAAAAAAAAACACACAGATGCGGTCTGCGCAGGGGCTTTATATGGCCAGGGGGACATAATATCGGAATAGCAAATCTTATTTAGTAAGTCGACATATCGTAACGATTACCCCCTCCCCCCCCCCTTTTTTTTTTTAATATATGTCCCCCTTTCCGTATAACTCACTAGCACGGACCGCATTATACCCTGTTGCAGGGTAAGGAAACTAGGAGTCGCTTCTCCCGAAAAGCCCTCCACTCTTTCCACATTTTGCAGAGAGAGAGAGAGGGGGCGCTGCAGAGAAGGAGGGAGACGCGCGTGTCCTGTTTTTCTTAACTTGCACAAAACACAGCAACAAAATTAGTATAAAAAAAATGTAAAGGCTAAAAAAAAATCTCCGTATATGCTGCAGTTTCATCAACTAAACTACGCATATCTGGCGAGTCTGGGTTTCTTTTCTTCCGTGGCGGGGGCGAATATTACGAATTGTTGTCCGTCCGTCTGCGCCTCCCTCCCCGGACTGCTGGTCCGAGTCACCGCTGGAAGAAGCGCACGCGACTGTTCAATCTCTTCTCCCCGGTGGGCTGAGTGCTTTCGGTTTCCTGCAGCGGCAGAAATAAACTCGCGGAGGAAGTGTACGGTTATACAACTTGTTTTCTACCAATATGCACCGGATTTTTCTCAAATTTGTTCTTTTTTGTTTTCCCCTCCTCTCTCTCTTCTGTCTTCGTGCGTCGTCGCTTTCGCTTTCTTTTCTCCGTTTGCGTTGTATTATATTTTGGCCGCATATCTCCCGCACAATATGTTCGTGATGTTGAGTGCATGTAACGTATATATACATACTAAACACCGGTGTGAGCGTGGGCGCGAGGCAATGCTTTTTGAGAATATTGGAAAAGGTACGCATTCCACAAAGGTTTTCTTTTTTTTGTAATGTTTTTGTTTTGTTTTCTGTCTATGGTGTTGTAAACGCATCTCTGACATGTGTGTTAACCGCATCCTAAAAAAAGAAAAAAAAAAAAAGGTGGTCCCTCGATTTTCGCCTGATGGCGTTATTAGAATTAAGTGTCGTGCTGTCGCCGTCTGCTATCCTGGCGGTGATAGAGCGTTTTAGTGGTCCATTCAGTGACTCCCGCTACGATATCCGCAGTCCGCTACGACCACCGCTATATGTAGCGCATCGGAACCACCCTGTCCACGATTTAGTAGAAAGTTCGCAACCCGCTACAGATTAGAGCGTTACGAGGGCTAACGCAACGGCGGCTCTTTCAGACACCGAGGCTCGCGTAAAACAAAGATTTGTAAAGCAATCCTTCGCTACTTTCGTTTATTATTAACGTCGTTATCTTGTTAGAATATTCTTTCTTTATCAATGAAGGTGATAATCTTTGCTCTGTTTTTTTTTTTGTTTTTTTTTTTAGTAAATCACTATTATGTTTTTAATTGAAGACAACCGACGGCCAAGCTGTCCAAGCCAGTCCGATATGATTCAAGCGCCAAAGCCATCGAGAGAAATCTTTAAAAATAAATGACAACAACCGTAGCTCTTCCGGCGTGTCCTTGTTCACCGAGAATGAAACGCCACGGAAATCCCTCGGATCCGCCTGCTCGCTCGCTTCAATGGTCGGTTCTGTCCTCAAGCCAGAGCGGCCGAGCAGGAGGCCGCCTCACCCTTCGCTTACAAATCACCACTGATTGCGAAGCTTTTTTTTTTTGTTTTTCTTTTCTTTTCCGCGGCAGTATTTAGCATGTCCGCCATAAATCGCTACCTGTTGCACTCCTGGAACGGCGAGTGAGGGCATCGGTGGCCGAGTGCACGCTAACGCGTCTCAGCTCGGAGCGTGGAGCGAAAGCTTGCGCTGAGGACGTCCTGGGTTCGATCACCACCCCGTGCCCGTTTCGATCTGGATGAGTTTCGTACCGGCACGCGTTCGTGTAATCACTGCTGCGTGATGCACGTTAAAGACCCCTCGCAGCGGTTCTTCTGCACTGGATAAATTTCTCATCTATACCCGTTTTCACCATAAGAACCGTAGTAAAAAAAGTTCGGCTCCTCGCGGAGGATTACTAATTTCCCTCTTTATATTGATAATTATGATATCTGTAAGTGAATTTTATATTAGATATCTGTTATATTATCAAGACGTACACGTTCCAAACGCCAAAAGTATCGCTTTTTCCTCCGACAACAAAATCTCGTAAGAACTACTTCGCGCCGCGCATGAACAATGAGCAAAACTTCCTTTTTTCTTAAGGTGAAAACGGGTATACAGCTAAGAGACCGGTCACCCGTTGAGGCGTACCAACATCAAGGCTGTATAAACATACAAAGCAAGACAATTGTTTTTTTTTTTCTTGTTTTTTTTTTTTGTTTTTTGTCCAGAAACGGCTTTGTTGCGGCTACTTCTCGCGGCGACAAGATATAATCCGCCCCTCGGAACCGCGATCGCAAAGCGGACGGACCGGACGGGCGCGACACGGTGGCCATCTTGAATATAGCGTCCCTCGCTGGCTCTTCCTTATCTCGCCATGATTCGTTCTCGCGATACCCACGCTATGCGGAGAGCAACTCGTCTGCTTCTTGCGCAAGAGTTGCCGTGACGTCAGAACGACGCCGAGCTCTGATTAGTCGACTGAAAAAAAAAATCGTGGTTAGATCTCAAGGCTAAATGCTCTAAAGTCTACCCACTATATATAAATTTCTTTCAATCAGCCAATAAGAGGTTGGCGTCGTTCTGACGTCACCGCAACTTTTGTGCAAGAAGCAGACGACTTGCTCTCCGCATAGCACGCCGCGCTCCGCTCCTAGCTCTTTTTGTCAGATAGAAGCGCGCCTCGGCTAGCTTTCGCAACGTTTCCGCTATAGCAGCGCGCACACGCAGTAGCTTCGTCGCTCTTGGCGTAAAGCGTAGCGGGAGAGCCAAAACGATCTACTCAAGCTCTCTGATAGCTTTTCCGTCGCACGTCGCTCTCCAGCTTGACAAGCCACGGAAGGTTCGGCAGCCAGGATTTGGGATGCCGCGACGACAGCGACACTCGCAATCGCTCGCACTTTTTTTTTTTTTTTTAGAGCGCAGTTTTTAGTGTTTTTTTTTTTTTTTTTCAGCGTGAGCGGCGTCGCCGTTGGCGTAACCGCGCGCTGCATTATGGGAAACGTACCATAATGAACGCGCGGGTCACGAGTGAGACCCGCGCGTTGCATCATGGGACGTTTTCCATAATGCACCGCGCGGGAGAGGGAGGACGATCAAGGAGGATGGGAGGAGGAGATCTGTCGATTAGTCTTCGACAGCGCCGACTGCAAGTAGGATAACATGGAGGTGCTTCGTCAAAGTGCTGACTTTAACGCTGTCTCGTTCTCCCGCCTTGCTCCTGCTGTCCTGTTTCCTGGCACCGGCAGAACTTAGAGTGGAACTTCCAGATGAGATAACTATATTTTCTCTCTCCGGACAAGCGGTGAGCGAAAATACCACAATATAAATAAATAAATAAATATAGATAGATAGATAGATAGATAGATAGATACATAGAGAGTAGATACAGAGAGAGAGAGAGAGAGAGATAGAGAGATAGATAGAGAAAGAGAGAGATAGATAGATAGATAGATAGATAGAGAGAGAGAGAGAGAGATAGATAGATAGATAGATAGATAGATAGATAGATAGATAGATAGATAGATAGAGAGAGAGAGAGAGAGAGAGAGAGAGAGACACACACTGGTTCCCCTCCCCCGAGAAGGCGTAAGCCGCGGACGTTCAGGTCGGAGTTGTCTGGCTTCGAGCCGGCTCGTTCGTTCCGTATCGTGTCGGGGAGAGGTATTGGCGACACCAGCGAAATCGACGCCGCGTAGCGGCAACGCCGAGAAGCTCATGAGAGGAGGTCGTTTCAACTCTGTCGTCTGCTATCGCTGCTTGGTTCTCGTAGGCACCGTAGAAAAAAAATATCGTTTCCAGTAATTATTTTTATGCTTCCGCCGTGTCATTCCTACGCATTGATAAGAAGAAGGTATCTACCGTCGAAAAATCGCTATGCTTAACACCGATTTTACGCTACAGTGCAAGAAATGTATGGTGGTCCTCGTGCTGAACGACAAAAACGACCTCCTTTCGGCCGCCATTTTGCCTGACCAGCGCGCCCCCTATAGTTCGCTGGAGTCGCGAATACGTCACCATGCTGGCTTACTCTCTCGCACTCCTCCGCACGTCTCCCGATTTCGAGGGACGTGCGGAGGAGCACGTCTCCCGATTTCGAGGGACGTGCCTGCCCTCCGAGTGGACGGCCGTTTGGTTGGGGAGTCCTGTATAAGAGGGTATGGATATGGATAAGGAGGGTATGCCCCTCCTGTGTCATCAAAACGTACTACTAATTTTTGCAAAATTTTAGTTTTTTTGTTTTTTTTTTGCATTGTTATCAAGCCTTTTGTAAAAGTTGGGGACGTCAGTTCGACGGCAGTGCGCTGTACGTCGAAATGAAGTTTTGGAGTGTAATATATGGGACAAAAGGGTGTAAGGCTACACCCTTTTGCGCATATGGTTTGATTACCGCGCGGGTGGCGGCCGTTCTTTTTCGAGGGTTTGGTAACGTCGACGACGGACGCTATCGCTGTAAACCACGCGTGTTCTCTGCACTCAGGATGACGCAAGGATCTCCCTACACGCCTCAAATCATGTTGGAAGCATTTTGGCTTCGTACAATAGTGTACTTCGATCATGTCTGCAGTTAGTATTTGTACCACCATAGCCTCCTATATACTGACAAAGCCTGGCAGATCGCCACGAGGAGCGGCCGCCAAAATTGAAAAGGTGCAGCGGCAGACAACGGATGAGAGGAGAGCCACGTGACCGGCGCCCCGCTGCGGCAAGACGCCGAAACACACTTCTCCCGAGCGTACAAGTGTGTTTCGGGTCTTCGCCGCTGCAAACGCTGTGCCCTGACGTCCAGGTTCCCCGAGAAATGGCTCTTTGATGCTCTGTGCTGCCAGATCCTCGCGCTCGAAATCTGCGACCGGGCACTCTATGGCTCCGTCGTCGAACTGCCAGGCCTTGCGAGTATAGAGAAGGCTATGGTACGACGTATTGGCGGTGCGACCCCGCGGCTTATATGCGATAGCGCTGGCTCTCCGCACTGAGCACCGAAACGACGGTGCACCTGCGAGGAAATTGCATCGAGGGCCGGTATACTCCGAGCGTGGACTACGTATATATATGTAGGGGCTCCGTGGTTAACCGAACGAACCTCGTTGGGTTATCTTGGTTGAAAGCTTATCGCGGGGACACTGTTCACCGCCGCAGAGTTCCAACCATCTGTCGGGCGATAAGCGTGGCCGCGCTGTGTCGTACTTTGTGCCTGCCCTTTTTTCTGCTTATTTGGCGGTGTTTAGTCGTGATAGTCACAGGTACGGCTATTGCGCACGTTTGTCGAACTTCGGGTTCCACCGGATCGCCGAATCCTGAAAGTTTGTAGAAAAAAAAATAATTTTGACCTTATGATCTGTGTTGGCCGACAAGTACGCTCAAATTTCAAATTTGGATACCGATAAAAAAACCTGTTAAAGGGAAACTGAAGAGGTTCTGTATACGAATAAAAAAACTTAAATCGTCTTCATTTTGGCCTCCAGGATCACGAATATCGAGGTTATTTTTCAATTTGGAGCACGGGGTTGCGGAAAATCGTTTCTTTATTTTTTTTTTTTTTTAAGTGCCGCCGAAGCTCCTCCTTCTCGGAGCGTTACAACGTAAAATGAGTTTTCGGAATCTCCGCTCGCACGCATCTTCAGCGCCTGTCAAAACTATGCACGCGCACTCTCACTCATTTTAAAACATTTTAAAAAGGTAATATATATATATATATATATATATATATATATATATATATATATATATATATATATATGTGTGTGTGTGTGTGTGTGTGTGTGTGTGTGTGTGTGTGTGTGTGTGTGTGTGTGTGTGTGTGTGTGTGTGTGTTTGTGTGTGCGTGTGTGTGTGTGTGTCAGTCACGATTGGTGTCAGTGCGGGGTGCAAGTGCACGCGCTGCTCTCACCACCAACACGCGCCTGGTCGGCCGAAAGATCTTTTAATGACGTAACGACTGGTCGCATGTTTTTCACGTTTTCTCCCGCCAAGTTACGTCTTCGAGGAAAACAAACGTGATATTCAGATTCACGGAATAAAAATACGCAAAAATTCACCTCTAACTCGGCTTTTTTTTTTTTTTTAGTAAGAAGTGTATAACTTTTTTTTTAAGCTCAGACATCAGCCGATGCCACAAGCGCGAGAGCACGAGGTCTCGGCTTTGAAACGTTCTTCCGCAGAACGAGCGCTCGCGATAGAAAGGTGCACGTCTCAAAGCCAGGAGCGTGGGCTTGCTCGCGCTTGTAGCTTTGGTTGCGGTCTCAGCTTAAAGGGCCACTGACGCGATACAGGCAGCCGAAGTGAAGAGAGGGAAGTTGCCTTGGGTTGTGCCCAAAGCAACGAAAATGACAGCAATTCGCACGGAAAACCGTGACTTGTAATGGCCCGAGGAATTAGGAGCGCCTTGCATTGTTTCTCACGTTGTGTAGGGTCATAGCCTCCTATATACTGACAAAGCCTGGCAGGTCACCACGAGAAGCGGCCGCCGAAATGGGAAAGGTGGAGCGGCAGACAACGGATGAGAGGAGAGCCGCGTGACTGGCGCCCCGCTGCGGCGAGACGCCGAAACACACTCTCGAGCGAACAAGTGTGTTTCGGGTCCTCGCCGCTGGAAATGCTGTGCGCTGACGTCCACGTTCCCCAAGAAATGGCTCTCTGATGCTCTGTGCTACCAGCTCCTCGCGCTCCAAATCTGCGATCGGGCACCCTATGGCTCCGTCGTCGAACAGCCAGGCTTTATGAGTATAGAGGAGGTTATGGCATGGTGAACAGCTGTCCCGTTGCCTCTGTCGTTACCATCGCAGCAGCGTGTTGTCTAGTTCGCTCGGAACGCGACCTACTCAATCACGTGAACCGGACATTATAGGTTTATCAACGTGCGTTAGCGCGGTAGAAGGACAGTAGGTAGTCCCTTTGTTTGTTTGTTTGCTTGCTTATTGAGACTGTTAGCCCGGAAGGGCCGATACACGTTAGAGTTTTAGCACTCAATACGATAGCAAACAAAACATACATATATGGCCAATGTTTTGGACACGTGCCCGAGAGTTTAAACACAACCCGCAAAAATGTTTAAAAAAATGTTCAGCACACAATTAGGCGAGCACGACTACGCTGCTCACAACCCAAAATTGAATCGCAAAAAGCTCAATACGCTCAAACGTGTAAAACAGCAAAAAGTAAGTACAGTATAAAGTCTACCCCACATTATAGGACGCTATGCAGGCAGGCGAGCACATTAGGGAGTCTTCGTAGACCGCGTTTCCCCATCCGCTAAGCCCTCCGCGACGAAGATGCCGCTACTGCGCCTGCGCGCCGCGATAGCCTTGAGCCCTTGACTCTAGAGTTCCGGGTATCGTAGCGGGTTGCGGAGGGCGTTGCGGGACGCCGAAAACTATCTCCGAAAACTCCCTATTATTTCGTCGCTTCCCCGAAGAAGGTCTGGATGCTCGCTAAACTCTATAGTTTACACCAACACACTTCGCCGCAAGTTTAGAACGTAGTGGATCGGAAAATCGGGCCAAACCATTACGAAGCTAATGCTTGCCCGTTGAAAACCGAATGTTGCGCTGGCACATGGCGCGGTACGACCTGCTTTTCGGCCACCATATTTACCCGAGCGTGGAGACCCCTACATAGGTGGCCGGAGTCGTGAATAGTACCTGCTGCACTAATTATACGAGTTGGTCATTGTTTGAGCACTTACTCTGAGCGCGTATCGAACACGAAGGCTGCGTTAGTGTTCGGCGACGACTCAAGTCCACTCACACGCTTAGATTACTTTTATTTTTACGTTTTCTTTTTTTCTAAGTATCTTCGCAAAACTTGCAGGCCTGAGCACTTCATCCTCGAGCGAACCTACTATTAGATCGAAGGTGTTTCAAGTTAAAATATTTGTAAATTGGAAAGCAATGTTGTTGTTGTTGTTCTTTTTGTTCGCGTCATAAAGGTCAATTATCCATATGCTGCAAGAGCGCCGGCTTCAAAAAATATTTATCTTTCCTTTTTTTTTTTTTTGCTTTTCCACTTTTTTATATTTAATACACAAAGCCTAGAAGTGATACTTTTCGCGTCTCTATTAATTATACCCATCGTCGTGCACGCGGAAATGATAATTGCTCGATCACTTTTATTCGAAGCTGCTGCGCGCCGGCGCTGCCATGCCCAACCGACTCAGTCGCTTTCCCGCGCGCAGGCTTTGATTTCTACGGGTTCGATCCCCTCACCCCGTTTCGATCCGGACGGACATCGTACCGGCGTGCGGTCGTATACATGTATCACTGCTGCGTGATGCGCGGTGAAGTACCCCGGGGTTGCACTCGCGCTCCTCCGGTCATTTTTTCTCGTCTGTTGCTTCAACCGACGTCGCCATACTTCAAAGGCAGACCGACCTTACGCGATCTAAACACTAGTTGTTGTTGTTGTTTTTTTGTTGTTTCTTTGTAATCTGAAAAGGAGAAGGACGGGCGGACTCCATGGACCGCGTTAACCCAGGTCGCATCTGAAGTAGCCTCCGACCAGTCCTTTAACTAGGAAACTAGGGACCAGTCCTTCAACTAGGAAATCGAACAACTTGTAAGCTTCTTTTCTTTTTTTTTTTCTTTTTTTTTTTTAGCTGGGAAGATAGGTACGGCGCTGTTGCTTGGTTCCTTTCTCGGGTCTGGGGGATTCCTTTCAATTATGTTTGAGTACGCAGGCACAGAACGAAGGAAATATAATTGGAAAGGGTCGGGAAGAGCCAAAGGCCCCCGTGCAGATCAAGGATACATGTATATATATATGCTTTCAACGACTTATTTTTCGCTGAATTGCTGAAGTTTTAAGCTGAAGTTTTTTTAATAATTCGCGGGTTCCAATTTTCGCGACGCGGTGGGATCTCAATAAAGCTTTCAATGTATTTACAATTTACCGGAATTGTTCGCGGGACCTAATTTTCGCGAAATTCGCGAAAATTAGGTCCTCGCAAAAATTACGTCGTTTACATTATATATATATATATAAAATTCAAACCAAAATATGCCCTCAAAGGAAAAGGTATTGTGTGGCGATCGAGGATTAGGCAGAAAAAGTTTTGGAACGTGATAGTTCCTTCCTCAGTCCACTGAAAACCTCAATGAGCTACTTTGTTTTCTTTCGTCGGTGTATAATCGTCATGTGAAGGAAAAGAAGTCCGAAGAAAATATGCTGATGACGTGAAAAATATTCAGTAAATAAATATCTCGCTGAATGGTTTGATGCCATAGAACTGAAAAAGAAAAATATCTTATTAAACATTTAAAAAAAAAAATAAAGGAGTTATTTTAAGTAAAACCATTTTGGGGGGGGACATATGGTTGGCGTGAAGTCAACTATACGTGGTATCATAATTTGTTACTCGTATTCGCTCGTGTCGTATTAAACAATCAAGCGAAAAACAAAGATAGAACAAAAAAAAATGAACACTGCGGCACCGATTAGATCTATATTGAACATCGAGGAAAAAAGTCGGTTATATTCATTTAGAAATGTTTACGCCCTTCGTTTCCATAGTATTAAATGTATTAATCAATTGTGATTCCTTATCTTTTCCGGTCTCTCGTGGTTCTAAAGCCACCTTGAAGTATAATAAAATCTAAAATCAGAAGCTCCATTATGTTCCTTAGAGTGAAAGTGACGAGAAACTGGTCCGGGGACAAGTTTACGAATGTGACGTTGATGTAGAATCATACTTTGTCGTTCACTTGTTCCAGTTTCCCCTATATATTGAATTAGGCATTTATTGCATCGAACCACATAAACGACATTTTCTGAATTACAACGAAGCGTGTCGTTGATTTTACAATTAAAGTTGTTTACTGTACTACGAATGGGGTCAGCACGCGGTAAATTTAAACATAAATTACAGCGTGTATATTATTACATCTTACGCAACCGACGGGGTACCGTGCTACGTACGTCCAATGGAGTCTCTAGATTGTCTAAACGTATCCATAAAATTACGTGGTCGTTTAAAAGCGATACCAGGCGGCTGTGGAACTGTTGTTCTTAAAGTTTTGTCCACGTGTAAAATATTCGTATGGCGACGAAGGATATTATTAGTGCTTGGTAACTGTGACTGATATGGTAAAATGAGTCGTAATTTATCATTATCTCTTTTTGGTTTCTGTATGAAACTATTAACCCGAGGAATGGAACGGCATTTCGATATTGACTTATTTACTTTTTAGTGTTCTGTTATTTTTGTTTCCTCCGAAATCCTCCTCATCTAAACACAAACGTCTTGATCTTAGCATTTAACTGTACGGTATACATTTTTTTTTTCTTGTATAGGATGGCAACTTTTATATTGTAAGAACTGACGTCTATGGGTAGGCTTTCTATATAAAGTCGTTTTTTTTTTTAAATTATTTTCTACAATCCTCAGTTTAACACCCAGAAAGTATATTTCTGTGTCAGAAACACTTGTACGTAAATTTAATATGTGGGTTGAAACAGTTTGCGAAATTTATAAACTGGAGTTTATCCTCTCCATTATTCCAAATCATAAATATATCGTCGAAAAAACGTTTATATTATTTTTTTTATTTTTTTTTTTTTGTGGAATTGAGTTTAGTGGACGTTCCTCTAAAACCGTCATGCAAGTGTTTGGATAAGACGGAGAAAAATGTGATCCCATCCCTGCGCCGTAAATCTGTAAAGTAGTGGCTGTTCATAAATGTGAACTTATTGAGTTCCAGCGTTCAATGCATGAAAATATTTAAAACATTCTTACTCGGTAGCTAGTTCAGTGTCATCGACGCTATCTAGAACAGTTTGTATTCATTCATCGTATGGTATGTTTGTGTGTAACGAGACTACGTCTATTGTTACTAGTAATACTTTCTTGGAAATAAAATCTTTTTGCGTACCATTAATATAATTAAGAAGATGGAAGGAACCTTTCGCGTATGACGCGGCGTTAGCTGCCGTACCTTTAATTTGTTCGTCAATAAACCGAAATTGTTTTTACTTATTCCAGAAATAATGGGTTTACCTGGATGATTTGGCTTGTGTACTTCCATTAGCATATAAAAATCTCCGGGTCTACGATTTTCTTGTAGGAGATATTTAAACACATTCTTGACTATTTGTTTATTTTCTAGTAGACGTTTTTATTCTTTCTTAATTGTCTCTTCGAAATTACGTGTGGGTTCACTATCTAGCTATCTATAACATTTAGTATCATTCAGTTGTCGGTGTGCTTCCCTAATGTAATCAACTGTATTCACTATACATATGCCACCTTCTTTATCTGCTCGAGCATTTATAATGTCTCTATTATCTGTAAGTCGTTTTATGCATCGTCTGTCTTTGTATGCTAGATTATTTTTGAGAGGTCTCTGAAAAGAGCGCTCGAGAGCGCGCAAAAAGAACCACGCGAATTCGCCATAAGAGAATGTTGTGGTACTTGTAAATAAATAAAATAAATCATATGAGGCTAGATAGAGGAGATTTTAAAATTGCCGATATGCGATCGCTTTTTTTTTTTTTCCGAAGTTTTTTACGTCGTTATATCTATGGCTTTCGTATGAATCGATTGCGAACGTCGAGTCTAACTGTCGAGTCATTCATCTGGTTCCGACGAGCATCATGTTAAGCAACCTCGGGCATTATATCTAATCCAACACTGTCATCCCCGTAACTATAAAGGAGAAACTGAATCGAAAAAACAAAACAAAGTCCGTTTTTATCCTTCTGATTACACCGTGAAAAAAAGGCGTCTTGTTGAGCGGCGATGGGTATACTTTAGTCACACCGCGAAGTCTCGTTAATTCAAACTCTCTTAATTCAAACTCTCGGATAATTCGAACTAACAAACCGTCCTATATGTTTCTAGGAAAGAAACACGCGGTAATTCAAACTTTGCGTTATCCAAAGTTTTGGCCCCCCGTGGGTTCGAATTAACGAGATTCTCCTGTACTACACACCGTTTAAAAACAAGCCGTCGTTTGCCCACGCCGGGTGCGCGCAGTATGTCGACAGCGGCGCCGCCGTACACTGCTGGCGTGACGAGAGGAGAAGTGACGGAACGAGGACGTCGGGGAGGTATTTCCGTTCTCCCACGACGTCGAGCTCCCTGTATAACCCATCGGCGTCTCCTGTGCTTCGAGGGTGCTCGCGCGGTCACAGAGCACGACGGAAGGCAGCAGACGAGCGCGTGCAGGACGCTGGGCACCGGAAACGAGAAGCCCTGCCGCTCTCACCCCGTCGCGGCGGTCGGATTTCCAGGATCTGCTGCCGAATCACGTGGCCGTATATAGGAGCGCCGTCGTACATACTCTCAACTCGGACGGTGTTGGTTTATGAAACGCGCGACGGCTCCCAACTTCCACTGTGCATTTTTTTTTTTTTTTTTTATTATTACGCCGTCGAACGTGTTGTCGCAAACTGACGATGAAGTGGCCGAGGTCGCAGCTCGTGACGTCACGGCGAGGCGCATCGTGACGTCATCACGGACGGAAACCATAAGGGGGCTCCACCTAAACATTTGGGTGCTAATAACAGTGCCATCGCACCCGGTATCGTCGTGGTATACGGCACCACCCTCGACGTTCGAGATATCCTTCCGCATCCACCGTGTACGGAGAGAAACTCGGGGAGTGGAAGAGGGAGCGCCGAGCTCTGATTGGACGGATTAGTGGGTAGGCGCAAAGGCTAGCTGCCGTCGTCTCTACTCGCGGTTCGTATACGCGCGATACTGCGGGGAGCAGACGACTCTCTTGCTCGCTCCGATTGGAGTGAGAGACGACGGCAGCCGGCCTTTGCCTCTACCCTCTAATCCGTCCAATCAGAGCTCGGCACCCTGACGTCACCGCGCTCTCCCGTTTCCTCCTCTCCCTTAAGCCGCGGTCACGCCGTTAATACGCCGTACAAAAGGACAATCTGCACGCGCCGTGTGACGCGTGTTCCTTGCTTGTACGAGGACCCTGTGACATTAGTCGCACAAAAATACCGTCTGCGGACATCATACGTCTACGGACTAAACTTGCGTCGAACATTCTTGAGACGTGTGTCCTCAGATCATTCCGCCATCTTGTCTTCAGCGGTCACCGTGTGTTTGGTGTGGATGGACGAGATGGCCGCTTTAGTTTCTTTCCGTTTGGCTCCCTCGGACCTTTTTCCCTAAACCCGTAAAACGTTGCTGGCTGGGGAAGAGACGGGGGTCGAATGAAGGAGTGATCGAGCCTGTCCAGGGTTATTTTGGGGAACCTCGAAGAAAGCCACTTCCGGGAGCAAATCGAAACTCCGCGGAGAAACATTGGACCGAGTGGGGATCGAGCTTCGACGGGGAATCGTGTCGAAAGATAAAATATACCTCGAATCACTTTATTTTTTCCCCTCGTCACTCGGGAACCCTTTTAATATAGCCCTCGTTCGTGAGTAAAACAAAAAAAAAAAAAACATTTATTGATTATTGTTGGGAGTCAATTATGCTCGGTACATTATGAGCTGACCACTTCCCTGGGCCGCGTAACCTCGAAACCATGTCAACGTTTTCTTTTTTTTTTCTCTTTTTTTTGCGTCATGGATTTAGCGTATTTTCCGGACTGTAGCCCGCACATCGTGTATCGTCCGCAAAAAAAAATAAAAAAATTGCTTTAGCAAAAAAAAAAATTGGGGGTAGTTTGCACCTAGCTGATATAACGGGAGATATTTCTTCATAGAAACAGAATTTTTTTAAATAAGTACTAGTTAAATGTCGTTTTTGCTAGGTGTTTGTCGAGTTCGGCGGACATTATATGAGCGTATAGCCGCCACAGTCTGTCGAGTAATGAACTAAAATTCGTTAATTATATTTTAATGAGTGAAAATAAACGTATGGTTTCAACGAGAAACTTGCTGAGCGTCATCGAAAACCACGAAATCAGTCAATTTTAGAACGACTTGGAGCAGGTGGTAAACTTGGGGGCGCACCGGAGTTACCGCTCGTGCGGCAGCACAAAGCTAACGGTTGGGAAACGCGGATGATTCGATTATCATCCGCGTTCCCCCACCGCTCGCTTCGCGCTTTGAAGTTTCGCTTTGAAACCATACGTTTCTTTGCACTCATTATAATTAAATATACCCTACCCCAAGCTCCAATATACACCTTTTCGCTATCCGGATTGTGGAACTGGAAATCTTGTTGGATACTATCTGGAATTCAGGAATGATTCCTTTTCTCCTGCAATCTGGATTTTGAGGTTTCCAGTAACCATTCCAATTAGATTTCCAGTTCCATAATCCAGATGGCGAAAAGTTATAGTGTTGTGTTTTGAAGTAAGCAATATGCGGAATAGCTAATTCGGTACATCCGCCCCTCACCTTGTAACTCTAACCTAATTTTACCGAAGTAATGAAATATGTTTTAAAGTTGACTGCTGGTAATTCGAGACGCACATGCGTTGTTTTACTTTTTATTTTTACAAAAAAAAAAAAAATGTTGACCGCTGGTAATTTGAGACATGCCACATGTCTCGTTTTGCTAGTAGTTGCTCCGCAACAATGCACTTCAAGGTACATGCGGCGCAGGGCCCAAACTCGATGCGCTTGCTCGGGACTCGAAGGCACGTGGCATGTCTCGAATTTCCCAGCGGCGCGTGCGTGTTGTGAGGTGAAGGCACAGTACGGTACCATAAAAAACAAACGCGCAATGCTCACTTAAAAAAAAAAAAAAATATTTAAAACGAAATTTATTTTGATAAAGTTTGCTTAGTTACAAGGTAAGAAGCTGATGTACCTAATGAGCTGTTCTTCATATTTTTATAGGAAGAGCCCTGGTACTTAATTTGTGTCTGAATCTTCAGAAAAAAAAAGTCGTTTTGGTCCACTTTTATATTTATTATTGGAAACCTGTTCGCTTTATCCCCTTCGAATAATTTTAAACGTAAACTATGGCAAAAGTCCAGTCCAGATAAGTTTAGAGTGTTTTAAAATGCTACGGTCGGTGACAGGTTAATAATTCGGGGCGAGGGAAAGGAAGGCTGGGGAGGAGGAAGCAGATGGATTGCATGCGAGGAGAGGAAACATCCCCCTCCCTCCACCATTCCGCCTGCTTCCTCCTCCCCAGCCTTCCTTTCCCTCGCCCTGAACGCTTACCCTATCCCCGACTGTATCGTTTCGTGTTAGTCTACTCCAGCAAAATCGACTATAAAAAAAAAAACTATTACATGATATGAACTCTGGCTTCACACTGAAGAGCAATCTCAGCGGAATATTTAAAAATAATTGAGCTAGCCCATTTTAATCACTTTAAAGTTTCCAAAATATATTTAGCTTATACCTAGTTCGGCTTCACTGCAGAAATTAAAAAAAAAAAAAAGATCGCATGATCCCGACTTTTTCTAGAAAAATACGTTGGCTTCAATTTATATAAAACCTACGCTCGTTGTCCAAAAAAACTAAGCAAAAAAAAGTTTTGCGCATTATTCGTGCGTGGCACGAAGTTGTCCTTACAAGATTTGGCTGTCGGACGAAGAAGCTACGCTTTTGTCGTTTGAACCGTGTACGTCTCGGTGAAATGACGACAATCTATTCTCACATTCGCCCACATGTATCCTAATTCCCCCCATACTGGAGTAAATTAGTAATGCTCCTTCGTGCGACCCCTCGAAGGTTACGTGCCCGCTCTTGCTCGCAGCCTCGAAGCGAGCCCACCGCAGACGTCGAGTCCGCATCCGAGCTTGCGCAGTGGCTGTGCGCCCAGCACAACCTGGTCAACGCCAAGCTGGGCAAGCCCATCTTCGACTGCAGCCGAGTCGACGAGCGCTGGCGCCGGGGCTGGGACGACGGTTCTTGCGGATGATGATGGCCGCCGGACGCGGATAGGAGCAACAATCTAACAAATAAAGAAAGAATAAAATAAGAAACCCCGAATCGGCCTGGGGCTGCAACCTCTCCCTCGCCTGACCCTCGGTCTGCCTCGTCTGCCTCCTCCTCTTTCAAACACCGGGCCGGGGAAGGAAGGGAAAAGGGCCACGTGATTGGAGCATTACAGGTCAGGTGAGCGGAGCTCTCGCCCCTGGCGGCCGCCATTTTTCTTTTTTTTTTTTTTTTTTTTATTTAGAGCATTCGTTGGTATTTTTCTCGTTTTTTTTTTACATTTAGAGTTTGTGAAGAAACGGAAAACGTGGTCGTAGTGTTCGTTCTTGGCGAGGAGAATTTTTAATCGTGGACAAAAGGAAAGAATTAAGAACTAATAAAAAAAAAAAGTCCTAGTTACGAAACTTGCTCATTCGAAACTTGGAGACAGCGTCAATCGTCGCCGTTGTCGACCGAGCAACTTGCTATTTTGTGAGCGAAAATAAAATTGTGACCCGTTCGAAAGTAAAGAGTTCCTGAGTTCCGGTAGAGTGCGGACAGCGCGAGCGCACCGGGCGCATTTTCCCGCGCTTTTTTGTCCAAAGCCTCCGCGAGTGCGCGGAGCGACCGAAAATGGCGCCGCGGCGCACCGGTGCGCGGGAACCCCAGTGCGGCGCCGTCGTCTCGAGCCTCGGACGCGGAGCCCTGGCGGCGGCTCGGAGTCCGGACCGCCGGTGAGAGAACCCAGTGCCGACCACGACCAGCACGACGACGCCGCCGCCGTCGGACACCGGGGCAGCGTCGGCCCGGGCGGTTCGGTCGCCCCGTCCCGTCGGCCAGCGTCCGGACCGCGGACCGAACCGCGGCTCGAGCCCGCGGCGGGAACAACGAGCGCCGGCAGCCATGGCTGCCGCCACGACGCGATCGATCCCTCGGGCGTGGCCCGCGCCATGACCAACGAGACCCTGTGCCAGGCGGCCAACGCCAGCGGCGCCGCGGCGCCGCTGGCCGTCCTGCTGTCCCCGACCAACTGCAGCAAGCCCGACAACGGCGACCAGCCTTTCTTCACCAGTCACCCCGAGTTTGTGGTGGAGTTCTCCAAGCTCCTGTATGGCCTCGTGTGCCTGGTGGGCCTGTGCGGCAACTCGCTCGTCCTGTACGTGGTGCTCCGCTTCTCCAAGATGCAGACGGTGACCAACATGTACATCTTCAACCTAGCCCTGGCCGACGAGATGTTCCTGGTGGGACTGCCCTTCTTTATCGCCACAATGGTGTTCAAGTACTGGCCCTTCGGCGCGGCCATGTGCAAGGTATACATGACCACCACGTCCATCAACCAGTTCACGTCCAGCCTCCTGCTGACGGTGATGTCGGCGGACCGGTACGTGGCCGTCTGCCACCCGATCTCGTCGCCGCGCTACCGGACGCCCTTCATCGCCAAGTTCGTCTGCCTGACGGCCTGGACCGTGTCCGCGCTGCTAATGGTGCCCGTCTACATGTACGCCAGCGTGGTGGACGTCGGGCCCAAGTCGTGCACCATCGTCTGGCCCGAGTCGCCGGCCATGAACGGCCAGGCGGCCTTCACGCTCTACTCGTTCACCCTGGGCTTTGCCATCCCGCTGCTGCTCATCCTGCTCTTCTACGTGCTGGTCATCCTGCGGCTCAGCCGCGTCGGGCCCCGGTCCCGGCACCGGGCCAAGCACCGCAAGGTCACCTACCTGGTGCTCACGGTCATCACCGTGTACGTGATCTGCTGGCTGCCCTACTGGGCGGGCCAGCTGTACATCAGCTGCGTGGGGCCGTCGCAGACCACGGCCCTCACGGTCACCGTCTTCCTGCTCAGCCAGCTGCTGTCGTACGCCAACTCGGCCGTCAACCCCATCCTGTACGCCTTCCTCAGCGACAACTTCAAGAAGTCCTTCGCCAAGGCCTTCACTTGCGCCGCCGCCGCGGCCGCCCACGGCTCGGCCCGCAAGGACCTGCCACAGGAGGACAGCCTGTTTCCGAGGTCCTCCGCTGCCCCCGTCAGCAAGGTACTTCATTCCTTTATACCGCATTTTACGGATCATAGTCCGCACCCGGTGCACTGTCCGCATGCAAAAAGTTATCATACAAAGCAGACCTCGGCAAAATGCCTGCTTTCTTAGCTCACAAAGAGGCTTCTGCCGCACACCAAGCATCATTAACATGCTCCGTCATTCACAAAAAAATTTCACGTCTCGTCGTAATGACCTAGAGAAAACAAACCATTGTATTGTCCGCACCTGTAGATTCCCCCCTTCGTAATTTTTTTGAACGTTTAAACATGCGCAGTCCACGGACTATGGTCCACATAGGCAATAATAATAAGGATAATGACGTTGTTTATTTTTCGGAGATGGTGCCGGGTTAGTCCAAAGCTATAATTAGCTCGCGTGACAAAACCTGCAGGCTCCAGCGGAGGCGGAAATATCGATACAGCATGACCCGAGACAAAGTGCAAGTACAGAGACAAGTATGCAAAGAAAAGGGTACAATGATAATACTATTAAGAGCGATAGCATTTAATAGCAAGTGCACTTATATCATGTTGGGTGTCAGGACTGATCAAACGCAGCAGGGGTTTGTGGGACCAGATCCAGCGTTGAAAATGAAGCAGGTCAAATATTCTTAAACTCACGTGCTCAAAAAAAAAATAAATAAAAAAATAAAAACGCGCATTTATAATTTTATTGGGCAGAGGCGAAAAAGTACATCGGTGCTTTGATCAAGCTGTTTTATCCTGAAAATAAACCATAAAAAAAAAAATGTATGCTTTTTCTTTTTCAGAGCCGGATTAAGAAATTTCGGGGCCCTTGGCTAAAGTTGCTTCTGAGGCCCTCATGATAATGATGATGACACGATGATGGTGATCACAACAACGATGATTATGATATCACTGATTAACATGGTACAATTTGGGAAGCCTAAGTTGATTTAAAATTTTTACATTTGTGCCTTCTTGAGTCACATTAATGAGCAATGTTATCACTGAAAAAGGGGAGAAATATGACAACTTCAAGAAAATTACTATTTATAGGCGAACGGAACGCGGCAATCTAATGAATCCCGGACTCTATTTCCAGTAAGCGCTCTGGGTCAGAAGTGCCGAACTGAGCTAGACACACAACAGCGGCATTTCTGTAGTCCACACTCTTTTCATAAACTCTTTTTTTTTTTTTTAGGGGCGAAGCTCCTTAGGGTCTAGCCTTGTCCGTCCGTCCGTCCGGCGTCCGTGCTCACAAAAAAAAAAAAAAGAAAAAATGTTTGCGCAGTCGACAGGATTCGAACCTGTGCGGGGAGACCCCAATGGATTTCTAGTCCATCGGCTTAACCACTCGGCCACGACTGCGGGACGAGTAGGGGGCTCTGAGATGTGGTAGTAACTCAAGAGCTGGGGATGTCATGGATGAAACGTTGCATGTAGCCGCTCAACGTCTATACAGGAGAGGGCGCTGCGGTCAAATGCGTATATAATCGCGTTAAACTTTGCGTGCATGGCTCTGCATTTCACCGACCATAAAGCAGTAATAATGTAGTCGAAACGCAACCCGGAACTCAGCACTACCTATGAGCAATAAAAAAAAAAAATCAGCACCATCAGCACTACCTATGAACAGTAAAATCAGTATCATCAGCGCCACCAGAGCTTCGCCCCACCACGTGGAGATGCGGTCTTTTTTCTTTCTTTTTTTATTCGCCCGCTTTAAAGCATTAATCTCGTCAGTCGCACCGTTTTGAACCTCGAATGATTTGCGCATGAAACAAAACACACAAGCTTTGAACCGTCCGGTGTCGTTCGAACAGCTATACACAGTGACTAGCGGTCTTTCTTACGAAATTTAGGTATCCTCTTTCTCAGAAATAGAAAAACATTGCGATCAATTTGAGAAGTATTGCGTTTCTTTCTCGATGCACTGGGTTGGAAAGTTATCAGGTACGGCGGCAAGGCCACTTTGCCGGATCGCTTTCTGCGCGGATGGCTCCTACCTCGAGGGGTTACGGAGACAATTTGAGGCATTTGTCAGAATCTGTGGAAGGAGGTGTAAGTGTTTCTGAGACACCCCTACTTTCATGGACAGCAACCGGCTCCGGTACAGTTGACTATATATAGTCCCCGATGCATGAGAAGATGAAAGACTCCTTATTTGAGACGGTTCTCCGCGGCCATGATGGTGGATGGTTGGGTGGCCCCCTGGGCAGGCGCTCACACGTATTAGTAAGTGGGGATGGACAGAGCAGACGGACCAGCATATCAGGCCAGTCTCCCTGATAGGCAATCAGTGGTTATACTTTTTGATGACCCAGGTGGCAGAGTTTTCTTTCAATGTCTTGGGACAACTGGTTACATATTTAATCAAATTCGGTAGCTCTTTTTTTCACTTTCTTCTTGTTTAAAAGTCTGCTTTTCACTTAGACGCCCCAATAACATGCTCGTGACCTGACATTTGGACTGCGTGCCACCCGAAGAACGGCCTCGTCCGAACCGCCAGTTTTCGTTACTCAAACCAAAGCACTCAAATAGAACTGGGGCCAGCGAATAAGTGATCTGGGTGTCTACATTCTACTTTCCCTCTCTGGTTTAACAAAATCGGCCATTCATAGGTAGAAACATAAAGCTCAGTAACTAAGAATGTCCTCCGTTTGTTGTTTGCAGCAAAGTTTCCTCCCCTTTTTTTTTTATGAATTTTAAAGAATGCTTTTATATGTAACTTTTCCCCGAAGGCTGAAGGAATTTCTTCTGGCTTGTAATGGGCGGGGACACTTCAAACTCATTGTTACAGAGAGAACATTCTCCACGTTGCTGAAAGGTCCCCGCGTTCCTAAAAGGTTCAACATGGAAACAGTGAACACTTCGAGAAGTAAAACCGTGTGGGCAGCTTTCGGCGTAAACAAGGATTTGGCTAAAAGCCCACTCTCGCTCCTAAAACAAGCGTGAAAGAGTGCTCCTTAAAAACAAAAGAAGTTGAAGTCTTCTTCGTCTTCAATTAGGAAAAACTTCACTCAGGCACCCGCAGAGACAACACCTCTGTTCCCTTCGCCGGGGAGCATCGTATTCAAAGGCCGCGCTTTAAAAACACACTTTTGCGCGCACTATAAATGTAAACGCGAGTACAATAGTCACCAGGCCAGAGGGAGACGCCATATATGATGTTTCTCTTTTATTCTCTAAAGAGGGATGGAAAACCCCAGAAGGCTGAGGGCCCCTCTGCGACTTCTTTTCTTCAAAGCCGTTTTGAAAAGAACGTGGAGAAGTAGCACGGAAGGGCCGGTCGCACGTCAAATTCATGGGGCCCTTGTGTACGCCAACTGAAAAAGAATTAGGCAAAGAAAATCGTCGCGCATAGTATTTTTCGGCTTCGCTTGCTGTGCTTTTATCTTTGTCATGCCTATTTTCTCAAATGTAGTGGGAATATTTTCCAAAATATTTGGCTTTATCTTATAAAAAAAAAAATAGATTTTTTCTGTCCAGAATAATTTTCTGTTTATTTATTTTTCAACGACTCACAGCATGGGCTCCCCGATGATCGGGGCCCCGTAGCTTAATCCGGCCCTGCTTTCTCTCTCTCTCTCTCTCTCTTCCTCTCTCTCTCTCTCTCTCTCTCTCTCCCTCTCTCACACAAACACACACACACACACGTGCTGATCAGAAGAAAAACCACGTGATTGCGAACACATTATTTTTTTGGGGTAATAATAATAAGAGTAGTAATTTATTCGCGGATTATCAACAGCAATAACTAAAAAATATATAAAAAATTAAAATAAACTTTGGCAGCTTAATTTTTATGATGATGCACAAAATGTGAGGTTGAAATGTTGTTTGTTTGTGTTTTTTTATGTTTGTGGCGTTTTAGCGGATAGGCGTTTCCCCGCTAAATTTAGAGAGGAAGTTAGGTGCGTAACCCTTTCTGCTTTACACTTTTTTTTAAACATCTTTTTATGGAATTCTAACCAGAAATTATGCGATATTAGCCCAGTGGCAGGATCGAGAAACAACGTTGAGGGTAAAAACTCGAGTATACTAATTACGTTCTTCGTTGCACGAAACATAAGTTGGTGAGTCTTTTGGGTAGACGGGTTGGTATGTCGGACACCCGTTGAAAGTTGCCTTCATGCACCCGTCCCGTGTGCCTCTCTCCCCGTCTTCGTTGTTTTGCGCGCTGCTTTACTTATTGCTTTCAAGCACGCACAAAAATTGCCACGGAACGATTGCCTTTTGACGTGCTTCGGATACGTGGCCACGATTTCACGTGACGTATCTTTAGACTCGAAGTCTCGCCGACGCCATGTTGGTGAAGTTTCGCTCTACGTCTTTCTGTGCGAAAAAAAAAAATGTTTTCTAACTCGCTATTTTTTTTTTATATTTTTTTTTTTTTGGGGGGGGGGGGGGAGGGGGGGGGGTGGTTGCGTTAGAGACAGTAATCTGGAACGTAAAAGAGAATCATCCGGTACTCGACTTTTATACGTACCGGTCTTTATTCGGAGTTAAGACGATGCCGTGTGCTCGAGGAGTCAGTCGGCTCGTCAACGGACCAAAAAAAAAAAAAAAAAAAAAAAAAGGCAGACGCCGCTGGGCATCTCCGAAGAGGAAGAAAACGGAGTAAGGTTGGTTTTAAGCGTCCCAAATACGTCCCCCGCTGGCCCTTACTAAGTTGAATCGTCGACTGAGTCACTCGTCAGTCTCGTGCGTTTCACCAACACCAAAAACGCCGCAAATTACTGCATAGTCCAGAAAAAAACAAAACAAACGAGACTGAGAAAAAGAAAATAACGTAAAATCACGCACACACGAGACGGTGTGTGTCTGTGTGCTTGTCCGTTATTTTATTTTTTCAGTCTCGGTCGTTGTTGTTGTTGTGGTTCTTTTTATGAAGTTAATTTATCAGCTCGTTTGTGTGTCTTTTTTTTTTTAAGCATAAAATACTTTTTTAACGTTAGCCCCCGGCAATCTCCGAATTTTGTCCGTCCGTCAGTGCATTTTCAGCTAAATTTAGCGGAGAAAGTGACGTCAGCTGACGTCACGTGATCCCTACACCTTGGAGAAATCGACGGCACGCGACCTATACGTCAGCTCAGTTTCCCCGCTAAACGTAGCGGAAAAAATCACGTCTCGCGGCCGAAACATCAATTCAGTTTTCCCGCTAAATTTAGCGGGGAATTGACGTCAGGTGACCTATACGCCAATTCAGTCACCCGCTGAATTTAGCGGGACAATTTACGTCTTGTGACCTAGACACCGATCCAGTTTCCCCGTTAAATTTAGCGGGGAAATCGACGTCACGGGTCTTGACGTCACGTCACCTATACTACCGTTTGGTTTCCCCGCTAAATTTAGCGGAAAAATATGCTGCATGTGACAAACCAATTCCTTATAATGCGTTCCATGCATTAGAGAACTTTAAAGGAAAAGGTAGCTGCCAATTGTTTTTCTTTTCGCTTTTATTGTCAGTTACTGATCGTCTTTATGCTAACTGCTTGAGAAAGTGGCAGATGCCGTCCATCAACATGGCGGAACGCGGCTCACCGGAAGTGAAAGGCGTTTCGTGGAACTGCCTTATACATGCCACACCTGGATACGGTCAACTAGAAATGATTGAGTTGGGGCGAACGAACTGCGGGGATCCGCTCATGCTTTCAGTTTAAGCTCAGAATGTGGAAAGTTGGCGTGGTGGCGCTGCGATCCAAGTGGCTTGGTTCACCTGGATGTTTGTCGTAGCAACGTGCTCGAGTTGGCGGTGGTGGGAGAGGGCTTGGCCCCTTCTTGGCTTAAATTGCGAGGCGAGGAATTTCATGTTTGCCACCCTGACAACCTCGCGTTGCTGCGGCACATAAGGTTACAACGTTCAGGGTGCATATCTGGTACATTAGACCTGTCTCCGCAACGAGTCTAATTTAGAACCAGCAAACTGAACCAAGGATTGATGAAACTTATTTAACGCAGAATGTGCTTTATCGGCCCATTTCTACGAAAAATGTTTTTGGTTCCACCGCCACGCTCGACCGTTACTCTCAAGCGTTACGCTGGATCTATACGAAGCTCAAGGTCATGTGGGCAATATAGTTTTTGACGGGCTATATTTTTTTTTATGATCTTGACGTCAGAGGTTACGTCAAAACGCGACTTCATGAAGACGTGACGTTACGACCACGCCACGACGACATCGTCGACGACAACGTTGCGCGACGCCAAGACGCCGTCGTAAGGCCGTCGCGACGTCCCGTCGCGTCGAGGACGACGCCGTTATGCGACAAGAAGTCGCCGTTGTAACGCAGTCGTGACGTCGGCCCGCGTCGGGGACGACGTCGACGCTCCACGCAAAGTCAAACGTCGCTATGACGTCACGTTAACATCGTCCTGACGTCGCGTGACGTCGACGTCTACGTGACGTCCCAACGACGCCTGAACGTCGCGTAACGTCTTCGCCTTCGCCAACATCAACGTCGACGCGCCGTCACGACGAAGTTTTGACGTCGTGAAGTTTTCGGGACGTCGTCGTGACGTCGAGTTGTATCATGCCGATGACGACGACCTGACGCCAAGCGTCTTTATGACGTCGCGTTAACGACAAGGACGGCGTCGTCTTGACGTCGTTGACGTCAACGTTGACAGCGACGTCGTTTTCAACGCGATATGACGTCAGAACGCATTGTTGATGTCGTGTAACGCGTCGTTGACGTCAAGGCGTCGTCGTGATGTCGCATGTCGTTATGACGACGAGTCAGGTCTCGGTGACGTTATGGATTGACGTGACGCCTGACGTCTGGGTTGTATAAACAAAAAATATAGCCCGGGGCTGTATTGTTTTTATGAACTTGACCAGTGTGCCGGTCGAGGGCGGCTTTCAAGCGCCACGTTTTTTACATAAAAAAAAAACGGCCGACAAAATACACTTTGTGTTAAAAACTATCTTTGTTTATTCAAATCCAAGTCCCTTGGCTCGTAGCGCCCTCTAAAACGTTTTCCACGTACGGAGCTTCAGAAATAGCACTCCGGTGACCCCACTCAATCCTTTCTAGATCACTCTAAATATTTTTGTTTTAAAGCTTTTCGCAACTATCGCTGCGAGTCTTGGAAAAACAAATTGGGCCGCGACCTTTATACCTGAATTCCTATACGAATGCATGGGATGCGGCATTTTTGGACCAATCGCTTAAAATTTGTTTAGAAGCCATTAAATAGTCGTTTCGAGGGGTCGCGGAAGCAGAATATATTGTTTATTGAAGTCAAATTTGGGAGGATTTACGTGCCGAACCCTAGGCGTCATGAGGTTACCAACTATTGAATGAAGGAAGTCGGGACGCGGGGAAAGGGGGGAGGGGGAAGTAACGTCGAGCGAACGTTGCCGTAACGGTACGTTGGGTTGTCACAAAATGATGGTGATAATAACATAACAGATACTTTTCGTCGGGAGGCTGCGGCATTTGTCAGCGCTAGTGGAAGACCCCCAAGTACCAAGCATTGCCATGGGATTGCCATGGCTTGCCTGCTAGAGCGGCTAATATGGCTACAGCTCCCCGCAGTCAGCCAGCCAGCGCTCAAGCCGTCGTGATTGTACTTTATCTCCGTTTCAGTTCACTGCCTCGCCGACGTCGTTCTCTCTCGAACATTTTGACCTTTTCGAAGCTTTTCGAAGCGCGACTCACGTAAAGTATGTAACTGGGCCCTGATTTCACCAATCCGAGACGTAACGCTGTCCTGACCGGGACGAGTCGCGGGATTCGGGACTCTGTGCGCAAACTAGGGGGCGGTCCCGCAAAATCCGGGACGGTCGGGACAGCGAAGGACCGTGGATAAGTTTCGGCCACCCTGCGGGAGTCTTCTGGCGCGTAACCGAATACTGCTTATGAATTGACGTCACGGTGTCGCGTCACGGTGTTCCGTGACGTCCCTTGAGAGTCTCGCGTCATGTTCCGGGATGTCATGTTACGTGACGTCATGTTGTGCCGACATGGCCCGCCCACGGGTGCACAAATTTCTGGACGCAAGGAGCTTCCCTTATATAACAATTCATGCTTTAATATAAAAAAAAAGTTGGGTTAGCTATTTGGTTGAGGTTAGGTCCAAAGCGTCCGTTTGTGCCCCTGACGCTTTGGAAATAGGAAGCTCTTGTCAAAAGTGTGTTTTTTTTTGTTTTTTTTTTAGTAAGCTTAGCTGAATTTAAAAAAGAAAAAAAAATTGCTCTTTTTTTAGTGAAAGAACAGCAGTCGTAAGCAAATCGATATATTGAACGGCGGGTTTTGTTTCGATTTTTCGGGGTGCGCAAGGAAAAGGTGATCATCACGTGGGGCTCATTGGCGGGACGAGTCGACCACGTGTGCTTGGCAAGGCCACTAGATTTGCTGCGCTTCGAGCTCAAGGCTGGTTTACACGTTCATTTATTTATTCGGATACCGCTACATCGTCCAGAGGGCATTATTGTAGGGGATGGGTAACATGGAGCGAATACGCATTATACGTAAACATAAACAATATGCACATAAAAAGATAAGAGCGAAGTGTTTATTACAGTACAGCTAATGAGTGTGTTGTAAAAATGAAAGGAACATGGTTGAATTTACATTTTCACGGTCTAGACGATTTCGTTCGCGAATGGTTAAAGGGAAACAAGTGTGGGTAAACATATCGGTGCGGCAGTTCAACTCTCGCACTTTTCTTTCATGATTGTTGCGTTGCGAAATAAACTACGGGCCCTTTCATATATGTATTTTTTCTTAATGCTGGTTTGATCGGTTATAAATGGCATAAAGACATTTTAAACGCAAGTAGGAGGGATGATCACAAAAGTTTGCAACTCGCATATAAAGAAAACTACCAGGGCTTAGAAAAAGTTTCTTATACAGCATAACCCCTCTCACACTAATGCACTTCTCCTGTCTCTCTAAAAAACGGCTAACGCCTTAAAAAAAAATAAGACTTTTTTTTTTTTGTTACGTTATTGTTTTGTGGAACTTGGCAGTTCGTTAAAGTCATTGAGCCTTGTTCCGTTGGTGTTTCTTCAGATTCTGGAATCAAAAAGTCACTGAAGGCCAGATCGGGACTGTAGGGTGAGTGGTCAAGCTTTTCGAAAGCACAATCTCGAATGACAGCTTGGGTAACACGAGACTCATGGATGGGGGCGTTGTGTGCAGCAGGAGGATCGTGACCAATCCTCGTCGTGTTTCCACGATGGCCTCACTCAGTTTGCGGAGAACGTTTTTTTTGGTTTTTTTGTGTTCTTTTTTCGGGAAAGGGGGGGGGGGGGGAAGTCCGAACACTTTTACTTGTACTGCGCAAACTGTTGTTTTGTTTCCGAGTCCCACTGGTTAAGCCACGCCTCATCCCCAGTCACAAGGCGGGCGTGAAAACCTTCATGGGTCGCTTTCTTGGCTACTCAAAAGCTCCCTCGATAAATGCAAAATGGGGTGTCGATCTTGCGCATAGAGATGTTCCGTGGCAGCCATCGTGCCGACACCTTCGACATACCCAAGGGCCAAAACGTCACGGACGATTCTGAGAGCACTCCCACGCGAAATGTTCAATTCTGTGGCAACTTCGGACACCTTAATTCGGCGATTCTTCGTGATAAGGCTCTCGGCTCGGACTGAATGATCCAAAAATCGATCGAAGTGCTGTGCCGCCCTGACCTTGGGTCGCCTTGGACGTCCGCACGGCCGCATTTAAACTCGTAGAACCAACGAGTTACTGTAGCACACGAAGGTCATTCACAGCTATACACATTCGCCACTCTAGTTTGAATTTCTTTGGCGGAACTCCCTTCTTTGCACGAAGTCTTTGTCTCGCTCCGGTACGTTTGAAATCGTGGAAGGACGCCATGCTTAACTGACTGACGCTGACCAAGGGAGCAACCGGAAGGCTTGGTACTGCGACCACGCTTGGCTAGAGAGATGAGCTAGCCAAAGGTTATATAGAGAGATCGCTGTCAGGCTTTTGGTTACAGCCGAGTTGCAGAATTTTCTGGAAGGACGCCATGTTTAACTGACTGATGCTTACCAAGGGAGCAACCGAAAGGCTTGATACTGCGACCACACTTGGCTAGAGAGATGAGCTAACCAAAGGTCACATAGAGAGATCACTGTCAGGCTTACAGCCGAGTTGCAAAATTTTCTGGAAGGACGCCATGTTTAACTGAGTGATGCTGACCAAGGGATCAACCGGAAGGCTTGCTACTGCGACCGCGCTTGGCTAGAGAGATGAGCTAACCAAAGGTTATATAGAGAGATCAATGTCAGCCTTTTGGTTACAGCCAAGTTGCAAAATGTTCTGATCGCCTCTCGTGTGCGCCGAGAAACTGAAGGAGAGGAGGAGACGTCAGAACGCCAAGCTCTGGTTCGAACGATTGGTGAATAGACTTAAAGCTAGCCGCCTTTGCCTCCACTGCACTCGTCGAACGCGTTCGAATGCAAGAGTCAAACGCTGATGATGATGATAATGGTGATTTTGAGGATGTTCCCTTTGAATTGTGCGGCTTGAAGTTCATGAACACTTAGCCAAGAAAAAAAAAACTAGAGCCTTTTTTATCGCTTTTGTGTTCATCCCCGCCAATCTTTCAGTCGCCTTTTAGACCTTTCGGCTGAGTCCTTGCGCTGCTCGCCGCGCTCGCCTGGCCTTGACGTCACCCCAGCTGCTGCCGTGTCGGTTACTGCACCTTGTGTTGTCTCGGACGTTAAGAATCCGAGGGCTTTTGCCAGCGATTGATCGCGGCGTAGGGCCCCGCCAGGGCTGCTATACCGCTGTCTTACTCTGGCCACCTGTCCACTGGGTGCTTTTGGGTGCAGGCTTGGACATGAGAGCACAACGTGCTCGATGGTTTCGGGCGATGTTCTATGCATGCCCGGCATAGCGTTCATTTCACACTCTGATGGAGGCGCTCTCGGTACACCAACGTTCTCAGACCTCCAGCACGTGCTTCAAAGAGCAGGCGGCTGCCCAGGTTATTGTCATACAAAGTGTTCTTTGTCGATATTTCGTATTTCCAGAAGCTAAACAGGTTCAGGATTGACTTCGACCTGACCGCTTCTGCCCATTGAAAGGCCTCCTCCCTCCTCCTCCTCACGCACTCTCTTCCGCACCTCCATTGCCCACTTCTGCTCTGTAGTGGCAGCCACGGGCACAGCGTGGAAGCCATATTTCTTTTCCAGCTGGTACAGTCGCTTCTTCCACTCGGTCTGCACTCCTGTGAGAGATATTTACGCAAGCAGTCTCTTGGCCCACCGACTTCGGTCCATGGGTCGCAGCCGCCCGTCGTATCCGATCTTACCGCTTGCTTCTCTGGCTTCGAACGATGACCGTCCAAGATCTATTGGACAGCCTCGTTTGCGGCCATTCCGCGGCACCCTGCGGCTTCCTCCCGACATCTCTCTGACGGCGCTCTATAGCGCGTTCCGCATGTCCCCGGGAATGCACACAACAGCGTTGCCGAAGGTCGGTCCAGGTACCATGGCCGGTTTCCAGAGTTTTCTTGTAGCGAGGAACTGATTGCAGCTTTCATAGGTTTTTCTTCCGAAGGACATTGGTCTTCCGCATGGCTGCCTTTCGGAGGTGCAGATGGTGTTCAGCTAGGTATTCTGGCTTATTTGTAAGTATAATACCCAGGTACTTGTAGGTACCTTGCAAGGGGACTCGCTCACCCTTCAGCATACAGTCGCCCAGATTCGGCTCTTCAGGCGCGGTCAGTTGCACGATCAGTCTCCGCTGTCAGAAGGATGTCCGCAAAGGCGATAGATAGAACACGCAGGCGCCATCCGTCGGGTCGTCCTGAAACACTTTAAATCTCCGCACATTTTCTCATATTAATGTAAAAATGCATTTCTTACTCAAGCGAGCTCTGATGCGATTTTGAAAAATTGAAGCGTGGCACCGCAAGCGACTTTCCAAGAGAGTTGGCCGGCTGGCAAACACATGCGCCGCGAACTCCGCCGACCATACTACGCAGCCCAGGATTTTTATATGCGCCGGGGAAGTTAATTTGGTTATTCCACGTCATGTCGAAACTTATAATGACACCGATAAATGTATGTAGGCGGAGAGCAACTGAGGGGGCGGGGGAAATGAGAGTGCCGAGCTCTGATTAGGAGGATACTGGGTAGACGCTGGTGGCAGATTGAGGGTTCGTGGGAAGCTCTTTTTCACTTCAGCAGAGCGAACGCGGGAATCTCCTCATGTCCAGCGTTCGCTTTGGGAGGAGCCTTCCCTGAACTCCCTCCAATCGAACAACAACATCGTCTGCTTCTCGCTCAGCGTTTCCTCCTCAGCTTCGTATAGTCGAAACTTCTTGGGCGGTCTTGTCAACTGACGTCCGTAGAACGAAGAATTGAATCTGTTTTGCGGTAACCGGATTTATTTAATAACGTTAGGCCACGACGCGGTAATCTACCGGGAGACGAAAACAAGATCGAATAAAGCAATCATTCATTAATTCAATAACATTACAGGCCTTCGATACATTAATGAGAAACATGGACTCGCTCTTCTTGAAGGAGTGCCTACGTCGTCAGGGGAAGTGACTTCGCGGTATACAGTGTTCGCAACTTTATAAGGACGCGGCGCCACCTAACGGAATAGACGCGGAAAAGAGAAGCGGGAAGCTTCCGGCCATCCAAGTGTGCAACACAAAGTCGCGCGGCCCGACGGCTGAAATGTGAAACGGAGGAAAGGGGATTAGATGTAGACTGATGGAAGCTGCGATTACGCGGTCGTCTGCTAAAGCGCGTCGTTAGAGGAAACTGAGTTAGGAAGGCCGTTGATGAATCATTAAAAAGAGAAGTGTGCGGTGTGGGACACGATATGAAGGGGAACAGGGCGTTCATCTTTGTATGTTTTATTTCCTGCGTTAGGTTCACCGCTGTAATAATTTCAACGGACCGCTGCAGCCTTCCCCCAACTTCAGTTCATACCTAATAAAAAGGGGGAGAGAGAGAGAGAGACAGACAGACAGACAGACAGAGAATTGAGGTGACACGTGGTGCTATCTGTTGAGAGCCACGGCGACACCGTTACAAGGGTTGTGGTACTACTGAATAGTGAACGCGCTTGCAGCCGTCTGCGTTTCGGCCCGTCGTTGAAATTACCGGGAGCTTTTCATTTATTTACGGAGACGGACTCCACGTACTGCGATCCAAGTTTGATGAGGATCTGCGGCCCGATAGGTCATCGTACAGCGGTCGGAATCCGGGCGCTTTGTTCGTGACGTGGAAGAGGAAAACTTGAAATGCTATATATAGCATAGAGCAGTGCACAGCAGGCGCCTCGGATGCATGGATGGATGGATACGGCTAAACCCTTTGAATCGGGTGGCTGCTTGCGCCAACTACCCACAACTTTTACAGAGGTGTTGAAAGCTTAGCGAGTTTGTATGGTGCAAAGACATCGTAGTTAAATGGTCGCGTGTCCTGTGTGACACGCTCTGGCACTGCGTGACTTTCAGCACGTTCTCTTCTGTCTTTTTTGTATAAGTTCAGTTGCGAGTCAGTGCTCGTGTGTTGTGCATATTCCTTCTCTCTGTCCTTGTCTTTTTGTGCTCTGTTCTGTTCGCTATGCCGCAACTTTTAATTCCAACAATTAATTAAACCCCCTTTAAAAAGAATACCCGGCAACGTTTAAGCCTTTTAACGACATATTTCAAAACTTGAAATTAGTGGAGCATGGTAAAGAATTCCGTATCGCTGCTAAACACGATCATTAATTTCAAATTCTCCACAACCGAAAGTTGTGATCTGTGTGCCGGTGGTGCCTCTTTGCGATCTGGAGCACGCACTTTCCGCCCTACAAATTCAAAACGAAGAAATAAAAGAAATTAAAAAAAAAAAACTCGATGGGCTGCTAGTCAGCACGGCTAGTGGCCAGGAAGGGCAACTTTGGGAAGGCCATGCCTCCAAACGATTGGACACGAACGCTGCGTCAGAGTTCGGCAGGGCACTCGAACGTTCAAGCTCGGATCCAATGATTGCGGCAGCCGGCAACGTCTCAGAGTTGCGAAAGTTCCACAAAAGATGGCGCTACCTGCCTAACCAAACTTCACTGACCAGTCGCACTGACCAGTCGGTATGGAAATGGCGGCCGTCCGTGAACACCACCAAATGCTGGTACTAGCTTTTAACACCGAATGTGTTTTATCAGCATACTTCCATGAAGTTTTGTAACAGCCGGCTGTAACGGCACCGAAAAGCGTTACGCCCATAGGGAACCAGTATACAAAGACTTCAGTCCCCCGGCAGGATTCACAGCCTCGAGATTGTGAGCCAAGTCATGGCCTCCTATAGAGTTTTCGCTCGCTCTGTTCTGGCCTGCCCAAACGTTCGGCTTCCCAGCAGAAAAGCGAGCCGAGCCAGTTCTCTAGATCTCCATATGCGACGCTTATAACCAAACCAGAAACGGAAACAAAATCGCCTCAAGGTACGCTGTCAGATGTGAGCACGCGGCATGAAGCCTGCATTTTCATTGCTATCATCCTCAGAATAGACAGGTAAGTCTATCTCTGTTGATTCGTATTTTTTTATTCGCTGCTCCGGTCTTCGCGCTGCTTCGCTGAATGATACCTCAGAATGCGCTGTCTTGGCCGGCGGGACAAGCATAGAAATATGTTTGTCCTCATACATGAGAACAGCTTCCTGAACTTCACTCACGTGCACGGACATTTTTTCTACTCCTTTTCGCGCTTTGGAAAGACGAACCTTCAAATTTCGATCGACATTCTTCCTCCCCAAATGTATGTGTGTTGCGACGAGAGGCGGGGAGCACATTTCGCGCTGCTCCTCAGCTGCGTAGACCCACAACAATGGTGATGACCGCAGTAAGTCTCTACCGGCGACTGGAATGACCAGAAGCGCGCAGCCGGCGCTCGAAAAATCTCCTAGGCCATGGCCAAGTGCTTTGCCGACTGAGCGCTATCCAGGGTCGGAGCATGCAAAGGCGCAGTCGTTCGCAGGGCGCGCGCCCCGCGGCCTTTCCTGACATGCTGCGCCATCTCACGGCGTGGATCAGAAACGAGAGCGAATCTTCGTTAGGCGCTGCCGTTCACATGCCCGTCTCTTCTTTCCTGGTGAAGGCTTGTCACACATTCTGTGCGTACCAGTCTCTGGTACGCATGATCGAGCTTGTATAATTTATAATTTTTAGTACTTGGCGGTTCTCACTAGACAAACGCCGCTGTAATCATCAACGGTGACGCCCCGTTCTTTGTTACGCAGATTCTGTTGTAACTTGTACATGGCTGGTGTTGAGCTTTTTGACGTTGTTTATGCTGCCAGAAATAGATTGTGTTTATGTTTAGACAGCGTGAAGTGAGTCATGCTCAGTGGACGTCTGGTATCTCCGTTGTAGATAAGAAATCTAGCCAGTGCAGCACTGCCAGCCTGGGCCGTTTTGCTGGCGAATGCGGGTGTGTCCCCTCCCTGCGGTAAGAATAGCCGCAAGAGGGATAGCCGAAACAAGTTGTCCTTTTTATCTCTTTAATCTTTTTATCTTAGAACCACAAGGTTCTAACCTTGGACCACTCCTCTTTTTGATATTTGTTAACGATCTACCATCTTCCATCTGAAACTCGAAAGTGCTTCGCCGATGACTTTAAACTAGGGGTGTGCGAATATTCAAATTTTCGAATACGAATCGAATACGAATAAGACGAAAAACGGGCTTCGAATATCGAATATATGTCTAGTCATAAAAAAAGCAATAAAAAGCAATTGCAAACAAGAGGTAACCGCTGCATTTTACTGGGCTGCAGCAGGCTAAAGATACTTCTAGTAATGCACTCATTACAAATTATCGTGTAGGAAAATTAACTGCTCAACGTGTTCAGAAAGTAAGCGCTCCCTACGCGCAGTGACATTTCCGCCAGTAGAAAGACCCTTTCACTTGGGAAACCTGCGACATTTCACTAAAGTTCGAAAAAGTTCGAGTTATGGACAGTGTTGCCCGGCTGCTACACGAATATTTCGGATTTTGGGAAACAAATAATTTAGAAAGTACTTTATTTTATATTTCATAAAATGGTTACCAATGTTTACACCATATAAAAGCGAAAATATGCGCTTTTAACGCTTTCATTAGTTATTAATGTGAACCAGTGATGCCAATAAACCCAACAAATATTGCACTTTTCCTCCGCCAGGTGGTGTCAACTAGTTTTTTTTTTTTTTTTAGATTTTCGCGCGTGCGCACAAAAGTCGAACTTCAGTCGAACCTTTGTCGAACATCAGTTGAAGGTTAGAAAAAGTCGAACGTGGTCGACCTCGAACCTGGGCAGGTTCGCGACATTCCTAGTTTTGACTGCGCGGGCGGCGGGAGTGGCAGGAGTTGTCAATGGCGATGCAATGTTCCGCTCGCACATTTCTCAGTGAATAAACATATTCATAAGGGAATGCGTGGCAGGCAGATTATTCGTTACTTGCTCGAATATTCGCAGTTTTTTTTCGAATATTCGGCTTTGGCCGAATATTCGGGAACTTCCGAATATGCCATTTTCGAATCGAATACGTTTCGAATAAGAAAAATATTCGATTCGTATTCGAAATTTCGAATATTCGCACACCCCTACTTTAAAACTTTTCCGTGTGGTTGACAATGTGAATGACTGTATTCAGATACAAAATGGCATCCGCTCCGTTGAACATTGGTGCTTAAAAAATAGGCTTCAACTGAATCCAAAAAAGACTGTAGTAATGTCCCTTGCCAGGAAGAAGGGGAGCATAGTCTTAGACTACACTATATCTGAAGAGCAAGTGCTGCGGGTTGTCTATGTACGGGATCTTGGTGTCTTTGTGGACTCGAAATTGGATTTTCGCCTCCACGTCTTTCGCATTGTTGGTCAAGGACTTAGCCAACTGGGTGTAATTTCGCGACTGACAAAAAAATTTGGTCGCTCTGAGTCTTTTATGGCTGTATTGTGCATTGGTTTTATTTATTTTTATTTATAAATACTGTTAACCCTTGCCAGGGTCATTACAGAGAGGGAAAAACAACAAAACACATTACCTAACATCTTTCACAACAATAGTACACGTCAAGTAGGCTCTCAAATTCACGAACACTGTCAACAATATAACTAGGCAATGTATTCCAGGACTCAATCACATCAGGAAAAAATGAGTATCGAAAAACATCAACACGGGCATTGAACGGCTCAATGGCTAGGTTGTGATTTAATCGGTCACTTCGTTTACATGGTAGTTTTACATAGCTGTCCTTATTAATCTTAATTTGTCCATGGATGAGTTGAAAAAACAATATCAGTCGATGTTTTTGTCTCCTTGTCTCCAGTAGCTCTAAGTCGCATGAGTCTAACATTGATGTAACCGAATCTGTCCATTTATATTTAGCACAAACAAAGCGGACAGCTAATCTTTGAATTCTTTCTAATTTGGACTTCAAGACTTTCTGATGTGGACTCCAGACAGCCGATGCAAATTCTAGAACTGACCTCACGAATGTTTTGTAGGCAATCAACTTAACGTTCTTTGTTGCGTTGTGCGATTTTTTCCTTAAGAAGTACAATTTCTTTGAAGCCTTAGAGCACACGTTTTCCACATGTTTTCGCCAGTTTAGATCATGGGTTATGGTCACTCCTAAATATTTAAAACTATTTACATTGTTCAAGAAGTTATTTCCAATGTTATACCTAAAACAAAGTGCACTCTTTTTTTTAGTTATATGAGTAAATGTGGATTTAGTATAGTTAATTTCCATGTCCCACTTTTCACACCACATGTTCAAGGCCTGAAGGCTACGATTGATTTTAATTTGCTCATTCACATTTGTGACTACCGAATAAAGTAAACAATCGTCGGCAAAAAGCTTCATTTCTACGCCTGGCTCTACAATGCTAGCAATATCGTTAATGTACAACAAAAATAATAAGGGTCCCAACACAGATCCCTGTGGGACACCAGAAAACACCTCCAACGAACAAGACATACAATCGTCAACACGCACCACCTGCCTGCGATTGATCAAATAAGCCTCAATCCATTCTAATATTGTAGAGCTAATACCGATTTGAAGTTTGAAGAGTAGTTTATTATGAGAAACCTTATCAAAAGCCTTTGCGAAGTCTATACAAATAACATCTATCTGCCTCTGGTCGTTTATTGCTAACGAAAAATCGTGAATAGTTTCGATTAGCTGCGTAACAGTGGAAAGATTGCTTCGAAACCCGTGTTGATGCGGGTAAAGCAACTGGTTCTCTTCAAGAAAAATAATAATATGTTTTGCTATATTGTGCTCCAGAAGCTTACATGACACAGAGGTAAGAGACACGGGGCGATAATTATTCACGATTGCTCGGACTCCGCCTTTAAAAATAGGTATTACGATTGCACTACGCCAATCTTGTGGTAGTGAGTGAGTTTGCAAAGATTTCTGAAAGATAGCTTCTAGATAAAATGACACCCACTCGGCATATCGTTGCAAAAATGCAGTCGGTATTTCATCAGGCCCACTAGCCTTCTTTACATCCAACTCTAGCAACTGCTGAAATACGCCCTCCCGAGTTATTGAAAAATCTTCCATGCAGCACGGGAATGAATTAAATTGTTCACCGTCATAGCTATTACCATTGTCTTTCGAAAAAACAGACTGAAAAAATTCATTGAAGCAGTCTGCTATTTCCTTCCGTTCTGTAACCATCTTGGTTGCGGTTTGAACATGATCGATGCTTTAATCTGCTTTTGTTTGCTTTTGTTAGATCACGCCTCGAGTTCGCGTCTGTGGTTTGGAACTTTAACGATTTTACATAGTAATCTTATTGAAAACGTTCAGCGTAAGTTTATAAGAATTTTATACGATCGATATATTGGCCGCCGCCGTTTCTACAATTACCATTCTCTGCTTACTGACCTCGGTCTAGTGCCTCTGCACGATAGACGAATTGCAAGAGACATGCATTTCCTGCGTCAAATTGTGCATGGTTCTCTTGATTGTGCCCAGCTGCTGATGTCGCTGAGGTTCCGGGTGCCGTCAGGGAGGACATCAAAATGCAGAGATACGTTTTATCCTGATGTGCGGGCCACTTGCCCAATGACACGTCTGCAACAGACTCACGATGCCGTTTTTGGTGAAAGAGACATTTTCGCCTGATTGTGTTTTTATCCCATACTTTTATATATCTGTGTACAGGACAGTGCACTGCTGCTCAGGCCACTTGGCTGTTTGCAGGCACGCAAATAAACCCCATCTATCTATCTATCTATTATCTATTATTAACGAAGTGAGCTCGTTCGCCGTCATTTTCACTCCAAACTTCCACCACCTAGTCGCACCTCTGTAGTAAATAACAGCGCGATACGTTGAAAACCCGATATTTGCGGACCGTAGGAGGCGGTTTCGAAGCGTTGGTGTACACTCTGTAATGAGATGAAGCGTCGTACCAGTAAGAATGTGTGAAGTGAGAAATATTCCATCCCAATACGTCTTCTTTTACAGCGGAGCTGTTAAGGGCTAGTTTCCCCAGGATCGTGTCCGTCTTCAAATGACTTGATGACACAGAACTCTAGACAGCTAGCGCCATCTATAAGCGATGGCGGCAACCAGACAACCGGCTTGCCGTTTGCCTGGTTGCCGCCGTCGCTCATAGATGGCGGCAACCTTTCGAGCCTTTCCACTCTGGCTTGCCGACCGGTTTTAAAGCCTTTTGCGACGTCTTAGGACCGGGTGCGCTGCTGCGGAGCTGGTCCTAAGACGTCGTAAGAGGCTTAAAAACCGGTTTTGTCTCTCTCGGTCGTACTCGGTTGTAAATGTGTGAACGAGCCTTATGGCGTATGTGCCCAACTAATGGCGGCCTTCTTGAGGCTTATGCAGGAGGAAGGATACCACCAAACGAAGGATATATATGAGGCCTGTACATTTGAGACGTCAGTACAACACGACACACGAATTAGAAACAACGGCTGCGTAAGCGTTCATTTCGGAGTGTGGTCCATCCCATCTCTCGGCACAGGTTTGACTCTAAAGCCTCCTGGTGGCAAAAATTTAATCGAGGGGTTTATGGGTCGCCGCTTTGTACTCGTCAGTCCTTATGTTCACGCCATCGAGACTGAAACAAGTCAAGGACTATGGAACACTGTAACTATGGGGTGGTCGAACTACCACTTCTCATCTACCATTGTCGTGCGAAAGTGACGGGGCTCGATGAAATAGTTTCATGACCGTCATTAGTTTGTCGCAAGTGAAACGAATTTAGATGGAACTGAAATTTAGAGCGCAGCTCTTAGGCGCCCGTTTCCGCATATAGAGCCGTCGCCGTCGGCGTCGGCGTAACCTCCCCGATAAATTTAACGGGAAATTGACTTGGTGTTGAAGTCAGGTGACGTCAATTTTCCCGCTAAATTTAGCGGAGAAACTGAATTTGTTCATGGGTGACGTGACACGAAGTCATATGTGACGTCATGTTCCCCGTTAAATTTAGCGGGGGAACTGAATTCGTGTTTAGGTCACGTGGCGTCAACAGGGAGTTTTCGTAGATCGTTTTCGCCGTCCCGCAACGCCCTCCGCAACCCGCTACGATACCCGGAACTTTACAGCCATGGCCGTCGGCGCGTAGGCGCTGTAGCGGCTCCTTCGCTGCGGAGGGCTTAGCGCAGTGTTGTACGGAACGGCGTTCCAAGGAACGGCGTTCCTGGAACGCGTTCCTTTTATGAGGAACGAAGGAACGCCGCCGTTACATTTTGCATCGGTGGAACTGGAACGGGAACGCGTTACATTTTTACTGGAACGGAGAAAGGAACGGCGTTCCTTTTTTTTTTTTTTTTGGTCCAGGGGGCTAGTTTTATTTTATTTCTAAGACGGAAATTTTAAAAGATAAAAACGAAGAGCAGGAGTTTGTTAACTTTTTAGTTACTTATCTTAGGGTTTATTTTGTGTGGTCCTCGCTTGGTAACAGTCGGGTCCAGGAGAGCTAGAGGACATCAATCATTTTTTCAGTACCCAAGACTGCGGTACAGAAAGCAAAACTTTTAGTCGAAGGACAAGACACAGAAAAAAGGACGTTTCAAACTCAGCTACTTTCTTTGCTTATACGAATCCTCATACAACCAGAAATCTTAGGCCGACTACAGCCATCACTGAACTTCCACATAGAGACCTACAGTTACCACAACAAACAAAACAAAACAAAAAAACAGGTACCAGACATCGAACACACCTTTGTATCCCGAACATTGGTCACTTAAAATATATACAAATATTCATCTTTATTCCTTCTCCCCATGTACCCCATCTTCAAACTGAACAAAGAATCCAACCTTCGCGAAGAAGGACTTTTCGTTTTCAAGACTGACCTTCCAAAAGCACACCCTCTTGTTAACTCGCTCGTCTTGCGGACAGCAACATCGAGAAGCAACTGTTGTTGAGTTCGAACAAGGACCTTTGTTCGATTGAAACGTGCGAGGTTGCTGTAAAACGCTCGCGCAATGTGGAGTAACTATACATTTGGCTCCTCTGAATCGCCCACCACAAACGTGAAGAAGGTTAAAAAAGATGAGCTTTTAAAGGTGAATATATCAAGAAATGAAAACCCTGCTTCCGCATGTTTTCTTCTCTGGGTGTCCTTCCATCATGGCATTGAAATTTGTATGTTCCCATTTAATGAAATAAGAAGATAAAAAAAAAAAAACTTCCCTCGATTTAATTAAATATGGTAGTCAGAAAACTACAAATGTAACGTAAATGTAACGATACGTTCCATTTTTTTAACTGTAACGGGAACGAGTTCCTTTTTCACAAATGGAACTTGTAACGGGAACGCGTTCCAAAAATCAGAAGGAACGAGGAACGAGCTTCCGTTCCTTTTTTTGAGGAACGTGTACAACACTGGCTTAGCGGAGGGGGAAACGCGGTCTATGAAAACTCCCTAATTTTCCAGCTAAATTTAGCGGGAAAACTGCGGGAGAAGGAGGGGGAGGGTACGGAGGAGAAGGAGGGGCATATCCCCTCCTCCTCCTCGAGAGCTGCGCTCTAATTTCGCATTACAGAGATTCGTCTTTCATTTTTTCCAAGGGTCTCACTCTACCGCCGCTTTGTCCCGTCACTGAGGCATCGTCTCGGTCCCCAATGCGCAGGGCACCGACGAGGACGAGGGCAGTCGGCGATCGTCGGACTGCAGCGGTCGCAAGCGACGTCGCCGCAAGCGCCGCCTCTTGGCCGCGGGCGCTTGCTGCAGCGAGCGCCCCACCAGCACGACCACGACCACGCCGGGCAGCACGGTCGCGCAAATGCTCAACGAGCCGACCGGAGGCACCGTCGTGCAGCAGGAGGGCGACGGGGAGCACCTCCTGCTCGGACCCCTGCTGGACGTCGGGGGTCCCTCCCAGCAGTGACGGCCCGGGCCCTCTGCAGACATTGCCCCCCTCCTGATGTGGCGTCTGGAACGCGTCTCTCCGATTGGTGTGTTCGCCCGATATGTGGCTCGCACCCGGCCTCATCCGGTACCACGTATAGACGACAAGGCCGGCGCGGTGCTTCGAAGACGCTAATGCTCGGCGAAGGTGCGCGTCAAAGCGACAGACGCGTGCATCTTGGCGTCGCCGTCTGCTAGCATCACACTCCTCGTGAGACGCTGCAAGGCGCGCTGATGGCGACGCGGTCGCGAGTTGGGCGATGAGGATAGACGAGGAAAGGCCTTGTCTTTTTGGTGGTATGGGTTCACACCGCGTCTTTGTTGCTGAGTAATGGTGTCGCAACCAGGGAATGCCGGTGTCCGACGCGATCCTGGCGGTGGAACAGCAGTGGAGGTGGACGCGGCAGACGCCCGTTCTCCTGGGGCTCGCTCTGTAGACGGCTATACTCGTATTCATCCACGAACCCTAGTTAAAGGAGTCCGGCTTCTGGCGGAGCATTACTGATTTACTCCTTTAATCCTAGTGAATTAAGATATTTGTGGGAGAAGTTTAGGTTTGCTTGCCGTTATTTTATCGAGACGTACACTGTTCAAACGCCAAAAGCAAAGTCTATTCCTCCGACAGCTAAATCTTGTAAGAACTACTTCGTGCGGCGCAAGAATAATGCGCAAAACTTACTTTTTTTACTTTTTTTTTGTTTTGTGACGACAAGTATAGTAATCGGACGCGCTCCAGGAGTTGCCGGTTGTGACCAGGGATGTCCCGAACCTGCCGAGGTGGGGGTTCGACTCCGTTTGACATTTGCGAACTCTTTAACGCCAAGTTCGACAAAAGTTGACCGTTATGCGCATGCGCGGACATTCAAAATGAACTGTCGCGGCCTGGCGGGGGAGGAGTACAATGTTTATCGGGTACGTTGTTTCGCATTCACAAACTGACGAAATGATTAATGCTTGTTTATTTTCATGTTGTGTAAACATTGGTGATTATATATTCTCTCAATTTTTGAAAGGAACCACCGCATGCAACATTTAAAAGTTTGAATATTTCTGCCGAGTTTTGACAGAAGGTCGAACGTTCGCCGACGCAGTCGGACAACACTCTTCGCGAGTCGAACTTCGGCAAGTTTTCACAAAAGGTCCAGGGTTCGCCGACCCAATCGGATCCCGAGGTTCGACCAAGTTCGCGACATCCCTGGTTGTGACGCTGCGACGTCCGCGCATTCCCCTCTTCTACGCTTCTACAACCGACCGCAAGGATCGCGACAACCCGTAGCATTACGCGGCGGCTTTTGGGACGTAGTTTGTCGCCATGTTGGACGCACTCAGGTGCATCCAGGAGTTGACGCGTTTCAGCCACCATAGTCCCCGAACGTACTACGGTCGGCCGACTCTGTCCGCAGTGGCCGACGGAAAGAAGGAAAGGCGGCTCGTTGGCAACCCTGTCGAGTTACGACTCCCTGCGGTGTGGGGACTGCTGCGGTGCAAATTCTTTCCCTTTACTGGCAGGAATACTCGCCGTCTGCATTTACTTTCTACTGTAGCTTAGTTTTAGATGTTACTGCCACAACCGCAGTTACCTGTCCAGGACTAAACCTACCTCTTGTTTCGGGCGAGAACCTTTGGTGCTAGAAAATGCGTAAGTGGGGCTTGAGATAGGCCTCGCAGTCCGTGACGCGGCATCACTGGGACAACAAGGCCGGAACTCTGGCAACGAGTTGGATACGACCAGGAGTCCTGTCGTAACCGTATAGTGCTGTCACTTCCCTGGCCAGACCTGTGACCGCTCTGGTCTACACCCGAATCTAGGTGTTAGCTTTTGGGTACGATCATTGTAGCGCTAGCTCCTTCAGTGTTGCCTTTAGTGATGCCTGTCGCGCCGCTGGTTGGTCACACTCAAGGGTAACTGCAACGATTGGCAACTCTGAAGTGTAACTGCACCAGTCGGCCACGCTGACGCGTACCAGCGCCGGTTGGTAACCCCGAAGAGTACCTGCACCACTTGGCAACGCTAAAGCGTAACTGCGCCAGTTGGCAACGCTGAAGCGCAACTGCACCGATAGGCAACGCGGAAGCGTAACTCCGCCGGTTTGCAACGCTCGGGGGAATCTGCAGTTGTGCACTTCAGTGCCGCCAACCGGCACGACAGACGACACCGAGCTTACTCGACGCGAGAAACACTCGAACTGCGACTGCGAAGCCCGATTGATCGATGACCAAAATGGCGTCCAACGAATCCAGCTCCTCGTTGTAGCTCCTGTCGCGGAGTCACGACAATCATCCAAAAGCCCCTCGATACAGTTATACAAGTAACGACAACCAACCCAAACGACGAAGCGGAATTTCGCACAAACAAAATGGCGTCTTTCTGTTCGTTCTACTCCTGTCCTCCGCCATTCGCTGCCCCGGCGCTTCGAGGAATGTCGCCCCTTGGAAGCGTGAACACCGTCTTTATAAACATATTTCCCCCGTTTCACATTAAGGCCCGATCGCAATCGGCGGTTCGATCTCATGGAGTCAGTCTCACAATGCCCGAAGCCGTACCAAAGGGCATCGTTACGGCGCTCTCTGTGCGTTCCTTATCACTGGCTAAATCGATCAGGCAGAGGAAATGCGACGTGATTCTGCACTTTTTTTTTTCTGTGCGTGATTGGTTAAGCGTCGCGACGATGTGCTTTAGGCGCTGCTTGGTTGTCTCCATTGGGTCGCTGTCGATGGCCGCGGTCGGGTCGCCCATCGGGGTCCGCGGTGAGGCGTTTTACACCGACACCACGCGGAGATGATGCCGAAACATTTTGAAACTCGCGGTACGTTTTTGTACGAGGGTAACTCGACAAAAAGCGGGAGACGCGAAAGCGTTACGCTACCGCCAAATCCCCGCTAAACCCATCGGCGCAAACCCGTTTCCATCCGCGAAAAGCGTCAAGACCGAAGGCCGGCCACGTGACGCCGTGTCACGTGAACACCGTCTCCTCCATCGCCGCATGCAGGGTATCACTTCGCTCCTATGGACAGCCGGAGGCGATCGCGTGACCATAGCGACGTTGGCCAATGGCCGTTCTCGTGGCAAGTCGCACTGCTGGTGATCGCTGGCGGCTTAAGAAGCACAAGGCGTGGTCTTGTTGTGGTCGCGCCTTGTGATTGGTACCTTTGGCGTTGTTATCGTCGAATGCCGCAATATGATCGGCTGCGGGAACTCGCCCCCCGTTCTGCGTTTCTGAAGCTGCCGGCGACGCTCGTCTCAGCACACAAAACGATTGCACAACTACTTACCCGATCTTGTCGTGTACGGCCAAAGTGCTGCCGCGAACGTTCTGTCACTCCCGGTGCCAACATAGAACCGCCATCCACACGCGTCGCTCCCAGAGGAAGCTAAAGCGTTTACGTGTCAATCGTCTGTAACCCCTGCCTGCCGACTGAAGTCGAACTTCGTCGAACTTTGCCAAAAGGTCGAAGGGTCGGAGAATCGGTCGAACCTCAAGATGGACAAAGGGGTAAAAAATTGGCGGCATCGCTAAAGTAGACGAGGGACTAGTAGATCCTTCGACGACTCGTATCGTATCGTCATCGGGTGTCGTCATCGGAGCTATACAGGTACTACTATATACACTAAAACTCTCCGGTGGAGTGGAGAGCGCGGTGTACCAATCGCAGGGTTGCCAGGCTGTCGCCACACGGGTGTGTTGGTTCTGTGGGCAGAGTTGACCGACCCGTGCTCGTCGACCGGGCCGGGCCCTCGGCCGTCGGTGCCATTCCAGGGCTCGGACCAGCAGCAGACATTCCGACAATGACCACCGCAGAGCGCGTGCATTTACCTCCTCCCCCGACAGCCGGTGCCAACCCCCGGGGGGCAGTGCCCGTTTTCAGCCTGTTTGACCACCCGCGTGTGGTGAACAAATTTGTCCCGGCATTTGACACGAAGGATTTTCGGCGACTGAATAAAAGTTATACGTCCAGAATCGCGTGTTGACACGACGCTTGTCCGACTCATTCGTTCCTGGGAAACCACAGAGTAAATTTTTATTTTTATTTTTTTTTACAGCGATAGTTGTTAACGGCCTCTTCCCCTACTTGAAATCATGGTATGGCCGACTTGGGACGTCCGTCCAACACCACCTAGGACAATCAAAGCCCGTGCATTAGCATGTTGAGGTCGTCACCGTGGGATCGAGCGCAGACACATAATTGCACACGAGTGCTGCGGTCAGCGCTCGGCTGGTGTTCCAGTCGACGCGTCGAAGGGTGCTCGGTGAAGGCTCTTGCCCAATTGCTGAGTTGTAGGTCATCCTACCGCGACGACGTTTCGCGAAGGTAAAGGAGGTTATTCACCGGCCCCCATCATTCTATGTGTGTGGTGGACCGGCGTCGACATCGTCATGTGATGCCCTGACGTCACGTTGACGTCATGTGACCGCATGATGTCACGTGACGTACCGGTGTCTGGAGGCTATGATGGGCGACGCAGCAATTCTTGCCCACTCCACCATTGCGCAACGCCGCTAAAGGGCTCGCCGGTATTTTTTTTTTTTTTTTTGTAGGGGGGGGGGGGGGGGGGGAGGGACAAGCATTGAAAACACTTGCAGGGTATACACAAAAGGCAACTTTGGTAGGCTTCCAATAGACATTTTTGCCAAATGACCTCTGCATCAAGAATACTGGGAACATATGCGCGTAGAAACTGAGGGAGTGGAGACGAAAGCGCACTAAATACATTGTAAGTTACGATTGGAAGCCGTTCTGTGTTTTTTGGGGGGGCTTCATTTTGTTTTATCGAAGAGATATCCACGATTTAGGGAAAGATCACTTGCGCACACGCAGCCCCACGCCGACGCCGGTTCGAAAGTTGTGAGTACGAAAACGCGCGATTGCGTGTTCGAGCGAAATAAGCCACTGCCTCTCGAGAAGGCTTCCTAGATGCAGTGACCTGTGAGTGCTTGAGTTTCCCCACCGTATCCTTTGTACACATTGTGGCTCATCTCCAGCTCATCTTTCGTCCCGAAGTTCGTACAAAGAAGCTTCTTCACATCATTCCTTGGGGCCCTAAATAATAATAATTGGAGTTGCGTGGATATTTATACAGCGTGTAGTTGGTCAGCCATTTCAAAGTTGCGACGAGTCGCTCGCTGTAGATGAGCAATTTAGCCAGTGCAGTACAACCGCTAGCCTGGGGTCTTTAACGTGCACCACGTAGTAGTGATACACTACCGCACGCCGGTACGATGCTCATCCAGATCGAAACGGGCAGGGGTGGGGATCGAACCCAGGATCCCTGGGTTCTGCAGCGCGAGCTTTCGCTCCCCGTGCTCCGAGCTGGTGTGCGCTAGCCCACTCGGCCACCGGTCCCCCTCAGGGCCCTCAAATGTGCATACCAATGCATTGCGGTCCAGGCTTCCAACGAAAAACAGCAGTTATTAAAACAAAACAAAAAACGTCAATTTGCGTTGATTATAGACCAACACGCGGCGCTGACGTCACGCAACTGCGGTGGCGCTGTCGACGGCACTGCGCATGCGCAGGCGCGTCACTTCACGTGAATTCGGTTTCTGCGCACGCGCACTGCCCACACCCGGTGTGGGCAAACGCGGGCTTGTTTGTAAACAGCGTGTCGGTCTATAACCTGCGCATATAGGCGGAGACGCACCGCGCAGTGTGAGAAACAAACTTGGTTCTTGCTTTTTGGTCCTGGAAGGTTCCTTTGATAATCTTCCGGCGCACAGGTTGCGACGTGCCCAGTGTGGGGGCACCCTTTTTGCTGGCTTATCTCCGTTCACGTGCTCGCACAATGAAGCTTCTTGTAATAGATTTGACAACGAGAAAAGTTAAGTACACAACGTGCCGTGCAGTAATGCCAAAAAAACGATGCAGGTTTCCCTATGGATAAATATTAAAAAAAAAAAAACACCACGGCGCGCGCGGACACATGCCCGACTTTTTTTAGACCCCAATTTTACATTCTTCGCGTCCCTCGCCTGCCCTCGCTCCCTCGCTCGAAAACGTCAGAGGACGCCTTGCAGAATATCGAGTTCGGTCGTCCGCCTTCAAGCAAAACAAACCACCTAAAAAAAATATTGTGTAGGGTAATTGATATGTATCGCTAAGCGAAGAGGAAGACAAAGTCGGAAACGAGCTTCCATCGCGCGCTCAGAAAAAGACCATTCTTATCGACGCCATGAACAGTGAACCTGTTGAACCTGTTGAACATGAACCTGTTGGCGCTACACTACTGGTGATTCAGTTGCAAGCGCTCTCGTGGAAATGTGACTCTATAGGGCCAGGCCCTCCTTTGGCAAGGGCCTGGCCAAAAGCTTGTACCACGTCATAATAACTGTGTAAATCTGTGCGATGATTACGTAAGGACGTAGCTATACTTCGTTTCACTTTATCTGCGAGCGAAGCCGAAGCTATACTTCGTTTCACCTTATGTGCGAGCGAAGGCAAAACTGGAAGCGCGAGCACTCAAGCTCCGTGCGTTCAGGCTTTGCTCGAGCGCGCGAGCTGGAGAGAAATGCAAAAAGCGCTGGTCTCGCGCTTCTAGCTTTGGCTTCGCTCGCAGATAAAGTGAAACGAAGTATAGAAGCCCGAGACCAGCGCTTTTTGCGTTTCTCACCAGCTCGCGCGCTCGAGCGAAGCCTGAACGCACGGAGCTTTCGTGCTCGCGCTTCCAGCTTTGCCTTCGCTCGCACATAAGGTGAAACCAGAGCCTCTGGGTGAAACGAAGTATAGTCGGAGTGCAAGTTTGTCTGCTTCTTGCGCAGGAGTTGCGATGACGTCAGAACGACGCCGAGTTCCGATTGGCTTATTGAAAACGATTGTGGGTATAGACCTTTTCTGTTTCCTGTCGTTCTCAGTCACGTGGGTTCCGTATCTGGTATGCGGGGCGGAAAAATAATAAAACGTTTGAACCTGGAATATGCGAGAAAATATAGGTGAGGCAAATCAAGAATGTGTGACAATCACGCATTTTTCGTAAACACCTTCCAGCTGCGGGGAGAGATCAAAAAGATGTTTTACCGCATACCAGAAGTGACGATATTCAAGATGGCTGCGCGCTTGTGGAAAAGGTGTATACCTCGGGGCATCTAGCATTGAGCTCTATCCTCCATTCAATCAAAGCCAATCAGAGCTCGGCGTCGTTCTGACGTCACCGCAACTCCTGCGAAAGAAGCAGCGCATATACAATGCTGTCAAGGCTATGTACTCGCGCGAGCGCGTAGCTCGATCTATGGTTTCGTGTGCGCGACAACGCGTACGAAACGATCTGCGAGATCAAACCCCATGCTCGGGCCAGCAGTTTTGACGGCGTTGTACACCCATGGCGAATTCAACTGGCCAATCACGGGCGAGCCCTTGCCAGCGGCACCGCAACCAAAAACTTGCCAGTGGTGCACCTCGTCACCCTCTCCACCCGAACCTTACCCTAACAACAAAGCGCAGGTGGCTGGCGTTTTTGTTTTCCTGGGTAGCGCGTCAGCTTTGTTAGCTTCTTCCTCTATTATTCCATGGTACAATGGACACGCTGTATGCGTCAACAACATAAATGCGGACTCTCTAATATGTGTGTAAACACAAGTGGCTTCACATTGGTTTTCGAAATATTGGCATTCATTTCCACATCTTACATGATCTTAATTTGTTTTTTTTTTAATTAATGGGAGCGCATATAATAAATCTGTGTCGTGCTGCCCGCACACGCGTCAAACTTCAATATATCTTGTTCTGACTTCCGAAGAACTGTTGCCATTTTACGAGGCTCTCGAGAAGGCTTGCCAGCGTCGCCTTTTATATTCTATTGTAAACTAAAGCCAGAGCCGCCCGAATTCGCCACGGGTGCACGTGGGTTGATGTAAGCGCGTGCCACGTGCGCTTTGTGGTCCCGCGCTCTCGCCAATGGCGGTGCCCCGCCGGGGCCAGGCCCCAACAGCCTGGACCCAGGGGCAAGTCAGGGGCTCGGATGGCAGAGCCTGAGAGGGACACCAGACGTCCGGCGGCCCCGGCGGCTCCGACCACCAGCGCAGCCAACAGGAAACGGTCGCTGAGTACGTACGGCATTGATGGCCCCGATAAGGGGACGATATCCTCTCCGTAAGTGTCACAAAGATCGTGTTGCGTATGTCCCGTTTTGGACCCCCCTCGTGTCGGTGCCGAGTTACTATGTGCCACTCGCTAGCCTGTGCTATATAGATATACATATATATGCGCTTGCATGTGATGTCATTCAGCGGTTACCTGTAGGGAGTATATTCACTTAGGGCTGCTGCTGAGTCTGTGGCGGATGAGCGCGAGCTGATAGTGAGCTTCCACAGTGCTTTTGCAATGTGCATTCCACACCATCAAAACTGACGTTCATAGCAGACTGAGTTCGAGCTCGTTCTTAGCATGCCCTGTAAAGTGCAAACAGCACGCTGTCTGACGTCTTCGCTGTAGCTGGGCAACTCTGCAGTACGACCGCGAATTCGGGATCTTTACCGTGCATCACCCAGTAGTGATTAGAGAACCGCACGTCGGTGCGATGCACGTCTGCAGATTAAAGAAGACTGTCGAGGTTTTCGAACGATATTGTCACAAAAATCGCAGGTCTCCCCCAAGACGACAGCGTTACCACAGCTCGCGCCGCTGCCATTCGTCGCAAGTCTTCCCATTCCTTGGGCAACGATGAACCGGTTCTGTTCCCGGCCCCGGACTACAGTTCTAGTCCCCCCAGGTCGCCCGGTCGGACGTGTGAGCCGGCGAAGCGAGTCAAGGGATGCTTCGACCTGTCTGACAAGGACAGCGCGCCCTCGACGCTATGGGGTCGACGACTCTTTCAGCCGTTGAAATCGGAACCAGAACCGAAGCAACAGAAATCCGGTCAACCATCGCCTACTAAATCCGTCGGACCATCGCCTGCTAAGTCCGGCCAACTATCACCTGCTAAGTCCGGTCAACCATCGCCTGCTAAGTCCGGTCAACTATCGCCTACTAAGTGCGGCCAAATATCGTCTACTAAGTCCGGCCAAATATCGTCTAAGTCCGGCCAACTGTCGCCTGTCAATTCCGGCCAACTATCACCTGCTAAGTCCGGTCAACCATCGCCTGCTAAGTCCGGTCAACTATCGCCTACTAAGTCCGGCCAAATATCGTCTGTTAAGTCCGGCCAACTGTCGCCTGCCAAGTCCGGCCTACCGTTGCCTGCTAAGACCGGCCAACGGTCGCCTGCTAAGACCGGCCAACCGTCGCCTGCTAAGGAGCAGCGAAAAAGCAGCCGTCAGCGCAAATGAGGTCGTCTGCTAAAGAACTGCGGACGCCTCTCTCACCACCGGCACTCCCGTCCTCTGGGCAGATTACAGCCCAACATCTCGCAGCAGCGCGGTCAATAAATAAATGAAGAGCGCAACTGTTCTCGTTCTTTTTGTAGGTGTTACATTCTTGCCGTCACCGCGGATCGAAAGCTGGAAGCTCGCCCTAATATATCTTTCAAGGGTCCCGGACGCGTCTGCTTTCGGTCCATGTTGTGTAACACGTATTACTTCGGTCGCGTCGTCTGCTTTCAATCCAGATTATGTAACACGAGACTCTCGAGCACAAAATATACGGTGGTACGGGAGGCACTCACTTGATCGAATGACGTTTTAGCGAACACCCACGACATTCCCCCCCCCCCCCGAAATTTTCCATTTTGCAGGGGCCTCCTCTCACCTCTCCCCCTCATACAGCATTTTATCATGGGCGCGCCCCCCCCCCCCCCCCCCCCCCCCCCCCGAATCAAAATCCTGGCTACGTGCCTGCCCGAGAAGAATGGTGCTGTCAGTCAATAGGTTACTGAAAATGACCACGTTTCTTTTCTTTTTTTTTTCTTGTTCTTTTATTAGGTATAATTCTCTTTGTTTTTAGTTGCATGCAAATAATGCACGCTTTGTTATAACTACGCAAGCAACCTGTTGGACGCCAGGTCCCGCAGACAAGCATACTCATGTTTTTTGCGGGTCGGTATATGTACTGCGTTGAAAAAAAGACAATAAAATATTTATTTATTGATTATATCGGAAGCGCCATCCCGTGGCTGCCGTGGCCACAAAATAATAATTGTGGTTGGTGTAGTTGGTCAGCCATTCAAAGTTGCGACGAGTCACTCGCTGTAGATAAGCAATTTAGCCAGTGCAGTACAACTGCTATACTCCGTTTCACCTTATGTTGTACCGCAGCGAAGGCTAGAAGCGCGAGCTCATAGCGTTGGCAGCTGCCCTTGGTGCACGAGAGCTTGTGCCGCCGAGGTGTGCCCTAGAGCAAGAGCTCGCGCTTGTCGCCTTTCCTGCGGTACAACACAAGGTGAAACAGAGTATAGACCCGTTGCTCTGGGGCAGGGGGCGCGAGCGCGTCCGGAAGACCAGAGCCAACGTTACTAGATTACCTCAGTTGTGGAACTCCCGCAGAAGGGGGTACCCCCCCTCACTCACCTCAATCCGCCTAGAGTCGTTCGAAGCGCCATCTATATTTTCGTTTCATAACTGTGCATTCTAAAGAGCACAGCTGAAGCGCCAAATGTAAGGCCAAATGGCGATCACAACGCCGCCATTTCTCCCGCAGGGGTCACTCGAGGAACTTCACGTGACATCTATTTTTGGCTTCAATCGGGTTACAGGGGTCCTACCCCCGTCGCCCTTGCGGACGCGCCGCTAAATACCCCCACAGTTAATATGCGCCTAGGTCGGGACGCGCTACCTGAAATCCCCGCTGAGGCATGGTTGTATAAAAACAATATTAATTGTGCTGCAAAACCTTGAAAACTAAAAATTTTAGAAAACATCACCCGCCCCCATTTTGTACTAATCTCCAATAAAAGTTACTACAAAAAGAGTTTTTTTCGTTGGTTTTTACGTTTCTAGTGACGTTGAAACGAACGTATCCCGATTCAGTTACCAAAGCAGCCGTCCGGCGGCGCGTCGAGCGAATCTTGGCGAGTCGTGGTGAGTGAGGGGGGGTACTGTTCGTGCATGCAGCGTCTATGAACAGTTCCGTAACTGAGTTAATCTAATAACGTTGACCAGAGCGGAAGACTTACGCAAGACGCGACCATGTTATGCTGGCTGCACATTCGTGTGGCGCTGTAACGTTCGATTTTGCACGTGCCACGTTCGAATACAAGCATCTGTCAGCATCTGCAGATGTGCGGTAGCAAAACGTCTAAAAAAAGTAAAAAAAAAAAAAAAAAAAAAAACAGGATTACGCAGCTTGCGGTTGCAGCGTCCCATTAAACATTCCTTTCATCTCTGCTTTCTTTCATAGCTTCCGCGAGCACGTATATCTCACTTTACGTGATAGTGAAGCCGAAGCTACTCGCAAAAGCGCGTCCTTCTGAACGATGCTCGCACTGCACGCGAGCGCGTGCTTGCCAGGGACGCTGAAAGCTTACAGCTCGCTCTTGTAGCCTCTGCTACGCTGGCACTTAGAATAGAACGGAGTATAAAAAAACTGTAGTGGGGAAGCGTATTGATGCATGTTCGAAACGCGAGCCAAATATTCTATTTTGCTCGCCTGGAGCGCTGCTCAAAACTTGAGAGCTACGGGCCTATATATAGACAATTGCAAGCCAGAGCCGTTTATTGAGAGAGTTTGGCCATACATTGGTTTGAATAGGCGAGCATCTCGGGCCAACCACAGGCCGCGAAACAGCCCCTAGCGGTGGTCGCGTGCTCTAAATTTGTGCCACAACTATACTTCGTTTCACCTTATGTGCGAGCGAAGGCAAAACTGGAAGCGCGAGCACGGAAGCTCCGTGCGTTCAGGCTTTGCTCGAGCGCGCGAGCTGGGGAGAAATGCAAAAAGCGCTGGTCTCGCGCTTCTAGCTTTGGCTTCGCTCGCAGGTAAAGTGAAACGAAGTATAATTTGAGCCGTGCCGAGCGGAACTCCGCGTCTCAAGACGCTCGCGCACCCCACCCTTTGCACTGCTTTCTTTCAGCCAGTCTCAGGACGCTGTTCTAGCAGTGCAGACAAAGGCATGGGCACGAGCGCGTGGCTTTGGAAAGTGCCTCCTATGCACGAGGTCTCGTACAAACAATAGCGTTTCGCTGAGCTAGGCTCACGCTACGAAAATTAAAAAGCGCGAAAGACAAGGACAAGAGAGAGAGACTACACAGGACAAGCGCTTACTCGCAACTGACGTTTTAATTCGGAAGATGAGGAAGACGAAGGCATTAAAGACCCTAACGTTAAATGTTGCAAATATTTATGAGAAATGAGTGAAAGGATCTGAAAAGACTGAGAATTAAAAAAGTTAAAGAAATTAGTAAAAACAAAAGGAAAGGGTGGGCATGATTAAAGTGGCAGTGAAAAAATGAGAGTGAAAAAAATAGTAAGAAAAAAGAAAGAGGAAGGTAAGGCAAAGTAAGAATATCTAAGGAAAGTGTTTCATGTAGTCTAATTCTTTTGATGACAAAGTCACCGATGGAGCACTGATGCAGTCGTCTCCTTTGGTCTCAATGATTTCCTCATCTTCCGAATTAAAACGTCAGTTGCGAGTAAGCGCTTGTCCTGTGTAGTCTCTCTCTCTTGTCCTTGTCTTTCGCGCTTTTTAATTTTCGTAATGTTTAACCAACTAGGCCAACAAATCATTTTGCTAGGCTCACGCGCCTGTGCCTTTGTCTTCACTGTCGACATTTGTGAGATGGAGTAGAGGTCTCCTGATTGGTCGACGCTGTGTCACAAATTTAGTTTACGCTCTAAGCGTGGGGGGAGTATTCGGCGCTGGCGGCGGCCTTTGCTCCGCCTATTGTCCAAACTCTCCTAATATACGGCTCTGTTGCAAGCATGTCACCCGACTGGTGCCCCATGCGTGCGAGCACCTGCAGTGTGCGCGTGACAAAGCTTTGGCAAGCTCGCAATTTCACGCACTTGCCTGCACTAGCAGAGACATGGCGGCCTCTATACATCCAGAGCCGTATATTAGGAGAGTTTGGATAATAGGCGGAGGAAAGGCCGCCGCCAGCGCCGAATATTCCCCCCACGCTTAAAGCGTAAACTAAATTTGTGACACAGCGTCGACCAATCAGGAGACCTCTACTCCATCTCACAAATGTCTGCAGTGAAGACAAAGGCACAGGCGCGTGAGCCTAGCTCAGCGAAACGCTTTTGTTTGTACTAGACCTCGTGCATAGGAGGCACTTTCCAAAGCTACGCGCTCGTGCCCATGCCTTTGTCTGCACTGCTAGAACAGCGTCCTGAGACTGGCTGAAAGAAAGCAGTGCAAAGGGTGGGGTGCGCGAGCGTCTTGAGACGCGGAGTTCCGCTCGGCACGGCTCAAATTATACTTTGTTTCACTTTATTTGCGAGCGAAGCCAAAGCTAGAAGCGCGAGACCAGCGCCTTTTGCATTTCTCCCCAGCTCGCGCGCTCGAGCAAAGCCTGAACGCACGGAGCTTCCGTGCTCGCGCTTCCAGTTTTGCCTTCGCTCGCACATAAGGTGAAACGAAGTATAGTCGTGGCACAAATTTAGAGCACACGACCACCGCTAGGGGCTGTTTCGCGGCCTGTGGTTGGCCCCGAGATGCTCGCCTATTCAAACCAATGTATGGCCAAACTCTCTCAATAAACGGCTCTGTATACATCGTCTCACCTTAGCATGGACTATTGTTAGCCGCGCGTGCTAAAAGCGCGAGCTATTTGCTTTGAATGGAGCCTCGGCGGCCGCACGAGCGCTCGTGCAGCGAGTGCTCGTGCGGCAAGTCAAGGCAGTGGAGGCTACCCGCTCGCGCTTGTACAGCCTTCGCCGTTAGTCCGTGCTAAGGTGAGACGAAGTATAAGGAGTATTCACTGGGCGCCATATTTGCGGGTGCTGTCTAGAGCGCATGCTCAGAACGAGCCCACGTTAATAGGCTGCTAAGACCGGCAATCTTGAGAGTGCGGAATGCACGTTACAAAAGAACTGTGGAAGCTCGCCATCAGCACGCGCTCAGCAGTCGCGCACACAACTATGGCCGCCAGTGAATACTTCCTATAGATGCCCTGCTTGCAATCTTTAACGTGCACCACGCAGTAGTGATACACGACCGCACGCCGGCACGATGCTCATCCAGATCGAAACGGGCAGGGGTGGGGATTGAACCCAGGATCCCTGGGTTCTGCAGCGCGAGCTTTCGCTCCACGTGCTCCGAGCTGGTGTGCGCTAGCCCACTCGGCCACCGATCCTTTTTTTTTTTTTTTTATTGCAAGATTTTGACAGTTAACAAAGGTTCACAATGCACGATACATTTCACTTGAACATGTACAATAATATATTGACGACGTTAGTGAAAACGAAGATAAAACGTCGCCTGTAAGGTTTGGAGAGGCGGTGAGAATTGTTAAAATTCTCTGATCATCAACAGCTTCAAAAAGGCAGGCAACCACTCCAGTTCCAGACATACTTTCTCGTACACAGCTGCTATCAAGTTTACATTTTCAATGAAATAATATCGTACGGGACGGGCATCCAGATCCGCATGACGAACTGCCATCCTACATCTCCAAATAGCATGCAGGCCCAGTAAAAATACGAGGTCATATGGGAAAGGCGTCCCTTCCACAGACAAGAAACGTATTCCACGAGCCGTGAGCGGTAGGTCTTTTTCGAGAGTGCGTTGGAGCACGTCCCAGAACAGGATAGCATCCCAGCAGTCCAGGAACACGTGCTCCACGGTCTCCGGTTTCTTGCACAAAACACAATCCTCGCCCCATGGTACAAACATGCCCTTATTTGCTAACCATGTCTTTACTGGCAGCGTGTTGGTATGTAGTTTAAAATAAAAGGTTTTCACAGATCCGGGAACTAGCATTCTTTTCACGCGGGAAAGCACATCACGGTCAGTACTGTCGGAGAACAAAGAGGGATACAATGGGACGGGAAACAGGCATTCAACAAGATCTCGCTTCAGACGCTTTCGTGTGACAGAGGTTAAGTACTCTCTTGAAAATCGCACACTAAGAAATTGGTATGCACAAACAACCTCTCTAAGGAAGCCCGTTACTTTGCCTTCACATGTGTCACACGTCGAAACAATGAACTCGGGTAGCTCTCTGAACAACCGTACTTGGATGACAGTTCTCAGAAATGGGTCAGCCTGGTCTCGCAAAAAGAAAAACCGCGAAACCATCTGTCGTATGAACAAATGCGACAAACTAAGTCCACCCGACTTCACGCGGCGAAAAAGGTTATCTCGTCTAGTTCTTTCCCAGGTAGACTTCCATACGTACACGGCCATCACACGGTGCATGCGTTGCAAATGCAGACGAGAGCAGTGCAGAACCTGTAACAGGTACCAAATCTTTGCAACAAAAAATAAATTACACACCGTTGCCCGTGCGAAGATAGATAATTCCTTGCCACTCCACTTCGCGGCTTTAAGACTCATTTCCTCTGTTTTGTTACGCCAGAGCTCGTTGCTTTCACGGTAATTGTTCAAAGGCACTCCCAAGTATACACCGGGCTCTGTAGACCACTGAATAGATTCAAACACACGCGGAGTCACGTCCCAGTGGCCGTGCCAGATCCCCAAGCATTTCGCTCAGTTCACAGCACAGGCTGTTTGGGCGCAGTATGATCTCGTGAGTTGAACAGCCGCTGAGACGCTCTCTCTGTCACTACAAAACATCGCAACATCATCTGCGTACGCTAATATTTTAACATCACGAGCATTTAAAGAAAAACCACGTATGTTCCCACTCTTTATGACACTTAGGCAGTAGGGCTCAAGAAATATTGCGAACAACAACGGGGAAAGTGGGCACCCTTGCCGAACAGAGGATAACACAGAAATGCGTTTAGTTACTTGTTTGTTAATTACAAGACTAGTCATGCAGTTACTATAGGCCATCTTTACTCCATCAAAAATAATTTTACCCCTGCCACAAAATGAGTTGTGCATGATGCAATTCGCGCAATTCGCACGGATTCTGCAGTGTCCCGGCACTTTTGAGCTTATTATAAGTAGCCCATAGGGATGTCATATGCCACGTTACTTTGTGACGTCACGTGACACCATGGTCTCACGTGACCCATAAATTGACCAACAGTGACCCTCTGTCTGCCAGATTAAAATAGTTGTCGTGCCGAATGTGAAAAAAAAAAAAAAAAAACTGTCAGCCTTTTTACTCCGGTGAAGAAGGAAGACCAGCGGAGCTGTACAGTGGAAAGTAATGGCCGGCCGCGAGTCCTCAAGCTAGAGTGGAAAGGCTGCCGCCATCTATGAGCGACGGCGGCAATCAGATACGTGGCTTGCCGCCGTCGCTTATAGATGGCGGTAGGTGTCCAAAGTTCGGTGTCTTCATTTATTTGCAGAGGACACGATCTTTTTTCTTTCTTTTTTTTTTTATTCGTGCAACAAGCATATAGCTTGATTGTTTAGATTAGGTGTGCTATTTGTGCATCCCGTATAAAACCCAAAAGGGCTCCGGCATGCGCATTCACTCTGGTCCATTTGTAGTAGTCCTCAGGGGAGGCCAGGTTGAGGCCTCGTGCCTGAGTCAGGGGAAGGAGGCGGTGCTGAAGACTTGGGCAATTCCAGAGAATGTGTCGGTGGCCAACTGCGGACGCCCTGGCAGAGCAGTAGGGGCACGCCGGGCTGCAGCATCATCGGGGCCCCGGCCCCAGGAGGCCAAGACTGCTGGGGTGACTGCGGAATCCATCCGGATCCTTGCGAGGAGGACCTCCTCCCGCCGGGGCAGGCCCGCCGGGAGGGGATGTGGGCACGCGGGAATGAGTGCACGCGTAGCGACCCTTATGCGGGCCTTGCCCACGACGAGTGAGGCCTCCGGCTCATCCAGAATGGGGGCGGGATCAGGGGGGGGGGGGGGGGGGGGGGATGTTCAATCAGGGCTCGAGCGACTTGGTGGGCTGTGTCCTGGTGAGTACCGTGCTGGTGCCCAGGGGTCCAGAGAATCCGGACTTCTTTAGCAGATGCACGATTTAGGGCATGAATCTCATGGCAGATATGTAGCAAAGATCGCGTTGACTTGAGATGTCGGATGGCAGAGGCACAATCCGTGTGAACGCGTACTTGAGCGACATCGGGCATCCGCGTTAGTACTTGTATTGCGTATAACTCCGCGATAAGCGGATCGTCCAACTCTGTGGCGTAGAACGCCGATGTGTCAATGGAAGGCTGAGATGGACAATGCACTGCGGTAGCGATGCCATGTCGGCACGTTGCTCCGTCGGTGTAGACATCTATCGCCGACTCATCCGAGCTCGGGGCCGCGACCTGCTCTACTCGTGGTGGCGCGGAGCAGGCACGGACGGTTTTACAGCTCCGCTGTAAAACAGAGCGATTTTGAGAATGCACATGGAACAGAACATTTTGACATGAAAGATGGTGAATATTTATAAGCCCTAATACTGAGGTTCTATTTCAGGCAGTTTGACTTGGGGGTGGCAACTGTCCCTTTTGCACCCCCTGCCGACGCCCATGCTTCTGAGTGGGAAAGGTTACGGATAACCAACTTTGAAACCCTTTTGTTGTCATTCCCAAGAATTCGTTCAGAGGCAAAAAGAGAGGAGCTAGCGTTATTAGGGAGTTTTCGTAGACCTTTTTCACAGCTCTGCTGCGCTTGCCGGAAAGAAGACGCCACTACTGCACATGCGCGGCGCTAGCCTTGCCTGCAGAGTCCCGGATCCCGTAGCGGGTTGCGGAGAACGTTGCGGGACAGCGTAAACGATCTACATAAACTCCCTATTGTGAACAATCTCAACGTTACTGGCTGTCACTCCGATCTCTTCAGGTACCATGCGTAGGGACATAGAAAAAATGTTTGACTTTGACGAAGGCGGTCAAGCCTACAGTCTATGGCCACACACACTGAATGGCCGAGCGATTGAATTTGATTCCCGGGATTTGTAATTAGTCTGTTTCTGTACGGTGCCTGAGCCGACCAAGTCTTGCTTGCCCGTTTCGACCTTATCGGATACAATCGCATGCACCGCAGCGAAAATGGTAAGCCTTTTTATATTTTTTAAACTTATTTAGTACTTATTTTTCTGGTTATATGTTAAACAACTGAGTGAGGCTAAAAGTGTAGTCAGTACACAACTTGATAAAATATTCGAACTTATTTCGTAGGCCTCATTGTACCACGCATTCTGGTGTAGAACGTTTTGGCAGATGTTTCGTCACGTAATAGTCGACGCATAAATTTTCTCAGAATCTGAAATCTATTATGAGGATCCGAAAGATGTCTAATTGAACTCGACGCCGGTGATCAGACGTTCTGTCGCACATAAGTACGGTTCCGTCTTTTTGGGAAATACTGAAAAACCCGAAAATTAACCTCCAAACTGGTTTTATCAAAATCAAAGAAAACAGAAAAAATGAAAGACGTTTACAATCCTTTATAATGTCGAATTAGAGCGCAGCTCTTGAGGAGGAGGAGGGGAAGGTACGGAGAGGAGGGTATGGCCCTCCACCTCATCCGTACCCTCCTCCTCCAATTCAGTTTCCCCGATAAATTTAGCGGGGAAGATGACGTCACATGACTTGGTGTCACGTCACCCATGAACAAATTCAGTTTCTCCGCTAGATTTGGCGGGAAAATTAACGTCACGCATCTCAACACCAGTTCAATCCCTCACTAAATTTATTGAAAATTGAATTGGTGTTGAGGTCATGTGACGTCAAAGTTCCGGCTAAATTTAGCGGGGTTACGCCGCACCAACGGGTATTCACGCGTTGGTGCTGCTTAGCTCATACAGGTTTGGTAGGGTTTCGTGTTTTCGGGGTTTATTGTTCTTAGAATTTGTGGATGCTTTTTCGGCGTTTATTTGTTCCCGCGAATTCGGTGTTCTTCGGTGACAACATTTTGGTGTTGGATGAAAAAACGGGGTTTATCGGAAATTATGTTGAAGAAAATGGGGAATGTGATTACCCAACCTCCGCAGAACATTCGCGTGACCCGAATAATCGAAAGACATCCCCGTACCGATGAGGAAGAGAAACGAGATGTGGGGGTCCAGAGCAAAAACCAGCCTCCCGGACAGTCCATTGGAGACGTTTTGTGCTAAAATAAAACTGTAGATAAGGATTTTCTTCCCGCAAAGGTTTTTTTTTTTTTTTTTTTTTTTATTTATTCAAGGACCGATCTTGATAAAACCGACTTTGGGGTTAATATTTTGTGGTTTTTCGAAATTTACCGAAGATAAATTAAGATTCCGTTATCCCCCACTTCGAAGCGGGAGATATCGTAATCATGTCTCACCCCGTGTGTCGCCGAGGAGGAAAAACCTCTCTACTATTTATATGTGCGTTTAAACAAAGATCCAACACGCAATGAGGTGTGCAGCGAGTGTTCCCTCTCTGCCCCCTCCCCCCCCCCCCCCCTCTTCTTTTAAATTCTGACCCCCCCCCCCCCCAAAAAAAAAAAATAAAAAAAAAATCAGGGACTTTTATTGATTTGTTTCTTGCAAATTCCCCCACCCTTTTTTTTAAATCTGGGGCCCTTTTTAGGGGCTCCTCCTGATCCTCCCTTGACAACATGCAGCGCTCTTTTCACACTGACAAGACATATATAGTTTTAGATTATTTTCTAATAAGCAGCATGCCTTAGGGCGAAAAGCGAGCTACCTTATGTTCTACTTATTTTCATTGCAGGCACACATTCTTGCCAGAATTTCTGTAAATTTTATTTTAGTTACAAAGGAGGAGGAGGAGAAACGTTTATTGGTCTAGGAAAAGTTGGTGATCGGGGCAGGAGTGGGAGAGCAACCCCGCTTTAGTTACAAAAAAGCCTGCATCGCTGACAAGAATTTCAGCAGGGGGTGGAACTTATAAAGGATTCATAAAACATCACTGGAAGATATACCTACATAAAAAATACATCAAAACATAACTATTATAAAAACTAGTGTACAAAGAAGTATTAATAAAAAAAAACTTTCGACTGGTCCCACAAGCTTAAATAGACGTAATAGACGAAGTCTGCAGATTTTGTATTTTCTCGAGTATTACCATCCCGGTTCCAGTTCTTGTTACCACAGATGCAGATATCGCGTGAATTTATATTTTTCTGTTGGTCCGACGGACTTGACTCTGGTCTGCTCGACCTGCAAGTTTTACATGTGACGTCATTCCACTGGAAAGTGTTTGAATGTTGGTTTTAATTCATAAAGCATCACCTTAATTAGCCATTTTCTCAAGAACTGTTTCGAATATAGAAATAAAGAAAAAATATCATACCAGGAAAAGTCTTACCATGGTATGCCAAAAATTTAAATCTGATAACTAATATTTTTTTGATTTGCAATGCGGGAAGCAAACGACGCGCTTGCGAGAGACCTCCACCAAAGTTGGCCATGTTGCCTTGGCCCGATGGTGCGGCGGTGTGCCCCTTAAATACCAGCTTGACAGGTGGCAGATGCATAATTTGCTCCGTTATTTTACCTGGAGAATATCAAAGAGCGAATTAAGACCAACGAACGCATGAATACAAGTTTGATGGCACAAAGCTCACTTCCGACAATATTTAGGAAAGCTTTGGTCAATCTAGGGTATAACTCGAGGCCAGTTACTCTGTTGGCGGCACATCATCGGTTCGAAAGTCCCTCGATGAATGAGGAGTGCGAGTCGTCTGCTTCTTGCGCAAAGCTGCAGAATGACGCCGAGCTCCGATTCTTCAATTCAAAGGATAGTGGGTACACCTCAATGCTAGATGCCTTAAGGTCTACCCACTATTTATTCTCGGTGTTCAGACATCGTCGCAACCCCTGTGCAAGAAGCAGACGAACTTGCGCTCCGCATAGGATGTTATCAATGGCGTCCATGTGCGTTGGAACTTCACTCCGACTTGTACCGTTGTCACTACCAGAAATGAGAGTCTAAGAAACAAAAACTATGTATACTTGATCTAGCCGGTACTGCAAAACCTTCGCTCGGTGAAATGCAGTTCCAGGGTCTCCTCGTAGATGGCGCCAGCATGCTGTCTCGTCCTAAGAGATCACAAGTGTGTGCAAGCTGTACAGCATACCTGGCTGCAATCAAACGTGTGAACTGCCCTTGACGGTGCCTAATAAAAATTGAAGGGGGGGGGGGGGGGAGGAGAATTGTATGTTTATTCAGTCTGAACTTAGTCTGCCTCAACGAGCGACTTGTCTCTTAGCTGTAGATGAGCAACTTAGCCAGTGCAGTACCAACCACTAGCCTGGGGTCTTCACCGTGCACCACGCAGTAGCGATACACGACCGCAAGCCGGTACGATGCTCAACCAGATCGAAACGGGCAGGGGTGCAGATTGAACGGTGCCCGGTAAGATACTACAGACTACACGTTTGCTACCACTGTCAGTATGGCAAAAGATAGAACTGCTACCTGGGCCATCAGACAGCAGTGACTTGCGGAAAGGGTCTATTATTCCACACCAGACATGTACACGTTACCCAAAAAAGGTAACTAAATACCGTTACTCGTTACTCGCTCAAAAAGTAACTAAATACGTTACTCGTTACCGATTCTCAAAAGGAACGCGTGAGTTACCTCAAAAGTAACGAGTTACTTTCCACGTTACTTTGACGACCAAATACACAACTGTTTTTGTTTCATGGTTTATTGTTTTCTTTTTAGTAGTCATTGCCCTTCAGCAGCAGCTGCCTGTAGAAGTTTTCATCAGTTATGTTTCCCCGCTTCCTTGAAAATACATCTCCGGCGACGCTGAAGAGTCGTTCTACCGACGCGCTCGAAGGAACGGCAGTGTTGTGCTTCAGGAAGAGCTGGTGAATCTTCGAGAACTGCGCCTTCATTGAGGACACCGGGTAATGGGTTATGTGCCTCCCCGTGTTTGCAACCTTCGGGTTTACATTCGGTCCGTACCCGTTTCTAGAAGGTTCAACCAACGAACCTGATTGTGCTCGCTGGGTGAAGGACATTCCCAGCTGTAGAGTTCAGTACAGCAACGTTTATCGCTGGACACATCAGTCGAACCGTTCGACTGACGTGTTCAGCGATATACGTTGCTGTACTGTCATACTGGTTAGTTGTTTTTTGGGTTGCCCATCTGCCTTTGTCACAATAGACGCATACTCAGGTTAGAATAAAAACAAGGCCGTTTAAGCGGTGTTGTACGCATTACTCCTCAAAAGTAACGAGATACCGTTACTCGTTACTTGGCCTTCAAAGTAACTAAATACCGTTACTCGTTCCTTTTCTAAAAAAGTAACTAAATACGTTACTCGTTACCGAAAATAGTAACTAGGTACAAGTAACTCGTTACTTGTAACGCGTTACGTACATGTATGTTCCACACCTGAGTATGACAGTTACCCTGTCACTGAGCAGAACTTCCTACTCGTGTAAAAATTGGGACTCAAAGCAGACATGGCACAGAGAGAACACTCAACCACTGTTGTATTTATGCACTCCTCTACACAGCAGAACTTTATTCAGGTGGTTCCTCAGGCATTAAATCTTGCCCGCAAAGCAGCCATTTGCAATCTGGTCGTCCCACTTGTCAATCTGAAAACAAAAGCAGCGTTTTATTATTATTATTATTATTATTACTTCAGGATGACTAACTTAAAAAAAAAAGAAGTTCATTACAGCTGCTAGGTACTTTCCAAGTTACAATGAGGTTCCAGCAACTGTAGGTGACATTTTTTTAGCAACTTGCAACCTGGCTCAATTACAGTTAGTACTTCTAAAATGTTTGTACACACAAAATCACATTGATTTCATCTCAACATCTGTGCCACATATTGCCAACTGTCTCAAACTCTTCAGTGAGCAGAGTGTCAAATCCAATGAATCTTTCTATTTTGTTCAGTTATATATGGCACAAAAGCCTATACGGCTTCTCTGTACTTTCCACAGTGGAAACCAAGCTGTTCGTCACCAATCACAGTGTTTTGACATCATGGGATAATCACAAAGTACCATATTTTACGGTGTACAAATTATGATGGTTCTTTTTCTAATGGTTTTGTCAGTGTATCTTGTACAACGGTCTAGCTCATACAAATTATTTTTCCCAAGTATAAACAACAACCGTGGAAAATTGGCACATGGGTTGCATTCCTTGTTCGTTGACAAGCATATTGAACCATGCTCTCACTTGCGCATACAGTGCCGTCATAATATTCACGTGTAGGCTTTTTGATGCAGTTGCGCCATACCGTCCGTACAAATGTGTAGGTACGACTTCTGCAAAGCTGCAACTTATACACTGGAAAATATGGTAATCGGAACATAGCCTGGCTACCTTTTGAGAGTAACTGCCAATGTAAGTGAATACAATAAATACTAAAACTTCATTACATTTCAGCTTGGGTATCCTATTTATTTCTAGGGCCAACTTTTACGGGTTCTTATCTAAACTGATGCCTACTAGTTCCATAAATCAATGAAGAGGAGTCTGAGCCGATGGTACAGTACTGCTGCAAGCAATAACAACAGCCTGAACTGTGGGCGCCAATTGCACCATGTTCCTTTGGACTCAAAACGGAAGTTGCTAGCTTTTACAAGCTGTACTTTGCAAATAAAAGTCATAAGTTATGTATTCGGAAATTCTCGAAGGGCAATGGGGCAGTTTCCTTTTGGATGCCTGGAAGGGCGCTCTGCAGGAGTGTAACACAATGCTCCCAGTAAACGCAAATGGCATACAAATATCAACTATGCAAAATCGACACAAATGTAATCGAACCCTGAAACCGACACATTCTGATAAAAAAAAAAGGAGACAAGAATTACATCAGCTTGATCGTGCTGACAAAAGGCCGGACAGCACTAAATGTTTTGAAGTGCAGACACCGACTTGCAGAGATTCACGTCGCGCGACTTGAGGTAGCATGACGTGGTCACGTCAATTTCCCCGCTAAACTTTGTGGTGAAATTGATGTCGCACGACTTCAGGTCACATGACATCAATTTCCCCGCCTAATTTAGCAGAAAAATTTGAGGTCACATGACAATAATTTCCCCACCAAGTTTAGGGGGGAATTGACATGACTGTTCTTTGTGACAGGTTCCTCATAAAATTCAGCCGATAAAAAAATGTATGACAAATCTCTAGGCAATACTGGTGCACACGAGAAACGTTCAGGCTTAATGGCTCAGCGGTTACACTTTATAGCCAAGCACGTTGATCTTAGCCCGTGTGGTGTGGGATTAGTCTTTAGTGCTCAAACTCGGGTGTCCAACATCTTTGCTCACGCCGTCAATCACCGAGATTCCGCTCAGCTAAACGCCTACGTTCACAGCAATCTTTCAAGATACTGTCTGTTTTTTTTTTTCTTTTTTTCCTTCATTAAAATTCTTTAGTTGCGAGGACAGCGTTGTTTTGTCGTGTTTGTTCCTCTTCGAAGTCCGTGTTTTCTGAGCTGTTTTCCCCATCCTGTGCTACATACGTAAACTTCCTTCGTGCTAAGCGAGTTGTTGATATACTTTCAAAGAAAACCCAAAGACATCCAACCCTACGTCTATGCAGTCGGCGTAGTCACGCATTAGTGATTATACAAATGCACACCGGGACAATGCCCCTTCGTACTGAATTCAACAGTTTGATATCTCCTTACACCGGTTTTTCTGACATTTTGAGAGAAAACCCCAAAAGGTCGAGCCACACATTTGTGTAGCACATTTTCCTGTGTATAGGTCGAGGTTTCTTTTTCCAAATTTCTGTCGGTGCGTTTTGTACAGCAAAGCAACTCACCGTAATATCCGGAGAGGTGCCCCACCCCTGAAAGACAGCCCACCCCTATCTTTGGAATGATTTGCCATTTTTTCAGAAACGCCGAAAGATAGCCCACTTCCAGTAGTTGCAGGACCCTGGCCAATGATGACCTTGGCGGTGTTACTTAACCGCAGTGGGAGATAAGCACACATTGCTGACCGGGAAGGACGGTCATCTTTGGTTCATCGCCCCTTCCTGCGATCGCAAGTTTCGAGGGTCACAAAATCTGAAACTAGCATTTGTTCAACTTCTTTTCATGGCACACCAAGAGTAAGCCCACCCCTTATTTTCATCCGAGTGGCTATCGATTTTAGGTGGGCTATCTCTTGGGATATTACGGTATGTGCGTTTTGTTTTCTACAACTGTGGACCTTAAGTGTGCAAATTTGCCGGGAGGGTTACGTTTCTCGTCCGATTCATTGGCGAGGATATTGAGACTGGCTCCCGCTTGCCCAAATATGGCAACCGCAATATCCGCAATACGCAGATTTATCGATGCAGTTTCGCCGCGTCTATCGTACAAATATATAGGTGCGACTGATATATCAACTTTTAAACTAGAATATGTTTCATGGGTCGTTTTCTATGAGAAAATTGTCATAAAGGACCGTCACATGCGAGCGTTTCACAATCCAGTTTCCCCACTAAATTTAGCGGAAAAACTGACGTCCTGACTTGCCGTCCATGACCTCTATAACAATCCAGCTTCCCCCTTAAATTTAGCAGGGAAAGCACTATAGGAAGGAAGGTGGAGGGAGAGGGTGGAAGAAGGATGGGGAGGGAGGAGGAAGAGGGGAGGAAGGCAGATGGACTAGGGGAGGAAGGACACTGTAGGAGGCTGAGAGGGCAGATTGGGAGAAGAAAACAAAAATAGGAAGAGAAAAAAAAATTTTAAAATTGCTGTTGGGTTTGTGAGAGTCATAATCTGTGCTTCCTGGTCTTTGTCAGCATGATCAAGCTTGTTGAAATTATTTACTGAAAACCGCCTTTTATAGGGTGGTGCAATTTATAGACCGGAAAATATGGCAATGGCATTATCCCACACTAGTGATTATACAAATGCGCACTGGGACAAGGCCCATTCGTGTTGAATTCGACAGCTTCATACTTCCTTACTCCAGCTCTTTGTACGTTTTGAGAGAAAACGAGGAAAGTTCAAGCCCAACTTTTGAGTAATTGAGGGTCTCACCCAGGCATTGGGGCACAGGGTCTTGTAGGCCTTCTTGAAGTATTCGCACGGGGCGTAGTCCTGCCCCTTCACCTTGTGGCAACGGTGGTAGTCCACATAGTTCTGCCAGCAATTCCTGCAGTCGCGGCAGAGGGACGCCAGCTCAGTTCACCGACGCATCTTGGCAGTGCGCCTCTCGGTTCAACAACTTGAACGCTCCAAAATTCGAGTTAAAGACATCAATATCCGCTGCATTACTATGAATGATCCAACAAAGAACCTTGGATAAACTCTCAAAAATAATCTCGAAACGTGAACATGAATAGCTGAGAGATGAGACCAGGCCAAATCAATTAACTCTTTCCTGTTCATGAGAAAAATGCCTGGTTTGTGTGGCTTTATGCTACGTTTCTTTCGCGATGAAACTAATACATCTACAATATGATGCCATACATAAAAATTGAGCTAAATAAATAGGCTTTGGAATGATGCAAACGTCAAAGCAGAAACTTGAATTCTAATGCAACACTGAACTCGTCAAACAATTTTTTTTTTTTTTTTAAAGAATTGATCTAAAGCAAAAAAAAAAGTGCTTATACCTTGAGAAAAAAAAAGCACAAATAAAATTTTAAATATACAAAATGTTACCCACTTTCGTAACAAAAAGCTCGGCAAAAACTAGAGTTCTAGCTCGAAAAGGTTTTCAGCTAGTACAAATCAAGTCAACTGCCATGACCAACATGCTGTCAGGCTAAGCAGTAGCTCAATGTGGCAAAGCACAGGTCATCGGAACTGAAACGTGACGGTCTGGCTTTATAATCGGACCCACTGCTGCTATCCAAGTCCGAAAAATCGAGGGAGGATTCGCCCGAAGTGCCAAGCATGCAAGCGTGCCCCGGACCCGCGGCAACAGCCATGGCTGTCAACGTTTCATGCTCGGCTCAAAAATGGCTGCCACGTGGAAAGAGAAAGAGAAACACAGAAAACAGAACTGTAGTCTTCAAACTGCCTCTGAAATGGGGCAGCGAGTGCAGGAGCTCTCGGTGGAGTTTTGAAATGGGCCTCCACTCCCATCAATCACGAGTGATCGACACTTTATGGGCGCGGTCAGGAAAGAGTGAATCCTCAAAAGCATTTACGCAAAATCAGACCAGGCTCTTGCCATTTTACCATACAATTGAGTGATTATGGTAATTCAGTTGTTTTCTTTCGGTATAAGAACTTGATTTCCTCGGGCTACAGAGGACAAGTTCGCAGTTAAATAAAGTGGATATTTTGCACTAAAATATTGGCAAAGTGATAGCACTGTTTATCCTACATGCCAACTAATTGAGCCCCCCGTCCCCCCACATTGTATCACAAAAAGAATGCAGATTGGATTGAGATATTATTGTCGGAGGTGCCCGACTACCCGAAATGCCTGAGTTGGTGTACCGCCGTGTGCTTCGGAGTAGCAACCCTTCAGCCATGGATGGATGCAAATGGCTGTACCCTTTGAAACGCGTGGTAGCTTGCACCACCTAGCTTGAAAACCAAAAGTATGGTTCCTTCGCTCGCCCTTCTAAGTTAAGCACCATCTAGGTGCTTAACATCATTGTTACCAGTTGCCCGAAGCTTCATCTGAAAGCTTGGGAATTGCTTTCCCGTCCTCCAGAAATGTTTAGATGGTCTGCAACAGAGCAACACGGCGTCGAAGCACACAGCTGCGCGGAACCATCGCATGCTCTGCTCTGTCACTCGAACTGGCTCGCAGCACTGATCCTTTGCCAAGTTAAGCTAAAATGGAGTGTAGCCTATAACTTTTGAAATTTCTTCACTCTATCATCCTTCTCTAATGTCCTGGTAACAGGCACTAATCTCAGTAAGTACAAGCCTTAGAAATAAATTCGGCAAAAGGAAATGCAACGAAACCCAATGTCACGCCATAGCACCGAGACTTTAGGCTAAAGCCATGTGAGAGAGAGTAAGTTTTTCTGTCCCACCTGCACTTTGTCATGCTGGTTAGTTGCATGTGGCGTTCTACCCTTCCCTTGACCTTGCCCACCATTCTTCTTGCCCCTTCCTTGCTCTGCTTTAAAAAAGTGAGGGACTTGGCACTACCTGTTGCACTTCCCAGAAGGGCACACACAAGCATTTTGTCCCGTTTAGTTCCCTATTCTGTCTTCATTCTTTGCAAGCTGTTTGCCTTTCTCAAGCATATTGTATTGTCAAACTGCATGTTCCAGAGCACCATGTTGTTGTCTGCTTGCTGTACCTATAGGGGGACGGGAGTCTGAACCATCGCTAACTCATTTGTCTGCAAATACGTCCGCCGTTGGCCCTGCCAAGTTTGTTGGTCTCATTTTTTCATAGGAAGGGAGCTATGCCTTGGATTCTCACCAGGTAAAATTGACCTCTTAAATGCACTTTGTGAAAAATCCGGGTTCCCTTGTGCAGGCGTCAATTTTCCGGCTCGCGGATGGATGCTAACAGCAGTGCCCCTTATATCAGGCAGTAGCTTGCGCCAGCTAGTTTAGAAATTAAAAACAGCACTAGGGTTCATTGTGGACACCCTATACATTCAGGTATATACATTTGTCTGGGTTTTGATTAGGACAGGCATCATGCCAGCCTGTATTAGTGGATCGAGGCAAGTCGATGGCTACCAAGAATCTAAGGTTACCACACGGCTGGGGGGCTGACCAGGCACAAAATAGGCATCGATACGACAAAGTTGCTCCTTGCAAACACCGCTTCCTCACCTGGTCTGGTTGGTGTTGGGGAAACGGGGGTCAAAGGGGACGGTCGTAAACTTCGTCTCCGACATGTTAACTTGCTTCCGCTGAAAAAAAAAGGAAGCTGCATTTAATTGTTATTTTTTTGCGGATTTAGCCCGGGCTGAAACACAAGAACTTGTTACTTGAGCAGATTCTTCGAGATTTGTTGGTCACGCATGGCTTGTGCTAACCGCGCTTCATTTTACGCACCGATTCGGTGGTCTAGTTGCTGAAAACCGTGTCTCCTAGTGCACCACTACAGCACATACGTCGCGTGTAAGCTCGGGTTGTGCGAACGGTGTTTAGAACTCGAGGCATCAGCAGCGCCCAGGCAGAAGAAACCCTCTAGCAAACGAGCAGGATGAAGTATTCCTCCACCTGCTGCTTTTAAAACATGCGTTAATGCAGAATCACGTTTATGTCATGACCAAAGCTTACGCGCAAATGAATGTTTATAAAGTAACCGATTTTAAGGACACGTCCACGGCGTGTCCTCCCAGCCTACTTGGCCGCCGAGCTCAAGCCTAACGAAAGAAAATGTCTCGAACCGTCTTGAGGGCCTAGTCAGTACTAAGAATTCGCTACAGCCCTTGAGAGGCTCCAATACTTCAGAAACAGGCACGAATAATACTTTAACGCCACCAAAAACCGCTGGAATTGAGCTTACCCTTGGAAGGTCGTCCCAACTCCGAGAAGAACAGGCAGCACGGTTGGATTGGCTTGGATTGGATCGTTAAAGAGTTTGGTGCGGTACCCGCGCAAGACGTAACGCGGTGAGCCGATAACCGCTAAAATTGGCGAAAGATGTGTTGTTTTGTCCATTTTCATGTTTTATTATTTCTAGTGTGTAACTTTATCACCACACGCTCAACAAAAATGTAGTATCGGATTTAACGTTGTATTGTCCTTGTGTCCTTACGATCTTCCGGCGCTTTTTTGGTGTCCCTAGCTAGCTTTGGTTGTTTGGTTGACTATCTGCGTCCTCAGGGAACAATCCGCCCAAGACACAAAGTAACACCGAGCGTTTAAATTATTATGTGGGGAATTGTAGTAGACCGTTTCCGCAGCCCGCTAAGCACCCGGATAGCGCTCCGTAATCCGCTGGCGGCGCGCATGCGCAGCTGCGGCGTTTTCTTCGGGTCAACGTCAAGAAATACCTACGTCCAAGTAAGCACACACAGATCAGTGGGTAGGCATGCGTCGGAAACGAATTCGAGGACAGGCCACGTAAAAAAGATTCCATGTCTCCGCTGCGCTGACTCTTGTCTTTCTTCGGATTTTTAGTAAAACCCTACACCACATCGCCTGGCTTATCACTCTAGCCTTATCAAATGTTCACCGTTCGGTACTGAAACCGAAACCAGAAGTAACGAGTAGGGTCTCCGTGCGCGCAGTGCGTGGTCGACTTTCTGCTCCGAGGGATGAGCGTGCATTGCACCGACGCGTTTGTCCGTGGCCCCAGCCAGGCGGGCACGCGAATCCGATATCTGCCCCGATAAGATGCGGAGAGCCAAAAAGCAGAACAGCTCAGCCAGCTCAGCGTCAGTCGTTGCGCGATGGCTGTCTCGGTGATGATCTTCGTGCTGTTGTCGCTCGTCCTCGTGTCCGTGGGATACCGTAAGTTCCTCTAGACCTCTTTCCTTTCGCTGCTTTTCCCCAACCGTCGCCTTAATGCAGCGACCGCGGAAGCTGAGGGCAAGGAGTCTTGGAGTTACGTGAACGTCCGCAAGGATGCCCACATGTTTTGGTGGCTTCTGTACGCTCACAAACCCGGGGACGGCTACAAGAGCGCGCCCCTCATCATCTGGCTTCAGGTGACTCTCGCATTGCGACCTAGACGTCAGTGAGGAGCGCGAGCTCTTACAGCGCTAGCACGCGTGCAATGGAAAAGCTTGGAGGTGCGCGCGCACCCATACCTAGCCTCGAAGTATTCAATAATATCTGGCCATGTAAGTCGCAGATCTTGACAAAGTGGCGAGCTGATTAGTTCTGCTTAGCTTACGTGATGCGCGTTAATTTGCTTTTAGTGTAAATCGTACTAGACAGCAGACAGGTTTAGTGACACTTTTGAAAATACGGCAGTCCATTTGTTTTTTTGAAGGAAGAATGTTGTGGGACACATTCTATACTTCGTTTCACCTTATGTTGTACCGCAGCAAAGGCTAGAAGCGCAAGCTCATAGCGTTTGCAGCTGCTCTTAAGTCACGAGAGCTTGTGCCGCCGAGATCAGAGCTCTGGGGCACATCTCTGGCCGAGATGTGCCCCAGAGCAAGCAGCTCGCGCTTGTAGCCTTTCCTGCGGTACATCATAAGGTGAAACAGAGTATAGATTTGTCAGCCCTCGTTCAAGACTGAAGACAAAACGAAACCAGGAAGGAACGGCAGAAAATTAGGTGGAGGGTATTTTGATCTATACCTAAACTGTCAGATTAAAAGCCCTTGTTATAAGCAGACTAAAGTTCTTCAGCAACCAAGGATGTTCGTCGAAGAATTCTTCGGTATATATATGTATGCAACACATCAATGAAAAGTGCAATGTAGTGTACCTAAAACAAATTAACAAAAAAAAAAAAAAGGCAGACTTAAGCAGAAATTTGTGTAAAAGCCGTTTCAGAAAGTGAAAAATTAAACAGAAATTGACTTGGTGCATAGGAAACGTGATGTCAATTTTTCTCCCTAAATTTAGCAGGGAAACTGAATTTGTGATTAGGTCATGTGACGTCAATTTTTCTAAATTTGTGCTTAGTTCAGGTGACATTCAATTCCCCCACTCAATTTGGCGGGAAACCGGATTGGTGTATATGCCACGTGACGACCGGTCAAATGTCAACTTGCCCGCTAAATGTAGCGTGAAAATGTGACGTCACTTTTCCCGCTAAACTTAGCGGGGAAACTGAATAGGTGCAGGTCACGTGACATCAATTTCCCTGTTAAATTTAGCGTGGAAACTGAATGGACCATTTCAGGAAACTGCCGGTTCAGGAGGTTCAGGTGTAAAAATACGTGAACATGTGCTCGAGCGAGCGCGGTCATCCTCTCAACCAAGGATTGGGCTCTTCCAGTCTCTTCTGTTCCTATTGTGGCTTATCTTTTTGCCCCCTAGTTCATTTTATGTGGAGAGCAAGAGGTCTGCTTCTTGCGCAGGAGTTGCGGCAACGTCAGACCGACGCCGAGCTCTGATTGGCTTTGATTGAAAGGATAGTGGGTAGACCTCAATGCTAGATGCCTTGAGGTCTACCCACTATTTTTTTCAATCAGCCAATAAGGACTTGGTGTTCTGACATCATCAGAACCCCTGTGCAAGAAGCAGAACTTGCGCTCCGCATGACACTTCTTCCCTTTCCTTCCTAATCTGCGCATTGTTTCATCCTCGGAATCCTTGAACCCCGTTTTCTGCCAGGTGGCGCCACTTATTTCTAAAATGGTGGATTGGTGTGTAGGTCATGTGATGTTAAGTTCTCAGCAACATCTAGCGGGGAAACGCGGACAGACAGATGGGCACATTTTTTAGGGGATTGGGGAGTTTCGTTAAAAACAATTTCTTGCTTAAAAAAACTGTCCACTTTTTAAAACAAATATTGCTCAAAAAATTGGGGGGGGGAGGGGGGGGCGAGGGGCAAGGGTAAGACGGGCCGGGGAGGAGGAAGCAGACGGAACGCTGGAGAAGAGAGGGGGAAACCTCCTTCTCTCTTTAGCGTTCCGTCTGCTTCCCCCTCCCCGGCCCGTCTTACCCTCGCCCTTCGTTCTTAGGTTGCAACGGACTATAGGTCACAAGCCTCTAAATGAGATTCATGGTTAATACTGCAGATTGGACGAGTTGGTAAGGCATAATTATGCCTTACCAACTCGCCCAATCTGCAGTATTAACCATGAATCTCATTTGATTCATGGACATGTCAAAGGCTGCAAAATAATAGTTTTTGTGGTTATATCTCAGAGAGAGTAATTGACCAATAAGCAATAAATAAAACATAGAAGCTCCTCCCACCTCTTTGTGCGAGGAGCCTCCATTGAACTTTTAACCTACCATTGACCATAATTGCACTATAGCGTGCATAACTTAATTTTGTTTAATTACTCATACACATGCACCAACTCTATTAAAAATATATAGCCTCGAAACAAGTTCATTTTCAGAAAGCCCCCATCTTTTGACATGTCAGTTTCTTCAAATTTCAACTTGAATAAAAATGTGTCCGATGTAACCTTATCAACCTTGTCACACGCGACCTGAAAACCAAGAACCTTGTGTATATTTGATAAACGTTACTCAACTATCACCCTTATCACAGTGACCTCCCGTTGCGGAGCACTTAATATCAGCTCTTGTGTCCACTTCCAAGAGCTGCCTTCGATAAGCAGAACCGTCTTCTTCCCCAACACGAAAAAGAGACTACAATTATCGCCCTTTTCAAATAATTTGGTATACGCGCGCAAATGTCTGCGAGCTTGCACCCAGTTTAGTGTTAGCCAAAAGAAATAAAATGTCGCACTGGGTGCCTCCGGCATGCTAAGATATGAAGTGGACCGCCACACTGGAACAGCAAAAAATGTCAGTCAATTGAAACTTTGTTTTAATTTTTTTAACAGCACGTTACATATAGTTTATATGGTGCTAGCTTGAAAGCTAGCACCAGATCATATTGCCAAATGTCAAAATATGTGTGACAATTAGTAAATTTGAAGGAGATCTTGCTCAGTCTAGTACATGCCATATACAAGCAAAGCATAACAGCGTTTGACTTCAGTAAACAAAAAGGTTTTGGTGGAAGGCAAGAAAAAGTTATTCCTGCCCCACCGTGTCTTGCGTAAGTGAAGCATCAGTCCAAATGCTCCAACTCTTAATGTGGCAATGAACTAAAGGTTGGGAGACCCCCAGTCAGTTCCTATGGTCCCAATTAGTCTATTCATTCGTTCATTGCCTGGATGCCTCTTCGTCAAAGGGCGGACCAGGAGCATCCTCAACAGGGTATGGCAATTTTGCCGAAATTGGACCCCTGGATGTGTTCCAGAGACCTCGCAACCACTCCTGGGTAAGTCTAAGCCACTATGCTCTGTCCTGTGCTTCTGCTCGTCATTGCAGTCGGCACTATCAGTGTTTTCAGGGCCTAACTATAGCGACTATAACTAGCTCATCAGATTTCTTTGGTAAGAAAGTTTTGCCATTGCCCAGCGGAGCTGGTGGCAGAAGACTGTTGCCCCAAAAATAAGAATGGGGAACATACAGTCCAAGACACGACTTTTGCCGGGCTGCGTGTAGGAGAGGCCTCACCGTCACTGAATGCAAGCTCTTTGAACGTTCACCTCCAACTGAACACATTCTCGGAGGTATTCCAGGAGTAGAAAGGCACTAGATTTTTCAAGTGCAAGGAAAAGATCAGTAAGACTAGCTTCTTTCGTGAAAGTTCCCACGAAAATCTTTTTCGAGTGAAGCCGACAAGACAGCTCAGAACTCCGAAAACAATTTCAGCGTAGGATTAACGCCGAGTTACTATAAAGCTCGTGCAACACAGGGTTACGTCATTGCCCAGTTCGATCGACATCTATGCAGGGGTTAACACTGAAAAGTAGCATGTTAACTACTTCAATGTTACGCCAATAACGATGCATGTATTCACTGAAGGAGTTGAATCTCTAAACTGCAGACGCAACTCCGAAAACCCCAGGACAGCGAGAGGTGTTAGACATATAATTTATCAGTTACCGACGCGATAGGCGTGCCAAAGCTCGCCAGGGGCGAGGTGACAGTTTGGTTAAAAGTGTCAACTCCTATTCTCGGAGGACGAGTAAGATACAGCTCCGTCCCAAGACTCGTCACACCCGCTCGAGCGTCGTGCCTCCATATAGCTGAACCCACCGCCACTGAAAAGACCAAAGCCACCTCGGCACCCTCGGCGAAACACAACAAAGCCAGAGCATTGTTGTCGAAACCAATAGACCCTTTTCAAAAGTGTGCGCCATGGAGTAGCTGATACGTCGATTATACGGGTCCGCCGTCGCTTGAGTGCACTGCTCCCAAAGTATCTGGCGGACACGAGGGCCGCGTCGACGGTCGGCGAAAACTCGGACCCGCCCAGGGAACGGGTCTGCTGCTCGTCGGGGCTCTGGATGTCCGAACAACGGCTCTACGTGCAGGTGCACTTTGCCAACCTGCTGTTTGTGGACAACCCCGTGGGAGCGGGCTACAGCTACGTGACCGACGACGGCGCCTACGCCCGCAACGAGTCGCAGATTGCCGACGACCTGGTGGCCTTGCTCTCCGTCTTCCTCACCAAGCTGCCGGAGTTCCAGGTTGGCTCCTATCCCGCGACAATTGTCCTCCTGTGGACAGTTGTCGAAGTTTGCTGTAGATTTAGAACAGCGGGACGGGACAAGCCAAGCCCCCCCCCCCCTTCCACGGCTCTCTGCTTGTCATGATCAGGGGTTTTCTCCTCTCCAGGCTTTGCTCTGTTGAAGTGGAAAGGGTGGAGGGCCTAGTGGGAGGAGCTTGCCCCGCTATTCTTAACCTGCAAAAGACTATAGTCAAGGTGTTTTTTTTTTTGTCTTTTGTTTTAATCCTGTTGCGCCAGCGGCTAAAGAGTCGTAAGACGAGACTCCGTAGCAGCGAGCCCACGTTCGTTTCTGGGCAACGCATGTTGTTGTTCTTAATTACAACTGCTTTTTGTCTTCTTTTTTCGTACAATTTATATTCAGCTAAGCATTCGAGCTTGCCTCTGCCATCAAACTGGCAGTTAACAATATGGCAAAATAACAGTGGCTGCTCTGCCAGTGTCGCTTTCCCGCAGTGCAACTGTGCCACAAAGGGAAGCGCGCACAATGAAGCTAACCTAGCCTGCCTAAACTAATGTCTAGAGCAGACAAAAAAGTACAGGCATGCAAGCCTACCTCAGCAGGATTCTTTGCTCATAGCAAAACTTGCACGTACAAGTCACTCTCCAAAGCGACGTGCCCATGCCCGTGGTTATGTCTGCAGTTGTTTTGTATGTGTGTTAATGCATATGGAGGGTCCCCCCTTTGCACCTTAATGATGTCATCGCAGGCCCGGTCGGTGGCTGCCACGTGCCGTTTCCATACTGGAAAGCCCTCTAAAGTCCATCGGGAGGGCTAATCTGTTAGTCATTGGTTCCTGCTTCTTGCAACAAAGAGCCAAGGATAACAGCAAACCTGTTGTGGTACTGCTGTTCAAGATGACTTGTATGTGCCTTATTCGAGTACCAGTACGTGTTTGTGACAAAGCTGAATTCGAAGTTACATGGATCGTTCTTTCAGAGTTTCCAACGCTCGTGCATGCCCATCATGACGACTCGGCAGTGTTCGTGGGACCAGAGTTATTGATTTTGGTTTTGAAAAACCGATGCGAGTTAAGTAGGTCTTGGTGAAAGGGCGACGTAAATCGCACAGCAATCGCGACACTGTGGCATCATCTCAACTTAGTTTATGGTGGCAGTTATGTGTGTGTCAACAGGGAAGGAGTGCCAAGCGGATATTTTTGTTGCACCACCTTTGTAGAAATCCCTCGTACAAACGTTCCAACCTCCCAGTTTCCAGCAACTCTCCTATTCTTCCCACAGGTTGTGCCTCTGTATATCTTCGGCGAGTCCTATGGGGGCAAGATGGCTGCCATTTTTGCCTTGGCACTCAACAAGGTAATCCCTCATGTAACAACAAGAAAATCGTGCCGCTCTCGACTGTTCAGGCTTGGCCACAATATGTCGCAGAAGAAGTTCTGTCCCGTGCGAGGAGTAGTAGAGAATTTATAAGACATAAAGGAGGTCAACCAGCTTTAGGGGGCCGGTATGTTACCTCATGTCCAGGCAAGAGGGAATGTCCCTCAATGAAAGCCCACTCTTGGGCACTGTTAGCTGAAATTGCTTTCGAAGGCTCAGAGGACGTGACGAAGGCGAGAACAATAGGCAGCCACAAAATAGCACACAAAACTGCAAATCCTGCACACACCGCCATCTAGCTCTTCGACATGATCTTTCTGGCCCCTGCATGGCCCTTCATACGAGTGCGTACACTGAACGGCCGGTGGTTGCGATGTTCCCGTTTCGCATCTGTACCGTCTGCTTTCAATCCCAAATGAAAAAAAAAAAAAAAAATGCTAGTTCAATTTCTTTAAAGACAAGGAGCACAGAATATGTTGTAACTCAGCCGGGCACACACTGTGTGTGCACGAAATTACGACAGTGTGAATGACCTCGCTGCGACTTCGATTCCTCCCAACCTCCAGGCTGTCTCCAGTGGCCGAATCCACTGCCAGCTCAGGGGAGTGGTCCTGGGTGACGGATGGCTCTCCCCGATCGACTCCACGGCCACCTGGGGACCGTACCTCTACACCATGGTGGGTTCCTCCCTGTGCCATTGTAAAGTGCGTCAGACATCCAGACTACATACGGCTGTTCCGCAGGCTCTAGCAATTGGGGAGGTCCCCTGAACCATGTCAAGGCTCTTCTGTCAACCGATAGACCTTTTACGGAAAAACCCAACAGGCCACACAGGAAGCATGCAATGAATTATGGGAATGTCCTGTATGCTCCCCCTTCCAACCACAGTATACTGTGGTTGCAAGGGGGAGCTAGTTCAGTGTCCCGCGGTACTACCGCGCGACACTGACGAGAGACAGACAAAGGGTAGCGAGGTAATGTAAACAGCCAGGTTGCTCGGCTGCCCTCGTCCACACATCCTCCTTCACCTCCAAGGTCGGCTTCGTCGACTACTACAGCCAGTTCCCTGCATTCCCTTGGGTGCCTGGACGGTGCCACACCCTTTGCAAAAGGTCTATTGTTAAGGTGACACAGAATGTTTCGAAGGCTTTTGTAATGCTATCTACAACAACCAGTGGCTAAGCAAGGGGGTCCAGCAGTCCAGCTGGACCCAGCTAGAATCCAGCTGGACTGCCTCATTTCCCGCTGGGACCAGTTCCATAATCCCGCTGGAAGTGGGCAGATTTTCGCCCGATCATCAATACAAGAAGAAATGACACCGTGGGTGCCTGTAACATATATTTCACTGAAAAAAACTTGTCAGCAAGTAAGAAGATATTGTTTTCTTTCTTGCCGACGAGTTGTATTCACTGAAATAGGTGTTACTGGTGTCCACGGTGTCATTTCTTTGTTTTGACGATATGAGGCTTAGGTGGACGTCGGGTCATGGAGAAATATAGACCTTTTCTGCAAGTGCGCCGCTATCTTGAATTGACGTCACTTCCAGTATGGGCGAAAACATTGTTTTGCCTTTGCCACGCCAATAGAGGGCATTTAGAATATAAGCGTAATCGTCACACTTTCTCATTTTGCCTCCCCTTTATTTTTTTACTATTTGCAGGTTGAAACGTTTTAGTATTTTTTCGTCGCCCATACCGGATACGCCTATTAGGTGGCTGGGGACGAGAGTACACAAAAAAGGTCTATAGTTTTTCTCAATTATCTTTCGATCCAGGTAACGTTGTGTACTTAGCTTTCACGTTCTATCCCAACCACTAGATCCACATTCTCACAAAGATTGAGCTTTCTGCGATGAATAGTATATTTACCCAGGGCCGAAAAACACTGTTCTCTTCTCTTGGGAACTCCCTGTACATATGATAGTACTTTTATTTTTAAGTTCAAAATATTACTTACGACATTAAAAATAATTATGGCCCAGGAAACTCACTAGGCATAAATCAAAGCGCATAGGAACTTTGGCGCGATCGCACAGGGCAGAAGATTAATGAGAACGGTAGATCCGCTGATAAAAATATGCAATAGTTACGACGCAGGACATTAAGCAGGATTGAGAATGGAAAATAATTTTAACATAGTTACACAGGCATGAAACGGGGGACTACAAACAGCAATGCCGGTGATGATAGTGTGCAATGAATAATATGGCGAGAATTCACATTTTAATGCAGTCTTCTCTCATCTTTTCTGATATCTGTTTGTGCGTTCCATGTACATCACTGTGCCTTTTTTAAATTTTGCGTTTATTTTTGCATTGCGGGTCGTGTCGCTGGAAAGACCACAGCCATGCGCAAGCTGGATCTGGCCCGTGGGCTGGGGTTTGGAGACTTCTAATGTAGACTGCATCAAAAAACCCCAAAAATCTTGTCCTTAAAAAGAAGAAAAAAAATTTTAAGGATTGCTGTTCCTTTACAGAAGTCTAGTTACCGAAAATGTTCTATAGTGACCCGTGGCTGTAGACAGTGCATGGAGCCTAAGGCGTCTGTTGTCCCTGTGCACGTGCAGTCAATGCTGGACAAAGGAGACCTGCTGTCACTGCATCAAGTGGTGCTCAGCATCAGAAACGCCCTCGATCATAGAAAGCTTGTCAAGGCCACCCAGCTTTGGACCACCGCCGAGGACCTCGTCGAAACCGTAAGCCTCGGCCACGGCTCAACACTGGGAAGTCTCTCGCTGCAGATTTTACCAGTCCCTTCTAAGGATGCACCTATAGTCGGTGACAGGTCAAGAACGAAGTGGACGCTCCTCCCACCCTTTTCCACTTTGGCAGAGCGAACGCTGGAGGGGAGGCGACATCCTCTTCAGCGTTCGCTCAGCTAAAGTAGAAAGAGGGGGGAGGAGCTCCCACTTCGTTCTTGACCTGTCACCAACTATAGTCACTAAACAGGATTGCTTGAAATTTAGCTAAACTTGTTGTCCGTCCCCCCTTTCCATGTATCTTCCTCATGTTTAATCACCAACAAACATCGCTAAAGTGGTATCCGAAATGTTAAGGTCAAAATATTGTGTTTTTTTTGCGAAGTTATTGAATTTACAGTTTTGTCTTCACCTTTTTTTTTTTTTTTTCCAAACTGAAAGTCTTTACTGTCAACAACGAAAAAGTGACGTCAGTGGAAGGCAGGGGATTCACTCTTTGGACTGTAGAATTTCTTCCCAACTGATTCGAAGCAGTTTCATGGTGTCAAATGAATGCTTTGGAAGCTCGCTCCAGTCACCTGCGCTCCAGCATGGAACAAACAGTTGGCATATTCTTTTTGTCTGCTTACTCAACTGGCAAGCATGCCTGCCACTGACATCACGACACTGAAAAGTGCATGTATATTTGAATGTTGGTTTTTGCATCATTTTCATTTGCCGATTACACAATAACTATTATGAATTTCGCGATACTAAATAGCATACCGGAAAGGGTCAAGGCTAGGGAGTCACAAAATGTAGTTAGTTGAGGTAGCTAAAAAAACCTGTGGAGTACCCCTTTAAAGGATAGACAACTCCATTCCCCAAACGTTTTTTTTGGGTACCGCTATTTTGTTGCCTGGTAAAGAGCAGGAGCATTCAGAGATTGTTACCATTAGAAAATGTGGCTTTTTGAACTGTTGGGAAGCTGGGGTCATATCAATTTGGTTCATCCTGGACTGTTGTAACATTTCTGGAGGGTGGAAAAGCGTTTCCCGCCTTTTCACGTAAGGATTCAGATAACTGGCGACGATTTTAAGTGAGAAGACGGTTGAAATGGTGCCACTCTGAAGCATTGAACATTTAGTGGCCCTAGTTTATTTATTTATTTGTTTAGAATACCCTCAAGGCCATTGGCATTACAGAGGGGAGTGGGCGTTAGTGGCAGTAATACACTTTGCCGCTCAATCTGAGCAGTACAGATTATTTATGGCAGTTCTAAATAAATGGTCAGGAACAATTGTTGCGATAGATGCGGGAAGGTGGTTTCAATCCACTGAAGTTTTCGGAATGAATGACTCTCGGAGTGCATTAGTGTTACATTTTAGAATGTATACTTTATACATATGATCAATGCGAGACGAAATATAAGACGGATGATTCAGCAGTCGACTGTGAAGTAATGAGTTAGTATGGTATATCTTATGAAAGAGACATAAGCGAGCTATTTTGCGACGTAAATTGAGGTTAGGCAACGATGGGCTAGTTTTCATGGAGCTCACGCTTGCGGTGCGATGAAAGTTATTAAGAATAAAACGAGCAGAGCGATTCTGAACTGATTCCAGGGCGTTAGTTTGGAATGACCGGGGTCCCAGGTACAAGAGCATATTGTAATTTAGAGCGTACAAGCGTTTTGTACAGGGTTAGTTTCAAAGATGAAGGGGCAAGTGAAAAGTTTTGTTTTAGATAACCCAGCATTCGATTAGCGTTATTAATAACATATTCCACATGCATTTGCCAGGAAACATCTGAGGTTATATACACACCTAAGTATTTATAAGAAGAGACAGAAAGTAATGGGACATTTTCGAGAAAATAAGAAGGAATATTACATTTACGCGATACTCTCATGGCCTTGCATTTAGTCCTGTTAAGTTCCATCCCCCATAAATCACACCATTTTGAAACATGGTTAATGTCAGCTTGTAAATTCAGAACATCCGAGGCGTTAGTGACTTCTCTGTAAATAACACAATCATCAGCAAATAAACTAATTGAAGAAGAGATTGAATTCGGCGTTAATATAGATTAGGAACAATAGCGGACCTAATACAGAACCTTGTGGTACTCCAGAATTGACGGAAGGCTAGTGGTGATGTTTCATCGTTAGCGGTTACAAACTGGGAACGATTAGTGAGAAAACAAGTTATCCAGGGGGGCTATGTTCGACAAATGTTTCGTTTCTCCTGAAAAGAAATGGAAGTGACTGAAGTGACGATATTGCGTCTGATTGGCTGGAGGCTCCAATGACGAAAGAGGGAACTTCCGTCATTTGAGCTTCTAACCAATCAGATGCGATATCGTCACTTCTGTCACTTCCGTTTCTTTTAGGAGAAACGAAACATTTGTCGAACATAGCCCCCCAGGACAGAACATTTGCGTCAATGTTAAGACTGTTAAGTTTTCAGCAGCTTGTGCGAAACTTTATCGAATGCTTTGGAAAAGTAAAAAAAAATGCAGTCTATTTGGGACCCTCGGTCAAGCGCCAGGTGCAAATCATGGGTGAATGACAAAAGTTGCGTTTCGCAAGAGAAGGATTTACGAAAGCCATGCTGAGCGGTGTTGAAGAAAAGGTTAGATTCTAAAAATTGAACTAGCTGTGAGTAGATGATATGTTCTAGTATCTTGCATGGAATGCTAGTAAGCGAAATTGAGTAGTAAGCGAAGTAAGCGAATAGTTGCACCTTGTGCAAAGAGTAACCAGCAGTTCTTGGTTCGTACCAAGGAATGTCGACGAACTGGTGCCAAACATGCTTTCAGGAATTCAGTCCAAAACAAAAGGACACTGAAATTTTCTTTTTACCGGAGAAAAAATATGGGCCAGAAATTACCGTTCTGATTGTATAGCGATACAACATCAAAATCAAAGTGGTCTTCTTTGCCTGGCTAGTTTCTCACTGGTTTCATCACAAATTAACAGCTGTCCCTTTGTATGACATTGAGTAATGAGAATGTACACCCGCCGGCAATATGAAGGTGAACATCTTACCTGGTTTCTTGCCTGTTTTACAGCTCCCTAAAGCTATATTAACTCTCAACGTCTCAAATGGTACGTAGCTTGGGGTGTAAACTTTGCGTTCTAGCCCTTTTCTGGAACAGAGCTTGTTCCAAAACTTGCAGGAGCGTCAAAAACAAGAAGAGGGCTGTTCACCTTCATATCGCTCGCGGGTGTACGTTCAAATCGAAAAACCCGAAGACGAGGGGCACACAGAGGGGAACAAACATGACACTGTTACAAACACGGCGGCAAGTTTATTCTCAAAGCTGCATTCAATATGATCCTTAGTTCGTGCCCTCCGGTGTCCCTAGTCTCCATGTTTTTCTTCTTGCTCATGTCAACAGGTCACCTTTATTTCAGCCATGAATATACCGCTTTCAAAGGTTTCTGCTTTCGTTTTTTTTTTCATGTGACTCAGTCACAAAGATCTGCTTACATGAAGAAGAGAAAGTTCATTTATATTGTCAGATCCCAAGGGAAAAACACTTGTAGCAGTAGACGGAGTGACTTTTAGCTGCTTCCGACGACAAAATGAAAACCTTGAACCACAGGGCCTCTACGTCATCATTACCAGAGATGTTAAACGTGTGGAAACAAAAAGCGGTATCGTGAAATCAGGAAAGTTCTGCGAGTAACAATGCCAGATTCGCTTGTTTATTTGCCGCAAATGGTCTTCTCTTCTTCTTCTTTACGTAGCGTCTTCGTCGAAGCTTGTTGTCCACCAGGTAATCGAGTCTTCTAGCCGTCGGAGTCTGCTCCCAGCGAGCAGATGTGCAACCGACACTGGTCGCAGACGTGACAAAAACAATTTGTTGGATACACGATCGCATTTAAGCGGTACCGCGTGAAAAAAAAAAAGAGCCCGCCCATCTGCCGTCGGTTGGCAACACAGAGACGCCGTGAAGAGCACTAACAAGGTGTTTTCTTTACGATTATGGTGCCTAGAACACGTCTCCAACTGGTGGGCCTATCATGTCTCAAAAAGCGGTCCCTCGATTTCCGCTTGATGACGACGTAAAAGCGTCTTGTTGTCGCCGGCCACGACCCCGGTGGTGTCCCTGCAGCAGACACCCGTTCTGCTGCAGGTTGCTCTCCAGCTTCACTTTACGGAGGCTTCGGCAGCCTAGAGTCGTGAATCCGCGACAACATTGACGCTCGCATTTATTTTCGGGACTTCAAACGTCGACTGCCAGGGTCGCGACGTCAGACAGCGTAACGCGCAGACTTCATTCACTGACACTTCAGGACCGCTTTTGACGCATGGGGGGGTTAGGATCGGTAAACATACCAGGCGGCAATGCGTTCCAAGCACAACAGTCAAGCCTGCGAGTAGTGTGCGACCAGTCCTTCAACTAGTACGCCTTAAGGAGGCAGAAACATAAGACGCGATGGACAAAAAATGTTCCGTGTCTGTCACGTCTCGCGTTCGAATGGCACGACGCGGGTCTTCCGAGTGTCTGTTCTGCGCTTCTGCTCTCCGCGACAAATGGACCTCGTGACCGCCCCTGCTCAGTGAGTGTTCAGCGCAGCCTTCTTTCAGCTAACCAACGGGGTGGATTGGTACAACATCCTGGCGCAGCAGTCCAAGCAGTTTGGGCATGGTACCGTGTCCTTTCCAAAGGGGCACGTCTTGCGTGAGTACACCATGAGGCGCGCCTAAACTTGGCTCACATCCCAAGAACGTGCCGCGTGGGCCAAACGGGTTGTTCTGTTTGAACAGGCTGCGGAAATGGGCCTTCCCAAAGTTATGACGCGACGTTTACTGGAGACACGAGACTCGAAAGCATATTTTTGTTGTCTGGTAGGAATATCGGGGTATAGAGTTAAGCCAAGCAAAAACAAAAAAACTTTCGAGCATCGTGTGGTTGATTGAAGGGTGGCACACGTGTCCCACGTTGATAGCAACACCAAAGTGTTGCCCAAATAATTTAAGAAAAGAAACCAAAAAAACAATTGAAACAGAACTATAATGGCTAATACCCCTGTCAGACGGGCACCTTGAATGTCATTTACGCTAAAGGCCTTTAAGATTTTCAAATGACATTTAAGTCGTACCGTGTCAGCCGGGCAACTCAAATGTCATTTAGGTGATGTCTATCACGATAGCGGTCTGTTGTTAACCCGGCAAACTAGTGTTTATTTTATTGTTTACAAAGTAAATAAAATGTAATGAATTATCAGAACATAAAATTCAAACACGGTGATGAAAACTAAGTACACATTTTGACGGAGACAAGGTGTTTTGTGGCAACTATGACACGACGTCAGCAATCCCAAGTAATCCGTAGCCGTAGCCGTTCCGCCGCTTGGCTTGTCTGCTTTCGGAACTCCGTGCATCTTGCTCGCCGTTGTTCCTCGCGCTCTTTCGTTCTTCGCCGGATTCGTATACCTCGTTGACGTTTACGTCTGCGATCGATTCATGCGAAGACCGTGACCCTGTAGCGATGGAGCCTGCTGACGACAATGATCGTAGTGCAATGGATCCGGAACTGCCGGAACGTCGTATCGCGTTCCTGACGCGCAACTGAGACCGCGAGTATATTAAACAAATAAATCGCAAAAGGTGTGCGAGATATACATGTTATAAGCATTTTTTTCTAAAAATAATTGCTACAAGCATTGTTCAACTGTATTTATATTATTTATAATGTTTTATTTCAATTCGCGGAACTTGTGCTGACCGCTGTTGACGAGACTACACATTTACGAGCCGTAAATGAGTTTGGGAGAACTCAGTTGAGCTCGAATGTCATTTAAGTCAAATGTCATTTGAGTTGCCGTGTGACACTGCCTAAATGACATTTACACTGAATGTCATTTGGGGTAAATGTCATTTGAGGTGCCCGTCTGACAGGGGTATAAGAGAGCCTTTGCACATTCCGGTCCATACTGTATGTATACCTTTCAGTTAAACAATTCCCGAGACTTCAAAACGAGATTTGATTTGTCTGGTTATTTAACAAAGAAACATAACCGCCCCGAAAGGCTGAGTCGTCTCCAGCTTCGATGGCTTGGCGTCGCCGTCGGCGCCGAAAGTACCGACCGTGGAAACGGGGAGGCGAGCGCATTCCGCACTGTTAATCTCCGCCGCCCGTCGCCGCCTTTGCCTTTCTGCAGACAGGGCGTTCGAGCGCCACGTGGCCCCGCTCTACGCCGACAGCCTCTCCGCCCTCATGAACGGGCCAATCAGAGACAAGCTGAGCGTCATCCCTGCCAATGTCTCCTGGGGGGGTGAGTACACCCAGTCACTGCGAGTCGCTCTTCTCGCCGTAACTTGGCAAACGGCAAAGGCTACGGTCCTGGCGAGCCAATCGGCGCGTCGGAAAGAGAGACTCAACTATACCCTTATTTCGCCGGTTGTGTGATGCCGTCAAAGCCACAGGCGGGAGGGAGAGGACGGCCACTTTTGTAAGAATTTCGAGCGACGGGCTAATGTCCGAGGGAAGCGAAAGCGATGTCCGAGACGCACAAAAGAAGGTCCGGGTAAGAGGCGAGTTCCTCCTTCCTCTCTTCTCCAACTACTCAGGTTACGCCCTCATCCTCGCACCTTTGGCGGGGGCCATGGCACGTTTCGCCTCCGTAGCATTTCCCCTTTGCCAATTTATGGTGAAACGAAGTACAGTGGAATCTTGTTAATTCAAACTCGCGGATAAATCGAACTAACATGCAAGACCCATCCTATGTGGGTCCTGCACTTAGGATAGTATTACTATCCTAAGTAAACTCCTGGTGATTCAAACTTTGCTTTATTCAAACAAAGTTCTGGTCCCCCTCGGGTTCAAATTAACGAGATTCCACTTATAGTGTGTTCACCCAACCCTCCAGTCTTTCCTACGTCGCCTACCATTAACCAGCACGGGTCGCACGTCCAACACGAGCGTCGCGTCGACGTTCGGCGGGGATTCTTGAGTCCTTCGTTGATCCAAGGCCGGTCTCAACCAGACGTCGACGCGGCGCTCGCACCCAATCCTTGCCCCACGCCGGCCCCCAGTGGCAGAGTCTGGTGCCGCGGCCTCGTCCTTCAGTCGTCTGTCGAGCGTCGATGTTTGAATTTGTGCTTTTTAGCGTTCACATTGGGAAGCCAATGCCACTCGATCGTTCGGCCTTCCCCTCTTGCAGGTCAGTCCACGGGAGTGTTTGAACACCTCCAGGAGGACTTCCTGCTGCCTGCCGTCGCCACAGGTGAGACGACGACACGCACCACGCGCGAGCGAGGGTTTGAGAGGAAGAAAGTGCTTCCCGTTTGGCCCTAGCCGACAGTCCAGAGAGAAACCGTATCTCGGGAACCCGCAGTCGCTTTGTCGTAACCGTATTCCGTTCCAGGTAAAGGAAAGCAGGACGAACTCCTCCCACAAAGCATTTTGCTCTTTCCACCTCAACGGAGCAAACGCTGGAGAGGAGGCAAGCAGGGAATCATTTCATCTCCGGCGTTTGCTCTGCTAAGGTGAAAAGAGTGAAAGGCTTTGCGGCAGGAGCTTGTCCCGATTTTCTTTAACTGCGACAGAGTATAGGACCTTATGCTTTTGAAGGTTCCTTTCTTTATCCAACTTGGAGAGTGCTTATCAGGTTTTCTTTTATTAAAAATTTACACTCTATTTCTTCTTAATGTCCGTCTTTTCTACAAACTATATATCCTACTCATCCTATCCTAAAAGAACAACTTCTCGACCCCTCATAAATTTCTTCATGCGTCAAACGCAAGTTCAAAGTTGCCATTCCTCACCATCGGACTAGAGCCTATAGCAATTCCTTCGTGCCTAGAACGTCGTCAGAGTGGAATCACCTGCCCGAACCATTCCAGTCCAATCTCATTATAACAGACATTGACTTTGACCAAGATTTCGGTCTGTTGTAAGAGGAGTATGTTGTACGCAGATATGAAGTTGAGTCAATGGTGCATAGACGAACACCAACCGAACTTCACAAATCGCTATGTTATATCCAAAGGGCTGTTGTAACCGGGTCTGTTATAATGAGCTTTGACTGTAGTACCAATACCCTCGTTAGATTTGTTTAAAACTGCCGTTAATAATTATTTATGCACAAGCGTTCCACAACTGCACTCACTTTCCATTTTCTCTCTTTTACCACATTTATTTGCCTTCTTCCCTCTGCAATGCCTACTGGGCCCCGAGGATACTGCAGTAAATAAATAAGAACTTAATTCTCCGAAATTATAAGTAAAAATATAATATTACGACATAAACCTACCCATGAATGCTAGTACCGACGGCTTATCTAGAAAAGGTTTTGTCCAAAATTTGAAACTGGAGTGACCACTCCCAAGGGCTGCCGAACCTGCACTCTCTCCAGACTTTGAGAAATGTACAGTCATGTTTTAATGCAGAATGTCTTGTACAGCTGCTTTTGGCCTTTTGAGAGTTGTTCGTGATAAAATAGCAATAAACAAATAGACCGCTAAAATTATCGGGAAAATATTGCGACATATCGCTCCAATCCATACGTGCATGTGCAAACCCTAGCCAAAACTAACATATATGCATATGCACATATATACGAACTAAACGCATTCTGCGTAATTCAGACTCCGCATGCAAGATTAAAGGGGCATTCAAGTCGATTCCGAGATTGTCTGTTCATGGTGATAACTCAATCTGCAAACTCTAAACAACATAAAAAAAACAACTAAAAAAAAAAAACCCACACGTGGGCAGTTAATTTTTCTATTAAAATTCTAATGAGATTGTGACACACTCCTCTTTCGGCACCTTGGAGCAGCCACCAGGGGGCCCTGTCGGACGGCATTTTTTCCAAAGATTCGATGCGTTTGTAAAAATATAATGCATGTGGCTAAAAAGAGCAATAATAGTAATGTTTGGAATCTCCATGCAATTAACCACTTTCATTGTTCAAATTTAATGGAGGTGGTGGACTAAAGCTTGTTGGACTAAAGCCCAACAAACATGAAGGTGGTGGACTAAAGTATTTTGGACTAAAAGCCCAACAAATGCAATCTAAAACAAGCTTCTACAGAAAGCACCCAAGTGCCCCTTTAAAGTGCAGAGATTCCCGAATTAATCCGAATAAACAAAAATATTACGAGTCTGCCTTTTTGGGATTTTCTCGGTTTTATCCGAAAACATGATCCTAGTCGCAACATGCTGAACCGGTAAAGAAAGGTTGTCTATTTCCTCACTGGCAGCTTGTTTCATACTCCAAGCTTAGAATAATTAATGTTTTTCATTAGATGTTTTACTGTCACATTGAACAATACACAAAGAAATACATAGCAGCTTGCTACACCCTGAACTTTTGTGCACCTCTGCGTTTCAGCACACTCCATTGTTTTATCCTGCTTCTCAGGAAAAGATGTTTTTCAACACAATTTCACCAAATACATCTTCAGATGCCCTTACAGATTGTATTGTCTTTTAAATGTGAACTTAAAACTTTGCTTTAACCATATCATTCTCCCATCTATGTTGTCCATATTGTTTCAATGTATGTGCATCGTATCGAGACTTTGGTCGTACAGAGGCACAGAATAATAAAGTATTATTACTAATATACAGGCAGCAATGCCAAGCAAAAGAAGGCCGAGAACCTCCGCATATGCTACCGCAACGAGCGAGAGACCGTCTTTTTCTTGCACGGTCCGGCATTGCTGGGGCTCACGCCCTCATGGCACAACGTGCGCAGTGGACAGGCTGCTGAACGAGACTGACATCCGTGTGGTGGTCTACGGAGGCCAGCTGGATCTCATCGTCGACGCCCTCGGTGAGTGTTCCACCGCCACCGCGCGACCTTGGCACAACCCAGCACACCCGTCCGAGGGTATTGGCAACTTCCGCGAAATCGACGGCACCTAGCGGCTGGAACAGAAAGCCATAGCGGCAGGTCTGCTCGCCGGCTTTCCCGAGCTAATCGAACATCCACAGCGACTGGCGACGAAAGACCCAAGCCGCGAGAGTAGGCTGAGAAACGCGCGACGAAAATCACCAATATACTTGACACGAGAACGTCGCCCTCAAAGCTCTTTCTGCCGTAAAGCCGACGGCCCGAAATGATTGTCACTTGATCTTTAGAACGATAGCCAAGGCGCAGCCGTCTTTAGTTCACCGGTCGTCGTCCTATGGTTCCTCCGCCATCAGTTTACGGCTTCCAAGCGTCGTTTTACGGTTTCTTGAGAGCGATGGCTCCAAGGCCTGCTCACACATACACCACAGTGCCACCTCAGCACCGGTAGTCAGTACCGGAAATGGCGTTGACCTTGCCGAGTAGGCACTGCCTTTGCGCTATATTAGTGGTACAGCGCCGCTTCAGCGTTAAGTTCAAGTGAGTGCTGCATCGGGCTCTCCCTAGAATTGATTTAGCGCTGTGGTGTATAAGTGAACCGGCTTTTAATGCAATATCTAGGGCACATGGCGTTCATCCACGATCTACTTCGGGTCAAGTGGCTCGGCGGATATCAACGACGGCACAATCAGCCGGCGCACTCTATTTGACCCGAAGATGAATGCGGATGTTAAATGGTGGCCCGTGCAGAATTTTACGCGCGAAGCTCGGGACGTCGGCGAATAGCTTACGCAGTGTTCCGGCACGGCAATGCTCTGGGCAAGAGGGGAAATGGACGAGAGAATTCACCCTCTTCTCTCTCAACTTTGATGCAGTTAACGATCGAAGAGAAAACCGTCGACTGCGACCGACACGTAGATAGCAAGGACACGCTGCTGGACTGTCTACATTATCTTCTGGAGACCGGCGCAGAGCGCAGATTAGACCCGAGCGCCGTGTCGGCGTTCACCTGGGAATCGCGTCGCCACCGATTGAATGTGAATCCCGAAACGAACGCTGCCGCAGCATTCGTGTCGGATTTTGTGTCCCACGCCATCCTCTGGCCACATAAAAAAACGCGGCACCGCTATCCACGAAGTGTTCTAGCAACGCACAAAGGAGAAAGAGAGGAAGTTTACCGTGCGTCCTTCTTACCCGCATCCCCAAAGCTAACCCTGCGAGTGGCAGTAGTTAGTGGCGTTCCTCGCAGTTCTGGCACGCTGCCCTGGTCATAACGTACGTAGCGCGGAAAAGTCTAACGCAGTGTACCGCAACGACCGTGACCCAAGTGCGGTGCGTCCCCAAGATCGTTTTCGGGTGCCGTTCGTCGCTATGACCCTCATTCGATGCCGCATCCCACGCTCGCGCGACACGTCTGGCTCGCAATTTATTATGGCGACCTAACTCGTACCGTGCGATCGACGTCAAAAAGAAACTTGACTCAGCCAAGAACGGTTGCAGGCACCCTCCAGTGGCTGGACCGACTGAGCTGGCCCGGCATGACGGGGTTCCGGGAGGCCCAGAAGCGAGTGCTGCTGGTCGACGGAGCCACGGCTGCCTTCTACAAGTCCTACAAGAACCTCGCTCTCTTCTGGATGCTCAAGGCCGGACACATGGTAGGAACCCGAGTCCCTCAAAACAACGCCGACCTCGCGGCTCGCATCCAAAAATGAATCTCCGCGATTCTGACCTCCGCTGTAGCTCAAGTGCGATTCCCCGACACGCGGCGCCACTCGGCAACTCTCGCCGACGACTAGAAGTAAATACCAACTGCAGCTGTCGAATGGGCTCGTTTCGTACGGCACAAAGTTACGTGCCGACCGTCGTTCCGGGGGAACCTAGCCCACACCGAGCAGCAGAGCAAAAGAAACGAGTACATTCAATGCCCGCATTTGAACCTTACACTCCACGTTCAATCGCTTTCAATTCGCGAAAGAGCCGCCCGTGCAAACAGTTCGTCGGCGAGCCCCGTTTCTCGTGAGGGAAATCGAGACTGGTTCCGGCGGGCCGGTCGGCGGCCCTCCCTCCAATATCGACCAATCCCGTTTGCAGGTTCCGGCCGACGCCCCCCAGGCAGCCGAACAGATGGCCAGAAACGTACTCGCGGGCAAGCTGTGAGCCTCCTTGCCGGACTTTTTTATTACGGTCGTCGGGCGTATACAACGAGCCGTCGGCCGTCCCGCTTGCAGCCAGTGAAGTGCGTCATTCTTCGTCGCCGTCGTCTGTTGTCCGTCGCCTCCCAGAGGAGAACAAAGCCCCTGCATGCTGCGGGGGGGGACGGGGGCCAATTCCAGAGTCCAAACGAGCTTGCGGCCCTCCCAGCCCCCGGACACCCTGTACGGTCGACGGTGGCATCGTGGTCAACGCGGCTCTTTCGATATCGTGGCCGAAGGCGGTCATTAATTTTAAACCGGTCTGTTCTGTGGTTTAAAAAAAGTATGCAGCTTTTTGAGATATGATGAACGTTCGTGGCTCGAGTTGTACTTAAATTTTAAAGTTAAGCGTCATTTGTTGTCGTAAATAGTAGAGTTAATGTCGTAAAAATGCGAGAGTCATGTTGGATGCCGCTTGATTTTGCATATGGTCTTCACATGGCGTGGTGGCCATTTTAATGGATAAAACATGTTCAGTCCTTTATAAATATGAGCTCCCTCAGTCTGACTTTCCCACTTCCACCCACCCCCAGAAGAAAAATGGGAGCACACAATCATTCAGGTTAAAACTTCTTTCAATTGCACATTCACTGCCTGGCACTTTTTAGTGGGAATGGCAATGGCAGCACCGCAGTACGTCAGACATTTATTTGCACTGCTCTAGTAGTTCCAAGCTCTAAGAGCATGCATGCATCAGATGAGCACATTCTCATCCTAATCACGACCACTGTCAAGAGTTGACATCCTCAGTGCCTTGTACGCAACTCTAAACATCACCTTCTTCCACCTCCTTGCAGATGAAACGTGCATTTATAAATGCTACCAATAAATCTTTCCTATCCTAGCAACGTCGGCTTTTCACGGGAAACATAACCTTCGCCACCACATTACCTCAAATGGCCACGCCAGAACTATGAGTATGCCTCAAGTTGGCCTTATACGAGGGTTAACCAAAAAGTGAAGTAACAAGAGCTCCCACGGACAGGCACCAGTACAGTCTAAGCTCTTTATAACAGACCTTGATTTTAACCAAGATTTCGATCTGTTGTAAAAGGAGTATGTTGCATGCAGATATCAAGTTGAGTCAATGGTACATAGAGGAAAACCAACTGAACTTCACAAATCGCTATGTTATATCCAAATGTTTGCTGTAACCAGATCTGTTGTAATGAGCCTAGACTGTAGTATGTCACTGGTGCACGTTACTTATCAACATGCCGTATTTGCACGAATATAACGAGAGTTATTTTTTAAAAAAGTTCGCCTAAAAACGCGCCTCGCGCTATAATCGGAATCTTTGGGGAATGGAGGGAGTCAGACGAAAATGGACACGCAGGAGGGGAAGTTGCAGCGCTCAAAAAAGGAGGAGGAGGATTCACGCGCAAACGCGCGGCGGCGTGTTTCGCCGTAAGCAACCGGAGATGCGGGAGAAGGAGAGGAGCAACTTGAGAGAAAAAGCTCATGAGAAATGCGAGGAGAGGCAAGGTGTGCGAGAAAACGAGCCGTTTTTTTTTTTTTTTTTTGTACTGTGGTGAGGAGCAGAGCAAGGCTTCAAGGCTGTAATGCTCGAAGCTTGCTGAATTGCGCCGGATTTGGTTTCGCTTGTTCCGTCGCCTGTTCTGGTTTCGCTTGTTCTGAAGCGCCACAACTCTTGCTGTCTGCTCGGAAGTCTCTCCTGGCATTCGTGTTACGATGGAGAAAAGGACGCAGTACACCGCATCCTTCAAGAAACGGGCAATTATTTTGTCTGAAGACATTGGAAACTCAAGCGCGGCCCGACGTCTAGGGATCAACGAGTCTACCATTCGAGGGTGGCAGAAGAACCGTGACCGAATTTTTCAAGCAGCGCCTACCCGGAAAGCTTTCCGTGGGCCGAAGCATGGTCGTCGCCCCGAGCTGGAGAAGCTAGCGGATTTCATCGAAGAACGTCGTGGCCAGTTTTTGCCGGTCAACGCCGAAGTGATCCAACTGAAAGCGAGAGAGCTCGCGCGGGAAGCTGGCCTGTCTCGCAACGCTTTAAAGGCGAGTCGCTCGTGGTTGCAAAAGTTCATGCGTCGCGCTGAATTCTCGCTTCACAAGAGGACCTCCATCTGCCAAAAACTCCCAGCAGAATATGAAGAGAAGCTCCTAGCATTTCAGCGTCACGTCATTGCCCTGCGCAAGAACCGAAACTACCTATCGGTCAAATCGGGAACGCCGACGAGACTCCAATTTTTTTGGACATGCCATCCAACTACGTCGTGGATGTTCGCGGCTCTAAGGAAGTGCGTCTTCGTTCAACGGGAAACGAAAAAACTCTGGTGACGGCGATGCTGGCATGTACGGCCGACGGTCATAAGCTGCCACCTTTCCTCATTTTTAAAAGGAAAACGCTTCCGAAAAACGAAACTTTTCTTGCTCGGATGCACATCAGGTGTAATGAAAAAGGATGGATGGATAGTGCAATGATGCGCGAGTGGATCCGGGTCGTGTGGGACAACCGACCAGGTGCGGCCTTCAAGATCCCCTCAAGAGAGTGACCTTGTCATACTTGGAGGAATGACGTCGCAGCTCCAGCCCCTAGATGTGTGTATTAACGAGCCCTTCAAAGACCGGGTGCAAAGAGAATACGAGGAGTGGCTCACGGACAATAACAAGCGGGTCGCGTTAAGCGGGCCTCTATCTCGCAAGTCGCGAAGTGGATATCGAATGCGTGGGAGGCCATGCCGCGCTCGATTGTGTCGCGTGCGTTTCTCAAGTGTTGTTTGTCAAATAGCATGGACGGCACGGATGATGACGTGATGTTCGCAGACAGCGAGCGGGAGCTGAGCAGCGATGATGAGTAAAATAAAAATTAAAGGATGGAACACATATCCGTAAAAGGAACCGAAAATTGGACGGAATTCAGAGCGTTCGGAAAGTGAGTATTTAAAAATATATATATATAACTACGCGTATCTATTGTACAAAAAAAAATGCTTTAAAAAAAAAAAAACATTTACGCGGCAAGTTTTTGCGCGCGTCTAAAATAGCGTGAAACCATTTTCACGCGCTCAATTTCCGCCGATATTCGGCTTGGTTTTTAGCGTATGTGTTCCGCTGTTCATACCAGTTTTCTACCGGTGTTTGTCCCCTTTTCATTTGTGTTATGGTATCTCCTCGAGCGCGACCAACTTGCGCGGCGGCGGGCCTCGGCTCGCGTTATAATAGTAATAATATTTTATTATTTTTATTTTAACGGCCTCAAAATCTTTTTTCGCGTTATATTCGTGCAAATACGGTAGTCACCATGCTTGTCCAAACATTTGGTCCCACGGTACACCGAGGCACCGACACCAACGCAAAAGAAATGTGCGTCGAAGTCCCCGAAGCCGGCGTGCTGAACTTGCGCGTCAGTCGCGGATCGCCACCGCCCAGGTGCAAAGGTCCGAAGAGACGGTAATCACCGGGCGCCAGGTCGGGGCTGTAGGGAGGATGCCCCAGCACCGTAACAATGTGTAGCGCGCTGTTAACCAAACGTACGGGTTTAGTCTTTTTTGTTTCTCTTTTTATCTTCATGTTTAAAGGGATGCTGAACCGAAAAACAGAAATTCTTTGTCGTTTTGATATTTACAGCACACGAATGGCTCTTAAATGACGGTGCTTGAAACAATAAAGTAGTCTCAAATATATGATTTATGTAAATAAATATTCTAAGGTGCACCTGGTGAGTTTCTTGAAAGCTCGTTTCGTGACGACAACAAACTTGTAGTACGCAGAACGCGGCTATGGTGAGCCATCAAAGTTGGCTCGGTTGGCTCCGACCTACCTCGTTGGCTCCGGCGTGCGCTCACGCCGCGTGGTGGCGCGACGAAACGGAAATGCGACGTGCGAACCCCGTCCCGAAACGATGAGATATATTTTTAAAAGAAATGCAATTTTATCTGATAAATTTGTCGAACAGTGTTCATCGTGTCGTTTTTGACACGACACCTATGCGGCGCCGAACGGCCTAGCGAGCGTCGCGAGCAAGCGGCATCTTGGCGGCATCAAACATCAGCGCTGTCCAAGTCTCCGTGGTCGCCGTCGTCATGGCCAAATTATCAGGACGGGAAAGAAATCGCCCAACTCCGAAAAACCCACAGACCAAAGTCGCCGCCGTCGCTACGACGCATGTGCAGAAGTGGACTGGGGGTGGCAGGGTGCAGGGTGGCTGGCAGGTAGTGCGCAGCTAACTTGGCTGGATTAGTTGGCAAACTTCCAACGCGACGGGCATCCGTCTACTATTATTCAAAGCGCAACTTTCTTCCACGCTGTGGCGCGTCGGCAGGTCGACTCGTTCCTGTCAGTTCCGTTGAAGTTTGTTGACGTCAGTTCCGTTGCGAGTAATCCCAGAGGGCCTCGCGCGCATCGGAGGCATCTGGCGCTTCTGGCTCAATCAGCGGTCGTCATTCCAAGAAATATAATAATCCGATCTCCATCCCTTTACGTGAATAGCATTTTTAGGTATAGTGCGGTCCCGGGAAGCTTGTCCGGGGCTTATTTCGGCAACTTCAGATATCGGTTCAGCATCCCTTTAATGTTTCTGTTGAGTTTCTTTTTTTGTTTCCATGACACGACATTAGCACCGTACATCTGAACGAGCCGACGATGAACTTCAGCTGGCACGACGCCCTTTAGACGCAAAAACCCGCTTACACTGCGCACTTCCACATTTGACCGTGTTTCTGGGAGCGTAGCCCTCTTGGAACTGATGCCGCGAGGGTCCGACGCAACGTGTGCGCCATTCAACGGCCGCTCGATAGAGCCATAGTCTCCGGCTGCGGCCCTGGCGGGAAATTTGAATGAGAGGAGGAATACGACGCCCGTGAGAGCTCTCGTCAGCTTACTTTTTGACTAATCACCCCGGGTGCCGCCGACCCAAGCGACGCCCACTGCCTCACTGCCTTCGCCCACGCCAGTTTTTACTACAGAGAAGTTGCACTAGCCAGCCATTTTATCAGTCGGCCCACAGTATTTAGGGGAACAAAATGCGCTACGCTGTCGAGTCCTCGGCAATAATATCGTGCCAATTCTAAGGTCCCGAGACTCCGTTCGGGAAACTTTCACAATTGAGGCGCTACGCAATAATGAGCGCCTCCGGCCAGGGATCCGTAGCACGGCGTCCGAGGACGGGCGGCCCCCTGTCCCTCCGACTCCATGCAGTGCCCCCAAAGGGCTCCCAAGGGCTCTCCCAAAGGACTCCCCAAAGGACACCCCCCCCAAAGGAGTGATGCGGGCCGCCTTTTCGCCGAACCCCACTGTGCCGGGGTTGGGGACGGGGGGTCCAACAGCGATGGGCGCTGTGAAAGGGGCGGCCCCGAGAGAAACACTTGCCTCCTGCATACATACAGTGAACAGAGTCAGGGCGGGTGCCGGCCAGGACCTCCCAACAAGGCTCCCTCCGCCTGAGGGGGGACAAGAGGGGCCCTCCGTCACCATCGTACCCTCAAACGGCTACCCCCTCTCGGCGTCCCACTCCTAGTACGGCTAGCCCCCCCCCCCCCCCCGAGCAAAGGTCTACGTGCTACGGCAAACCGAGCGGTTTTAACGAGGGGAAAGTGCATCTCCTAAATGTCCCTTTCGCCCCCCCCCCCCTTCCCGTCAAGCTACTGCATGTCTCCAATGTAACTACGGCGAATTTCGCGCAGAATTATTGCGTGACCTACAAAAAATCATAGTGTCCCGCTTGACGCGAGTGCGCAATGTGCGAAACCGTTGCCCGACTCGCACGAGTTCGTCGTGCGGCTCGTACAATGCGTCTCTCACAAATGCATCGTGTCTGCCAACTGGAACCACCAAATATCCTATACGAGGCTACTGGAGATTTGTCTCCACAGTCGGATTTCTATAGGACGGAATGATCTTCGGCATACGTACTGGAAAATCACCAGGGAGAGTTACAACCCATTCATCCCAGCGCAATCTTTTGGGGAAGCTGCAACCCGCAATTACAAGGTCATAAGTTCCATGCACTACCATTTTCTTGACCACGGGGCGGTACAGCCAACTTCACCACTGAAAAACTAACTTTCAGTTCTGCAGCCTTTCCGCGTCGCCGAGATTAGATGACATTACTGGCACCTCCAACAACCCTGGCTGCACCAACCTCTATTGCTCCTCTTTCCACGTCCTGCCTACGTAAACAAATGTGACCTAAAATAAAAACTTCAAAGGAGGTATATCCGATGAAGACGCACGCTGGTAAACTGTAGGACTTGCAGACGTCAACATTTCCCACTGAAAAGGTACGTGAAAAAGTCTTGGCTCTAAACCAGGAAGGGCCTTTTGACAAAATACAGATGACAGGTTACTTGGGTCAATGTTATGCGAATGCAACTCTCAAACCTGTACGAAATGAGGTGTGGCTACGTCTACAATTAAGGGTGGATGCTAGGTAGTTTGTGGAAACAAAGAATCATATGTGACGATCGATACTAGCATGCATGGATGCTGGCACCTGACCATCATGACCGGTATCAATAACGACGGCACAATATGGACAAACAATATTGGCGTACATTGATAGATACTGGAACACGAGATGGTCTATAGTGGCATAGGTTCGTGTGGATAATGGCATTGATACTGACAGCATGCTGGCAGATGTCAATACATGATCGATGCCAATAAGCGACGTGCAGGAATAGGTACTGGCATCGATGCTTGCAATATCGACGGGGAAGCGGAGCTGAAGTAGTCAAACGGGCCATAGTGATAAGAGCAGCAACAATAGCGTGTGAAGTATTACTGGTAGTTGTACTAACTGCTATTGCCGCAATTCTGCTTGGCTCATCCAACTACAATGAGGTTCCACCGTAAGATATGTTCCCTGCCCTGTTGGCAATTAGTGCAACCGACCTCATAAAGCAGCTGTCAATCGCTGTCTAAAAACAAAAGCTACGCAACTCTCGTTAAAAGACCATTAGCTTTTGGCTCGTTGCATTCAAGTTTACACTTTTACATTCCCCATTTCTGCTCCTGTCCAACTTCCACTACGATTCACCGTGCGACTAGCAGCAACAACCCGCAAATTAGTCGAGTACTCTAAATAATCGGCGTGTGTTAGAGTTTACGTGCGTAGGCAATGTCCACACCCAACGAGGAATGTTTGCACATCACGCCACGCACGTAACATCCATTCCTCCGACCGAGCAAACCGTGTCTAACACTCAAAATGCAAAGCTGTCCGGCGAGGGTCTCGGGGTCATGCAGCCGATATCGCACGAAGCCGATGCACGTCTGTGTAAAGCAAACTCCAGCCAGCCGTTTCAATCCACCTTCTGAATTCTGACCTCTGAGCACGAAAATGAGTAGCCCGAAAACGCGCCTTGTATAAATCTGTTTTTGCGTCCGTGCACCGCAACCCGAAAGTGGACTTTTGGGCGTAGCCTCCCGAACGAGGTTTGATCGTTCAACATCATGTTACCATAGACGACCAAATCAGAAGCCCAGTCATTTCTGGGAAACTAAATGGAGTGTGGTGACCCAGGACTATCCGGTAGATGTAGCGCTACTGCAGAGCTTCGCATAAACCAGGCATCTGTTTATCACGTACCTAACAACCCTGTCCTTTCTACCCGTGGGATATGGTACCCGAAGCATGTTCCCGACCTCATGTTCACATGCCCCTATTTGGTTCGCTGCCTGGCGATTCCACGTGTGTACACCACCTCGGATTGTTGCAACGTTGCCAGTTGCTTTCCAAATTACCGACACACTCAGTGGTGAAGGGGAGGACAACAGATGCCTGCCCATTTGTAGCCTGCCTGACTAGCCGTCACTTGCCCGCTTAACTGTAGCCTCTTTTCAGCTGTGGCCTGCCATTCAGCCGTGCCTTCCTTCCCAGTTGCCTGTTCAGCTGTGGCTTGCCTGATCACCCGAAGCCTTCTTATTCAACTGCAACTTGCGTGTTCATCTATAGCCTCTGTTCACCCGTAGCCTTCCTATTCAGCTGAAACTTGCCTGTTCATCTGTAGCCTCTGTTCACCCGTAGCATGCCTGTCCAGCCCATAGCATGCCTGTTCAGCTGCAACTTGCCTGTTCAACTGTAGCCTCTCTTTTCAGTTGCAGCACACCAGTTCAGCTTTGCCTTCCCAGATTCCTGCTCAGCCGTAGCTTGCCTGTTCACCTAAAGCCTACCTGTTCAGCTGCAACTTTCCTCTTCAGCTTTAGCCCACCCACTTAGCTGTAGCTTGCCTGTCAATCTGCCAACTGCTAGTTCAGCTACAGCAAACCTGCAAGCTAACCACGCCATTGAAACTTCAACAGCCACAAATTTAGACCGTCGCGCTAGCAATGGCCATGCCTATTTTGTCTGCTCTACCGTCGCCTTTGCATTCAACTACCTCGACACCAACCGTCTAAGTCATTCTTTAGAGAACTGTGAAGCAATCCATATTACTTGGCACGGGAGGTGCAGGACGCTAAATATTTCGGACACCATATTTCCGTCCCTGATTTTACTTTGCCGACATTTGAGTTTTCCATTTCTTTAAAGGGCAACTCCGCTCATTTCCGGAAATTTCGGGACTATGAGTGATTTTACATTGGAAAGCGCTAATAAAAGGCAGTACGTCATTTGCTTCGTGAAAAATGGGATACATTTTGTGAAATCTTACTTTAAACATGACCAGAAACCGAAACTTCAGCTCCGTCAGGCAACATTGGCCTCGGGCCGTCAAAAACATGGCTACCATGTGGTACGAGCGTTCACGTGATCCTCTGCGCGATTACAGGTGGTGGGATCAGGGTGGGCCCAGTGGACCACCGTTAGGGCAAGCGTGTGCAAGGCGAAAGTGTCGTCTGCACCGCAGTCTACACCACGTTTTGGTGCCTACGATGTCCGATGACACCTGCACGACTGCGGCATCAGTCTGCGCACGTAGTGTGAACGAAACTCCGAGAGACGATAATCGCAGCCGGCAAAACGGTGAGGTGGCCGCACGATTCTAAGGGCTTAGAAGCGTGCTACACAGGCGCGTTACGCCAATCATTAGGATGTTGCCGAGCCAACGCTGAGAGGAGACGCTGCTGACGTCATTCGTTACGCTTGCTTGGAAAAGTAAAAACAAACAAAAAGTAGCAATGTTGTTGACGTTTAGCTCAATGTTGGCTACACCAACACCGTGGCCCTGACTGCGTTCCAATTCGCCCGCTAGAGTCAACCGATTTCGGCGACTTGGCGAGTCCCAAGGTTTGCTGCACCGTCTTAGACGTAACTAGGTCGTAGTGTTTGACCCGTGGTCTTCCTAGGTGATACTGAAGAGGACTGCATTGCTTTTTCAAAAACAAAAATGAGGCGGAGTTGCCCTTTAAAGCATATACGATCGAAGCGAGTTTGGGTACCACATTCCAGCAAAGAGAAAACCATTCCTTATCGATAGCCATAAAATATACTGTGAGGATATTTCTTCGAACATTCAAGCAGGCATCACAATACCGTCAAAAAGACGAGAAGCCACGAAACAGACGAATGAATGAGCAGCGAGACAAGGGACGAAAGGGGCACATCTTACTAAAGATCTCTCTTCCCTCGTTATTCTTTCGTCCGTTTCATGACTCCCACCCATGGCTCCTTTGTTATTTGGTGACCCCCAATTTAGGTGCAATACATTTACGTGATTTGTGGCTGACCGAGTTTGCTCACACTGTGAAAGTAAAAGAAGATGTGAAAATACCGTGACGGCGAGAGACCGGGCGTACGTAACCCCCTACCTTTCCCTCGTCACAGTTTTGTCATCTGAAAAAAGAAAAAAAAAAGTCTGACAAACGCACCAGTGGGATACGAAAACTTTGGCGAAAAACACAAATAATGAGACGAAAAGCTTTCCTCTTGCATTCTAGCCTCGCAGCATTGCATGCCACACCTGTCTGGGTTTGTCCAAGAGATTTATGTTAACGTACGTACACATAGAAAAAATAAGTATTTTATTATTGTAATAAAAATTCCATCACTGCAAAAAAAAAACTGTCCCTTGGTGGAAATTTAAGGGTAAGGTGTGACGCAGGTAGCGCAAGCACATGATCCCTGCTCGTTCCCCAGTAAGCAAAAGTGCAGCAGAAGACCAGCAGAAGGATACAATTCTGCGTTTGACGCCAGAATGTATGTCTCGAATGGGGGAGGTGTGTGGATGTCATGCTTACGCTAACTGCATAGCGGACGGTACCGGGCAATGACCGTTGCGAGAAAAGATGGCGCCACCGTCGGGCACGAGCCAAAGCCTGTAAAGAAGTGGGTTTCCGCGGCAATCGAAAGCTACGGGAAGGGCTCGATCGAAGCTCGAAGTCGCCAAACAAGGATTCAAAAGCCCGTGGCTGGATCTGAAAACGGACGGTACCGTTCTGCCGTGGGCCTGCTCCCTCGGGGCGGAAGCGTCGGAAACCCCGTTCCCGACGTGCATGCAGAGATGGGGTCGTAACGGCTGGCGTCGGTGGCAAGAAGCGAGGTGTTGCGGTTTTCCGGTTTCTGACCCTATCCCAGGCCCCCATGGTTTTGGACCTATGATTCGAGCAAAGTTCGTACAGACTTCGAAGAAAAAAAATTTGAGGGTTTTGAGGACTTTTAAGGGCCCGTGAATATATTTACAAGGACCCCTTCCAATACTACTATATCTAGTAAGTTCATAACGACTTCTTAAAATGCACCGCAAAAATTCTTTACTGCACGATACCTAGGCAAGGGCACACGAGCAACGACGACGGGTGTTGCGCGACGGTTGCTGTGGTAACCGCTGCTTGACGACGGTCTTCGTTGCTTGTGTATTTGGCGCGTCGAGATCCCAGACCCTACAGTCCCAAACCTTGGCTTCAGACACCGGGACCCTGCAGCCCCATACCGTGGAGCCACTAATTGTTCAGAAAGCATGGTATCCCACAGAGCCTCCTGGAGGGAATAGCACTCATTAATTAGTTGGAAGGCGAAGTGAAGCCACGAGAGTCAGCCATGCTTCATGGACCTTACGCAGACGTCCGGCCAAAACATGCCGCGAGACTTCACACTGCTTGGTGCATTGCCTTTACTTTCAATGGCAACTTTGAATCACCAGCGACTTCCGAGCCTCCAACATGAATTCACGATTAACTAGACGAAAGTAAATGCACCCTGGCTCCAAAATTTGTATGGAACAGCGTTTGTTTCCAAGACATCGATCAGACACTCGCACCTCCGAGCAACGGTAGGTCTGTGTTGGAGAACCCCGCACCCCACGGAAATCCAGCGCCCCCGCCTAGAACCCCTAAATAAGAAACGCGTCATTTAGTATGAATCTCTAGGACAAACAAGGCAAGCGCACGGCGGTGCATGTATCTATGTTCTCGGCGTACTCCTCGACGCTTTGGTGAACGCCTCCCAAACTCTCGTTACCCCTAGACCCATCGAAAACATTGAATATTGTTTCGCAACCCCCTGCTCTGGCTTTCTGCAATGCCACAAGCTTCAGAGTTTCGGTGCTTGAACCGTAAAACTTGAGATTGATGCCCGAGGTTTAGTCTACGGTTAATGTGATCAGTGAATCGGAACCACCACAAAAAGAAAAAGAAAAGAAGACGTACTCCATCGGGAAGGACTGTACCTAATGACTGCAGCGAACTTGCTCGAATCAGACCGCAGTTTGCCAACACAAGAGCAGAACTCAGTCACTGCAACTCTCAGTTTTGGCTCAACGCCGAGCTGCGAACTGTACTTCATTTGTGTCGACTCCGCCGCGAAGAGGCTGAGTTTGCACTCTTCAGAGTTTCCGACCCACTTCGCGACCCCTGCCAGGCTTACGGCAAACATTTCGTCAAACACAGACTCGGATGATTTGGCAAAAGGTCTATTGCATCTGCCCCACCCCCCAAGCCCCGTCCACCACTGTTCCCCCCGCACACGGGGTGGCAGCTCCCCGCAGACGATCGTGCAGTAGAGTGTCGGAGGCCCACCCCCCAAGCCCCGTCCACCATGCCGCTGTCCCCCGCTTCTTGCCACTCGCCTTTACCTTTGCTGGAGCACAGAGAGAGCGCAGAGCCGGGGTACAGACACGCTTTATTCTCTCCCTGGGACGGCCCACTTACGGTACTTCCGGAGAGAGCCCCGCCCGTGCCGGCCACAAACAACACACTTATCTGGTCCAGCACAACGACGCCTTCGTCGCCCCCGGCGGAAGGGGGGGGGGTGTGCGCTAGAAGGGCCGCGGGGGCATCATGGGGGGCGCCACCATCGGCGGGAACGTCATTGCGGCCGTGCCCGGGTGGCGCACGGGCACCCCAGGCGGCGCTCCGGGTGCCAGGCCGGCTGCAAAAGCCAACGAGGGCGGCGTCACCAAATGCCTCTTCACCTCCGGTGGGCCCGCGTCCGGCCGCGTCGATAAACGGCATCTGCCACTTTCCCCCATAGTGCAAAGGTGTCGTCTTCTGCGTAATATTGCTTCTAGTATGGTGCATTCAGACATAGCGGTTTCGTTTCCTTGGGAAACATTAAATGTCCTTTGCTTCAGTCTGAATTCCAATAAATTCTGCTAAATGTCGTGCCGCAAAAAAAAACAAAAAAACGAATGGTTTGAGTAAGACTGTTTTTTTGGGCCAATTTTTGGAATTTGTCTAGTAATTTAGGGCCCCGAAAACGCAAGAAAAGACCCAAGTATGACTGAACTTGACATTTTTTGCCCGAGCCTGGGTATCCTTGCCCTACACTGCCGAACAAAAGCCCAAGCCCGACTTGGGCTTCACTACCTGGCTGCTTGGTTGTCACCCTGCTTCTTTGGCTCTCAGTTCCCGAGGCAATGCCAGAATTTGGGTTCGCTTCCGGTTGTTCGGTTAATCCTTGGCATTTTTGGCTCGTGTCTGGCACTTTGGCAATCGTGGGGTGAACCAGAGCAAAGCCATAGAAAACTACTTCAGCCCTGACCAATGCCTCGGAGTGAAACCTTGCTAGGCCCAAGTCGGGCCCCTGGGATTTTCAAACTCGGGCCAAGTTGGACGTTTCTCCGGCGCGCTGCCCAAAAGGTAAGAGGAAGGAAGGGGGTGGCCGAGGTGGCAGCTCTCACCTGGGGGCAGGGGTGCCGGGGTGCGCATGGGCGGCACCCCGTTGACGGCGGTGGGCTTGGGTGAGCTGTCCTCGGATGCCTGGTATTGAGGGAGCCGGAGACGCCGCTCCTCCTGCAAACGCGAGGCACCGTTACGGTCCCCTTTGATCAACCACGCCTCGCCGGCAACCCAAAACACTTGCCGACCAAATAACACGCCTGCAACTCCGTCTCTCGAATCCGGTCTTTCCAAACAAATTAAGTGGGGGGGGGGGGGGGCCTGACGATGCTCTCAGATTTTGGTCGCCACAAGAGCGAGATCTAATTTGCCTCTCGCGGAGCGAGTCGAGGCAAGGCTCGTAGACCGCCTGTCCGTTGACGCGAGTGAGGAACGCATTTGTCTGCTTCGAAGCACCATTCGCGGACAGAAAAAAAACCTTACCTCGTTCACTAACACACCGGAAAGAAAAGTTGACCATTCGCTACGAACCGAACACCGCGGCGAAGCGAGATTGAACGCAGGCTGAAATTGTAATCGTCTCGCCGTTCCAAAGTGGATGCGTGAGATCTTTTCCTCTAGGTTATCGGATGAACTTTATGCTCCCGACGACTTACCAGCGAGATGTCCTCCTCGGGGTGCACTATTCTGCTCGACGCCCCCGCGGATGCAATCAGAGTGGGCTTCTTAATGTCCGGCGGTGCCGACACAACCGCCTTGCTGGTCCCGGAACTTGTCTCTGCAAGGGGTCGTGAATTGGGCCAGGTGGTAACAGTTAAACGCGACGAAATGCAGCCTCCTCAGTAAGCATGAACGAAGAACGAGAAATGCTTAAATACAGGTTCAGTAAACACGGACGTTCGTTCCTCGTTCTTCGTCCGTGTTTACCGGGGCTGTATTTCATCGCGTTTATCTCTGTGAGGGCCCGGGCACGTGCAAAATACCGCGCTTTTTAGACTGCCCGCTGAAGTCGCAAGTCGCTCGACATGTGACGTCGCACCAATGCCACATACCCGATGGGGTGCCGGGGGATGAGGTGCTGTAGGCCGGGAAGGTGGGCTTGGGGGCCGCTGCCGGAGGGGCCGAGGTCGTCACCGCCTGAGGGGGCACGCGGGCCTGGAGTACCCGGTCTCGGTTAGAGGCACGCTAGTATGGTCAGGGCAATGCACAGGCTCCAGCGACGTTTGTTCTCGTAGAAAGGAAATCTACCACGATGCCCTAACAATGTTTTTTTTACGTCCACTACTTCGTTGCTCTCGGAAATTATCGGGAAGAAGGGCCGGCACGCGAGACTCGATATCCTCTTGAGGTAAAGGTCCCCATTAACGAGGCAAAAAAAAAAGTGGAGCCAAAGACAATCGTGCACTCATCGTGGAACATGGACGTGACGCCCAAGACAAACTCAATGTAAGAGAATGACTCGGAACGTAGAGACAAGTCAACTGAACCTTGCCTGTCTTAACTGTCCGCGCGAGATCCTCTTTTTGACCCGTGGTGATGCTTTAGCGAAGTTTGGTAGCTCATTCGATGTAACTCTAGCCGAGTTAGACAATTGGCATAGCGTCCCACAGTGCCAATGACGGACCACGTCGCGGCAAATCTTTGCAAAAGCGGCTGGAACCGCCAATGTCGGAGTCAAAAAGAGACCTCGAATTGGCAGACGTCCGCAAGGGCTTGCCAACCGAGGGTGTCATACGGCGTTGCAATGCACAGGCGTTTGAAAACCGAGCAAACTGAATCGGATCGTGCCACCCACCTGAGCGGCGGGGAAGAGCGGCTTGGCGGGTGCTGGCGCCACCTGGGGTTGAGGTGGCAGCAGTCCCCCCATCATCGGCATTGCCCCTGGGTGCATTCCCCTGCGAGGAACCCGGGAGGGGGTCGAGTGTTCTTGGCGTGCACTGTAAATCGGCGGTTCCCAAACTCCGCTACTTAGCAACCCGTCAAAAATATAAAATATCCCCCCCACCCCCCTTGGCTTTTAGCGATACCGCATGCTTTTAAATTTCGGTGCATGAACAATAATAACGCAAAAAAACAAGCGTTAATTACTTACGAAAACAATCAACTACACCCGGCTCATCGCCGCAAAACTTTGTCCTGCCCGAGTAGAACTTATGAAAATTCCCGCATCGGCCATGGCGGAAAAAGGAACAACAGCTGGAAAGGCCGCCCAAGTTTGTTCATCCTTACTGAATGAACATAAAAGAAAAGATTAGCGAAATTGCAACACAAAAGCGGTGTCACGTCACACAGTGTTACGCGAGGTCACAATGTCGTGCGACTCGTGCTAAAGACGTCACATGAACACCGTCCGCTAAATTTCGCGAGCGTGTGACAGTTTTTTGTGAAGGTTTTACTGTCACATCGTGTCACACTTTCCTCCGGGATCCCAATCCTCAAACGCGTTCCACATTAAAAAATACCATGGGGGTTTCTCGTAATTTTTTTCCCCCTACTTACGCATTATACTAAGCGGTGATACTTTGCACAAAGGAACCCTGATGCGTGCACGTTGTCGGACTAAGCGTACTCACCCTGGACCCATGAAGGGGGGACCCATTCCTGAAACATGACGAAGCAAGCATCAGAACAAGGTTGCCCGCCAGGCGCCTTCGGTAAACTCGCCTACACGGTCCCCCAAGTCAGCTGCAATAAAGCTCTCATGCTGGTTTACATACTGCCTGCCTTACTTCCATACAATTTCCTATAACCTAAAGGCGTTTGCAAAAACCGGATTTTTGTTTGGACAGTTCAATGCCCTTTATGTCAAAAAAGTGTAGTGCGGCAAGAAGCCCAGAGAACCGTCGGTGGCTTGTGACCTTGGAGTTGTTCGTGAAATTCCTGTGAAATGTGGTGCTGGCTATGTACGCATAGGTCAGACTGCTAGGCGTCTCAATGATAGGTTATGCAAACATAATTGTACGGTAAAACATAGGAGTGAATCTTCAGAGCTGGCTAAGCATGGTTCTAGCTGTTCAGATTGCTGTGTTGTTTGGAACGTGTTAAGGTCACGGCCGGCGACGGAGTGACACCTTTGCGACGTCGTCAAGCGTCAAGCGGTCGTGTTTCAGTAGCGTACCGCTACTGCAACCCGACTGATAGACCGGGCACGCGGCGCCTACAGCGGTGCCCACTCACCCAGGTGGCCCATGTGGGGGCCGAGGTGTGCCATGGGGTGGTGGGGGTGCATGGGGTGTCCGAAGGGGGGCATGCCCATGTGGGCCATGCCCGGGTGGGGTGCCAGCCCCATGTGGTGCCCCGCCCCCTGCATCAGGGCGGCCATGCCCATCGGGTGGCCTCCGAGGGCCCCCGCCGGGATCATCGACGCCGCTGCCGGAACCATCGACGCCGCCGCCAGGGCTGCCGCCGCCTGCTGCTGCTGATGCTGCTGCTGCTGCTGCTGCTGCTGTTGATGCTGTTGCGGCTGTTGTTGCTGCTGTTGCTGCTGCTGCTGCTGCTGTTGGGGCTGGGCCTTGGCAGGCCGTTCCTCCTCACGCTCGTCTCCGGAGTCTGAAGAACGGGAGAATGCGCCAACGCTTAACCTCTTCAGACCTGACGTTAACTGCATTGTCATAAAAACTTTTTTTTAAGAAATTAATGAGTACCATATTTTCCGGTTGATAAGTCGGACTTTCCTATAAACGACTGTTTTCAGATTATTGTTGGTACATAAGTCACACCTATAAAGGCTAAATAAACTACTTTTTTAGGCTTTACATTTTTGCTTCTAAAAAAGGCGTGAAATCTACGCTAATGCAGTTCGTGCAGGTGGGTTGTACAGCCAAGGGACATAATACAGGGAGCTACTCATCACGGTCAGTCGCCTATTTAACTAAAATATGTTCGCTAACTTTTTAATGAGTGATGTGGTTCCAATTAGAAACTTGCTGAGCACCATAGAAAACCACAGAGCTTGGGGTAAAAATTTTAAAGTGGAGGGCGCTCGATAAAAGGGGATCGGCGACATGCGTGACTCAAAAAGTTGCAATGGCCGGAATTCCACGATCGGCCAAACGCTTACCATGAGTGGGATTAATATTGATTTCATCGAAGAAAATTAGAATAACATCTGACTTTGAGGGGGTTGGTTTGAGTTTGCGACGAGATGATTCCAAGCTTCCACTTTGCTTTTTACACGCGCCAACAAACTTCTTGTTCGCAACCGCAGTGATGGAAGCGGCATTTGACTTTCTGTAGCAGGTTGTGTAGCCGGAAAAATATCAGCTTGGAGCAGCCATTGATACTTTTGGAGCAGATGCCAACGTCTGTTACCACATCACTTGTAAATGAAAAAAAAAAAAAAAATGCATTGCATCGCAAAACGAGTTTTTTTTTATAATGACCGCGTGTTCCTCTTTGATACTGGAGCATATTACTTATTACCTTTCGTAACTAGATGGGGCACAAAAAGAAAAACAGCCTTCTTTTTAGAAATAAGGTTCTTGTAAAAGTAGGCTCCATTTTCAAAGGGTACTAAATAATCGATAAAGAATAAATCATAGTGCAACACTTCAGTAGGGATTAAACCTCTCTCTCCCCTCCCCCTTTTATACCCAGTAGTTTATTTAGCCTGTAAATATAATTTCTGTAAAATGGAAGCAAAAACCAGCATATCTGCTAACATGTCTATCAATAAAAATGCGTTCCCCTATTTTGTGGACCTACCAAACTCGAGACTTTAATATTATAAACTGTAAAAAACAACCAGCCAGAGATATCACGAAAACCTACACTCGTGCTTTAAAAGCGACGCTGCTCTTTAGCGGCGTCGGAACCGGAGTGAAGTCAAAGTTTGCTGCTCTTTCGATCGACAGCTGCATGGGAACTACTCGACTACCGTACTTATTCAAAAATAGAACACTTTTTTTTTTCTTTCTCATAGCAGCTTCGTAAAATCGGAGATCAACCTACAATCTAGATCAAAGAAAGTAGGCCTGCATTAGTACCGGGCATAATTTCAGACATCGTGGCATTCGTCCATCCTCCTGCATGTGGCCTTTTGTCGGCTAAACGAATCAAGTGCGGCGAATGCCCCGTGATTTGCACTTTTAGTATGTGTGCTCATGGTCGTACGTGTTCGAGCCTTTGTCCGTTCTCTGATCCGAGATGAAGCAAACTATATGTTTGCTTCGTATGGTAGGGTCGACCAACATTAAATATGTATTTATTTTCCACTTCGCTTAAGCCCGTCTAGGCGCAGGTGTGGTGCAGTTCTTAGCAGAAATGGCACCCTGGTGCGAGATGGGGCAAACGTCCGTTCGTGGCGCAACTTGGTGCAAATGGCGCGGCACTTCCATCACTGCAACCGATAACTCGTGACGTTACGGACATGCGAATCCCGGTTGTGACGCCACAGATGGGAACTGCAGGTGAGTGCCACCAAATTGTCTCGCCGCCAATGGTCGGTACCAGAGCCGTTTACGCTGGGAGAGTCTGGCATTCTTTCGAAAATGCCGACCAAGACGGCACGGCTGGGAGTCTGGCAAGGAGGAAATGGAACGTGACAATGGGACGTTACCTCCGCTGAACTGTGTTATCGAATTTCGTATTAGCTCCTAACTAGGCGCACCTAGAATGCGGTGACGTAGCGTCGCAACAAAAGTGTCTCACGTTCACGTAAGTGTCTTTGGCTCCGCGCACGCAATTGACGGCTCGAGGTTTTCTTATTTGCTACAATTTCTTAAAATTATACAATCTTTCGTTCGTTTCTCTTGCCTTGAAAACATACTTTCGACACTTTCACCATTGAGTCTCGAAAATGACCGCGGCCAAAGTTCTGCGCCGCGAGGGACGGCATCTAGGGGAGGTGCTGCACACCCGCGCGCTCAGCTGCCCGGCTCTCACCCGCTCAAGAAAGCGTAATTCTGTTTTAAAACTAAAAAAAAAAAAAAAAAGCTTATTTGCAAGTTTTGAATTTTGACGGTCAATAACGAACGAATGCAATGACCTGCTGCAGGAGTAACAACGTGATAAGTTTACGAGACAGCCTCTAACCGCGAATTTGGACTAGCATACGCAGAGGGGAGTGGCCCAAAGCAAAAGCCTCCCACCCGTGGTGTCACAAAGTCCGCCCGTTCCGGTAGGCTACGAGCTCCGGCCGTTGGCCACGCTCAGCGTAAAAGGCTCTGGCCGGTCCCACCCGTCCCTCTGGGTTCTGCAGACTCACTTCGGTCCTGCTTCTGCCGCTCGTGCTCGCGGATGTCTTCCTCGGGGATGCCCTCCATGCCGTAGATCTCGATGTCCACGCTGTTCTTGTTGGGCAGCGCATTGGGCACCTTGTCAATGGTCTCCTTGTGAACCTGCAAAGCCGGGCGTCCCCGCCGAATCTCGCGTCGGCGGGACAGCAAGGAACCGTGCCGGCAAACGCGGGGTTGCAACAAAGCAGATGGCACTCCGTCGCAGGCTTGGCGGAAAACGAGACTTTAGAGGGGGGGTGCAACCATTTTCTGACTTAGGCCCTAGACCCTCGTGCCGTCTTTCAAGCAAAGTCTCTGGGGGACCACCCGGTTTCTTGTCGGATTTTTTCCCTCCAGGGCCTGCTCCCTTCGTGATTGCAGACTTTTCGAGGATCGGCGTCGCCTAAGGTCGCGGCGAGCGATCGACATGAAAGACCAACTAGGACATGTCGGGACTCTGTATGAAAACTAGGGACGGTCCCACAAAATCCGGGACAATCGGGAAGCCTAGCTCAGGTCCGGAACGTGCTACCTAAAACCACCGGTGAGACACGGTTGTGTAAAAAAATATTAATTGTGGCGCAAAACCTTGTAAAATAAAATTGTACAAACATCACGCCCCTGTCATTCAATAAAAGTACCTACAAAAAGAACTTTTTTCTGTTTGTTTTTACGCATGAAACATGCTTTCTAAATGCTGACATCGACGAGAAACGCTTCCAGAACTTCACGTGTGGAGAGTCAGTTGGAAATTCCGACGCCGTTCACAGTGGTTGTCACAATAATTACAGTAGAAAAAAAATTGAGCCGCCATTTCCAAGCATGGGAGTTTCAGTACTCTGGGAACATCCAGTGACTCTAGGGTTAGTTAACTATGGCGGGATATAATCAAATATTGCCGGCCAAGGACAGCTGCCTACGCTCCACTGCCCCCCAATGTGAAAACTAGTTTCGCAAATTAAAAAATACAAAAATTGTTTTCTTTTTTTTTTCTTCTGATTGCACATTGAAAGTTTGCCCACTCCTCATTTCTACTCGATTTGCTCTCACTTTTAGGTGCGCTATCCCTCGGGATACCACGGCACACGTCCTCGATTTGGTATCCGCTGGCGCGATGCAAAATGCCGCCCGACTTTTGTGCCGCTGCATTGCGACTCGTCCCGTTCGGCATCGGCGACAGAACGGCGTACACGAAGAAGCCATACGCACCTGCATGCAGTGGATGGCCAGGCCGGGCCCCGTGTACAGCTTCTTGTGGCAGATGTGGCACTTGAAGTGCTTCGCCTTCTGGTGCTGGATCAGGATCTTCTCGTCGTCAAACTCCCGGTTGCAGTACCTGGTTCGGTGGTGAAGGACTGTTCGGCGCTCGCGGATTGCTCGACATTTCGGCCGACAGGCTTGGGCTCGGGCAAACAAATCGTCGGACGTCAATTTGCAAATGCAGCGAAGGAATGCCGACCGTGGCGAGACGACAAAGGTGCGGCATTGGCGCCGCACTCAAAAGCAAAGGCTGGCTCACACACCCGCGTTCGATCGAAACCGAGCGTGTTTTGCAGCCTAGATATGCTTCAATGATGGACGAACGGAGAGTTGACTTTCAGTTGACTCAGCTTTGCCTATGGGCGTCATTACTGACCTCGTGGAGCTTACGTTTCAACTGCCCAGGAACTGCTCCCGACTCGGCGCTACAGAACACTGGGAAAGTCTCCCCTCAACGTTGACACGTCTCATTCGAAGCGCCACCTATACTAAGTTTCGCAATAACTTGGAGAACCATGAAGGCTGCGGCCCCCGCAACCCAATGAGGGCGCCAGAGCAAGGCACGCGACAACACTCCATGGTCGAGGCCACCGGGGCCTCGTTACCGCCACAGCAACACGGCGCTCCACGACAAAAAGTAGTTTTAGGCTTCTTTTTCTTTCAACGGCAATTGAACCCGCGCGATTCCATTTATAACGAGAAGACACGAAGAATAAAGAATAAATAATTACAAATTTATGAATTTCAATTATATTTAAATCGAAAAAAAGACGCCACATTCGTATCCGCTCAATTTTTTTCGCCCTGTAGCGCCGTAGCCGTTGGAGTTCGCCGGCGATTGCAGCCGTTTAATCGGCAGTTTCTGCTCAAAACATCGCCTTAGCACCCATCAAAGATTCCCGGCTAAATTGAGTGTATGGTTGTCTCATGAACTGTTCCCAAAGTGCTTGTCATTCTAGAGGGCGGATATGTTGCTGCGGTGGACGTTCATCCGAAGTTGGTTGGTTTCGGAGCAGACGACTCTTGGCTATACTCCGTATCACGATAACTTGGCGAACTGTGGAGACTACGGCCTTGCGACCCAATAAGAGCGTCGGAGCGAGGCACGTGACCCGACGTCACGAAAGCATTTGCGTCACCATGCCAAGTGCGAGGCCCGGAGGAACCGGCTGTCGTCTGCAAGCCAAGAGTCGTCTGCTCCGAAACCAACCAACTTGGGATGAACGTCCACCCTATCAACATATCCGTCCGCCAGAATAGCGAGCACTTCGGGAACAGTTCGTGAGACAACCATACACTCAATTTAGCCGTGAAGTGTGACGGGTACTAATGCCAGGGCACAGTGAGATGTTTTGAGCGGAAACGGTCGATTACACGGCTGCAAACACGGTGCGACGCAATGCAGAAACGGTCGATTACACGCCAACGGCCACAGCACTGCAAGGCGAAAGAAATCGAGCGGATACGGATGTGGCGTCACTTTTTTTGGTTTAAATATAATTAGAACTCATGAATTTGTGATTATTTATTCTTTGTATCTTCGCGTTAAAGATAGAATTGCGCATGTTCAATTGCCGTTAAAAGAAAAAAAAGCATAGAACTACCTTTTGTCGCAGAGGGCTCTGTTGTTGTGTAAGTAACGAGGCCCCGGTGGCCTCGACCATGGGGCCGCGAGAGCTGCAGCCTCCACAGTTCGTCAAGTTATCGTGAAACGGAATATAGAGGCCGTGCTTCGAGGTGCGCATATTCTGCGTCTATTGACCATAGTTAGCGTTAGAACAATCTCCGAAATCGTGGCACTTCCAATGACGGGTGTCGAGCCTCCGAGGTAGAAGTGAAAGGGGGGAGAGGGTGCTCGGCAGTGTGTAGTCGTTGACTGGTTAAGAGTTTAGGGGAAGCTCCTCCCACCCCTTTCAAACTCTTGTCCTGTCACCGAATATTGGCAGCATGCAACACCTCGAGGGGGCAAGCCGCTCCACTCGGAAGTTGGTTAGCAACGCCACCGACCACGGCGTCCGCACTGCGTCGCATAGTGAAGCGCCCCCGCCCCCCTTCCTCGGACCTCTTTCAACGCACCCGTGGCTTCCTGGCCACTTCTGCGCCTTCCCGCGGCCATGTTTCTCGTTTTTGCCCCAGAGGAAAGGTTTGACACCTTAAAATTAAAAAATCTACCTGTGTCCAACGTTGCATTGTATGCGTGTTTGCATCATTCGATCCCGCACGAGTTCAATTGCATGTCCCGCAGTTGTAAGCAGCAGCGACGGCAACGCACTGCCACGTTTTTCGTTCGTCTGCGTTCGTCTTCGCTAGCCGGCGGATCGAGTGGACATACTGGGATCGAGAAACCAGCACGTGGAGGAGATCTGTGTTCCGAATTTATGTGCCTCGCATAAATAAAAGTATGCACCGAGCACGGTCCCAAACGTTTTGTATAGCGCCGTGCTCAGGTAAGACAACATTGTTAGAAACAAAAGTTGGCTGCTACCGCAGGTTGTCTAGACCATTCCGGCCGTGTTTGATGCAAAATGCTTCAACCAGGAGCCGCGCTGTGGCACAACTTGTCTCGTCGCACGCCCCCAATAGGGCGTTTTCACTAACGTAATTTCGCCCGCCATTTTGTTGCTATGAGCTGTCCAACATGTGCCGAAGGCGAGTGTTAAGGGGATTCGTGCGACACCCTCAAATGTGTAGTGCACAGAAGCTTCTGTGTTTCATCACGCTGACATCGGAAGCCCGGCACGTGAAGAAATAGAGGATGTTTCAACAACAAAATGGCAAATTAAGGTAACATAAAAAAAAACCACTCCTCAACTCCATTACGACACACCGCGGTGGTGGTGCTTTGGGCGCACATCCGGTCTAGCAGGTGGGCGGAAGTCGCCGTGCGGGCCATGCAATACTGTGTTGTTTTGAAAGTAACCAGACTGAAACCTCCCTTCTCGTCAAAACGCTGCGACTGAAGCTGCATCAAAAGAGCCAGGAAAGCTGTCAAGATCAGTTTTCATGTCTTCTGCTCGTCTGTTTCGTCCGAGAACATGGATGGGTGCCGCGAAAAAGGAAAACCAGACGCCGTCGGACCACGATGGTTTGTGCGGGAGACACTTTGGGTTGAATTGACGGAGACTTGTGGTCGTCAGACTTTTTTCTTTTGCTCCAATATGAACGCGGGAAAACAGGGGTGAGACAGGTGAAACAGGTTTTGGAGAAAGTTTTGGAGCAGAAAAATCTGGATTTGGAGCAGCTTAGGAGCACAAAATTCTCGTTTTGGAGTAGCACTTTACGCATCTTGGAGCAACTTCGGAGCAGAAAAGTCTACAGTGTGGAGCAGAGTAGGAGCAGAAAATGTTAGAGCAGCTTATCAGCAACTGAAATCATAAAAAATCTTATTTAAATCACATAAATCTGATTTTTCTTCTTTATACATTATTTTTTTTCCACCCTGGTTCCAATACCAGGGATACGCACCGAGATAAAATATAAAACAAAAAAAAAAAAAAAACGGAAAAGGCAAACCCGAGTCTAATGCGCATAGTAGAGGACAAGAAACACAGGCTTGGTGCAAAGTTAGGTGGGCACCAGGTACCTCAAGCTTATACGAACTGGTGCCAAAGCGCAATTGTAGTGCAAAACTTTTAAAACGGTGATTCGAGAGCATGAACTTCCCTGTTCATGCTCTCGAATCACGAAGCACGGTTTACTACAACCAGACATCCATCGGACGCTCGTAGAAACAAAAAAAAAAAAAAACTCACCACAAAAGTGAGTCCTAAGGTAAATAGTGAATTGGTAGAACAACTATGAGCAGCACATGCACGCTAAGTATGGGTGTGTGACCGATTCATTCGATTGTTCACGCACCGGAAGCACGTGTGGGATAACCGAAAGTACTCACGGCGACGGCACCGTCCATTTTGACGAGAAGATTACGGACACGAATGAACACTTACACGATGGAGGCGCTCAATAGCACTTTTAAGAAAGGTTTACTCTCAAAATAAAAGAAATACTTGCTCATCTTGATAGCCCGTGCGTCGTACCTCGCGTGGTCGGACAGCGAGACCGCGTGACAGCACACCGGTAGCATGCAGTCACAAATGACAGTGGAAAATAGTAGGAAAATCGGGAAAAGACCACGTATAATAGGTAGAGAAGGGTACTACAGTTGAAATCTTTGAATCCGACGGTTGCTTGCACCACCCTGAACCCGTGCCGTGTACTTTACGACGAGATTGAATGTTTCCAACCAAGCTCTCGTTTCCCGCTAAATCTAGAGTCGCCGCAACCGTTTTATTTTTTTGTTTTGTTTTTGAGTTACTTTGGCGCAGTGTGGCGCAATTTCGACCGATTTCGTGTTTTTGGCGCAACTAGGCGCAGAAATTTGGGTTTGTATCAAAATGGCGCAATTGGCGCAGATGTCACACCCCTGGGAAAACCGTCAACCGTGGATCATTCATACAGCCGTGTCATCGTTCAAACTGTCGTCTGCTCTTTCAAAGTCGTCTGCACGTTCAAACGACAACGGCCCATGGACCGTATGTTGATGCTGTAATTGCAATAAGAAGTAAGTTCCATAGGCTTTTGAATTTGAAGGATGTTTGGGATAAGTAGGCTCGATGTAAACAGCGGATACGAGGGTATGTTCATCAATGTTACCAGTGGTCATCACCAACTTGTTATGCCCGGTTCACTCGGGTCGATTCTGCTTACCATTTTCAGTATGGACATCGAGCATTGCAGCTACCGTCCGCGCTTCTTTTGTAGCCCGAGCGATACTGCGACCGAAAACAGCGAGCAGAATCTTATCACGTGAATTAGGCTTAAGCGTCCATTTCTGCGACATCCAATCAGAATGAATCGCTGCATGTCGCATAATTCACGCAAAGTTTTGCAATGTAACAAACTTCGTTAATTTTGCTGAGGCCATAAAGTAGTCAGACATTGCTAAGAAGACGTAGAGTCAACAATTCCAACGCGAAAAAGAGCAGGGGGGCTCACACCAACGCCGACAACATTGGTTTCCAGTGTTCTGTTTACGGGCGACTGTGCGCTTCTTGCCCACACTTTATTGCGCATGCGCGCCACTAGGGACGCTTGGGTTTGTTTGTAAACACGAGATGGTGTATAGACGCTTGCAAGCACGGCCTCTGAAGTGCCGTTCACACATATACAACCGACTAAGACCGAGAAAGACCAGACCGGTTTTTAAGCCTTTGCGATGTCTTAGGACCGGATGCGCTGCAGCGGAACTGGTCCTAAGACGTTGCAAGAGGCTTAAAAACCGGTCTGGTCTCTCTCGGTCTTACTCGGTTGCATATATGTGAGCGGCGCTCGAGCGCCGTCATCTTACTGCTGGTGTGGGTAAATCATCCAGTGATGTGATTGGCCTAAGCCGTTTTGGAGCACCTTTTGGAGCAGCCAAAACAGTATTTTGGAGCAGCAAAAGAGGCCTTTGGAGCAGCCAATACAGTGTTTTTGAGCAGTAAACATGGCTTTTGAAGCAGCCAAAACAGTGTTTCGGAGCAGCAAAAAGTGGCTTTTAAAGCAGATATTGTTAGAAAAATAACAAAAATGTTCATTTTAGGTGCTGGACAAATGAAGGGCACTTTGTGTTGTGTTGTATTGTGTTCTGATGTGACGTGTTGTGACGGAACTCACTGCTTGTGTTTTTACTGCTGGGACATCCCACAAGTGTACAGTGCTGTAGGCACTGCCAAGCAATTCCGAAAAACCGCTTGCCACTGTTTTACTGGTTCCCACGTGCCAGATTTTCGTCAAAAGCAAGCAAACGTAAAGCAATGGATTGGAAATGTCGCGGCTGGTGTCTCTGTTGTGCAATAATGTTCGCATGCACGCGAGGGCAACTTCGGCAGGCGTGCAATTGCGCATGCTTCGTCGCGCAAGCGGAGACAACGGCTGTTCGATCGAAACCAAAACCATGCCACTCCCAAAATTGTATGCTAAATGTAACGGGCCAGCACACAACAAAAAACAGTCTAGCGGCAAGTGTTTGCCAGGCCGGCAGGCGAGGCACAAGCTAAACAAACAGAAAAAAAGAACATAAGCCCTTCGATGCAAGACATCGCGAGTCAGGGTCAAAAAGTTCTTGGAGCGCTTTGTGCAACGACTGAATTCAAAACAAACAAGCGCGCTGTGCGGGTTCAGCGTGCAGACATTGCCTTTTTTGCTTTAGCTCACTTCTCTTCACCGAGTTTCTTTCGCGGCAGACTTTTCACGTACCGGGGTCCCTCGCAAAAGAAAGCCCACTGAGAGAAGCCTAGGTAATCAATATTTCGACACAGCAGCCTTTGAGTTAAAGAGAGATTTTTGTAGTAGCGTATGATTTAAACAAGAACAGGAATGTTTATGACCTTGTGGCGGTCCTTACGTTTCAGTTTAGAAAGCGTCCTATCTGCAGCGACGTGGGGACGGCAACACCAGACGTCATGCAACCACAGCGGCTGGAAGGCAGGGACCAAATATAGTTTTCCCACGGTCATTGCTTTCAGGAGCGAGTGCTTCAGCTCACAAAGTAACTCCCGCCGCGCAAAAACGTGGTTTCGTTTCACAACGTGACAGCACGGCTGGTACCCGGCACGCTAGTGTCGGAGCGTCCGCACACGCCTGCATTTATCGTTTTTGAGACGAGACTCACGAGACGATGAGAGCGCAAAACGAGAGACGGCAGAAAAAACCAGGCAAGACCGGATGGACGATTGATGCAGGGTACTTTGTGTCGGATGGCCGCTTGCGCCACCTAGCTCTCGCATGCTCAATTACGGTACTCAGTTTAGTTTCGATTTTGAAAAGCGACAGAAATTGGTCCTTCGGCGCAGGCTTGACACAGATTACTCATATTTCGGCATAATGTAGCAGGATGTATCAGGGGTAGCCCCTTGGCGCAGTGTGGCGCAATTGGCGCAGCAATCACATCACTGATTATCTGATGGTCAAGAATTGCTGAGGCGTACCCACGGTTTCCGGGTTGGCGCCCAAAGCGTTTTCCATTCACGGCGGCCAGACCAGCTCTCGAAGCGCGGCTGCATGCAAACGTCCATAGAAATGGCGTTCATAGGCCTCCTGCGCTGAAGCTTTGAACAAACTGTAGCGCCCTCATTTTGGGTAGTACAAGCTTACTTGATTGAGCCTCGCACTACTTATGGCACGTTGGTTGAGCTTTTTAATTATGTCTGGTGCTGAAGAACAAAAAATCACTTTTGGATGCCAGAAATCGGCCAGACTCAACGCCGCAACACAATCAAAAGTGCCAAATTCATGACACCACCGCTAGGGGATGCGTCTCTTATCTCTGGGTGGTGACGTCAAAACACCTGTGAAGCGACGCTGTAATTTTTCTTTTTCTTTGTCATGTCTACTTTGGAACGCGTGGAACCGCACTTCTTGGCTCACGCGCTTAGCGTCTTAGCTTTGACGGCGTTCAAATTTTTGTTGTTTCTTTGTATTTTAATCGTGATTTCGCGCTCGGCACCAGAGCTGGCACGCTTCTGCATGCGTGACAGTTTGAGATGCTAAAGTTTGTACTACCCAAAACAAGGCCTAACAAGTCCCTTTTCGCAGCACCCCCTGGGGAACGCAGGAGGCCCATGGGCAGTTCTGCAACTGATTTGATCTAGCAACCTTGGGCTAGACCAACTCTGCAATGTTGAGTTATTTCAATTGAGCACCGTTTGACCAGTATGAAGTAGAGATGATTCTAAGAAGTGCTGATAAAGCACCACTGATGCGTGCTGTTTGTACAGTTGGTCGGCTAAGTATCGACGTTGACGGAACACCGCTTAGATGCATCGCATGAGTCGACTTGCTGCGCGTACAGCGACCGAGCCAATTTCGAGACTTGAAGTTGGGAATATTAAAGGACTCACGCAACTCAAGGCTAGTCCCACCTGACAAGTTCCAAAAACTCAGTCGACGGACAACGATTTCCCAACGTTTACATGTACGAACCGGCATCTACGCATACCAAGTCGACTTGATGTAACTGCTCGGACGCGATGACCACACTCCCAAGTTCGCCGCCACTCGCGCTCAAAACCACGCGCCGACTTTTAATAAGGTTTCCCGAACGACTTCGAAATTTCGGCTGAAAGGATACCAACACCATGGCTTTGCTGGCTTCTTCTTTTTGCGCCCCATGTTCTTGTCACAGGCTTTCTTTTGTCTTGCGAAACACACCAAAGATCCAATGTCGACCACGAAAAAAATGGCCGCCCGAAAACTACCATTTTCTAGCCGCGTTCCCGCTCTAGGCGCTTCGAAAGTTTCGAATCATACAAAGGCAATTAGCTATATTTAAAATACATTTAAAATTTTTTAGTGGATATTTAAAGAAATATATTGTATTAAATTAAAATGTGTTAAACTTTTTTTGTATTTTATAGATTACTGTATAGATGGCATGAGAAGCCGCGTAATTCAAATAATACATTGTTGTCAATCTAAAGTCTGCTAACCTAGGACTAACTCGCGGATCTTCGTTTCAGCCAGCGAGCTCTAAAGAAACAGGTTAGAAAGTTTTAAAATTTTGAAACTAAAGGCGAGAGCGCATAACCCAGGAACCCAGGAATCATATTCCTCAATGTACAAAACGGGACATCTCAGCGGGAGGGGAGGGGGGGGGGGGGGATTGAGAGTGGGAGGAAATATTTTACTGAAATGATTGCTCTTATTTCAAAATGTTACCATATTACACTAAGCCCTAGGCCCAGTCACACTCACAGTTCAGTTGCATGCACTCATTTGGAATATCCTGCTTTGGGCCCTTCGTTGGTGTGGGCGTATTTTACCGACGACTGAAGTTTCCTAAGCAGGACTTTATCCCGCAAGACTCGGTTGTCAAAGTCTGCGCACTCCTATGGGGGAAAAAATAATCATGTCTCAAAAACGGGACATGATTATTTATTGAAACAAAAAGACGGGACGGTAGAAGCGGACCTCGAAAACGGGACTGTCCCGGCCAAAATGAGACGTCTGGTCACCCTACAGCGGCACTAAGGCCGTGTGCGCGAAAGCCATTTACAATATATATATATATATATATATATATATATATATATATATATATATATATATATATATATATATATATATATATATATATATATAATTTTTTTTTTTTTTTGACAGTAAATGATAAATTACGTGTCGCCGAAATGCAGTGTCCTAGCGCTCAGTCTCTATCAAAATGTAGAGCTAATAAGGTTCCGGACCAGATATCGAATTTCCAGAGCTTTCCACTCACACGCTATTCGCGTGTGTGCGTAAGTGGCGCACTATATCTTTCCATGAGTCAGTAGCCGCCGGCGTGCGCGAGCACACGCAACGAAACTGACGTCATCATATCCCCGAATCACAAGTAGGGGTGTCGCGAACTTTTGTCGAACCGGATTTTTAGGTTGAACTTTCGGGGTTCGACGGGGTCGAACCGGTTCGATGAACCAGATTCGACCGGTTCGACTTTGTGGACATTGTGGCCAGACCTTGATACAAGCATATCTAGATTTGGAGAATTTTTTTTATGCAAAGGGTTATTTTATTTTTATGAACAGTTGCAATTAAAAGAAACTAATTCTAATCACTGAAGAAGTTAATAACTTCATTTTTTATATTGTATCAACTGAAATAACCAATCAATGCTGTCATCACCATCCAATCCGAAGTCAACTGGCCAGCCTGTCGCGCATGCGCATGAAAGGCGAACCTGAGTCGAACCTTTGACGAACTTTTCACAAGAAGTACGAAAAAGTCGAACCTGGTCGACGCTGGAGAGGAGGTCGCCCCCTCTTCAGCGTTCGTCCTGCCAAAGTGGAAAGAGGTGGGAGGAGCTTCCACTTCGTTCTTGACCTCCTCCTGTCAAACCCACATTGCACTGCGCGGCGCGAGGCATTACCCTGTCTCGTTATCGTCCTGCTTTCTTTGCGTTCTGAAATCGCAAAAATGCTAAACGAACCGCTCCTTCTGTTCACGGCGTTCACGGGTACTTCTTCACGCGTCGTACATCGGATTTCCGTAGTGCGCCCAAGAGACGATGGGAGGCGCTGCATATTTCAGGAATGGAATAGTCAAAAAGGGATGTCCCTATCTGAGGTTTATCTCACACATCTCACACAATGCAAACATAACATTAACATTAACATTTTTTTTTTTTTTTTTTTTTGATTGAGGGGAAGACGGAGACGATGAACTTTCAAATACGAGATCGAACGTTTGAAACTGTTTGAAGGGGAAAGTGGCCTAACAGATGTTTGGGTTTCGGAAGGAAAACCACGTCTTTTTTCTGATCAAATCGTCGAGCGCGCAGTCTCCGCCCAAAATGTGGCGCAAGCTGTTGGGACAAAATGTCAAATTTTCAAAACTGAAAAAAAAAAAAAAAAGATTATCGAAAATTGTTAACGAAGCCTGCTACTGGGAGCGGGAGGAACGGGTCTTATTTTCCATAAAACTTTTCTGAAAATCACTTGTAAAAACGTAATCAATTAATGTTATATCCTAAAAAAAATATTTTTTTTTTATTGTTCACCTTATGATGTACCGCAGGAAGGGCTACAAGCGCGAGCTCCTTGCTCTAGGGCACATCTCGGCGGCTTCCCAACGCTATGAGTACTATGAGCTCGCGCTTCTAGCCTTGTCGGCGGTACAACATAAGGTGAGAGGCCGCTCAACAAAAAATAATGTTTGCAAAAAAAAAAAGAGGCGGTTTTTTAATTACTTTTATTGTTCTTATACCCAATCTAACTAAATAAACCAACGTGCTTATTTTCTCACAAATATGACACGGTCTTTCGTGCTATCTCAATTTTTTTTTCTTTTTTTCTTAGGAACGTGTTATGAAAATTTGTACATATATTTGGCTTTCTTTCTTTCTTCCGAGGACGAGGCGGTTATGGGCCACTTCCGCATACTTTATCAAACCGAAGAAATTATATATACAAACGAACAAAAACCGCCCGAAGGATTCAACGTGCCTCCCGAAAGGTTTCGTAACTTGCACAGCCCGTTTATTTCTAGCCTACAGCGAGATCCACAGGAACGGGAACTTTTTCATACCGACGAGGTACGCGCGCGCAAAGCATCGGGGCAGATATAGTACGTAACAATCGGACCGATGTGATGAAACAAACGCCGCCGACGCGGCCATTCACACCTCGTAACAGCAACAACAACAACAGGCCAGAAAAAGATCCCCGTGAAACGGCTGAACCAGTTGAACTACGGTATCCCCGATGGGACGGATGGGGTGGGGGGTGCCGCCAACCCCCTCAACTGCCCTGCCAAAGCCGTCACGTGATCGTCCGCATTTTCGCGCCCCTGTTCCGGTGACAAGCTTTTAGCCAACGTCAAATTTTTGGCCGCCTGCCGTTTAGCACGGGACCGCCCAGAACCGAGAACACTCTGGCGAACCCCGGGTTCGGAAACGGCCCGTTAAGACTCCCGGGGTCTGGCCGACTTCTCGCGGTGGCGGCGACGGCAGCGCGGAGAACGGGGTCGCTCTGTCAGGCGCGACGGCACGCGGCGCGCAGACTATTAGCGTGCCAAGGGTTGGGAGTGTTTCCCGACTGCTCTATTCAGATCACGTGGTTTGAGTTCATGAAACGCGTTTTTGAAAATTATTTACACAAAAATAAATATAAAAAACGTCGAGTGTTTGTTAATTTTTCTCAGTCTCTTCATTTCATATTTTCTCGCCACGCTGCAACGATCGCGTGTAAACAAATAATTAGTTTGTCCACCATTAAATTGCGAGTGTTCGCCGTGGGTTTGGAGTTGCTTTGTCTCTCAAATCTGGGCTCCCCACAGCCCGCGCGCCGACGTTTCTCTCATAGGTCCGCCGGGCGAGTCCATAGTCCACCGGAGGGGGAAGGAGGGTCGACGAGGTTGCTTGACGACGGCGGCAACGGCGGCGCGGCGGGCTGCGTGTGCGCACCACCCCCTCTCCCTCCGCTGCCGAGTCAAGGCAGCCAACATGGCTGCTGCTCGTGTAACCGATGGTTCCTTGTGATCGTGTCCAAATATACAATGCTCAGATGGATGTCGAACCGCTGAAGTCGGACGAGCAAACTGGAGTACAAGTGAGTTTCCATCCCGCGTCGGATCCGCGCTCTCTTCTTCGCGCTGAGGTCTGTGAGCGAACGGGCGACGGAGGGAAGGGGGGGTGAGCAGCTTGCGACGTTGGCCCGGAATGGCGCTTCTCTTGTTGTGAGCGAGCGGACCCGTTAGGCCTAGTTGCCCTTGAATTGGTCGTGTCGGCTCGCTCGCTGCGTAGACCGCGGTGTCTGGCGCCGGACCACCGCGGACCGCCGCGTCGGCCCCGTTTCCGTAAGTACGTGGGGCCCGCGACCGACCGGCGGGCCCGCGCCACGGTACGGACACGGGTAACCCAGCTCAACAGCTGATGCTATTTTTGACCTACTCTCCGCTTCTGATTAGTGCGACACAAACCTCTTTTTTTTCCGAGTCTTTTAAATTTTCGTTGCCCGGTTCGAAGATGGCGTTCGGTGCTAAGCTTCTCCGTTGATCGCCCTTGTTTACCTGGGGTCCCAGAGTCCCGCTTTCGAGGAGAGGGGGGCCTCTTTTTGTAGCACCCGCCGCCACGACAGAACCCCCCTCCTTCCCCTCTACCTTTTGTGGGGCACGCAGACGACGTCTCCGCTGCTGCGTATGTTATGCCGCGGCCGGACTAGGTCCGCCGAAAAGCGGCGCATTAAAACTTCTAGCCTCTTTTTCGGAGTCCGAGACGTCGCAAAACGTTCCGGGACCGCCCGCCCGGTTTCGTCGGGGGCTGCCGAAATTGATCGGTTTCTGTGACGTCGCAGGCATCGATTTTTTTTTCTTCCCCCCCTTCGTCGTTTGCCGTCAGCTGCTGCACTCTTTGAGACGGCTGGCCGGTGAGCCCGACCCCGGTTCGCGTATATTCTCGCGGTAGCGGGTTGCCCGTGGTCCGTGTGTAATCTGTAAAAAAAAAAAAAAATGTTTATTCCCCCTCAAAAAGTAGTGCCATCTAGCACAAGTGCGAGCCTGTCGTATGTTGCGCTGCCATTGGCGATTCTGAAACCGAATGCCCACCGCTTCGGCGAGATCGATTGTTCCGGATTACGTGACCGGTTTCGCTGATTTCAATGTAGTACCTCGATTCGTCCGTGGTGCTAGTAATTTAGGCTGAGCTTGTTTTTTCTTGCATTAAAGGTGTCCGGACTTTTTTTGAGGGAGCAATAATGTGTATTCAGTGCGCTTTTGAACCTTCATGCTTCGTTTGGACTAGCCATGTTTGCCTTGCTCACGTTGCTCATGTCGGTAGATTTTCATGCTGCTTTGTCATGTCCTCCCTAGCTTGTTGCTTTCTGGGGACTATAGATGACCGCGTCACAAACATGTTGGATTTGTAACCTGCACCTACCCGCTATTCTCGGCTTGCACTGATGTCGGCTCGGCGACCGTTTTGCACCACCAAATGCGGGTTTTCTCTGCGAGGACTAGCGACAGGCACCAGCATCATGTGACAACATCGTGTGCGAGTGCATAATGCCCCCCGTCCCGCCCTGCCCGCCTTCACGGTGGCGTTTAATTCCAGATGCATGTCTTATTGCTAGTAGCACTAGTGCAACTCCACGATCCGCCCATACTTGACGAGGCACAAACAAACGAATGATCTCCACGAAAAAGGTGCAGATGCCACGAGACTAGCTTTCTGACGACTGTGGCCGTGTTCCAACATTTAATAAGAGTAATATTAATAGAAGTTTGTTTTTCTTCATGTGTATGGTGGAGGGAGGCAGAGAAAAAATGCTGCGCAGATGCAATTTGACGAGTCAATCTCACCCCGGAGTAAAGGGGAGGCACTCTCGCAGGTCATATCATATGATAACTCAGCTGGAACAACGCTGGCCTCTGGTAGGTCTTCAAACACCAAGGTTTTACTCAAGTTGGCGCAACTTGACGAGTAATTCCGCTCCGGAGTAAAGATTTTTCACCCTAGAGTTGATACAGGTTACTCTCACAGGTCATGGCTAATGCAGCTAGAGCAATGCCGGACGCTGGTATGATTTGGAACACCAAGGTGCGAAGCCTTTCACTCTGGAGTGAGATTGACTGGCATCCAGCGCCGCCCTATCTGCATTACGTGTCGTGACCCATGGGAGTAACTCCGGTGTACTCTAGGGTGGAAAGCCTTCACCCTAATGCAAGATAGACTCATCGACGCAGCTCGAGTCTATCTCACTCCAGAGTGAGGACTTTGCACCTTGGCATTCGAAAACATACTGGTGTCCGGCGGTGTAGAACTACCCTAGTAAAAATGCGAGCATGTGTCTATGATCAGCCTCTGGTGTGGCGAAAGCTTCGACCACTATCAAAGTTTCCGGTCGTGCATTTTGGGGGAGGGTGTGCCGGGCACGCGTTGATGCCCTCGTCGTCTCCGGTTGCAGAAGCCAGCGTGAGATGCAAGGTGACGACAAGAGGAACGACCTGTTTTTGGGAACCGGGGTGAGTCTACCTTTTCCGGCACTTTGCTGACGTCGCCACTTCAAATGACGGTCGCCCCCTAAAGGCTGGCTCACGGGTTGAGCGCAGTAGACTGTGCGGCAACCTCTCGTAAACGCGTAGCCCCAAATTGTTCCTGATCCGCATATAATGGGTGTGTTTCAATTTCTAAAATAAAAAAAAATCTCGCAAGAAATTTTTGTTTGTTTTTGTTTTACAGGTGACACAATTAATTCCTGCAGTTCATTGGCTGAAGTCCGAAAATCGTTGCACTGCCCTTTTAAGTCCGGTGGACTTAAAAGGACGGTGCAACGCTGTTCAGGCTCGTATGTCGCATTTGTTTTAACTTCCCGAATGTAGTCTGTGGGGCAGACAGCGTCTCACTCTCGACGGGGATTATTAACGACTGTCTGTCGTCAGTGCCGAGGCAGTTAGACATGGCGGCTCATCTGTCATGTCGGGTTTCGGTTGGACTCTGCGCTTTTGGTTGGTCATCCGGTTGCCTCACAATGTTTGTAGGAAAACGGACAGGGCACGGCGGCGTGCGTTTTGTGTGAGAGCTGCTACACGAGGTGGCGCAGGGCTTCCACTCCTGCGCCAATTGTTCCATTTTGCGCCAAAAAGGTTTTTCTGCGCCATCCTGATAAAAATTCGCAAAAATTCCCGAAATTGCGCCAAACTGCTCCAAAATTGGGTGATGGGAATTGGGCGGTGTCTAGCGCCACCTCTCCTAGTCAAAATGAACTTCACTTTGGCCGAAACAAACGCAAGTCTTTCTGAAAATATGACCAAGCTTGCAGGTCTGAATGAAAAGCTACAAAAACTTTAAAGAGCAGGCTTTTGATAAGCTCATGGTGTTTGAAATAAACCAGGTGATATATGTTAGATGAGCAGTTCGATAAGCTTTTTGTGTTCGAAATAAACAAGGTGTAATAAGTTAGATGAGCCAGTTTGTCATCCATTTTATTGTGAGGGTAGTGCATGAGCAGTTCGATAAGCTTTTTGTGTTCGAAATAAACAAGGTGTAAAAAGTTAGATGAGCCAGTTTGTCATCCATTTTATTGTGAGGGTAGTGCCTCCTGGTTCCTCGCAAACTTTTTCTGAAAGGTGTTGACTTTCTCATTTTCAATGTCTTTCTGCAACCAATATATCATACTTGTGTAAAAACCTTACTAATGTAACATTTAGCAGCATCGAAACTTGTCAATCTACACCTAGGTTCTCTCAAGTACTAGACTTGGTACACAAGTGCTTAAAAGTGTTCCGAAAAATTATATTTAGGTGCTCCAGAGTGCTATAAAACTTACATTTTGGTGCTCCAAACTGCTTCAAAATTAATATTTGGGTGCTCCAAATCTGGTGTCGGCAGTAGCACCACTGGGTGGCGCAAACCTGCTCGGCGTTGGCAGTTGTAGCGAGAGAGATTCGAATGCATCCACCGCTTGCTGATAATTAGTCCATAGACTTTCCGGTCGTAACCGAGAGGTGCCAATAAACGTCCGACAACTTGCGAAAATGACCCGTCATTGTCTCGCATCGATTGTGGTCGTGGGCTTGGCGCAGTTTGTGTTGACGGGATGTAGTTTTGGGAGAGGAATGCACTCTCAAGGCTCACAAAGGTTAACAGTAGTAAATGGGTCAACCTTTTCTGGATTACCCAGAAACGAAACACACTCTCAGTCTCTGCATACAAAGCGAATGCCGAGAGCATTGGAGCCGAGGAAAGCTTCTAAACGTCGTCACTCTGCAAGAGGTGCAGTCTTGATGCACAACTCATTGGGCAACGTTTTGGGGTCCGCATTGTTCACAGCAAAAGCCAAGAACCCAGTGTTCTCGCTACTTCGACGATGGAACAAAAGGTTTTCCTCGCGGTTTGTTCTCGGCCACCAATTCCTTGGGCAGACGGTGTTCACTAGGACTCAATATGTTAAGTAAAGAAGTGATTAAGACAGTCATAAGCACGCAGAAAAACAACACTGCTTTTTTTAAACTAAAAACCTAGGGCCGAGAGGTTGAACGTCAAGCTTGCTGGCCGTCTCAGTGTTTCAGCAAAATAATTTATTTTGGGCCTCAAATTTCTAGAAATGACATAGGTCTAGCCTTGCTACAGGCAGGTGTCCTTGGTACAGTATTTTAAGAGGAACACATCGAAGGATTTTTTATTATTTGCATTGGGAATTGTAATTGCTGACTTGACTCTGGTAGTGACTTCTTTGCTACTGTTGTTTACTATAGTTTCAGAAAACAACAAATACTAACTTTGACATAAAAAAAACAACAGTCTGTAACACGTTTGTGTTTCCTCGCAAAGCAGTGTGCTAACTAGAAGAAGGAAGAGTTAGTGTGAGGTCGCTGGTCCCTTCTTGATGGAGAAGGAAGTACCGACAGTTTTCAGTTTAGGTCAGTCGTTAAAATTTAAGAAGGACCATAAAACATATTTCCTGCTTTGGCTGACGAGTCCCCTTTAATTGCATTTCCAAAGAAAGATTTTCTCGTGCCTAGGGCTGCTGACGAACATTAGGTTTTGTTTATACTCGGTGTCAGCTTTTCTGTGCAACGCTGCCAACATTGTTTGCGCTTCGGTACTCTCAAGGACACATGCACGAGCACGCGGTTTTGTTTGGCATCTCCCCTTCAGCGGTGTGAAGACTACGCTGACCTTAACACTGTCACGCAAAAGTTTTTTTTTTTTTATTTCTGAAAGCTAGCATTTTAGTGTTGCATGGCTCACGGTTACTTTCATTCTCGATTGCCGACATTCCCCATTCAAAAGGACTGTCGCACCCCCAGTCTAAATAAGCGAGAGTGTTTCCTTTTTGCTAATTGTACAAAAAAGGAACTGCTTCTGGCGAAAAGAACAAAAGAAGGGGGTTTGGAGCTTGAAAGCAGCGTACGCTCGGATACCTCGCCATAACCATAAACTGCACTTCGGTGTTACGTCCCTTCAGCCATCTCGGTGTCTAAAATCACTGTTGCCAGTCATCCAACGCTTTTAACTATAATCGCAGAACCTCCCCCTTAAACGTCAGAACACCTTGTGACGGAGCGGAACAGTGTCGGCTGAGGCTCGCGAAGTCACATCTATGAATCGTAGGTAGCAGTCGCCTGTTGTGCCCACTCGGCGGATTAAGCATCAAAATGCGGCGCCCGCAAGACAACCGGGGGAACGGAGTGTGCCGACGCTCCAGGCGGAGCTCATTCGGCACCAACATTGTCAAGACCGTATTTTCCTTCCCCCAACCGCAAATGCGACCCATCCGCTGTGCGTCTAGCAAGAGGAGTCAATGCGCTGCAAACGTTAACAGCATTGCGCAAACGACGTAGTGCGAGTCGTCCAGCTGTCGCGGTCTGAAACACTGTCGCATTTTGTTTCGGTCTGTTCTCGCTTGAGTAATAGCCTTATTTCAGTTCAGTTGCCGCATTGTCGTTGCAGCTTTGGCTACCCACGGAAGCTCGGGGAACATGAGCGGAGTTTATTTTGTTTGATGGCTGTTGTCTGCCCCGGCCGAAGCCAGGTTGTTTGCTGCCAGTTCAATTCTTTGCGATTCTGAACACAAACCGTGCTCGTTTGTTGGATTGGGGTATCCGTTTTTTTGCTCCCCATGATAATACTTCGGTTTAACCGTGTATTGTTGCAGGAGGGGTTGTTGGAAGGATGGTAGCGTTTGTAGGGTGTGCGACATCAAGATAACAAAAACGAACATATTTTTGAGTGTTTTATTGTTCAGTTTGTTATTTGTTAATAATAATAGCCAACCGAAGTTTTTCTTGGAACTCGGAAACATGACTAGAAAGTAAAATTGGCCCTTCACTGCATGGTGTACCACATGTGGCATATTCCAGTAAAGACGATATAAAATGTTACTACAATAGGTTTTTGCTTAAATCATACACAGATTTAGATGAGACAGTGTCCCTGCCAATGCCAGGCTGTTAGCTCTATCCATCCTCCGTGTGTACCAGTGGCGGCTGCATGTTGTTCCCATAAACTTCATTGCAAATATGAGACGTTCTGCTTGAGTAGTTCACTTCAAGTTACCTCTAACTGGAACTGCAGAGCTAGAACACCTGCTGAAAATTATGAGGGTTCCAGAACAATCGAGTAGTCGTAGCTCATTGGGAATAAGTGACGTGGTTCAGCAGCTGCATTACCAAAAGCTGCAACAGCTCAACAAACCCCCCCCCCCCCATCCACCTCCCCCCCAAAAAAGACTACTTCCCCCTCTGGACGGAGGCTCGACCACGATGCAGTTTGCTCAATTGCAAGGCGATATCTCTTCTGGCATACCAACAACGTGACGACACTCTGCTTCGACAAAACAGAACTCTTTCTTCCTTTTGGCGAAATCTCATGCCTTTTAAATTTTATGCTATATTTCGAACAAAAAACAACTATTCAATGAATTCACGCAAAAAAAGAAAAAATTCTTTACAGCATTTAGTCAAGATATCTGGATTTAAAATATAATTTCGTTTGAATAGAATTACCACTGCTGCGTACTGGACCATGGATCACACTAAACGGTTTTTGAAGGAAATCTCGCATTTACGAAGGAATTTTGCGCGGACGTTTTCAGCGCTGCTTCTATAGCTGCAACCTGTACAAAATTTTTATTTTTGATAAAAATAAAAATTTGGATAAAGATAAAAAAAATGTCGCTCTTTTTTTTTTTTTCTTTTTTGTCTGCTTGCTATTAAATAGTATTTGAAGGTATCTCCCTTCAATCCACTATTGTTTTCCTCCGGTAATTTAAAGCAAGATGCCACTCTGGAGTAACGCCTAGCCTCTGTCATTGTCTTGCACATAAATATCTGCGAATGTATCAGCAATCTTAGGACGAAGTTTGGGGTTTCAGGGTACCTTAAAAAGTCTTTCTTAGTGTGGAATTCAATGTCTACGACGGAGGCCACGAGCATAGAGCGTGTTCGGAAAGGCCCAATTCAAATTGTGAATGTCTGGTGCTTTGAATAATGCCTCTATTCCGGCTATAAATGTTTGCTAGAATTGTTTTTGCCTTTGTCTGATGGGAAAACTCTTCGACTTTCGCTCAAGCCTGCAAAAGGTGCAATTGAATTGGTTCTGCTCCCTAAGAAAGCTAACTTTTGAGTTGCGCTCTACTTTAGCGGGCATTTGTTAGCCGCATATTAATTTGCCGCTTTCTCGTAACCGGGTATTATATACAGTGTTTCACCGAAGGCTGAACAGATTTCTCCGGCAGACAGTACACATTGCAGGCAGATTAAAAGAGATTAATGACACAGTAGTACCTGCCTGCCAAGTGGCCTGTTTATGCTTAGCGAGGTTCACTCCGCGACACTGTTGGGGCAAACAGGCCATCACTGGTTCTCTGGTTTTCTTCCGCTTAAGCACTAGCCTAAGCGGTTAAGTTTTTACCGCCAGCACCCTTCCAAAGTGAAATGCGAAAAAGCGTCAAAGTTGCGTTTACGCTATCAGTATCGCAATGCACACGTCATACTGGGTCATTGAGTTTTCAGTTTGTTTTTCGTAATGAAGTATTTAGTTATTAAAAGTAAAGGTGTGGTTTCAAGCAGAAACTTTTTGGGCAGCATCGAAAAACAACAAATCGACCAACCTCAGTTAATATGTAATGCACTGCTCATGCACGGCGGCGAATGGGGATTCCTGTTTCGGCCGTCGATCAGCGTCCAAGGCCGACGCCGGTGATCCCAAACCGGTAAACGAATGCAAATTTGACATTCAATTTTCGAATCAGAATCAAAATAAGAGGAAGGATAGTTGGAGAAATAACGAGGAATAAAGAGGAACAGCCATTTACATGAGGCAAGTAAGTTCAATGTAGGTGAACCGATACATTCTCGTCTGCACCACTTGCCGTCCCGGCTTTCTTTCTACCATTTCTGGCAGTCGTCGGGACAGATGGGGCTCTCTGTCAGTCGGGACCACTGATCTCTATTGTAGTAGGCTAAACCACGGCCTCGGCAGCTGGGGCCGAGTGTCGCCACCATTGATTGACACAACCAAATGCATGGGACTCTATGGGAAAAACGAGAAAAAGTGCCGTTAAGCCTGTCAAATAGCATGTGTACAAACATTAAAACTGACAGCCCTCACAGTTCTTGTAAACAAACGTTTTGTGGTCGAGAGTGACTCCGCTGGGCGAGAAATGTAGCGCAGCCCAATGAGACGAGAGTTACCTAGAGTTACCGTGGAGTCGGTGTCGGTTTCGACAAGTTGGGTTTAGCAGACGACAAGCTTGAGGGCTTTGCTACTTGGAATTCGCTCGCTCCCGGAAAGCCGCTGTCAACATGGAACTTTTTCTACATTCATCAACTTTTGGGCTTCCCCAAGGCCGGTCTTATTGATGGCAAATTCTTTTGTTTACTTCACTACGAGAGAAAGTTTGACAGCTCAGCCAGAGGTTCTCCGGCACGTTTGATTTTTGGCATTTGAACACTTGAAAAATATTGATTCGGCCTCCAAACACTGGATATAATGATCGCATCACATCATAATATACTCTCCTTCAAGCACAGCACGCAAGCATCAATATTCCTACGTTTACCTGCTTCTCCCATAGACTGGCATGTATTGCCTAATGTCAAGTAATGGCCGCCGGTGGCAGCCTACTACAATAGAGATCAGTGGTCGGGACCCTCGGGTGTCCTGGGGTCGACGACGTCTGCGTTGCCTTCGAGGTTGTCTTTAAGAACTTGAGATTGGGCGAGTTGGTTATTCATGTTTGTCGACGTAGTGCACTCGAGAAACTGTCACTCAAGCATTCACACACCCAAAGAACACACAGCGCTCACTAACAACTTTGTATTTCGTGTTTAACTTCGGCTTCTACTTCTACTTCAGTTTGAGACGATTTGGAAATAGAAAAAGACGAAATACGAGTCGAAAATAACTTTGGCCTATCTGTCTTCCTGCGCCTTCTTTCGCTTCAATAGGGAGGGGCACCACTCTCGCGCTGACGTCCAGCATTGACGGCAACTTAAACAGTGACGAAAACCCGGCTTCATCACGCTGCATTCCTAAAGTGGTGTTCATATCGAGCATAATTGTACCTCCAGTATGTATTAAGGAATGCCGTAATTTCCTGGTCATAATCTGGTCCCGGCGTATATGTAGTCCACAGAAACAAATTTCAGCTGAAAAAGTTCTTTTTAGATGGGGTATTTGTACCCGGCCCATAGTCCGCACCCTGTTCATATTCTGCACTTAAAACAATACTCCTACATGGCACGCCTTGAAATATTTATGCTTTTTTAGTGCACAAAGCAGCTTGCATCATACATAAATCATTATTTACACAATGTGTCATTCACAAAGTCCGTAATATTACGTCATAATGAACAATCTTGAGGAAAAAAAAAATGATCAGAGTGTGCACCTGTAGGTGGTCCGCACCGCATAAAATTTAAGCTTTTAGACACCCGTAGTCCGTCGGCTCTAGTCTGGAAAATAAGGTAAAAAACAAATAAATGTCATTAAAAGCCCCGGATGTTTTTTTGTTGTTTTTTTTTTTTGCCTGGAAATCTGAGGGGAACTCTCTCTGAAATGGCGTCCCTCGTGCAGGGCTGGGATGCGCGGCCAGCCCCCGAGACCCGGGAGGGACCTCCACCGTCGTGGGGATCCCCCGCCTGCCGGAACTCCCAGGAAGGCTCAGGTTGGTGTGGTCCCCCCTTCTCCGGGCAGAAGAATGGAGACGGGGACTGACCCCCCTCTTCTCGCCGTCCCTTCCAACAGGAGAGGAGTCCTGGGGGGAATCCGGCGTCCCATCTGTGATACACCGCTCGGGCAGCGCAGGCAATAGTCAGGGGGCCCCACGCCAGAGGGGGCCCCCCTCCTCCTCCTGCTGGGTGAGTGGCAGACCCCTCCCCCACGAGGGTCCGGACCGACCGCCTAAGCGCGGCCGGAATTGGGGCGGACGTCCGTCTTGACACTGGACGTTTGGCTCGCACCGGTTTCATTGGGGCAAACGTCACGACCACGGTGGAAGAGATTGGTGTAGGAACAAGGCCGGGGAAACGTTTGCTCGGGTTTTGCGCGCCTCCGGTCAGGGGCCTTCGCGCAGGCGCAGTCGCGCCCCACTTGGTCTCGAATAAGGACGGCCCTGTCGCTCACTTGCGACTCCTTGGGACTGCGTGCCTTAAAACCTCCTACGACGAGAGAAAACTCTGGCGGCATCTGTCGGGGTAGCCGCAGAGCACCTTCAGTGTCCGCTCATTTTCTTTTTTTTTGACCCTCATTCTTTCTTCTTTGCTCGAGAAACTTGACAATGTTATAGACGACTACTTCTCATATGTAGTACATACGTCTGATCTTGCAAATACTGCAAAACCTTTATTCTAGTGAAGTAGAGTTCCAGATGCACTTCATAGATGGTGCCATCGTGTTCTAAGAGATTTTAGGGGGTTTTAAGGCACAAGCTCCAAAGGAGTTGCAGGTGTGTGAACCGGCCTTTGTTGTTGCGCATCTCGCGGCATTTTTTAGGAATGCGAGAGAACCTTCGACACGCTCGTTCCACCCAAGGCAGTCGTCGTTTAGACACTTCTCTGCTTCCACCGTGGTCATGACGTGCAATATCGTGGAGGGAGACCAAACCGAGACCGGGCACTTGATCGGATTTTCGCTCGCTTCTAGGTTAAGACAGTGTCTAGCCGAGCCTAGTTTGTCGCACGTTGCGCACGAGTGTCTTTTGCCTTTCGTCGTGCTTTGGCTAGGTGTGCACTGTTGGAGCTCGCTAGACGACACGCTGTCGTCGAATGTCGGAAGCTCGTGCTGGAAGCTGGACGACTGGAAGACCTCCTTGCCGTTCTTATCTTGTCGCCGGCTGTAGGTCTGTGTGGCGAGCGAGTTCGTCCGCTTCTTGCGCGGATGGTGCGTCGACGCCAGAATGCCAAGCTTTGACTGAAGGGATGGTGGGCAGACGGAAAGGATGGCTGCATTTGTCTCTAGCATACCTAGCCTCCAGTCGCAGCGAGTGAGACCGCCGTCTGCTTTGCGCACGGAGGGAGCAGCGGTGTCGGTGTCCGGTATTTGAACGCCGGCGTCATCTGCTACTCATAGGCAATGGCGGTCTTACCTGTTTGACGACTTTCAGAAATCCGCCGGTTCTTTACGAACGAGGACTAGGCCTTCGAGAAAGGGGAGAGGAAATGCGTCGAATGGTACATTGCTTTTGTGGACTAACGACTTGCAGACTCTCTGCAATGTACGAGGAACCCACGGCCGAGAAGCCGTGGGCTACTGGGCTGTTGTATACTTCAGACAAAGGAGCAAACCTCTGCGGGGGCGGAGCTTTGTCGCACGCGTGGTCTCTCCCTTTCACCGTGCCTCTGGGTTTTCCTCTTCGGTTTGAAAAGGGTGCCTGCCACCATCTATCGTTGCGGACAGCCTTTGAGACAGCAGAGACTGCCGTTTCTGCTGTGTCGACAATTCCAACGTCTTGTCGCGTCGGTGGCGGCCTTCTCTTTCGGAGTAGCAGGAACGCGCAACAGCGTGGACTGCGCGACCCATGTGCGTTTTCTCGGGCATGGGCTGCACTTGCCGATGGGAAAGGCATACCGTATTTACTCGAATGTAACGCAAGTTTTTTTTTAAATTTCCCTTGCCTAATTTGGGGGTTTCTTTAGCATAGGTGTGTTTAGCTGGCTATGACAAATCTCACAATCTTTCAGTCTTGTGCTGGCAACATCCAACCCAATCCAATCCTATTCTTGTTTGCGACGTGTTTAAGCCTTTTAATGTATAGGGTGCGGCAGCTGTACGGAGACTGGATGCGTGAAAATCGGGCTTTGGTGCTTCTGGGTAGGATAAAGTGACCAAGCGCCGCGAAGATTGCCGAGTGGGTGTCCGCCGCGTGGTGCAGCCTCCCGCACGACATGGTGGTTCGCGCATTCAAGAAGTGCTCTATATCGAATGGCCTGGATGGCCCAAAGGATGACTTCATCTGGGAGGAAGGAAGCAACAAAGAGGGCTCGACCACCGGCGACGATGGCGATGAAACCGATGGGTGAAATTCGGGGGGGGGGGGGGGGGAACGAACACTTGATCACCGATGGCGAAAGCGACGAGTGAGCAAAACTCATTTTATTTTTAGAAACTGGCAGGAGTTGGCCACTATGTGCAACAAATAAAGGTACTTTTTACTTTTTTCCCTCACTTTACTCGCGTTACAATTGTGTTCTTTTTATTTATTTATTTTTTTTTTTTTTTGCGCTGTGAAAAGTTGTTTTTTGCGTTATGATCGTGGTTGCGTTACATTCGAGTAAATATGGTATTTGCCAAGTCTCCCGTATTACCCGGGGAACTCTCGAATTTCGACCATTTCATACAGTTGTACGATTCACGTAAAAATTTCCTGGAAAATGCAAAATACCCCCCTTTCCCTTTCCCGCACTTAACCCAGGAGTTTTTGCGGTAGCAACAGACGGCAGCAATGATAGCAAGGTCCAGCTGTATCTCGCTAGTATGAGCAGTGCAATAGAAAGGTAATGACGTTATCTTCACGTAAATTCATTCGTTAATATTTCTTCTGGATTTGGTTTCTCCAAACTTGGCAGATATGGAAAGGATTTGGTGCCGTGTGTGCGCCGTCTAATAGAAATAAGTGGTGTGGAATGTGTTCTCGTAGTATTCCTTCCCATGCACAAAGGGATTGCAGAAACAGCATCCCTGACAGGCTTGTCCCCCCTCCGCAGGGCGAAGGCGCCCACGAGGGGTCGTCGGAGCAGCTGCTGGGTGCCGTGGGGGGCTCGGAGGAGGCCCCCTCGCAGCGGCGGGCACCCCCTCCCCGCCTGGGGCTCTTGGGGGGTGGGGAGAGCTCGCTCAACAACGCCGGGGCCTCGGCCGCCGGCGGCTGGGGCCCCCCTCCCGGACCCCAGCAGGGCGGCTGGGGGGCCTCGGCCCAGTGGGGGGGCGCAGCCCCCCGGGGCCCGGCCCCACCTCCCGACTACGGGGGCCCCCAGGCGTCTTCCGGGGGCGAGGGGGGCTCCCCGGCCAAGCCCCTCCCCTCCCAGTGGGGCAGCAAGGAGGCCCCCCAACAGGGTCCCCCCTCCGAGGCGCCCAAGCCCCCGCCCCCCGAGCACGTGTCGGAGCTACGCAGGGCGGCCGCCTACAGCGAGGGCTGGGGACAGACGGTGGGTGGAGCCGTTCTGGACGTCCTGCTGGATTCCGGTCTGTTTGTGACCCGTAAACGTTACGTCTGAGGGCGGACACTACCCAGAAAAAAACTTCCGAAAAATGTCCTCTTTACATCCGCTAACACCTGGAGAGTATTCCCGGAAAGTTTCATTTGTTTACAGTGCATAGTTGTTTTTTTATAAATTATTTTCAGTCCACCAATGCTAAAGAAAAGGTAGAGGTTCGAGCACTTTGAATGCATTCTTCTCCAGTCCACTTTTTGGCAAAATCTCGCCTTAATAAAACTATAGTTTCAGTATGAAACTACCGAGACTTTATATTTGTGGCTTATATGCCGATATTTTATGGAGCCGGTTACTATAAACTTAGATTTTGTATTTTCTTGTTCCTTTATTGTGATAAAATTCTAATGAAAAAAAACTTAATAAATGTAAAAAAAAGTTCCGTAAGTTTCTTTTTTTATCTCTGAAATGCATATTTTCTGAAATTTTTTTTCATAGTAACTGGCAACAGGTATGTGGTTATCAACACCATTTCACAACGATAGATTCATTGAGCTGATTCCATGCAGAGCTACGCTTTACTTCGTTGTGGGGGCACAGTACCTCATGGAATTGGTTCACAGGGCTAAAACTTTCCATGCTTGCCCTCCCCCCTATACTGCTCCAAACACCGCCTGCAAATGTCACTCCGAGTGAGTGAGCGGCTCAAAAGTTGACGTTCCCAGGTAGTGTCCCCCTTCGAGACTTTGGCTGCTCAAAATCACCACTGTGTATCATCGGGTGCAAACGAGATACGATTGGCAGACCGCGTTGCCTTCGACACGTGCCGCACTGCCCGTAGGCCCCCGGGAACTGGCGAAATGCGAGGGTGCAAAGGTACTCCGATTGCATAGGCAAGAAGCTTGCAGCGCCGAATTTTCGACAGCCCCCCCCCCCGAGGAGGCGGGCGCGGACTGGATGCGAGCGTTGCGTCCGACTGAGACTCGTGTTCAATCGGCGGGGGCGAGGTACCTCGCACCAGCACACGAGGGCGGGAGGCACCGCAGTCTGCGGAGATGCCGTTGTATCAACTATCTGTCCATCCGATGACTCCCAATCCAAACCTGTCGCCTTTTCTAGTACACTCTAGCCGTCTAGTTTTGGATCCAGGGACCATCCTTCGTAACAAATTGCTGCATCTGACATCTCCGCCCTCCTCTCCCCTCCTCATACTTTTTGAATTTAGAAAGTCCACAGGTTGGCAGGTACGATCGTGCGAGGGTCACAGTGTTACGTGGTCGTCGCAGTGTTACGCGGCGTTACGGTGCCACCCACCGAGTTCGGACAGAAAGCGCAGTTTGTTTGAACCTGCGCAGTTGCCGCTTTGTCTGCATTGGACCCAGTGTCTGAGCGAGGCAACTTGTCTGGACGTGCAGGTGATCAACCAGGAGAGTGCCTGGGACACGCCTCCGTCGCCCCAACCCGGGACCAAAGAGCCGCCTCCCGTGGCTCCGTGCCCCCCCGGGGTCGTGCCGGGGGCACCGCAGTGGAAGGCCAACACGGGCACCGAGATCTGGGAGAGCAGCGTGCGCAGCTCCAGGGGGGGCCCCAAGCAGCCCCCGCCAGCCCCCACCAGTCAGGTGGGCACTCTCGCGGGGACCGTCCGGGAGGGGACCCGTCCCAGTCGAGGAGCCCGTGGAGCTCGTAGAGAATAGGGAACTCGTAGTCAAGGGGAGGTCTCGGGGCTTCTCTCTTATTTTTTGGGCCAAGCCCAGTGCAACAGCACGAGCTTGTTTAGACTTTTGAGCTGATTTCAAGTATTCATTTTTTTTTTTTATTTAGGAGGGCACTGCTCAGGATAACTATAATCAACCAGGCTTTGTTTCCAAAATCAATGGAGAAAAAGAATTTTCTTAAGAATGTTAACATATGGTCAGATACTACAAATGTTGGAAGCACTTTTTAGATTGAACCATTATTAGTGATTTTACGACACATTAAAGTCCAGTGCTCCATGTGTGGCTACCGAGCAATAAAACATTATTTATAATGAAAATTTCCTACACCTATATTGAAAAATTTGATTCCAGCATTGCATAACTTGACCATTTAGCTAGAGTCGAATCTCGATAATTCATACTTGAGGGGGACCGAAAATTAGTTAAATAAAGCGGAGTTTTAATTACCGGCACATAGGATGGGACCTGCGCTTTGGTTTGAATTATCCGCAAGTTTGAATTAAGAGAGTTACCGAGATTCGACTGTACATCGTGCTAAAAAAGTTATCTTTCTGTTTGCCCTTGATGTTGAGATATCCTGAAAATTTGTAAGGAGTCCGAAATTTGTGTTTTGAGAAGGTTGTTTTAGCATCAGCTTCGGTGCAATTTCAGCCTGTATAGATATTATAAAGTTATATTATAGCTCAAACGTTAGTCTTCACTATAAGAGACTCGGCAGATCAAAAGAAAAATAGCTGTAGATTTCGAGATCACCATTTTCCAAAAGAAAACAACGGTTTTTTATGGATTTTTTGGCTCCAAAGATCATGTCTCCCCTTAAAGTGGCACTGACACCCCAAGGGTCGTAGTTTTTTTTTTTATTCTCTAAAACGATGCACGTTGTAGTCATAGACACGCCAAAAAAAACGCATAACAAAAAAAAAATTACGCGCGCCAGCGCGTAATTTTTTCCTCTGCCGCTCCTCGCTTCTTTTGATTCGTGACGTCAAAAGTCGTGAAATTTAGGAGCTTTGTAGGCAACATTTCTGTAACATTTAATAACGGCAATCGTAAAACATGATTTTTAACGCAATTGCGAACGCACTACGGCCCTTCTTTTTGAAATATTAAAAATCTGAGTCCGCTGTGGTGCCGTCTCCTGGATTTGTATCCTCCCTCAGAAAACAGGCGACACGGCTCAAAACAGTTTTTTTTTTTTTGGTCCGTCGGCGCTCGCTCCTTTCTTCCTTGCTTTTGGTCGCGATGGCAACAGCACGGAGTCGTGAAAGAAAGTGGACTCTCAGGACTCCGCAATATTTGACGTCAACGCACCGGTGCAGATTGCGTGGGAACTTTGAATTCGGCATTTGGAAATTGTTTTTTTACTTCACAAATACTGAATTTCCAAGTTTTGAATTTTGAGGGTAATGTCCCGGAATCGTTTTCAATCGTTTCGGATAATAAAAAAAAATATTAAGATGTGTTAGTGCCCCTTTAAGGGTTAAAAGAGTGCTTGAAGTGGGAAAACACTCGGGGAAATTTGGGAAACCGACGAGGGAGTCTGGAGATCTTAGGAATCCAGTTTGAGAAGCAGCGCTCTGGGGGACCCTCGAACCTTGCGAGAACACGGATGCCAAGCCCTCCTGTCCCCCACAGGGCCAGCAGGCGGCGACACAGCCCTGGGGACCCCACACCCCCACCAGCCACATAGGGGGAACATGGGGCGAGGACGACGAGTCGCCCGGCAACAACAACAACGGCAACGGCAACATGTGGACGGGGGTGCCCCGCACCCCGCAGGCCCCCGAGCCCCCGGCGCCCTCGTGGGGGGACAACGGCAACAACCGTCTCGAGAAGCAGTGGGGTGGACCCTCCCCCAGCTGGGGGGGCCCCGACCCGGAAGGGGGCCGGCCGTGGGGCGGCGGCAATCGCCATGGGGCGGACGAGGGCTCGTGGGGGGGCCCCGGGGGCCCCAAGGGGGTCGGCACGTGGTCCCCCGTGGGGCCGCCGCCCCCCAACCCGGGCAAGCGGGGCGGCGAGCCGTCGGGCTGGGAGGAGCCGTCGCCGCCCCCGTGCCGGCGGCCCCCCGTGACGCACTACGACGACGGGACGGCGGTGTGGGGCAACCCGACGCGTCAGGGCAAGGTGTCCCACTGGAAGGACATGCCGTCGGTGAAGCCCATCAGCGGGGCGCCCCCGGGCATGCTGCGGGTGCCCAAGGACGGGGTGTGGGGGGGCCCCAAGGGGCGGCCCTGGCCGGACTGGGACGAGCACAAGGGTGCCTGGGACCAAGGGTACTGGGGGGCCAAGCCCAAGGGGCCCCCCAGCTGGGCAGAGGGCCAGATCGACACCAGCACCTGGGGGGGCCCGTCCAAGCAGGGGGGAAAGCCGCTCACCAAGGACCTCATCTATGCAAGCAAGCAGTTCCGGCTCCTCTCGGAGATGGGCTTCAAGGTAATTCCTGATCTGTCTCTTTTGACCACCATGTTCAGGCACCAATGCGACGGAGCAACAGCTTTGGGTATCCTACTCCGTTTCACAAAACTCGGCGAACTGTGGAGGCTGCGGCTTCCGAGACCCAATAAACCCTCCATGGTCGAGGCCACGGAGGCCTCGTTGCCTCCACAGCAACAGCGCCGTCCGCGACAAGAAGTGGTTCTAGCTTTTTTTCTCTTTTAACGGCAATTAAACTTGCGGGATTCCATCTTTATGGAGAATATTATAAAATAAGGAATAAATATTGACAAATTTATGACCCTCAATCTAAACCAAGAAAGTGTCTGCACATCATCTGCCCCCGATTTTTTTCTCGTTGTAGGGCCGTGGCCGTTGGCGATGGCAGCCTTGTAATCGATCGCTTCCGCTCATAACATGGCACTGGCATTGGCATCCACACAAATTCGCGGTTAAAATGGGCGTATGTTCGTCTCGTGAACTGTTCCCGAGGAGCTTGTGGCTCTAGCAGACAGCCATGTTGCAGCGGTGGACGTTAGTCTGAAGTTGGTTGGTTTTGTAGCAGACGACAGCCGGTTCTTTGGCGCATTGACACGCAAGGTCCCCTTGACGCGTCGTCACGTGCCTCGCTCCGAAGCTCTTATTGGGTCGCGGGGGCCGTAGCCTCCAAGGTTCGCCGAGTCATCGTGAGATGGGCTATAGTCTCGTGGAGAGCGTGGCCAGAAAATGGTTAGCAGACGGCGTGCGGGTCACTAAAGGCTCGCATCACTGAGACCCCCGTGCGGCTCGAGGTCTACGCTTGTTTGGTTCGGGGAGCTAGTCATTGCAGGTCACGTTTTAAGAGCACACTGCCGTCGGATGTCGGCATGGGTCGTTGAGAAACCGAAGTGCTTGTAACACTGTCGTCGACCCCCACCCCACCCTCAGGTGCCTGACGCCTTCGCCATTCTTTGCAGAAGGAAGACGTGGAGAATGCGCTGCGAATGAACTGCATGAACCTCGAGGATACGCTGAGTAAGTGGAAGTTCCAGATCCGGCCCGCGGGCACACCAGGGGCTGGAGGGTTCGTCTGCCGTCGACACAGTACCGGGAACGCGTCTTTGATTGGCGCGCTTAGCGTCCCGTCCTGCCCGCGCGTCAGAGGCGGCGACGAACGACGTCGCGGGAGTCGGAACGTCGGGTTGATGGACGTTGCGATCCCGGCCTTTGTCTGCAGAAATCCCGGCTTAAAAGGAATGCACGCGTTTTTTGTCGTCGAGCTGGAGAGTGGCGTGTGGCAGAACGGGCGTCTGCCACATACTCCCAAGCACGGATCGCAGCCGGTAATGGCACGACGCGTTTTTGAAGTCTGGCGGAAACCGAGGAACCGTTTTTTGGGACACTGTTTTTTGGGACGCGGTAAACGGGCCGATCAAAGAGGCGTTCCGGGCGCCGTGCTGCCACTTTGTGGTGCCTGACGCTTTCCGCGCGCACTCGCAGTGGACCTGCAGGCCATGGCCAGGGCCGGCGGCGTGCCCGACTCCGGGCTGCTGGACGGTTCGGACTGCGGAGGTCGAGGCGGCCCCAAGATGCGGGGGGACGACGGGGGGCCGGACCCCCACGGCCCCCACGGGGAGCCCCCGTTCCCGGGCTTCCACGGCGGCTCGGGCTTCCAGGGGCTGCCCGTGTTCGGGGCGGGCTACGGCGCCGCCCAGGGGCAGGGCTTCAAGCCGCCTCCCGTCAAGGTGAGGGGACTTTTGGGGTCCTTCGTCGGGGAGGGGAAGAAGTGGCACGACGGGGGTGGTGAGAGTGAAGACGGGCGCAGAACACAGTAAATCACGAACACCGGAGGTCACGAGAGAAAGAACGAGAAAGAGAGCGGTTGATAAGTTGGGTGCGTTTATTTTGCTGCAACGAGGGGGGCTCAACGGCCTCCCGAGCGAGACGAGGCCGAAAAATACTCTACATTCAGGTCTTACAAAAAATATTGTCCCTATATATATATATATAAAAGTGTCATCAGTAATGTCAAGCCCGAAGGAACCACTAACGTCTCTGTCCGTGCCCCGCCGTTCGAGGCGTCCGAAATGCGTGGGACCTTTTTCTTCAGGTCATTATACTAACTCTACGGCGCGACGCCAAAGAGTTGACGGTGCAAACCCCCTCGCCTCCAAAGGCGCTTCGTTAAACTCCAACGCAGCACTCGCGTGGAATGCGTTTTGGTCAGAGCACAGTCCGAATGCCGGCGGAGCGCTAGCGTCCTGTGTGCGCTCGTGGTGCACGACTAACTCAAGGCGGCCGCACATAATCTATGCATCATTTCGAAATTTTGAAAAGGGTTTATCGCAGAAATTGGGGGCACTCTTTCGAAGCCGTCCGGTGTGCAGAACACATAGGCGGCATAACGACGCGGCACGCCGCACTGCGTCGCGCGACGGGACGTCGGGCCACCCGGTGCGAGCCGACGCGCGCCGTGTGATTGTGCGATGTTGCCTATAGTGGCGTAGCTCTAGATCAGATAGGATATCGACCCGCTAAATTCGGCTGGTGGCGTCGGTGCCACGTCGCCTCTGTTACTGCGACGGTGATGCAATGCAAGTTCCAGCTTTGTTTCCGTTAAAATGCCTTCCGCTTTAGTTACCAGCACGGACTCTGAGCGTTGATGTTCGACCCGGCCGTGCGGCTGAGACGAATGATTGCTGCGCAAGTATGCGAAAGAACGCAAATTGGATGCCAACGTTGCGTCGATGTTCGGCCGGTCCTTGTGTCCAATTCACTGCGTCTGATGGTGACGACGTTCCGCGGTGGAAGAGGAGGTTGTTTGCTGGCCTTCGTTGTTCTAGGTAGTGTTAATTCAGGCCACGAGTTCAAGAAGGTTGACTGCTCGATTTTCTCCAGTCTTCTTTGTATACGACTGGCGCTCGGAGATAAAAAAAGAGTGCACATCTCGCGCGTTGCGGACGACTGGGATTGCGTTAAACCTTGTTACGCGGTGGAAACGAGAATGATGCTTTGCTAACGCTGCTGCGTGCATTGGCAGGGCTCAAACCAGGGCGGCCTGCTGAACAGCGGCGGTCTAGGAGGGCAGAACTCTAGTCTGACGGTTGGCAACAGCATCAGCAGCCTGAGCCCGGCGCTGGTGCAGAAGATTTTGCAGCAGCAGCACTTCCCTCCTGTGAGTAGCTTCGCAGCATTTCTGGGGAGGGGGGGTGGGGGGGGGGGGGGGATTTTTGCTGCGTTCGATTCACCCACACTTTGTGCACCGGTTGCACCGCCATATTCGATTTGCGAGTGCAGTTTATCTGAAAACAGAACCGGAAGTACATTGTCCTGCACTTTTCTGTAATGGGCTACACTTCTGCACTAGTGCAGGCTAAAGCAGGTAAATCCACTGTTCCAATCTATGAGTCCCTATAAGTGGCCATTTCTACGAGAAACCGTGTACGCAAGTCTCACATCCGTATGTCGCACTTGCACGTTCGGCACGGCTAAACTGCATCGATAAGCCCGCACGTGTATATCGCGATTGCGATAAAGCGCAAGCGGGAGACAGTTTCAATATCCTCTCCAGGAAATCTAAGGAGAAACATAACCCCTGTGGCAGATTTGCTCAGTCAAGGTAAATGGTATCGGTGAAAAAAATGCATACAAGTATTCCACAAAATGCACCAATGGAAAAAAAAAAAAGAAAGAAACCTAGACTTATACGCTGGAGTTAGGGTAATATTTGCGAAAACCCAACTTTCGAGACTTTTAAAATATTACAAAGAATTTAGCCCACGAACAAGTCGGCTCACGGTAACATACGTCTATAGCCTGTCGGTCTAAAATGCGCGATTTTGCCCCCTCGATATTGCAGAAATATGAAGCCCGCGAAAATAAAGTTGTTTACTGTATTCCGCATTTATTCAATTTCTAACGCGCACCCAATTTTTATAATAACGTTGTGTGTACGTTTGTACGGCCAGAAGTTGTTCGTCCTCAACATGCGTCTGGCGTGTCAGCTGTAGATCGTGCAGTGCAACTGCTAGCCTGGGTTCTTTATTGTCCAGATCGAAACGGACTGGAAAATTTCTTTAATGATCATCGTGGGGAGATTGACGTTACGCGAGTCGGTGTTCTGCTATGCAAGGTCACGTGACGCAATCACGTCATGTTGCGTGACTGACATCATGCGGTCAGACCAAGGCCAGCAAGAAAGGCCTGCGGCAAGTTCGCACGTAGAGCTCTCGTTTAAAAAAAAAAATGTACGCAAAGGAAAAAGGCAATTCTTTTTTTTAAAACGGCCTGGATAGAAAAAGGATGTCAAAATAAATTTACAACGAAAGAAAAAGATTTAGAGTTATATTTATGGCTTGAAACGAATTTGTAGTTTTGTCTGCGGAAGAAGGAAAAAGACGCGTTTACTCGTTTCCTTCTTTTCGTGCCGTGTCTGGACGACTCTGTTGCCGGCTTGCCCCCTCTTTTCTGTTTGACTGGCTAGATTTAGTCAAATTTGTTTGCTGCGCTTGCAACCCGGGACGTCTGTTGTTTCAGCAGGGAGGCGGAGGAGGGGCCATGGGGACTCGGCTGCCCAACGTCCCCTCTGCGGCGCAGCTTCGGCTGCTCGTTCAGCAGATCCAGATGGCCGTGCACGCGGGACACCTCAACCCGCAGGTGAGTAGGGCAAGACTCTTGCGGGAGTGGCCTTAATTGTATAAAGTAGAAAACGGGACATTGGGGAATGGAGGGTGTAAAATAGGGACACTTTTTTATATGTCCCATCCTCCTTGGAAAGCGCTCTCAGTTGTAGTTTATGGGAGGCAGTGTTTTTGCGGCATATTTATTTGGATAAAATTACACCTGCAGTGAGTAAAACTTGCTCAGTGCCGATTTCGCATGCATGTTCCCAAGGAATGGCAAAACGAGGCTTCGTGGATACGAAATGACGGGATGGCACAAATGCGGCTAAAAAACGGGAACGCGGTGACTGGAGGCCCTATCCTGGGCGGAAGGGGGGAGAGAGAGGAGGAGGGACGAAGGGACATGTTGGATGCAGCCGAAATTACCGTTGTCACTACACCGACACTTTATGAAATGCATTAGCATCTAACGAGGGGGTTCTGGCCTGGGCGCAGCGAGTCATTGGAAGGGTGCTGGAAGGCTCTTCCCTCTCGCAGGAGGGAAGGTGGAATGACGACGGAGCGAAAAAGCACGGCGGTAACCGCGCGTCAACCTCGTGAAACCGGTCCGTTCCATACCATGACCCTCGGAACATGGCTGGTGCATGCACCACAACAGTAAATGCTAGTGTGAAAAAATTGTATGGCAAAATACTGGGCAATCGCGTTGCATACGGGAAATGCGTGACGTGTGGTCACCTGACAACAATTTCCCCGCCAAATTTAGCGGGGAAACTGAATTGGTGTGCAGGTCTGCGACGTCCCATAATGCAAGGTGCACGGCACCTTGCATTATGATCCCCATAATGCATTATGATCCCCATATGCATTCACGAAATCCGGGGGATCCTACCGTAAAGTCCCGAAAAAGAAAAGTTGAAAAAATGCTATTTTTTTTAGACCATGCGTTTTGTGAAACTCGTTATCGCACGGCGAGAGGCAATGAAGCAGAGACGACCATACTTCCCAGTCAGCAACATTCGCTTATATCCCGCCATAGCCAAGGCCATCATCGATCCGAACACCACGGTTCCTAGGAGTCTTTCTTTGTTTAAAAGAAAATAGTAAATCGAGCCAAAAATAGGATGGGGTTACCTTTTGGGGGTGTGGCATCTCGGGATTTTACGGTAGCCAAAAAACGTTTCACATTAGAAAAGAACAAGAAAAAAAATATTCGGGAAGGGTCTCGAAGCATTTCGGAATTGTTTTCAAAAAAGATTGCAAACCAGGAAAAAGATGCGAAAGGATGATGTTTTGCATAGCCTTTGACGAGGCCGGAGTTGGTGTCTGTCGTGTTCCTCAAAAATGAAAGCCGTTTACAACTCCCTGTAACGCCGAATTTAGAGCGCAGCTCTTGAGGAGTAGGGGAAGGCAAGGGGGGGGGTAACGTGACCTTACGGTTACGCCGACGGCGACACTGACGCCGCTCAAGCCGGAAACGAGCGCCTAAAAGCTTCGCTCTTAAAACGCGACTCTGCATGCGACGGTTGGATGGACACGGGGTAGTAGAACCGGCGAGCGCTCACCGTTCAACACGAGCCGGTCCCCTCCGCCCCCAGATCCTGAACCAGCCGCTGGCGCCCCAGACCCTGCAGCTTCTCTACCAGCTGCTGCAGCAGATCAAGGTGCTGCACGCCCTGCAGCAGCAGCAGCAGGTGCTGCATGCCAAGGGGCCCCCGGGGCAGCCGCCCCCGCTGCAGCTCAACGTGCAGCTCACCCAGACCAAGCAGCGCATCCTCAACCTGCAGAACCAGATCGCCGCCCAGCAGGCGCTCTTCCTCAAGCAGCAGCTGCCCGCACCCCCGCAGCAGCAGGAGCCCTTCCCCAAGCAGGAGCCCCTGCACGCGGACTTCCGAGACCTGAACCTCAAGGTAGGCCGGCCTCGCTGCACCTTCGGCTCCCTGCGCATCGCATTGTCGTAGCGCGACGCCCCGAAAACGCGAGGCGCTTAGAGTCTGACGTCCCGACCGTGTCTGCGTGCAGTGCGCGACGTTGACGTGCCGCGTCCCACGCTGCCTGTCCGGGCTGTGGGCATGACGGCTGTTGTTCGGCTTCACGAAGCTGCGCTCGCACTGCCTCGGTAATCTTAGCCGGCGGTCCGGAGGGTGGGCGTACGGTGCATCCCGATCTGGTGGCCCGGCACGGCTGATGTAAAGACGGGACATGTTCTGTCTCCCCGTTCTATTCTTGCGTTTTATCTCCGCGTCAGCACGGGTTAGAACGTGTTCCATCTCTATGTCTTCGTGGTCGGTGTGCACGAACTCCGCCGGCGGATTGACTGTAGAGGGCCCGGCTTTCGCCAACCAGACTGCAGAGAGTTTGCTGCGGCAGTAGTCGGGGGTGGCAGCCCCAGCTTTTCCTTTCATGTTGGAATGGCGGCAAGCAAAGGCTTGAGTCGTTTGCAACGTTGCGACATCCGTGGATGTGAGCGTCGGCCGAGAACGCCGCAGTTACAGCGTCCCCTCCCGCAGGAGGCGGCGTCCCAGTCCCGCCTGACCCAGTGGAAGCTGCCGGCCTCCCTGGACCAGGAGGACAAGCCGCCGCAGCAGAATGGCGCCCCCGGGGGCGGGGACTTCAGCCGGGCCCCGGGGCCCTCCAAGGGCGCCCTGCACCCGCTCCTGGGGCCCCCCGACGGGCCCTGGGCCCAAGGGGGTGGCGGTGGTGCGCCCCGGGGCCAGGACGGCTGGCCCGAGTCGTCGCGCCCTTCCAACAGCCCCCCCGAGGCCAAGGAGGCGTCCTCGGCCTACAGCCTGGGAGACCTGGTGGCGGAGTTCGAGCCGGGCAAGCCCTGGAAGGGGGCATCGTCCATGAAGAGCGCCGAGGACGACCCCCACCTGACCCCCGGCAGCGTGGTGCGCTCCCCACTCTCCCTCAACACCATCAAGGACTCGGAGCTGTTTGGGGGCGGCTGGAAGCAGAGTCCGCCGGCGACGGAGGGCTCGCTCGCGGCCTCCCTGGCGTCTCTGACGTCGAGCACGTGGGCCTTTACGCCGGCCATGCACACGTACGTGGACCCCTTTGGTCTGCGCAGAGTTTGGACGTGTTGCGGGGCTGGGTTTGACGAGGAAAACGATGCTCGACAGACAGACGGACGGGTTGTGGGAGTATTTGCCAGCAACCATAGCCGCGTGCGCAGCTGCTGGGCGCGTCCTGGCGGCAAGCGCCTGCAGTTCTTTTGAATTGTGCATTCCGCAACGTCGAGATCGCTAGTTTTGGCAGGCTGTTATTGTGAGCTCGTTTTGAGCGTGCGCTCTGAACTTCACCCTTAAATATGGCGTCGCGTGAATGCGACCTGGATGCATCACCAAGTGCCGTGGCTCTAATCCGGCCGAGGTGCCTGCAACCCGACGGACCCCGTTGCGGCAAAGGTGCAATAGGTCGTGTGACCGAGCTTTTGGTTGCACATCAAAAGATCTCGGGTGCTCAAAATTACTCCTCAGTCCTCCATGGGGCATTCCAAGTTTGACGCGTAAAACCGCCAGATTTGATTTGATGACTTTACGCGAGACATTGCGCAACAGCCTGGCTTGCAGTCTCTCCGTGCTCCCGACATTAACACGAGCGATTGCAAGCCTGCTAATGGTGAATTTGCATGCACTTAGTTGAGGCTTGCAGGTGTGTTTCTGTTTGTCAATGTAGAGGCGCGTGAGACAGTCGCGACGTTGGGGGGAAAGCAGCATCAGACGGGGTGTCGACGTTGTGCGCAGGGGTTCGTCTTCGGCCAAGGGCAACAAGGGAGGGAGCTGGGGCTCCATGGGTTCTGAGCAGCAGATGCCCAGCTCGGACCCCTGGGGGGCACCCAAGACGAGGGGACCCCCGCCCGGACTGTCCTCTTCGGGCACCCAAGGTACCGTCCCGACACCCCCCACCTTTCTTCTTCCGACGCGCTTTATCCTTGGGCTGACGACCGTTTCCTCTTTCACAGGCTGGGACCAGAGCAGCTGCACTTTCCTGGTGCTCAAGAATCTGACACCTCAGGTGGGGCCCTCGCGCGTGCCTTTTTCGTCTACCCTCGCCGCCCCACTCGAGTACGCCGCTTGCGGACCACGACCGCGGCGCTTCTCGGCTTGGAGACAGGCTCGGGTGTCGTCGACGCTTGTCTGAGGCTCCAGCGTGCCGCGGTTGCTGTGGGACGCACTGGGTTGGCTGCTCAGCTCTGGGCGGAAATTTTGCCCTTCGATAGTGAAACTCTCGTGCCGTCCGAGGGGTGTGCACCGCCTCGCTGGTCCTGGTCGCCGGTCTGGAGAGGGGACGCACGACGCATTTTCGTCCTGTGGTCCGGCACAGAGATGGATCTCGGGTGGCCACCACTCGGGTGGCCACCACTCGTTGCGTCCGGTGGCCAAAAGGGGCCGCTTTGTATAGGCCTAAGCTCCAAACAATTGGTGTAAAGGGCTGTTTTTTTTTTTTGTTTTTTCAAGGCGTTTTTAGGTGCGTCATGTCAGAGTATACAGTCTTCTAGCAACGATGCGTACGAGCCCTCACTTCCTTAATGTTTTGAGACGCCTCCAAGGAAGTGTCCGACAGCTGTCCTCTTGCACGCTCGGTGCACGCTGCGGTTGCTTGCTGAAGCGGCCGGCACTCGTCGCTCATGCATCCGGCTCTCGTTGCAGATTGACGGGTCCACGCTCAAGACGCTGTGCATGCAGCACGGGCCCCTGCAGCTGTTCCACCTGTTCCTGAAGCACGGGCTGGCCCTGGCCCAGTACTCTAGCCGCGAGGAGGCGGCCAAGGCCCAGTCGGCCCTGCACAACTGCATTCTCTCCAACACCACCATGCTGGCCTACATCCCGTCGGAGGCCGAGGTGGCCCAGTTCCTGCAGCTGGCGCAGGGGACCCAGCAGGGGCCCCCCTGCTGGGCCCCCGGGGGGGGCGGCGGCGGCCCCTCCTTCCACCGCTTCCCCTACGGCTCCCGCCCCAAGGCCCCCGAAGCCCCCTGGAACCCGGCCTCCACGGCGGCCCCACCCACCTCGTCGTCGTCGGGCGCCTCCCACCTCTGGTCGTTCCCCGGCGCGGGGGGGGGCCTCTGGGCCGCGCCTCAGGCCCCCCAGGGGCCCCAGGGGGGCGACGACCACCCCGGTGGGCAGCAGTCTTCGCTCAACTCCTTCCTGCCCGGCGACCTGCTCAGCGGGGAGTCGATGTGAGTGCGCCCCGGACGACGCGGGAGGAGTGCACTTCCGGCGGGCCCTTTTTCTTTCGACCCCCTTCCCCCACTGTGATAGCCGCGTTGACCCCCTCCCCCCCGCCCCGCCGTTCCGCGATCCCCGCCACGCGCTCGTCCCCGGGAGGCCTTTGGCGGACCCGAGTGCGTGTTGTGGTCCGCCCCCTCCTCCATTTGCCAAAACGATTCTCTCGGAGTCAATCAAGAAAGAAGAGTATATACACGACAAACAACACACAAACGTTATTATATATATATTGAGATACCGCGTACCGTGTCTATCGACCACCTTTTACACCGTCAGGCCGTGCGACGCCGCCACTTCCCCCCCCCCCCCCCCCTCCCCCCCCTTGCCTTGTCCCGGCTTGCACAAAGAAATGACGACTGCCAAAGTGTGATACAGCCCGCCTCCCAGTTCCCAGTCTTCTATCTGTCCCTCTTGCCGCGCTGGTGGTAGTCACATGACTTTCTCGTCTCTCTCTCGTGTTCCGAGGTGCGTTAAACGGGCCGGCGGTGGATTGGGGTGGGGGGAGGGGCCACGGGAAGAGGGGAGAGGGGGGTGCGAGGTGGGGGAGGGGGCGCGGCAACATATCGGGACGTGCAGAGCACAATCCAAGCCCGCGGATCCTTGCAATAAGGGGCAAAGTAGCAACCTCCCGTCCTCGGCTCATGCATTTTTCGGCCTCCCCCCTTCCCCCTCGCCCTCTTTGGCGGCACATATCGGCGGACTTTTTTTTTTTATGTTTTCTTTGCACTGGCGGTTTGGCTCAATCCCTCGATCGGAGGGAGGGGGGAGATGCGTTCCGGCGTGGCAATCTATGCAGTGTCTGTGCAATACGTGGTCCCCCTCCGATAAATCCCGCCCTCCCCCCACCTTCTCGCCGGCTCAGCATTTTTGGTTTTTCGCCGGCGTGCGACCCACCCCCCTCTTGCCTCCCCCCTCTCGCGTTGTCGGTGTGGGTCGATGGGGGGGGGGGGGGGGGGGGTACTTACAGACGCTCTCGCAAGATCCAAAGGTTGCTGCTCTTCCCTCTCTGAAGCAACGATCAAACATCGCCCGTTCCGTACGTTGTGGCAGCTTTCGTCTTTCGCCGTTGTCTCTATCTCACTCCCATTGTTTATAAAAGAGAAAACGGGCGGGCGTGCGAGCGCGTGTTCCGCAGCTGTGCCATTTCCGGCGAAGGGGGGGGGGGGCTGTCCCCCCCCCTCCTCCCCCCCCTCCCCACCTTCCCGTTTGTGGGCCCCTCCCATGTCTCGTGGAGCGACTGCGGTGCTAACGCCCGCGGCTGGGGACTGCGGGGGGACGGCGATTCTGACTGCGACGGTGTGTGTTCCCCGTCTGTTTCTCTCACCAGAAGGTGGAACAAGGATTTGGGGGTCTGTTTGGGGAAGGGTGGGGAATACAAGTGCATTATTTCATGTCTCGGGGGGGGAAGGGGGAGGGGGGGCGGGTCGGGAAAGGGATCGCTCGGTCTCTCAACCTTAAAGCACCTAATACTCTAGTGGAGACCCGTGTGCGTGTGTGCATATTTTTTCTCTCGTTTTTATTGCGCCTGTACAGTGTTGTCGCGTGTGTTTTGTGCGTGTGCGTGTGATATCGTCCAGGGAACTTAGTGTTGCGTCGTCGCGTAGAGAGGATTTTTTTTTCTTTTTCGTCTTTTTCCCCTCCCCCAGAACGACTGCCTGCTCAAAGGTGGGGGGGAATTCGGGGGGGTGCGCCTTTTTTTTTTTCGTTGCGGGGGTTGAGTCCGGCAAGCAGTCAAAGTAGAGGGGGCTGTGTTTGTTTGCCGCCGCCGTGTGTGCGCGCGTACGCGCACGCCCAGAAAAGAAAAAAAAAAAAAGAGAATGGTGCCAGTGTGGAAAGGGGGTGGCCCCAGTTGTGTAACAAAGTTGAGGGGACCGCCCTCTGTACTGGAAGAAGTCGTCGTCGCCGAATCCCACCAGCGGCGACAAATATATCCTGGTTGGGGGTGGGGGGGGGGGGGTTTGGTTCCTCCTGCACGCCAAAGTTGGTGCTTCCGACGTCTGGGCGCTCGCTGCCCATCGCATTCCATTTTGTGTGGCCCGCAGGAGGGCTCTACTACTGTAGGGTTGGGGTATGGGGTGGGGGGAGGGAGGAGGAGCATTGCCACAATTCCCACAAGGCGCGCGTCTGCGCGGTCGTCGGCCCCGTGGGACGGTCAGAAGCGGGTTGTCACACAGCCAGGGGAGGTGCGGGGAAGGGAAGGGGGTGTAGGTGGCAAGGACAACAATTGTTTCTTCTCTGTGCCTTACAAAGACGGAGGCACTTCCACGTGGCACAGCAAAACAAGGGAGGGGGAGGGAGGGGGGCAATCTTCCCACGTGTTCTTTTGTCTCTTTTTTTTTTTTTGCACTCGACGGACATTGAGGAGGTGCTGTTGCTGCCGCGTGAAAAACCTAGATGTGATCTTTCCCTGGTCCAAGCGTCTCTTGCCGCCACTCAGCCTTGTTCCCCCGGCTTGAAGCAGTTTCGACGGGAAAGGGGAGGGGGTAGCTCCGTTGCGCGTCTTTCCTAAGAATGCTAGCAATGCCAAATGATCAAAAGCATGAACAAAGCGCCGAATTCCGAACCGGCCGGCTGGGGACGGTGATGCCTCTGCGCAGTGCCGCCGCCCCTCCCGGGGGGAAACTCGCAGCACGTTCTTGGCTCCTTGGATTACAGGCATTTATGGCTGGGACTCACTCGTGGGGGAAATGGGGGGGGGGGGGGGGTACCGTTGCACATCTTGGGGACTCGGTGTAGCGTTCGACCGGCGAGCCAAATTCCGAGACTACCTCCACCAGAGTGTTAGTGACGCCGCCGCTGCTGTGCTGCGTTTCTGCTAACATTTACACCTGAAGAATAATCAACTCTCTCTGTCTGTCATCTCTCTCATCAAAGCGAGCTCCGTTTGTGGCCTGAATCTTGCGAACTACAATGAGTTGTCCCACTTAGCAATCCCTCCGTCTAGGAGTACGTCCAGGTGATTTTTCCGAAAGTGTTCAACGATGGATTTTTTATTTTTTGTTTCGCCGCACCGATCGTGTTGTTGTCGTGCGGGGAAGTTTCGGGTTGGGAGGGGGGGAGGGGTAAAGTGCGTCGTGTCGCTGCCCCGCGCTGCCGTTTGACGACGCCACCGCCACGCGCCATGACGAAGAAGAGACGATGCGAGACGTGCCTGTGCTACTTTCTCGTTTTTTTTTTTCCTCGTCGTTTTTGCGCTCGTTGATGTGGCTCAAGTGCAGGGGCGGGCCGGCCAGTAGTCGGGCCGGCTGGTGATCTCAAAGTAGCCTTGGGGGGGGGGGGGGCCTCCCCCCCCTGCCCCCCTCTCATGTCCCGCCCCTCTCCCCTCCCCCCTTGCAAGCAGGCGGACAATCAGGGGCTCCCCCCCGGACGTGCCAAAGCAGGAACGCCTAGTCAAAACGGGGTCGCGGACCCCCGGAGCGGGGTTCGAGCCCCGTTCCCCGGTGTGTGAAAATTGGTAGCCTGCCAGACGGGCCCTTACTTAAAAATACATGGGGCCTAACGAGAAAAAAAAAAGAGTGGGGGGTGCAAGAGGGGGGCAGGGCAGATGGGGGGGCCTTTGCTGACGAAATGTGCGGCCAATGTGATGATGATGACCGGGGGGGAGGGGGGGGGGGGGGGTTATTAGACGACGAAACTAGTATTCCTATCGCCGCGACAATTGTGTGAGTGTTCATCCGTGTTTTTTTTTTGTTTTTTTTCTCTGTTCTCGTGTCTGAGTTGCTCAGGGTTTCCAAAGATGTGATTTCGGCGGCTAATTTATTCGAGGGGGTTGGGGCACCCCTCCCCCCCCCCTCCCTCCCTCTTGAGAGGGCGAACAAAGTGCGGACCCCCCCTGCATTCCAAGCCGGACTCTCCTCCGAAGGTGCAATGTGCGTGTGCCCAAGGGACTCTGTGTGTGTGCGTGTGCGTGTCCTGTCCGAAGTCTATATAGTTTTGTAGCACCAGTTGCGTCGGTCCCAAGCACAGACTCATATCAGCGGCTGCGCTGAGGTCCATGCAATGCAAGGAGCGGCCCCCGCCATGCAACTGTACACCCCCTCCCCCCACACACACACAAAAAGAATATTGACGATGTATAATCTCAGGTTGTGTTTCCTCCTTGTGTTTTAAAGAAAAGATTTTGGGGACATCTCTCACTTGTGGTGACAACAACAACAACAATTACACCAAGTGTGCATTTCCAAGTCCTCTGTGTTGTTGTTTTTTCGGTTTTTGAGTGTCGTGTTTCCAATCGGGGGGCGGGGGTCGTGGGGTCGGACGGACGGGGGGTGGCCTCCCCTTTTTTGCTCCCCCCCCCCGACGTGCCCCCCTCCCCCTTCCTCCAACAACACTACTACTACTATTTGCTGCTGTTCATGCGCGACAAAAAGGGTATGTTTGGCGACACGGAGCCCACTTGTGATTCAGACTGCTAGTTCAAACTGGGGTCCCCCTGTCCGCGGGGCTCCGCCCACCCCAATGCCGTTGCCGCTGCTGTTTCGCTGCTGCTCTTTTTGGGGATCCGTGTTCGATCGAAGCTGTCGCGATGTGGAGAAACTTGCTTATTCAGGGGCCTTCTCACACTAAACACAACACACGAAAAGAAGTTGTAGATGGTTTTATTATATATATATATATATATATATTATATATGCGCGACGAGAAGAAGAAAAAAAAGACGACGATGCTGGCTGTACTTGGACGACGACAAAGATACTGAGAAACCTTGTGATGTGTTGAATTTATTGTATTGTAATAGCAGTCAACTTTCAGGCATTAAAGGTTTGTGTAATACGTGCCTCCCTGGAGTCTCATGTCTGTTCATTCGACAGGGGGCGTCCTCTGCGCTCTCGAGCTTGAGGGTACCTGTGCGGAGAGTTCGGCCCTACGACATGTTTAAAACCGCATGCTGCATAGACCACTTTTTTGTGAGAGCGTTTCCACTCTTGCACCATTTCCCAGTCTTTGATCGTGAGTTGGGCTACAATGAACCAATCTCACCAAACGTTCGGCGCATGCGTGACGCCGCCATAACTTTAGTCGCACGAGGCAGGCAGCAGTGCACAAGACGACTCGTTATGCCTCATGCTCCACACGCGCAGAGCTCCAGCGAGGTTGTCGCACGTGCAGAAAGACTAAAGCTCCCTCGATGCATTGCGGCAGCGGTGGCGTAGTCAAACTGGCTGGTGAGATCGGTCTATTCACTCTTCTCAGTGCTGTGCTCCGTTTCGGAATAACGAGCCACAGTCCTGGAGAACTGCTTGTGGCAAGAAGTAATGACTTTCACCGTTTACAAAGTTATGCTAAGAAACTTTTTAGTCTCAAGGAGTGCCTATCTGGCTCAATTAAAAGTTGAGGAACCCCTCGTGGTCTCGGCATTGGCGCAATAAAGCAATGCAGAAGCCTACAGAACTTGTAAACAATGCGGAGCGCAAGTTCGTCTGCTTCTTTTGGAGAGGTTGTGGTGGCGTTAGAATCCCAGCAAAAGAAGCAGACAAACTTGCGCTCTGCATAAAGAGTTGCTCATAGTTTTGCACCAATGCATGGTACACAAACTAATTGATAACCTATCAGATAGGTGCATGTTAGCTGGCATGCTCTAACTTATGGTTTGCTGTTCGTGGGAGGCTTGTCCAGGCCTGCCTTAGTATTGAATGGTGAGTATGAACAAATGAGAACAATGCCTTTTGAATGATATGGTGAAAGTCGCTTTGCTGCGAGGGCATAGATGCAAACGAGCACAACAATGCCAGATGGGCAAAGCTTGTGATTCAAGAGTATCCATGGTATGTGAATGAAGGTTAGGCTGTAGTGGAGCACCTGCTGTGAACTGGTGGAATGTTTTGGTAATATTGTGCATGGGGACAGTAGTACAAGCTTTCTATTTGTCGATGCGTGTCTCTGCAAACTTTGCTATAAACATTTGATTTAATTTGAGATGGTGTGTAGTCGTCGCAGTAGTCGTGGTAGTAGTAGCTGTAGAAAAGGTTTATTGCGGCAAAAAGACGCTCGAATGGTCACTCTAGACATTCAGCACAGGTACGGTGTAGCACAGGCATTGCAAGGGTCACAAAATGTTTCACTTCTAAATGCCTAGGCGGCGGAAGCTACCACCCAGTTCAAGGCCTGATTCTGCTGGTCGATCTGACAGCAATATTTTGAATATTATTTTGACGTCCGTGACACCACTTCCTGAAGACGAAAATATTTTCAAAAATATTTTGACGTACGCGCCCCGGTGCCCCGTCCACTATTTTCATTTGACATTTTACACCCGACTAGAACTGGATATCCCTCTCTCTCATCTTACGAGAGCTTCGGGTTTTGCATGCGTTCGTGATTTCGCCGATTTTGCGGTTGGTTCGCGGGTTCGCATGCCAAACTAAACTGTCTGGTGTCAACGGACTAAACCACTCAACCATACGGTGCTGTACAAATGGGGAGGGCAAAAGCACCTTCAGCACTGCTGCATGAATGAGACATTTGATTGCTATGTTGAACGCTGCGCAGCACTAATTGTGTGAGCTCCAGAGGTTCCAGCAATGCGCGACGATGCCAGCAAGAACACGGCATGGACCGTCTTGACAAGGTAGTATCTTCATCTCTGCAAGCGTTATTTTTTACGCGAGAGATGTGCTCCGGTTCTCTGTCCTCCAAGAAGGGGGAAGGGGGGGTGGGGTGGGGGTGGGGGGTGATGTACCGACTCCTGACTGAGATCGGCCTGTCGCACGTAAGCAAGCAGTCTCTCCAAGATCTGCTTCCGGTGGTCGGCAGGTTTAGCGGCGTCGGGGCTTGTTCATTCTGTTAGCGCCCCTTTCCGGCGAAATCCAGTGGCGTTCGTACGCCAAAACCCACAATCTCGGGGAGAAAGCGCGGCGGCGCTTTCTCCGTCGCCCCTCGCACGATCACGTCCTCTAAAAAGATACCTCGGGGTCTCCCTTTCACAGGCGTATCCAGGGCAGTGGCGTAACCAACTTGTTTTTGAGTGGGGGGGGCAAACCAATGGGGGGAGTGAATGGGGGGGGGGGGGGGGGTATGAAAGACCTAAGGTCTCCGGGTGCCAGGTGGCCTAGCTACGCCACTGGCCCAGATGCTGGGTGGGCACCCAGTCGGGGTTCGTATCCTTCGGGTCCCTATCATTTCGTCGAAACTCGTTTCATGGAATTACGTTTCGTGGACACATGTTTCATGGACACACGTTTCGTCGACACTGTGACATTTCGTCGAAATTCGTTTCGAGGACAGCACGACCCTGTAACGTTTCGTCGACAAACTTTTTTTTTTCTTTTTCTGTGGATTGCAGTAGCAATCAGTTCATAGAACGAAGCTTCATCGACAGATCGGTTCATCAACACGCGACGTTTCATCGACATATTGTTTCATCGACAAATCGTTTCAAAACAAAATTTAGATCCAATGGTGGGTTGCGGCAAAGGGCGGGGACACTGATCTTTGTTTTCATAATAGTCATTTAAAAAAAACAGCTTGCAGTCTTGTTGCGACATTACAACACTAATAATCCAATTTTAATTAAACATGTACATTACCCTCAATTATTCAAAAGGAAAAGTGATGCAATGTTTCACTGGCTACTGCGACTTACACGCGAAAAAACTGTTTAGTCGCACTCATTTCATCATGATTTTATCCTTAAGGGCCGTTTAAAAAGGATGTTACATAAAAAGGGGGATGTAAATAACGTCAAATAAAAATAAACAACAAAAGCACGAAAAACAATGAAACTCGCACTCCCGCAAGCACGGTGCCCGCGAGTAAACCTAGAAAGCGCTACATTGCAGTGCAAAAGAAAAACAAACGAGAATGTGTAATAGATAAATAAAACATTGAACCACGTTTAGTCTAATTAGACGAAGTAAGCCATAGTTGATATCAAATGTGTAACTTAATGCATTACATAGCTTCTCTCGAGCAGCCGCCACATCCAAGGCCTTGGAGGCGGGAGTACCACTAGCCGAGATGTCGGGAGCAGCCGACTGGTCCTCAGATCCAACGTTTAATTGTTTTTATCGATGAGTGCAGACAGATAACTGGGGCCAGTTTATGACCCAGCTCTTTGCACGGAAGAGCGGCTTCCAAATCTAACATTCCTTGGGCACACATTAGTTTATGTGCATGCAAAAGTTTAGTACAGACATGACATATACAGAACTATTTTGTTATTTAATATCCAAAAGCAAAATATGCTAAAGTCTAAAGTCGCATGCCACTTGATACGTCTGATAAGTTCAGTATGTTGAATACCCGGTGTGTAGAGGAAAAAATAACCGCGTTTTTACTACCATAGAAGTAAACTACACCTAGCCGAATGCTCAGACTCCTAAGAAGTGTAGTGCTAGCGGCTGGGATCAGATGCCAATTAGTTTAAAAACCGATTTTATACCATTTTTAACGAGAGAATGGCTGTGTGCACCGCGAACAGGCGTCGTTTTTTTTCAAAGTGTGGACTATCTATGCTATGTTCAGGCGGCTCTTGAGGATTCTACCAAAGGACGCGACACGCGGAAAGATACACTTGCTCTGGAAACGAGCCTGCCACTTCGTCAAAGCAGTCGGAGTGCCGGCGGCCAGCCCCCAAAGGGTTCATTGGATGACGCACAGGCACCTCGATCACGTGTGGCAGTCGGAGTGCCGAAAGCTTAGCCCTCAAGAGCAGCCAGGCGCGTAGGCAGGATTTTGATTTCGGGGGGGAGGGAGGGGGGAGGGGAGGGGAGGGGAGGGGAGGGGAGGGGGGCGCCGCCCATGACAAATGCTGTATGAGGGGGAGGGGGGGGGCGGGCCCCATGCCTCCCCCTCCCTCCCCCCCCCCCCTGGCTACGTGCCTGAGATCAGCGCATAGTGTTGAATGTTTCAAGAATCAAATTTGATAAAGGACAGTGGTCGAGAACAAAACTTTGCGTCCTTGACAATGCTTCCCGAAAGGTTCAAGCAAAGAGACGAGCAAAACCAGGCAAATCGTAAAAACAACACAAAAAAAAAAAGAAAAAGGAGAGACTTGAAGTCGGTGAGGCAAGATGGCTGCGCACAAGCACGAGGCCGCGCGCCGCCCAGGCGCAGAGGCCGTGAGGAGGCGGAGCTGGCGGAGCGAGTTGTCGACGAAACGTCGCAACGTCTGTCGATGAAATGAGCAGGCGCTCGTTTCCACGAAACGATTTGTCGATGAAACATCGCAGTGTCGACGAAACGATTTGTCCATGAAACGTCGTTCGACGAACTGATTGCCACAGGTATCCTTCATGAGAGTCAAAGGTTTGCCTGTTTAAAAGATGTGTCTGTAGCTGAGGCATTAAAAGTTGCAGCATCTGAGCTGTATAAACTCGCGCCGCCGCCGAAATGCTATCGACACATATGGGCTACAAATACCACAGAGATAAGGAAGCTCGGCGACAAGGGACAAGGGTAAATGCAAAGAGAGCAGCATGCAGCGTGACTCTACCAGACACTGTAGAGCTGCCTTAGCCGCCGTGGCAAAGCGCACAAAGTGCGAACGTAAGGTTTCAGCAATGTATGTATTATGGGTGACACATGCATGTATTCCTTACCGGTAATGAAGCAACGACCACAGACACAGTCGTCGTTGAGGTTCTTCAAATCTTTCCAATATATGTGAGCAGGCCAGAAACTCCAATGTTTCTCGGACAGCAGTCTCGTGCGCTCGAACTGTCGTCTTATCACTTCCGGCAAACAAAGCAGCCTTATATTTGGCATTGTGTTACGTTCCTTTGCGGATCACTTGCTTCTGTTGCGGCAACCGAACATAGCGCATATCGGCATTACTGCACCACTATGACCGCAAGTGCACATAACACGAAAGGAAGAAACGCGTGTCGAAAACAATGCAGCAGCGGCCAGCGTTGCCGGCGGCGGCCTGAAACCGAAACTATCTCAGTACCTGGTGATGGCGGCGACATATCCCATAAGCCTCGGCAGTGACGTCTGTTTAACCTATGTATATTAGAGAGTTGCCAGCCGCTCGACCGGGGTCACGTGACTTATGGGCCGCGTTTGCAATACAGATGCGAGAAGGTGCCAAAAACCGTCGATCGTCTGCAAACGTCTCCGCCTTTCCGCCTGCTTTCCTCCTCGTCACGCAAAAATGCAGCGTGCGTACACTTGCGACTAATCTCCGCAGGAGGCGTCCGCCATTAGATCACAAACGCACCCTGTTCACGGTTTAAGACTAACCCTCTCTTCAAGCTAGGCCTCCTAACGACCCGGAGAATACGCTGGCGCCGTCTATCGAGTAACCGTGGAACACTCGCAATTTTCGTATATTTATTATTTCTTTTCGCGCATCATTCTTTTCTTATTGGCTTTAAAAACTTTTGACAGTGTTACAAACAACCGATTCTTGTAGATGGCACTTACATTTTGATCTTGCAGATGCGTCAAAACCTTTGCTCTAACGAAACGCAGTTCTGGGGCCACCTCATAGATGATGTCAGCGTGCCACGTGTTTCTCTCATTGTAAGAAATCGCAAGAACTTGGTCTCGAGCAGACGCAAATGTGTGAACCTCGGCTTTCCAGTTTAGCTTAGATCAGCTTAGTGAGCTACCTAGGTAGGTACAACACAGGTTAGGGAGTTGGCAGGATTAGATGGTATAAGCCATACCGTCCTTTTCGTTGTTTTAAAAGCCGGTGCACTCATGCCTCTCGGTGCCAAAATAACGAAATGATGGCGCAATATCTGTGTTACTACCGACACTGATCGGCACTAATTAAGTTGGCACTGCATTGTGTGTGTACGCAGGAAAAGGTCACATGCAACGGAGCCCAGATACAGGGCCGATATTACTCAGCGCTGTGTCTGTAGCGCTGAGTAAACACTGTATGTGTGAACAGGCCTTAAAAAACACTGACACCTCCGTATTATTATGGTGTCAGAAGACTATCCAATCAATATTTTGCTACAGCATCATATATATTTTTAATAAAGTAAAAAAACGCAACTGCTCAAAACCAAAACTTGAATGGGGAGGAAGAAGAAATATAGAAGAGGAGAGAGTTGCCAAAAGTCACGAGGCTGTGCAACTTTTGTTTTTAATCAACATATTTGCATCTTTTTAGAAGCCACAAAAAATGGGTGTCACATTTTTTATCTATTGTTAATATTGAGTGTGTGCCTTTGATGACGCACGACTTTGGTTATATTTGGTGGTTGTGTCTAAGCCGTAGAGAATGCACGTGACCACGGAGAAGAGAGTGAGTCCAACTCAAACCAGCCAGTTCTTGATCGGCGGTTTTTGGGCAGAAAGAAAAATTTCACGCCGCTAATTGTGTTCTGGGTAGTTGGGCTCTCGTACGCCATGTAGAAATAGAAACCTTGACGAGCATAAATACTCTGTCAGTGTCCCTTTAACTGCCAGTGAGCTGTTCCTGTCTCGCAGGCTGAAAAATGCGCTGAACGATGCTCAGCATCAGGTGGATGAAGCTCGCCGAGCGACTGAGGAGGCCTGCGAGATGTGCCAGCTTCTCCTCTCCCAGTGAGTGTGGCAACGTGGTAGCTGGACCGTTTAGTTTAAATGGAATCAGCTGTAAGCATGCTGGCTAGGTGGCACAAGCTGCCGCCCAACTTAAAGGGGGACACTACCTAGAAGATTCAACTTCTGTACCGCTTGCTTGATTTCAGTCAAATTTGCAGTGGAGTGGCAAGACCATCCCTGCCAAATTTCATTGTCCTATGTCAATTCTTAAACTTGTTACAAACATTACGATATAAATCAGTGTGTTCGCCTAGAAAAAAAGAAATTTGTGATTTTTATGTGTAATATAGTTATAGGAATACCCATAGCACATATCCAGCTAGTCATTTTGCTATATTGCATTGTTGTTTATAAGTATAACTCCATAAGAAGATTACAATTTTGTTTTCATGTCTGTGCTTTTTTACAAATGTCGTTTTGTTTAGCGTAAAAGAATGTTAAAGTAGAAAACCTAACCAGCCAGGCATGTTCCTCACAAAGTTCCGTTACTGAAAACCGCCCAAGAATAATTTTCTATTGTGTAATAGGAAAACAATAGTTTTCCTCAAGTGAAATTTATGCCGAGAAGTGGAACGGAGAAAAATGCATTCAAAGTGCTCCAACCCTTCCCTTTTCTTTAGCATCGGTGGACCGAATATAATTTATAAAAAATTAACTATGCAGTGTAAACTAATGAAAATTTCTGGGAATACTCTCTATAGATGTTGGTGGATGTAAATAGGGCATTGTTTTTCAAAATCAACTCTTTTTTGCAGAAATTGTTTTTTCTGGGTAGTCTCCCCCCTTAAAAGAGTTCGGCCACCGTGCATCCATCCGTTTACGCAAAGTTTGTCGCTGGGCGTCTTGCTTTCAAGGACCGAGGCACCTTCGGGACTGGACGAACCACGGTCCAATGGCCACCAGGCTCTCCTGCATGAAGGTTAGTTAAGAAGGAGACGTCGTCGACGTCTCGAAGGTCGATGACATCTCGGTCATTTTTACCCCAAATTTTTATGTGCGTGAGCCCAGCCACCTCAATCCTTCTGCAGTATTCTGCGGTTCCCTCGCGTTGCCTCCTTCCCCCATCCCCTTCCACGGGCCATCAGCTCACGAAGGACTGTCGGTGGGTGCCCCTGCTGCCGGCAGTTGAGAACAGTGTGCACAGCACATTACCGTGAAGAAAGCCCCCACTCGAGGAAGGTCTCTCACCGCGGAAACAAGGCGAGGGAAGTTGTGTGTGGAGGGTCGGTATCTTGCTTAATTTTCAACATTGTGTGACGACAAACGAACCTGTTTACCCCTTTTAAGTGTCCATGCTGCGCACCCAGTGGAATACAGGTGGAACTTGATAACCTCGAGGGTTTTGTTGTTGAGTGTTTCCATGTCAGTTAATACACTGATGGTCCGGATTATATTTTGCATATTTCTGTAAAAAATACATATTATATGAAGGTCAAGTCCTTGGGAGAAGCACTCAGCTATATGTAAAGGGTGTTTAACGAAATGCGGGTCAAGTCGTTCCTCTGAAAAGTATGCATCGCACAGAGAAAGGGTTGATGTAATATTGGTTCCTGCCGAAGAGCAAATTTAGGAAAATGTAGGTCCCGTTGAAAATTGGGCGAGTTGGTTATGCATAGTTACGAAGAGGGAGGGAAACAGCGCCAAAAGTATGGAGGACAACGAACGAGGAACAAAGCGGTCGGTCTGTGTGTTCCTCTTCTTTGTCATCCATACTTTTGGCGCTGTTTCCCTCTTCGTAACTGAAAATATAGGTGTTTGATATAATTAGGTTAATAATTACTTTTAGTTTAGAACTTTATAATCCATAAATTTAAAGATACCATTTCAATTACAAACGGGGGCACATAATTTATTGCTATTAAATCCACCTTTACTATAGAAATATAAGGCACGTGCAGCCTTTTAAGGTGCTCCGTAAAATACACTCCATTTGGACGTGTTTTGAAACGGGAGTCTTAGGAGGAATCGCGAGGAAACACAAATATAGACCAACTCATGTTTGCAAACAAACCGGAGCTCCCCTAGCGGACGCCACCGGCGCCACGCATGCGCGATGGAGTGTGGGCAAGAAGCTCGCCGTCGCCCATAAACAAACCATTGGAAGGTGATGTTGTCGGCGTTACTGTGAGTCCCCGCGTTGGAATTGTTGATTCCACGTCTTCCTGGCAATGTCTGACTTCTGTAGTGGCCTCAGCAAAATCAATGAGGCTCGTTACACCGCAAAACGTCGTCTGAATAATGTGACATGCAGCGATCTATTGCACGTGGACACCGCAGAATGGGCGCCAAAGCGTGATTCGTACGATGAGATTCTGCTCGTTATTTTCAGTCGCGACGTCGCTCAAGCTGCAAAGGCGTGAACCGTAGCTGAGATGGTCGACGTCGATACCGAAAATTACAAGCAGAATCGGACCATGTGAATGAGGCATAACAAGTCAGTGATGGCCACTGGTAACAATGATCAACATCTCCTTGTATCTACTGTTTACACAGAGCGGTTGACGCCCCAGCACTGCGCCGTGACGTAACAGAGCTGAGTCCGTGTAGAAAGCTAAACTAGGCACTTTAATTTCTCAATAGGGACACCATAACTTTTTACACCCTACGATAGAGCAGCACTGCTGTATGTCCTTTGTCGGTTCTAGAAAATGTTTCTTTGGAGCTAACGTCATGCGGCAAAGCCCCTGTAACGAAGACAAGCTAGTAGGGTTGTGCGAACACTGGTTCGAATCGAATAGTGCTGCGTCATTCATAGCTTTGACAATGCAAGAGAAAGCCAAGACGGCCAGTTATTTTAACAGTGCAGAAGCTAGGGATGACGCTGTGCTATTCGATTCGAACCACTATTTGCACAACTCTACAAGCTAGCTCAATATGAGTAAAGGTTTGTTTTAGAGAAATGGATTGTGTTTCTTTAATTATCACAGAACTACAACAACAGCTAACAATATTTTTCGTACATATTCATAAAATGCTTTTAAAGATGATAATTTTGTTACATTTTGCATCGTTTGATATGAAGTAGTTTGTTGGTAAATAGATTGTGAATGTGTCTCTTCAACGTGTTTCTTTGACATGTTTCGTAAATTTATTTGCATAGAAATCTTTTACTGTCCTTTTGAATATTATGTGCACATGTCATAAACCTTCCATAAAATAAGTAGAAACAAATTATTACTATGTGCATGCTTCGGTGTGAAATCGACAGCTGTGCAAAGTACCACAGTGAAACCTTGGCAATCTACACACCTTGAGCTTGAAACTTTTATGCCTCCGGAAGAAAATTAGCTATGGCATTTGCATATACCGTTTTTACTCGAGTAATAGCTGCACTGTTTATGAAAAAAACCTGAGGGTTCGCTTTTCCGCAGATCATGCAGATTGCCAATCACCGCGATCGACAGCATGATTCCAGCTGTTTACAGGACAGAGTAACATCTTCAATCGAAGATACCATCTGTGAAGAATGAATTTGTGTGGAGAATCGTGTTCTCCATCTGGTTATTCGTTATATTATTTATGCGCAACGCAATGATTGGCTGTATATGTGTTCTGTGGGAAAGTAGATGCAAGGGCCTTGTTCATAAATAGTGCGGCTATTACTCGAGTAAATACGGTAGCTGAATGCTCCTCCCAAGAACATGGCTTTAACACATTTTTTACATAAATATAAAAAATATGACTCCAATCATCATTGCATGATCTGACACGGAAACACCCTACATCGGGAGCATTACAATCTTTTGTAAAGAAAAGCAGGAATTGACATTTTTGTGAATGTGGCCCATAGGATTCAATGCAAAACAGTTTGTAGAGCCGTGGAATAAAAACTATATGCATCCGAAAGTCTAATACTGCTTATTGATATCTTATGACCGTCGTAGGGGGATTGGTGGCCGAGTGGGCGCGCACCCAGCTCGATGCGCGTGGAGCGAAAGCTCACGCTGCAGAACCTAGAGATCCTGGGTTCGAGCCCCCCGTTTCGATCTGGATGAGCATCGTACTGGCGTGCGGTCGTGTATCACTACTGCGTGGTGCACGTTAAAGACCCCAGGCTAGCGGTTGTACCGCACTGGCTAAATTGCTCATCTACAGCTGAGACACTAGATGCCCACTGAGGCAGACTAACTTCCGGCTGTATAAACATACACACAACAATTTGCTTTTTGCTTGACCGTCGTATAATATATTCCCGGGGAACATTGCAAGGTTTGTTGTTTTGTTGAAATTCTCATTTTAGTGCCTGCGCCGCGGTGTTGACGTTCAGGAAAGTTGGGGACATTTGAGAAGCATGCACACTTTTTACTGCCACGCATGGTATTTGTATCGGTGTGAAGCTTCACCGCTTCACGCCGACTCGCGCACGAAAAGCTTCACCACTTTGCACGTGCGTGCTCGGAGAAGCAGCTGGGGTGGGTGCTTGATATGTCCTTTGCCTCGTGGGGCTGAAAGAATAAGGAAAATCCAGGGGCACGCGTGACTGACCCGCGCACGTGAGAGCACGGCGAGCACGGGCAGTTGCGCTTGGACACAAAAAGGAATGGCATTGTTTTGATCACGCTCTACAGCGTATACTTAAAATGTTTCTAAAGTAGTGGGTGAGCACTTATGTGACATGGGCACATGCTCGATATTTTACGCCACATTTTTTCGTATTGTGCCATCTTTTGTGACGCAAGACATGGTTGGAACCTGCCTTGGGTCACCCTCTCGACATCAGATTGGAATTAGAATGCATCCAAAGATTGGTTTGTGTATCCTGGCTTCGCATGGAATCACGGAATGCTCGCAGATTAATGCACTTTGTGGTGATTGGTTTTGCGAGTATCGGAACGTCATGATTGGTTGCTTCCATTCCATCAGTCACTGAATCTTCACGAGTATCGACATTGGTCCGAAAATCCTCATGGGTGTCCGATTCCGCATTTCTGACTTTGACAGATTGTCGTGGAATCTGCGTACCACTTATAAACTGTAAACAAAATTCTAAACACGTTTCGGGGCATAATTATACACTTTAAATGTATTATACAGCTTAGAGTTTTGTAGTTCTTTCTTAGAATACCTACATTTAGAAATTTACATCTATTGCTATCCGCGTTTACATGAATGCGACTTAAGCGCATCGGCTCCAGTTGTTACACTCAATGCGGTCGTGTAAATGGCGTAATGCGCCAGAGAAGCGCATCTCATTCAAGCCGCCCGACGGAGGGGGATAGAGACGACGAATGCACATTCATTTGGCCCACGGGGAGGACTGTGGAAAGGCGCTTGCTTCGGGAGCCTGTGAGCAGCCGAGAACACGGCGGAGGCCAATCTCATTGGCGGAACATTGTCCTAAGTGTTTGTCCGCAATTTTCTCCCGAAAAGAAACGCAAGCTTTTCTCTTTGTCACAAGGGAGCTGCTCGGTGAGGGCGGTCACCGTCCCGGTCTTGCGAATCACAACCGGCGTGTCGGTGGGAGCTCGTAGAGACTCTGGCGCAAGCAGGAATGGCGCCGGGAGTTCTGAGCATTAGTACCGCAGAATGAGCTCCCCCCGCCATGCCCCCACCTCGGTGTTGTTGCTGCTTGCGCCAAAGCCTCGGGGTCTGGCCACAATTGGCACGGCCTGGCGAGGCGCAGTGCGGCAGTGTCCTGCGAGCGGTTGGAAACGATCTCTCTTGCCGGGCCCTGCGCACCCGCGTCGCCTCTGTTCCGGAGTGGCCCAGCACGGAGCCCAAAACGCTTGGGTTTTGATGTATTGTGCGTTTTGTCACTTTTTGCGGAGCATTAAAGATGGCGGGCACGACCTTTCCGCCCGTCGAAAGGGCCTTTGCACGTGTAACGCCGAAAAACGGGGTCACGGGGTGCGGCTGCTGCCGGAAACGCGACTTTAACTTTGAGACGTGCCGCGGCGTGGCGCCACCTTCACGTAGGACTCGATGCACATCCATGCAAACGTCGACACGTCGATTCTATTCCGAGGACGATACGAGTCGATGCATTCGTGGAAACGTGGCTACTGAATCATTTTCGGATGTGTCGTGAATGACTTTGGCGAGAGAGGGTCGTGTCATATTTGTTGTAAGTACTCAATGTAGCAAGAATTTAGTCTGCCTTAAAAGAATGTCTGGTATCTCTGTTTTCTTTAACCCTTTAAGTGCCTTGGACGAGTTGGGCTCGTCAGCTGCTTTCTGGTTAAAAATGCCATGGACGAGCTTAGCTCGTCCAGTGGTATTTTCGGTAGCCCTTAATTCCACGGACGAGCTAGGCTCGTCTGAGTAGTTTGCGGCGCAGATCACAGATGGCAACACTCATTTTAGTTGGTGCCTTTTTTTTTCACCGCCGCTGATTTTTGCGTAATAAAATTTTAAAATTGTATCCGTGATACTAGAGGAATAAAATACCTCAATAAAAAAAATATAGCATTTTTTAGGTTACTTTATAAAAAAAAGTGGCACTTGAGGGTTAAAGGGATGCTGAACCGAAATCTGGATTCCACAAAACACGCGGCAAAAGCGTGCAACGGAATGCTACAAACACCAAAACATCACTCATACAGCAATATCTCGAGTGGATGACCGTATTTTTCATGAAAAGGAGGCGCATTTGACAGAAATGTTCACGTCATGTTTCTCCGAGAAGGAGAGGGAACGGCCACGCGTCTTCTTTGCCTCGCGGCCTTGAGGGAGCGAAGCGAAGAAAGGAGGAAAGGAGGTATCTTCACGTCACGCGCCTCGTCGGCCTGGTTCAATCTCGACCTCTTTTTTTAAAAATACGGCCGTCCATTCGAGATATCGCCTTACGAGTAGTGTTGTAGGGATTGTAGCGTCCCGCCTACATCTCCTGCATTGTTTTTTCTGAAATCCCAAATTTCGGTTCACCATCCCTTTAAAGGGAAATCTTGGCCTTGAACATTTTTTTGTCATTTCTGATCTAATTTAAATTAATTTTGTACGTCTACTTGTGCTAAGTGCGAACATAAGCTTAATTTTTGTTATCTATAATGGTTTACAAGAATACCTCAACTTTATCACAAATTGTTCTGCCCAACCTTTTCAGTGTTGCCATAAAAAAAAATAATTGCAGGAAGTATGTCAGCATGTTTTATAAACAGCAGAGAGTGCAATAAAACCATCGTTTTAATTTTAGCATTATTCTAAAAAAAGTCATCACGAGTTGAAATTTCACGTAAACCACCAAAAGGTTTACTTGAAATTTATTTTATTTGCTGATAATTAAAAATGAGTCATTAAAGCTTCCGCTAATTAGGAAATTTTGTAATTAACATCTTCCTTAAATAGTAGTCTTGTTGCACTTTTTAATTTAAAAGGTATTAAATCCCGAAAAAAGTATTCAGCTCCTGGTTCTGGATCTAAAGATACCGTGGGCAAAACTTTGTGTCCTGACGAAAAAAAGGCATTTTGAGAAAACGGGAAAAGATTTTCAAAACATGCGTACAAACAGCCTGGATATGCAACTCTGAATGACTGTAACTGTGTAAATGTGAAGTTTTGGAGTGTAGTACTTACAATACGTGTCATTTGCGACTTACACACCAACTCAACTGTTACGTCACGCCGCGGTGGTGGCGCTTTGGGTGCGCACTTTCGGTGTGGGGCTGTGGGTGGAAGTCGCTATGCGGGAGGGGCATTCCTGGGTTGTTTAGAAAGAAACCAGACTAAAACTCGGCTTGTCTCCAAAGCGCCACGATTGGGGCCGTACCAAAAGAGCCGGGAAAGGTGTGAAGATCAGTTTTCATGCGTTTTCTGCCTGCTCGGTCATCCGAGAACGTGGGTAGGTGCCGTGAAAAGAGAAAACCAAACACTGTCGGTCCACGATTGCTTGTGCAGGAAGCACTTTGGGTTGAATCCACAGTTTACTTGCGGTCATCGGATGATTCGACGTGGAAACACTTTCCAGTTTCACTGGCGCATTGCACTTCTCTCGCCACAGCTAACTTGCTGCATGTTCACGTTTCACTTCAGCTCAAGAGAAGATGACGAAGGAGCTGGGGAGAGCAGAGAGCATCCTGGCCAGGGCCCAAGGCTTGAGGCAGAGGAGCTTTGTGAGCACGCACTCTTTGAGGGCCACTGCAGCCAGTAAAATGCTTGTCAGGGTTTCTACGCACTGCGCAATTTTTGTACCTTTCTGGTCGTGGATCCGGTGTTCTCGAGAAAAACGAGGAGAATGATGTTTTCTTATCGCCTGCCAAAGCCGTGGATTCCGGTAATGGCATTTGAGGCTAGTTGGAACAGAGGGCACAATGTTGACAGCCGAATCGTGGTTATTTTTTTTTGCCGTTCTTCCACTCCTCTGTCCCCAAAGAGAAGCGACTACAGTGAAACCTCGTTATAACGAAGTTGAAGGAGCGGTCGTAATTATTTCGTTATAAACATTAGTTTGTTATAGCCAATGTCCATTTCTTCCCATTATTAGCAAGCAAGGGGAACTATGATTGCTTTGTTATATCCATTAGTTTGTTGTATCCCATTTTGTTATAACGAGGTTTTACTGTATATCATTATATTGCCAGAATGCAAGTGTGTGTGTGTGCATGTATGTGGTGTGAGTGAAGGAGTGGGAGTGAAGCTAATGTGAGCAAATGGGCGCGTTAAGTCCGCGCTCCTTTACTCCTACTCCGACGCTCCGAGTTTCATACTCCGAGCGCAGCAACTAGACGGAGCACAGCGTGCAGGAGCGCGAAACGCTGAACCTATTGACGAGTCGCATTAGCCACTTTCGACCGCACGGTTAAGACGAACCCAGCATCTCGTGGATACGGCTGGCAGATGCCCAAATTATTTCAAAAGTAAATTAGTTAGCTAGGCTCTGTAGAGCGGCAGAGTGTAAATTTGAAAAAAAAACAAAAAACAATGTCGTTAGGAAGTTTCTACTCGCTTCGAGCATGCTGTTCTAATTTAAATCAAAGACAATATTCTTGAACTCGCCGGTCGATGCAGGAAACTGTCAAACTTGTCAGATGGTCTGTCGTTCCCTCTTGCAGCGCGAGACGGAACCCGTCGATGTACTATGCCGATACCGGCACACCACCGTTTAAGAGATAGCACGTCAATTCGTCTTCAAGCGAGATGCATGAACAAACCTTTTCCGCTACGTTAACTGATGTTTCGGCTTTTCAATCAAAGTACCGTATTTGCACGAATATAACGCAAGGGCAAGTTTTGATGCCCTAAAAATTAAATTAAATATTATTACTAATATAACGCAAGCCCGAGGCCACTTAAATTTACCGCGTAGCAGAAGTGAAAAGGCAATGACAATCTAAGAAATATCAGTTTATGTTAACGGCACACTACCGTTCGATAGATAAATTCATTTTCAGGCGAGATGCATGAAGAAACCTTTTCCGCAACGCTAACTGATGTTTCAGCTTTTCAATCGAAGTATCTTTATTCGCTGGGCTAAGCATTATAAAAAAGGCAACAATCCGAAGGTCTTCTCATCTCGACAACTTTTCTGTCGCTGTGCGATCGGCACGCTACCGTTTGATAGATGAATTCATTTTCAGGCGAGATGCACAAAGAAATCTTTCCGGAATGCTAATTGCTTTCTTGGCTTTCAAATCAAGTTGTTTTTACCTGCTGGATCAAGCACTATTCAACTAAAAAGGGGCAGCAGTCCGGTAGCGCCCTTCGTCTCAACGTTTCTGTCAGCGCAGCCACCTTGCTTGTAGGTGTGACGTCACGGAGCGCGAAGAAGTCACTTGCGCTCCGAGAAATACTCTGTGCACGAGGAGCGCACTCGAGTGTCAGTCTCCGGCGGCGTTCCTGTCCATTTAGTGAACGGAGCGCCAAACTCTCGCCCTTTGGAGCACGGACTTAGTGTGCCCAGTGGCTGTTTGTATATGAGTGAGCGTGAGTTAAATGAGTGAGCGAATGTGTATGAATGAGTGAATGGGTATGTGAGTGAGTGGGTATTAGTGAGTTTTAGTATCTATGAGTAAATCTGTATGCTTTGAGGAGTGGGTGGGAAGGGAGGGCATATGAGTGAAAAAATTCATAGGGACTCTTATGTTGTTCCTGAAACGACTTGAAGGCGAAAGCCCAAGCGGCGATGCATTAAAGACAGACACATGATTTACAGATGTGGCAGGATTACTCCGCCTGTGGCAGAGGGGTACCGCGTCGGACTACTGAACGAAAGGTCGCTGGTTCGACGTCGGCTGAGGGACAAGAGCGAAAACTCTTTTTGGAGGAATATAGCGCTTCTGCCGATTCTGGCACAAGTAACGCCATCTCATGGTCCAGTGGCGAACCGTGGGTTTTGGTACCTTTCGTGTCGCCGGTTTTCGTACCTTTCGTGTCGCTGTCGAGTTTTCGCTCGAGGACTTTGAAGGTCGACTGAACGATGAGACATATAAGGCTTTCGCCTTAATAAGTACATCTTAGGGTCTTCGAGCGAGTCTGAGAGAGTGAGTGTGTACTAGTGAGTGGGTGAGTGTTTGAGTGTGAGCATGCATGAGTGGATGTGAATGTAGGCGTAAGTGTTACGATTAAATATGCGAGTGTGCGCGTGTGAGAGTGGGAAAGAGAGAATGCGTGAAACATGAAACAGCTGTGCCATCTCTTGCGTCACGGAGCTTGCCTGGAGGAGGCATGAAACCAGTCTTCTTTTGACACAATTTATACATCTTGCATTCGAGGTATCCAGGTGACATTTAGTGGGGAGTTTTGTTGGCCATCTACCGTAAAATCCCTTATGAACGTCCACCCATTTTAAAGATATACCGAGTAGTGAAAAATATTGGGTGGGCGATCTTTGGGGGTGAGACAGCAAAAATTCACGAAAAATGACCGATAGACACCACAACAACCGCCTTCAACCACATGACGAGGGAATAGATACCGCAAATCGCAGACAGCAGATTTGTGTTTCACAGTGCGGTATATATGTGGGAACCTGCTACGGACTCGCGTGTCACAGGAACCGATATTGCACACGCATGTCATGGGTGGAAGTGGCAAATTTGGGTTCCATGGTGCGATAAACGCGCAGAAACCTGCTGTGAATGTGCTTGTCGTATGTACCAAAATCGCAGATTGTGCGGTTGATGTGCGTGCGATGTCCGACGGGAATCTCATCAACTGTACAAATCGGGGAGGGCTTTTTTTTTCTTTCTCGCCTATGAATATTAAGCCAGAAAAGTGATGGTCAATTCCTTAAAGGAGGGTAAAATTTGAAATTTTACAGCGGATGAAATATTATATTTGGCTGCAGTGGCCCGTTAAAGATGTTGACCTGTTTTGCCACTAACCCGTTCCACGTTGACAGGGCGGATCTGTCGATGGGGGTCTACAGCGGGGAGACTGTCCTGCATCTCAAGTGGTACGTCTTCTTTAAAAGCTTGTTGTCCATGCTGGTTGATTGCTGTGCTTCTGCTGAAATATTAAGGAGGGCTAATATTGTATATTTCATTTCTTTGAATGTTGTCCAGAAGGAAAGGGGATAGCCAGCAGAGGTGTTGTGTGCTCACCACGTATACTGTATACAGCTGTATACAATGAGGATGACATTAGTCTCATCATCTTAATCTTTTTGTGTCTTTCGCACTATTTATGTTTCATTTTTTGTTTGTTTGCTCGTTAATTTTTTATTTGGACACAAGGTCTCTGGAGAACAGGGCAAAAGGCAGATACAGTCTGCCTGATGAGGCCCAGTCACCCTAACACTGCATCAGCTAGCAGTGGAAAAGCAAACACGAATAATAAATAATCGTAAAGAAAGCATTGACACAAGAAACAAACAGCACAACAGTATTATTATAACATTTACAAAGAAAACAAAACAAAAGAGAAAAGAAACTAACATATTGCATTTATACAGTAACTACATTGAGGGAAAGCACTAAAAGACGTTAACAATTCTAAACACAATGCTTTGTGGTAATAAATTGGCAAACTATATACATTATGTTGGACACATCAGAAGACATCTTTTTACATGGTTGTCGAAGTTCTAACGAGAGACGCTATTTTGCCTCGTAGCCCCGGGATTCGAGGTTCGTTTCTCATCCCTGCCTCTTTCGATCTGGTTGAGCGTCGTACCGGCGTGCGGTCGTGGAATCACTACTACGTGATACGCGTTAGAGGCCCCAGGCTAGTGGTTGCTGCGCTGCATTGGCTAAGTTTTTCATATGCACCAGAGACACCAGATACCCATTGGGGTGGACAAACCTTTCGTTGTCTAAACAAACAACATAATTATTACAACACAACTGCAAATAGTGCGAAGTGGTGGTTACAGGACTGGATGTTGAGACGATGCCTGTGTAGTCCCAATCAAAATGGGCAGGAGAAATGTAGTTGCGTCGACACTTTACTCGAGGAAAGCTTAGGTGAGGAGTTTCGCCGACCTTTGCACTCTCTGTAGGATAAGTGTCCCGAGGCGAAGAAGGGTGCCAAAGACGGAGAATCGGCAAGAGGCAGCGTTGTCGCGCACCGCGGCCGCCTTGCGTCTGCCAAAGGGGCGGGGAAGAAGACCTCGGAGAGAGCCCGGTCTGTGCCCTCCATCCGCACCACCTCTCCCGGCGTGCACTGGCTGGCACAGTGCAGGTATGGAACCACATGTGCCACGACAGCTTAGAGCTTGTACAGTAATCTAGAGCAGGAGTTCTCAAACTTTTCGGCCTTGATGAGCTCCCATCTGCCTCGATCGCTAGCCGTGGAAGCCTTCTTAGTCTCAATACCGATGCAGTGAAGCACTGTGGAAGCCTACAGACTTCTTAAACCTGGGTGTCTAGCGACTGGGAAAACCGGGAATTGTCAGGAAAATTTTAACTACTGGGAAAAATCAGGGGATTGTCAGGGATACCGTCAAAAGGTGAGCCCTGTCAGGGAAATGAGCCGGAAATGCCATTGAGTTCACTGAGCAAAGGCTTGACAATTTGGGGGCAGCAAAATAGGCAATAAATTCTGCTTAGAGCAGAGCGCGGGCTCTGCTCACTCGATGTAGGGTATGCTATCCGATCCAGAGCAAAGAGCCCACAAATCCAGTCCAAGCCTTGGATTGGATTGAATTGGATTGAGGGCACGACACTATAGGCTAGATTCAGTTAGAGCTACTAGATTTAGTAACAAATGGGAATGTCGCAGACCCCAATCCAATCCAAGCCTTAAGCTGAAAGTATCCGAAAGCGTTATCTGGCGGCCATGCTGCTATTCGGTTATTGACGTGTGTGGTTGAGCGTCGTGTTTTCATCGTGTTTCCGGAAGTGGCCTTTTCGCTGATGATGTCGGCGGCAAGAAAGTGCTCGTTTCTATGTGGTAGACGAACCCAAATATTTCGGAATAGGCAAGTATGATTAAGCCCGTGCAAAATGATCCTCACAGTGCTCAATACTCGGTGCTTTGTGATGTAATGGTCTGATATACTTAACCACCTGTACAGTGGTCAGGGAATTTCACCTGAAATTGTCAGGGAAAACCTGGAAAAGTCAGGGAAACTTGCAAAATAATAATTTGCTAGACACCCTGTTAAACATTGGTGCGTATAGACCGTTCCACTAGGAAGAACGGAAAGAGAAAAAATGCCCTCCTCCTCTCACCCCGCGCGTTGTCTGCTCCGCCGAGTAGGCTGTACCTAACATCAGGCTGGCATTCAAACACGGTATGAAATCACGTCATTTTGGAAATTTCAAGCGCAGATGCGCGGATTTTGATATGCAAGTTATCGTGTAATGCTATGCTCGATAAACTAATGGAGTCTAATTGCAATGTTACCTGCGTCCGAATAAAAAAAAATGAGAAAAACTGTCAGAGTGGCCGGTCGCTCCGGCGAAAAGTAAATCCGCTTACTGTAGCTATTTTACTATACGAAGTTCGTACTGGAGTAGGCCTTTAGCGGCAATGAGTGGAAGTCTGTAATAATAAATAAAAACGTGCTCTCCTGGCGCAATAGACGCACTGGTTGAGGTGCCGCCTGACTCCACTGCTATTGAAGTAACGAAACAAAGGTACGCTAGGTGATCATTTACTGAAATAAAACAACAGAGCGCTAAGGGCTGATTTTGGAGTAGCCATAAATATTCTGAGAACGCGAACCACTTTATAACGGCAGCCACGAGTGAGAGTTCGATGTTTGATACAGCCCGCCGGTACAGCCCAGAGATGGAGAACGGCAACCTCCCGGTTTGTCGTCTGCTAGCAGAGTCGGGCGCGCGCCTGCTCTCTCTCGTTTTACCCCGCCGAACCTGCTGAACTCCCCGGATGTGTTGAGAGGGCGCTGCGCTCTAACGAAATGGCGCCATCCTGAGAGCGCTAAATGGAACGGTTCATACTAGGGAGTTTGGCACATAGTTATGCACCAATGGATGACTCGCATCTTTTAAATTAGTGCTGAAACTGGCAGGGACGGTTGAGCAAATTTGAGAGCTCGGGAACCCTTTAGGGTACTCTTGGGATCCCCTGGGGGCACTCGGGAACTCCCTGAGGGTACTCTGGGGAACCTCTGGGTGTACTCTGGGAACCCCTGAAGGTACTCTGGGAAACCCTTCGGGAGGCTCTGGGAAACCCCTGGGGTGCGCTGGGGAACCCCTGGGGTTGCTCTGGGGAACCCCTGGGGCACTCTGGGAACCCCTTGGGTACTCTGGGAAAAACTTAGGGGTGCTCTGAGAAACTTCTGGGGGTGCTCTGGGGAAGCCCTGGGTGTACTCTGGGGAACACCTGGAGGTGCTCTGGGAACCCATGAGGGCACTCTGGGGAACTTCTGGATTCCTAGTACCCAGGGCAATTATTAAATAGCTTCGCGAATACTGGAAACTCCTCCAAAAACCAATGGGAGGACCAGCAAATGACTACAGTGACATGTATAGATTTCTAGAAATTCTGCCAGATTCAGCATTAGGAAAGCTGGAGTGCACTGCATTCTATGGAAACTTCCTTTGTTCATAATATCTTTAATAATTTGTGCTGTGTACTTCATTTGAGTGACCACTTAAGAAACAAACCACTGCTTTGGTGTTATTGTCTTTGTACTAATATCCCTTTTTTGAACCGAATTAGAGAGGCTTTTTTTATTTTTTACATTGCAGTTTCTAGGTTTTCACAGAAATGATTCTACTGAGCATACAAAAATGTTTGATTTTTTTAAAAATTAGTAGAATGAAATGACTAATGTATTTCTATTCAATAAAAATGTCTATGATAAGCACACCACAACTGGTTAGAAAAAATATATTTTAAGATCTTGTATTAAAAGAAATAAGATAATAGCTAAAATATCTAGAGATTCTAGTTTACCGGGTTAAAAATTGTTGCATCTGCAGTTTGAAGCACTTTTTACATTTTTACATCCAGGAATTCCGGCAAGGCTGACGGGAAGTGTCAAAGCAATCGTCGCAGACAACTTCAAAGCTATAAAAATATCTATTACTAGCTGTATTGCATCTACTGCAAACTCAATCAGTTTTGCAAAGATTATGGGCTGGCTTTAAACAAATTCAAATATTGAAATTAGAAAATAAACATATCTATAAACAGAAGGTCTGTGGGATCTAATAAGGTATAAATTAAAGCTCTACGATTATTAAACAGTTTTTTATTGCCCCTCTAAATTTTTGTACTTTTAAAATTATTTTTTACAGAAATTATAGGAGGCATATAAAGAAAATTGGTGCCATGTTTAGCATGTTTATACCCCTTGTTGTACACCTCATTTATGCAACTATCAGAGGAAACAAAAAACAATAAAGATTGGTTTTGTGCAAATAGAGATATGGCTAGGGATGTCATACTTACCCAGGTTCAAGTTCGACCAAGTTGACTTTTTGGAACTTCCAACGCGATGTTCGATAAAAGCTTGACTAGAGTTCCCCTTTAAGCGCATGCGTGAAAATGAGTTGACACCACCTGGCAGAGGAAAAGGTGCAATATTTATTGGGTGTATCGCATCACCAGTTTTGCCTTTATATCATGTAAGCATTAGTAATCATTTTACAAAATATAAAATAAACTACTTCTTAAATTATTTGTTTCCCGAAATTAGAAATATTTGTGTAGAAGCCAGGCACACTGTCCATGAGTTGAACTTCGTCGAACTTTGCAAAAGGTTTGAAGGTTCGACGTCGAACCTCGGGTTCCACAAAAGTTTGCGGCATTCCTAGATATGGCTTCCATGGGACAGCAAAGCACAGTAAAAAATGCAAATAAAAAAAAACAAAAAACGCGCAGATTTGTTATATTGTGTTTTCAGAATTAATAGCGCTTATTTCACAAAAATATTTCAGGACTAGATGATATGTGCCCATGAATCTTCGAAAACAAAACTTCAAGAACATGCATAGTAACCGAGGAGCAGGCAAAAAGAGGGGATGGTTGACACAAAACACCAAACACAGCTGAAAATTCATTAAGCCGAGACACCCTTAAATAGGCCTATGGCCTAGCGAAAGTACACACTGAACGTCAGACACAATGGAAACCTGTTGTTTTAGTTTTTGTTGACCTCGAAGAGCAGTGTCTCCCCTATATCTTTGATAAGGAGCGAGTTTGTGCCACTGTTAAACGTGAAGAAAGGACGCTCCATCCTCACTCAGTTGCCGGCGACTACGGTCATCTCTGCTCGTAGGCTCGGTGTGCACGACCAGCTGCGTCAGAGCTACGGGCGCCTGGAAGCCGCCTGGGAGCAAGCCAGGGAGCTTCCCACTTGTCCCGGCCGAGAACGTTTCCTGTTGCAGATGCGGGCAGATGCACAGGTACGGTAGAACATTGATCACGTGTCGACATCAGCATAAGCGTCTTCTCTTGTTTTGTGCTTTTAACCTTTTAAATCGTCATGAACCAGCTGGCTCAAACCAAAATCTTAATATTAGACGGACACTACCTGGGAATGAAAACTTTTGGATCGCTCAATCAATCGGTGTGATATTTGCAGGTGGCATTTGTAGCCACATAGAAGGAGAGCATGCAAAGTTTCAGCTCTGTGAACAAATTTTATGAGGTGCTATACGTCCCCAGTACATGGAATCTGCTCAATGAATTTATCGTTGAGAAATGGGGTTGATAACCACATATATTTCTCGTGGAATGCATACTGGAATACCTGTTGCCGGTTGCTATGAAAAGAAATTCCAGAAAATATGCAGTTCTCAACTAAAAAAAAAAAAAACTTATACAAAAAATTTTTTTTTCACATTTATTAAGTTTTGAAAATTACAGTTTTTCATAATGAAAGAACATGAAAATGCCAAATCTAAATTCATAGTAACCGGCTTCATAACATTTCGGCATATTAGCTGAAAATATTACTAAGTCTCTCGATAGTCTCATACTGAAACAATAGTTTTATTAAGGTGGGATTTATGTCAAAAAGTGGACTGGAGAAGAACGCATTCAAAGTGCTCGAACCTCTACCTTTTCTTTAGCATTGGTGGACTGAAAATAATTTATAAAAAAAAACAAAAAAACTATGCACTGTGAACAAATGAAACTTTCTGGGAATAACTCTCTAGATGTTAGCAGATCTAACTAGGGCATTTTTCAAAATCAATTTTTACAGCAGAGCTGTTAAGGGCTAGGTTCCCCAGGATTGTGTCCGTGTATGTCGACACAAACATACCTGGACAGCTACCGCCATCTATAAGCGACGGCGGCAAGCACACAACCAGTATGGTTTCCGCCGTCGCTCGTAGATGGCAGCAACTTTTCCAGCTATAATAGAAGAATGGATAGTTGGGCGCTGGTGGGAATTCATGGTAGGAAACAGCGCGAAAAACAGACGACGACGAAGAAGAAGCACACAGTGTATCGAGTACAGCTTCGCTGGTCTTCCTTCTTCACGAGAGTGGAAAGGCTGAACAATTTTTGTTGCAGAATTTTTTTTTTCTGGGTAGTGTCCCCCTTAAAGAGACACTGACACCCCCCAAATTTTTGTTTTTTTATTTTCTGCTAGGCGATTTATTATGGTGTCGGAAGACTACCCGATCAATATTTGGATACAGCGTCACAAATTTTTAATAAAGTAAAAAAAAAACGCGACTGCTCGAAACCGAAACCGATTTGGGGAGGAAGAAGAAACAGGGGAGGAGAGAGTTGGCGAAAGTCACGTCGCTGTGCAACTTTTTTTCTTCCAATCAACGCATTTGCAGCTTCTAGAAGCCAGAAAAAAATGGGTATCATGTCTCTTTTCTGTTTTTAATAATGTGTGTATGCCTTGATGACCCACGACTTTGAATATATTTGGTGGTTGTGTCTAAACCGTAGAAAACTGCCCGTGACCACGGAGAAGAGAGTGAGCGCGACTCAAACCGGCCAGTTCCCTATCAACGGTTTTTGGGCGGAAAAAGAAAAAACTTTCGAGCCGCAAATTGATTTCTGGGTAGTTGGGCTCTCATATGTCATGTACAAATAAAAAACATTGGCGAGCATATATACCCTGTCAGTGTCCCTTTAAGGAACCGTTCTGCACCTCCGATTGGTACGGATACGATCGATACGATAGCCAAACGGCATGTGCAGAAACGCATCCTCTATTTGATCACAAGATAGCAATTTCGCTCGCCAAAACGGGATGAAGAGGCTAGAAATAGGACCGAAATAAACTGTTGTTGCGTGCTTGAAGAGTGATGCGTAAAGTTTTGGCCGAGAAAGATCGTAATAAACGAAGATTAACGCAAAGCAAAAAGGTCCTAGGCACACATTGGCGAGGGATGTTTTTATATATCCTAAACAACTGGGAATAACATCTGCACAGTGGCCGAGTGGTCTGGGTCGTCACCTTCTGGAGGAAACATACGCATAGTTTTAGGTTCAGTCCTCTGAACAGCGTGTCTTTTTTACTGCTTTTTTTATTTTATTCTAGCATACAAGCACATAATTTATACTGTAACATAAAATCCCGAGAGATGCTCCACCCCCGAAAGGTAACCCACCCCTAGGTTTGGCTTGATCTGCTATTTTCTGTTAAATGCATAAAGATGGCCCACTCCTAGTAATTGTAGCGTTTGAATCAATGATGACTTTGGCGTAAATGTGTCTAGTTAGCTATGGTGGGATATAAGCAAATATTGCTGACTGGGAAGTGCACTCATCTTTGCTTCATTGCCCCTCGCCACATTAACAAGTTTGAGAGACACGTAGATAATCTAAAAATATAATTTTTTCCATTTCTTTTTTTGCACATTGAAAGTTAGTTTATTTTTTTTTATAGGACAGTTAAATGCAAAGGTGTAAGCGAGCTGGACAAGAATGACGAAAATAATCCCTGGAGGAAAGGAACAAGGGGTACAAAGGACAAACACAAATCTCCCAACAAAGCGAGGTGACTGGTACGCGACCGGAAAAATCTGCCTGGTCCTGGTATCTAACCAGGGACCTCTCCATTTCTAGTGGAGCGCTCTACCAACTGAGCTAACCAGGAGTTAGACGTCAGTAGAGCAAACAAACTTTTTCTCGATTTTAGCTGGGTTATCTCGGGATTGCCGGCTCTCTATCTCCTTCGTGCTTGCAGTAGCGCTTTGGCAAGAACAGTTTCCGACACAGTTTTCATTGCTATCCTGCATCTAGCTCCCTCACTACTAAAACACTGACGTGTTTAAAAGAAAATAGCAAATCAAGCCAAAAGTAGGGGTGGGTTATCTCTCGGGATTTTACTTTAGTGTAGAAATTATGTAAATGTGTCGATTACCAATTAAAAAAAAAAACACAGAAGGAAGCAATAAAAAAGACATGCCCCTCAGAGGACTCGAACCTCAAAATTACACGTATGTTTCCTCCAGAAGGCGACCACCCAGAACACTCAGCCACTATGCAGATATTATTTCCAGTTGTTTAGGATATATAAACATCTTTCACCAATGTACGCCTAGAACCTTTTTGTTTTTCTTTAATATTGGTTTATTACGATCTTTCTCGGCCAAAACTTTACGTGTCGCTCCCGAAGTGTGCAACGACGGTTCATTTCGGTTATATTTCCAGCCTTTTTGTGCCGTTTCGATGAGCGCAATATTTTTCCGATCGAACCGAGGACACGTTTTTGCATGCGTCGTTTGGCGATCATATTGTTTGTATCCGTATTCGATCGGAGATGCAAAACATTTTTTTTTAATACTCTCTATTAAAAGAAACTAAAGGGGCCGTGCAACGATATTGGGGAGGAACGTTTCTCAGTTTATACATGCCTACTGGCACTACGGGAACCCGAGCATACTCGCACGCAACGCCGCTGACCGAGAAGCTTGTTTACCGCCGCGCAGTTTCGAGGATAAAAGCGGACGTTTTCTTTCGGACTCTCCTTCGCAAAATCTCGACGACGAAATCGTGGGGATCGCAGTGTCGGCGTTGTTGATAACGCAGTCCCCTGGGTGTCGTCGTCATGCTCTGCGATCTCTATGGCGAGGACACGCGAATGGGGCTCTTGCAGCGGACGCGAGCGCTGCGTGATCGTTCGATTCGGGCTCATAACAATCAATGCCTCGACTCAGTCACCGAGAGATTGGGCTCGTGCCCAATCACTGAGAGATTTGGCTCGTGACCAATCACCTAGACGACGGAAATAGTTTAACCCTAACGATGTGTGGAACTCGGCGCATGCCCTGTGCTTCGCCAACCCCGGTGCGTGGCTACGATAAACATTGACGGCGTATAATCGGCTCCGGATCACGTGGTCGCTCGTTCTGGCTGCGAGTTGAGAGGGTGAACGCTGCTCGTTTTCCTCGTATTTTTCCGCGACTTCCGTAGTGTGGGGTAGAAAACCACCGCGTGTTTTCGTAGGTTACGAATGTCGAGGAATAATTCTAGGCGGCATTTACCGAAAGTATGAAAATGGTTGCATCGCCCCTTTGACCCTTTCACAGTTGGGCTTTTCTTCCCCCAAGAGATGTGCCCCAGTAGTCGGGCTATCTATCCAAAGAGGTGGAACAACGAAAGAGACAATGCACAAGTTGTTTTCATTATCTGATGGGGACACCAACAGTGCTTGCAAACTGTCCAGGTTGAGAAGCATGTAATTAGAATATATGCACTCGACGCTGATGTCGCCGACCACCTCACACGTACATTTTATGTGGACACATTAAACCGAATCTCCTCTTAACATCGAAACCTTGATACCAGTAGACTGGTTCATCTGAACTGTACAGCCCTTTCTCACAATGGCTATGACCTTGAGACACTTCCTTTTACAATGAACAATGAAACGCATCTAGAAAAAGAACCCAATTTATAGGAGATGCAACAAAAACCTCTCTGAAATTGTGAAATGATGCGTATGCGCAGGCGCCATTAGTTTGTCCCATCGCTTCCGGCTTGAAGCCAGTGATTGGTTCCCAGTTCGCGCCGAGCACTGATGCAGCACTCGCGTGGAGTGCGTTTCGATCCGAGTACAGTCCAGCGAATGGGGGGGGGGAGGGGGAGGGACATTTGCCCCTTCCTAAGCTCCCCAAGGTCAACTTTGTTTTCATAAAATCATTGATATACACCAGTTTAGTTTTTGGTGACATAGCAAATATTGGGTCACCAAAATAGATCTGGGCAATGTTTCGACTGTAACGTCATATCTCAGCAGCAGACTCCTCCCCCCCCCGCCAGCCGAATGGGTACCGCCACCCTTAGGCCTGACCCATAAATTCGCCCCTGGTTCACGGTGCATGACCAACTAATGGCAGCCGCACATAATCTATGCATCATTTCGAAAAGTGCCTACCGTAAAATCTCGTAAGGACGCCCACCCAAAATGAAGAGATAAATGGTGAAAAACATGGGGTGGGCTATCTTTGGGGATGCCACAGCAAAACTTTATAAAAAATTAATGATAAGCGCCGGGCCACCCACTACAAACCACGTGATGGGGAAACTGATACCGCAGATCGTGGACACGGCAAATTCACGTTTCACAATGCGATAAACAAGCGGGAATTCGCTACTACAGTCAAACCCGTTTATAACGAACAGCAGAAAACGCTACGATCAGTTCGATATAGCAAGTAGTTCGATATAGCAAAAACCATTTAGAACGAACTTCCACGATGCGTTCGTTGTAAGGAGAGATCTCCTCTCTTTCTCATGTCTTTCACTTCCGCCTTGTAACAACGGGCTAAAAAGATTTTTTTTTTTTTGCATGCGTGCAGAGTTTGCTCTTTTAGCTTATCTCCCCTGCTGAATCGCTTCTCTTCGTGGGCAAACGCTTTGGGATGAAAATATTTTTTTCTGTGCGTGCGTGCAGAGTGTATTTTTAGCTTTCTCTTCCGAATCGCTTCTCTTCGCTCAATTTTGTTTGCAACTTGAGCTTTTGGAATTTTCTTTCTTTCCTACTTCTTTTTTGGGGGAAGGGACAGGCTAGAAGACAATGGTTTGCTCGTTTTTGGAAGCCTTCCCAGGGGGAAAAGTTTGATATAGCCAGTATGTTGTTCGTTATAAAAAGTACTTTTTACATGCATTCTTATTTAAATTTTCCGTGAGTTTGATATCGACAATAATTCGCTGTACGTGGGTTCGTTCTAAACGGGTTTCACTGTATTGTCCGTAGCAACTCAAGAAGGTAGGGCGAGGAGAAGACGGGCCGGGGAGGAGGAAGCAGACGGAACGCTAAAGAGAGAAGGAGGTTTCCCCCTCTCTTCTCCAGCGTTCCGTCTGCTTCCTCCTCCCCGGCCCGTCTTACCCTCGCCCTACCTTCTTGAGTTGCAACGGACTATAACTCCTGTGTCACGGGAAAGGATACCGCAAGTGGCCGACGCAGCAGATTCGCGTTTCACGGTGCGAAGGACTCGCGGAAACCAGCCGAGAACTCGCATCTCTGTTAGGGAACGGTTACCGCAGATCGCGGACGCAGCAGATTCAAGTTCCATAGTGCAATGAAGACGCGGGAACCCGCTACAATCTTGCCTGTCGCGGAAACCGATATCGCGCGTGCAGATCGCAGACAAAAACACGGGAATACCCTACAAACTCGCATGTTACAGAAACAAATACCGCAGATCCCGGACGCAACAGAATCGCATTTCACGATGCATTATACATGCGGGAACAACTTGCGTGTGTTACTTACAGCTAGAAATCGATATCGCACGCGCAGATTGTGGACAAAACCACGGGAATCCGCTACGAACTCGGGAACGCATACTTACTGCAAATCGCGAATGCAGCAGATTCGCATTTCACGATGAAATATACACGCGGGAACAACTCGCGTGTTACGCGAGCCGAAATCGCGTGCAGATCGCCGACAAAAACGCGGGAACCCGCTATGAACTCGCTTCTCGGACGTATTGGCACCGCCGATCGCGCCGTTCATGCGCGATTCTTGTCGGACATCGCTTGACGTCCAACGGGAATCGGGGGGTGGACGATGTTTCGAAATTATTATGTTACAGATATTTGGCCAGAAAAACGGGATGGGCGGTCTCTCGGGGGAGGGCGCCCTTACAGGATTTTACGGTACACAGGAACACACCGGCCGGAGAACCCCTAGGTGACCTATAAACTACAGACCTGGTACATTAAAGAAGAAAGCCAAATTGCCCCCCCCCCCCCCCCCCCTTGGAAAAAAAAAAAGAACAAGAAGTAATTTTAGAACAGATTACGAACCACAAACAACCGGTCGACCTGAATGTTTCTTAATTTTTCTGCGCACAGCCTCGGGTGTTACATTACGATCAATTTCGAGAGTCCTCGCTTTTTTCAGAAATGTGTAGTCTACATCATGTGTACTCAAACTGGGTTCCTAGAAACCCGGGAAGCTTCGAGTACCCCGCAAGTTCCCTGAGCTGCCCGATTTTGTTGACCGTCCCTGCCCCTAAATAAAATGCTTTTGTAATACGGTGATTTCCTCTTGCATTCGCACGAGCTCGTGCAAGAAGCTTTGAACGCGTTTCAGCACTGCGGTAGCTACGCTTGCCTTAAGAACGCAGCAAAATATAGTAGACGCCAAGTATAGGAACTCGGGAGTTCCCCGGAGTACCCACACGGGTTCCCCGAGCTCGCAAATTTCCCCGACCGTTCCCACCCTCAAGGGCGATTGACACACTCACATTGATTTCGACCTAGTGCGATTGTGACCAGTTTTTAGGCCTTACGACCGCGCTGCGCAGAAGCAATGGAGGACATAAGCGACCGGAAACACCGTTGCCACGGCAATCCGTAGAAGGATTAACGTTGCAAGCCGTTGCCTAAAGGCCCGTTCACACTCTTGCGACCTCTTAAACCTGGGTTCCTTAAAACTTCTTACAACCAGAGGACACACTGGCGCCATCTATTGGGTAGCAGTGTAAACACGGCGGTCCGGCATATTTTTTTATTTCTCTCGCGCATTATCCTTTCTTTCTTGGCTCGAAAAACTTTTGTCAATGTTATAAACGAGCCTTTCTTTGGGTATTACGCACATTTGACCTCGGAAATCCCGCAAAACCTTCGCTCTTGTGAAATGCAGTTTCAGGGTCACCGCATAGATGGCGCCACAATGCCAGTGTGTTCCCTCGTTCTAAAAAAATTTAAGAAGTTTTAAGAGATCTCGTCTCTCTCAGTCGTACTCGGTCGCAAGAATGTGAACGGGCGTTAAGCTCCCGTGGTCTGCCACGCCGGAGAGTGACCTGCAGCGGAACAGGCGTCTGCCACATGCACCATTGCCGTTGCGCACCGCCAGGGGAGACACTTTTACGACGTGCCCGGGCGGAAATCGAGGGGCCACTTTTTTTGGAGGCGGCGAGCGCACTGGTCGGAGACATGTACTAGGCACTGTGGTCGTGACGAAAACACCTTCACAGTGTTTCTGTAATACCAACTGACAACAGATGTGCGGACTTTTTTTTTTTTACTCGTGGCATTGCTGAAACACAATTTAGTATTCAACAAATTGTTTTTGTCGCGTCTGTGAGCTGTCTCGGTTGCACGTTTTCACACTGGGAGGACACATCGACGACTCGGGGAAGACGCAATTACCTGGCGGACAGCAAGCTTCGACGAAGACGCGACGTGAAGAAGAAGAGAAGGCCGTTTGTGGCGCATAAACGAGCGAACAGGCATTATTACTTGCGGCACTTCCTCGATTTCACGAATGTACCACTTTGTGTTTCAGTCCATCTAATTGGCATTTCTGGTAATGTTGATTATGAGGCCCGATGGTTCAAGGTCTTCATTTGCTTCATTTTGTCTTCGGAAAGAGTGAAAAGTTACTGTGTCTCGACCGCCACACAAAGCTAAACAGACCAAAGTGTAGGAAAGTCAAATCACTACGGCATCGAGAATCAAACTCTTCAATCCCACGCTCGCCAGAGCGGGAGCATGCGGCGTGGTGCTTGCGCTCCGAGCAAAAGGTAAACATAAATAAAGAAAAAAGAAGTTCTTTTTCAGTCACGTTAGTGTGGGCCACTACACAAACCGTATGTACCGAGCAAGTAGGGCTGATCATTTTCCGTCTCAGAGCTTCAAAGTTGGTATGCGCCAGGGCTGGGCAGAGATACTCCAAAAAGTATTCGGGAATACAAATACTGAGATAAAGGGGTTTTAAGGCCCAAAATACAGACACTGAGATACATTTGTCTTTTATGCAACGGGATATCCCCGAGATACTTCTGCAGAAACGGCAAAAGAGTATTCCGGAGTACAGATAGAGATACTTATAGAAATACATTTGTTCCCGAACGGTGCTATGTGGGGAGGGTGAAGTTTGTGGTGAATGCGTATGGTAATTTATGCTTCTGCTCCTTTTTCTGTGCCATTTTATTCTGTTCCCCTTACCTAGAACTCTTTATTGGTTATTGATGCCGCTACAGAACAGTGAAGACTGCGTGCCATGCTTGACAAAAGGCGTCTGCCCGAAATGAACCCTGTTCTACCGTGAGGGCGCGTCTCAAGCCGTCGTAATATACGCTTCTGTGTCACCCATAGTATGGGGAGACTGGACAACAGGGCCATAACTTTTTCTCCACTCAACTCTTTTACAGTGTTCTCTCTGCTAAATTGCAAAGAGTGGAGGGCTTTGTGAGAGTACTGATTTTGTTATTCTTGCAAGTAACCTTCTTCAAACCACAGTTCTTTTTTTTTTTTTAATGTCGGTGATCGAGATGTATCATTTTATAGGGCAGGTTCGTAAAATACATAACGAAGGACCTTGCACCAAACAGATGTTTTTATCTTTTAAATTTATCTTAGATAGGACAGGAAATGTAACGAGGTACCTAAGTCTGGCAAAGTATCGCCGTACAAGCTATACATTATAAATGTATTTCACTACTGAGAATCAAATACATTTTTAAAATGTATCTCGATACAGATACAGATACTCAAAAGTTTTTCTAAGATAGTATCGCGATACTGCCCAGCCCTGGTATGCACACATTTAGTTTTCTTCATCTACCCATTTTTTCCTTTATTGTAATCTTCCAATACCCCCCAACCCCCCTTGCGATGGGGTCTGTCATCATTTCTGTTGATCCAGAAGGGGTCCCTGCAACATCAGTTGTTGAGAACCGCTGCATTATGGTCGCAAGGTCCACAGGTCTCTGCACTTCTGTAACCATGCTGAGGCTGGGAGGGGCTCCCCAGCTATCTTTCGGGAAAGATGGGCATTCCTTATTATTGAAAAGTTTGGGAACTCTTGGTCTAGAACAAGAACACCCTGCATTTAGTGAGTACTGCAGATGGACCTTTCTTTCATTTTGCAGGTGTCCTCTTGCAGAGGTACGGATGAGCCCGCTTTTGTCGCAGGTATGTTCGCATTTTCTCGGCAGCTCTACGGTGACAGATCGTTCTAGAAAATTCCGGCGCGTCACTGCGAACGTGCTTCAAACATTTCTGGGTTCGGCCTCCGCTTAGTGAGTCGAGGGCAGCACAAGGTCCGTCGATCGCGCGACTGTAACTTGTGATGCAGTTTCCCCGATCAAGAAGTGCGTTGGAAAAGACCGTTTATAATTGGATAAAAGTAGAAACAAGCTTGTTTGCCATCTTTTCACCTCTGACAAGAGTCTTGTGTGTGTTTTTTGAGAAATGTGTAGTGCATATATAAGAAATGTACATCGTATGTACGTCGCTTGCTTCATTGTCTAAGGTCCAGGACCGTGGAGCAGTTAAACATTTCTTTACGATAGACTCCAGTAGTCAAGATTGATGTGCCAAGTTTTTGTAAGAGTGGCCTGCAGGCCAGGGGCGGATCCAGAACTCCGTTTTTGGGGGGGAGGGCGGAAACATTTGTAAGGATACTATTCTCCCATTCGACGGAGTGGTTCTCCAAGTTCAGGGTACAAGTGTGCCTGCTAGGGTGCGACCTACCCTATTTTGAACCCTCATCCTTGAGTACCGAGCCTTCTACCACCTGGCAGGCCGGTAATTGGTTTTATTTGGTGGGGTTCGGGGGTCTACCCATGTCAAATTGCCCTCTGAGAAGGGGGGAGGGGGGGGGGGGGGGGGTCAACTTAGTTTGGGGGGGGGGGGGGGGGCGGCCGGCCGCTCGTGTCGCCCCCCCCCTTGGATCCGCCCCTGCTGCAGGCTATCTTGAGTCAGTCTTCTCGACAAGTTGTCATTTTAGGAGGGGCTACAGATTCACCGACCCACAATGCATTGTCCTCTCGCTAACACCCATGTACACTATTGCAAGAACACGGCGGTCAACTTGACCGGGCTATCGAGGTACCATTGGCTGTGCCCCTAATCTAAACAATGTTGGTTGGCAAATAAAAAAAAAAGTTTTTATTTTTGTGGGGTTTTTAGATAAGCTACTTACTAGCCTGGAAACTTCGGCAGTTTCTGCCCTAGTAAATTTTGTCTCCACAAGCGGTACTATACTCCGTTTCACCTTGTTGTACTGCAGCGAAGGCTAGAAGCGCGAGCTCGTAGCGTTGGCAGCTGCCCTTGGTGCACGAGAGCTTGTGCCGCCGAGGTGTGCCATAGAGCAAGGAGCTCGCGCTTGTAGCCTTTCCTGCGGTACAACACAAGGTGAAACAGAGTATAGTTCATGTAAAAGCAAATAAAAAGTGAACAAAAAATTAAGGTTTAAAATGAAAAGATTTGAAAAGATTTTGATAATTTTGATAATTCTTTAAAGACAGATGTAGCATCTTTCACATGGCGTTTCAATTATTCCGTAATAACATAACCCCGGGTCTCGAAGTGTAGATGGCATTTCCGATCACTCGTCTTTCTGACGTGTCCCTTTGTCCGTGGGGTTTTATTGGTTTTGTGAGAAAGCATACGCATCCGGTGACTTTCGCCACGGTGATTTCTTCAAAGCCACATCCATTCGTTAAGTTCTCCGAGTTAATCGATGGGTGGACTCCAGAACAGGTAACCTAAGGACCATGGTTTTTCTCTGGCTTCCTCAACCTAAGCACATTACCGCGACAAGTGTCCGAAGGTTATCTTTGTGCGTTTTGATTGGTTCACTCGTCGATAAACCGTGAACTGTCTCTGTCTCAGCTGCGCAGCCCCCCGGCGTTCGATGCAGTTACTCTACCGTCAGGGAGCTTCAGGAGTACAACCATCTGATGTCAAGCATGAGGAGCATTCTTTTGGACCGATTCTTGACGGACCTGTGCCTGGAGCACGTCTTGCCCCTGCTCACCGGAGGCCAGGCAGGACCGTAAGTGTGCAAAGAAGGGCACATCACCCTTGACGATCACCGCAATGCTGCTCTCTGTTTAGAGTGGCAGCTTTATAGGGCCATCCAACTTCAGGAGCCACATAAGAACGAAATGTGTAGGCCGGCCAGTCCGTAACCGCTAAACAATCTTGAAAAAAAACGGCAACCGGTAGCAGGGATCGAACCCCGGTCACGGGCGTGGAAGCCGAGTGCGCTGCTGACTGAGCTGCGGACCCAGCACGTAGGAATGGGAGGAGCAGAAGCAGGTGGTGTGAGAAAGCATGCAAAGCGGAGAGGGGTGGAAAGGGCAAGAAAGAGGAGCAGAAACATATGGTGTAGAAGGAGTAAGCGGAACGACGAGAAGTGGAAAGGGCAAGACAGGGTGCTTCCCTTCTCTTGGTGGCCCCAAAAAATTTAACACAAAGGCTTTGTATCTGGGTGGTGCTGAAGGAAAGTGCACATAGTGTCACAAAGAGACAATGGCGTGACATAATCCGTTTCCGTACAAAACCCTGCCTGGCCTAGGCACCACCTGAACTAAAAGCACCACCCACCTCAGGCACTGAAAGACTAGGGTCATCATGCCCTAGGCACGCCCAAACTAAAAGCTTCACCCACCCTATGAAGCTACCACATTTAAACGCTTATGGCAGAATGACCAAACATGCAGCCAATTTTTCAACACACATTGTGTTTGTGGACTAGATTTCATGTAAAAAGCATGACGCTCGAGTGTAAAGAAAGGCCGTTACATGCAATACAAGGAAACAAACCATACATAACCCATGGCAGGCAATGCATAAGCATGCAAAGCATAGAGAAGCATACTTAGCCATAATTAATCCTACTTTATCATAATTAGCGAGATATACCAAGGGGTGCAGAGAATCGTACCTTGGACCGTGCAAGTGGTAGTAGGCGACTGTCGGCGTGCTCTGTTGGCTTCCGAATGACGAAGTGTGGCTCCCCTATAATCTCACGACATTGTGGGTCCTGAATGAATTTAAACTTACCTCGATCATTCTTATAAACTCGAAGAGTACATGAGTTTGTTGTTCGTGTAACGCATCCGAAACCTGCCAAAGATTTCCGCAACTAAACATAAGAAATCATAATGCACGCATGATGCACTCAACACAGTCTGTGGTCCCCAGATGTATCAGAATGATCGAGATAACTTTTTTTTAATCTTTGTTCAAGTACGTACCTACTGTATACTTCACCATCTGGCATTACAGTAGGGGGGAATAAAACAAAAACATGCGAGCACAAAAAAATATGCATTTAGCGTGCGAAAAAAGGGGTCCCTGGAAGCGATGGCCACGGTATGCGACGGAGGAGAGTTCCAACCGCGTGGAGTTTCTACAGAGAGAAAGAGTGTTGCGGCATGTTGCCCCCTTAGCAGCTAGAGAGTTTAGAAAATCGCTACAATTTTTAAAGCACGCTTGCTACTACCAGATATGTAGAAAGGGGGGTTTCGTGTATTTCTCCTTGTCTATAAGGGGTGTTAAATTTGGATTCAAACAGATTTCTTAAAAGAAAGAGGGTGAGAGTTACACTGGTCCCGCCTTCACCGTCCATTCACCCCTAAGCTCAGTGTGGTGGAAGCTACGATACTCATTGGGCCTCTCATACGCTACATGGTCACACCCCCGCCAACACTGACGTGCAGAGAGCGGGGTCAGGTGAGGAAAGAAAGGCGACTGATTGGTCCGGCAAGCTTCGACCGCACTGCCATGTCATTTCGAGAGTAAACAAAGATTAGCAGTTGTCTGCAAGTGATGGGTCGTTTTTTTTTGTTGTTTCCCTAGTGGGACGAGGCTCCTATGTTTGTAATGCTCATAAATTCGACGGAATCCTTTTCTTTGCTTGCAGAGACTTCGCTGCGGTGCTGAGATGCTTTTTCGGGGTCGTCTGCAATGGTGGCCGCCATTTTCCTGCTTTTGTCAAGATGGAAGATTGATGACGTTGACCGTGTCCCCCGTCCTCCAAACTGTGTATATACTGAGTTTCTGCACTAAAAATGTGGAACAAGATTTTTTTTTTTTTAATTCTTTTTTGTCTACAATTGTTTGTTCTTGGGTGATGTTGATTGTTATTTCTTTTTATGATAAAAAACAGAGAAGAGGATGTTGAACTAGTAGGATTGGGGGGGGATAATCTATTTGGTAGCACTCGGGGTTACTGGATATGAACCATGCTACAGCACAAAGCCAAGCAATAGGCGTGTTTGATCTACCTACACCTCCTGCATTAAAGGGGCCCTCCAACAGTATTTGAGCGTCTACTTTTTTTTGCGGTTTCTCCACGCTAGTGGTCCCGGAAACCCAGTGGACAACGATAGAGTTTAAAAATATTAGCGCATCATATTTTAATTTGACAACTCGGAAACACCTCCTCCGACGGTGGCGCCGCGAGGTGTCGAATGCGCGCGCATAACGGCGCTCCCTTTCACTATACGTCACATTCACTGGGTTTCGTGATTGGCGAGAGCCGTCCCAGAAATTTTGAAGCGGAATAAAGTATATCACGCGTTAATCGTCATTATTTCTCTAAAAAGTCGTTTTTATAGAGCTAATAAAGTTGCAAATTAAAGTTCAAAAAGGGCGAAAACAACGCCTCGTCGCTCATGCGCGCCTCCCAGCGGCGGAGTACCTCCTGCTCGCCGGGGTGGCTCCGGTGGCGGAGTTGCGGGAGACGAGCCTTCCGCGGCTGTCGAAGCGGACTCGTCGCGGCGCTTGCGTGGTGTGTCCTCGTACGGCGCGACGCCCAGCTCCGCACTCCTTTTTAAGAATTCGGCGCTCAAAATCCGATAAGCCCGGTAAATTCATCGATGATGGCAACCCGATTCCAAAGCTACGATGGTTGCAGCGAGGCCTAATGGCCGACCGGGCCGACGTGCTATCAACCAAACTCGCGTCCAATTGGCCAACCGCTTTGCTCCAATCGCTGAACTGTTTCATTTTACGTCATGAAGCGCAATGTTTTGCTTATTTAAAGTTGTTTTCTGCAATATTTAATTTGCTAATAACTCACAAAATATTGCGAATTTCTGTAATATTTTTTTTTCCTCTGTGTTCCTGCTTTCATGAAGCTCAGTTTCAGCGCGAACTTCAAACCAGTCAAAAATTGTTGGTGGGCCCCTTTAATGCAGAAGTGTAGCCCCGAGTGAATTCGATTTGTGGGTGCAGCCCCGAGGATCTGCACCGCGCTGTTCGATTTACAAAAGTGTAGCGCCATTTCTACACCAGGCATACACTTTCTGCAATTGCTCGTTTTGGCGGTGTAGTTGTGTGCATGATAGCAGACGACAATCGCAGACAACAGCACGAGGAGGAAGTACATTTTTATTCGATTAGGCGGTGCTAGCGCAGCGGAAATGAACTAGTGTCGCACCGGCAGCACCACCATCTCGGGGGAGCATGCTCAAGACTAATGCTGAAAAAATCAAAAACGCTGAGCAGTCTTCGACAGAGCCGAAAGCAAGTGGGATGACATCGAGATAATCCCGTGCTTCGTCAGAGTGTTGACTCTAACGCTGTCTCGTTAACTCTAGGAATGCACATCCACTCGGCAGTCAATTTCACGGCTACGAAACTACCACAGTGAGGTCCCAGCATGGCACAGGATGGCAAATTAAGAACTTTCCAGAGAGCTGCTCTGCCAACAGCATTCCTTCAGCTAAGACATGCAATGGCTGGAAAACAACACTACAACACTGGAAGCTCGAACTGTCTAGCTTTATTTGTGAGGAACTACTAATACAGAAGTCTGATTACACGTTTATCATCTGTAGAATCTATTTGAGACAAAAGAGAGTAAGAAAAAAAATCCACAATGGAGATTTATACAAATGCATCACATGATGCAAAACTAAGCACACATTGAATAACAATCTGCAGGATTCAGTAAGCCAAGCAAAATAATGGACATGCTAGTACAAAAGACATTGCCTGGCATACATGACACCTACGGTCTGAGAATTCCGACATACAGATACACACAAACAACTATCGGGAACAAGAATACAGAGCAACAGAAAATTGTGATCACCTAAACACAAGAGTGATATCTGAAAGCAAGTGTCATATAAATGCATGACTATGAAGGTGCCAGTGGCAAGAAGTAAGCAAGAACACTTTGAATATGAGCGAGTTCAAGTAATATTAACACACACCACAGCGCACTACTGCAAAAGTACACTCTGTGGGGATTCCCGTGGTCTCCCTTCCCCGATGACTGTGATAACGGCCGCGGGTCGGAACGCTCGGCCTTCTTCGCCGTGAGCTCCGACCTGTTCATGAGGCGGAGGGCCGCCTGGCTTGGGGGCCCTCCTCTCACTCTCTCCCGGGGGGACCTCTTTCCGTCCCCCCGCTCGGATGCGAATCACTGCTGACAGGCGAGGAGGTTTCGCCTCGACTCTTCCCGCTTTCGGGAAAGGCACTCGTCCGGGTGACCGCAAAAGAGATAGGACGTGTGTCGGCGACTTCTCCGATGCTTCCCCGGTCTTGGCTCTCCGGAACCCCGCGTCTGGCAGGTAAGGACCTTTTCTTACCTTGCCGGCGCGGGGGGGCATTTTGGATTGGGACATTGTAGTTCATTTAGAAGAGTACGTTAATAAATGCTCTTGGACTCTGTCCTTACTCTGGTACGTGTGTCTTCTCTTCCGCTATATTCGAGAGAGTGAGACAAGGTAGTCGATCATTGGCACCGACGGAGGTAATTAATCGAACTGACCCGCGGTAATGTAGCCCTAAACGTCCTCTATATTGCCGCGGAGATGTGGGGACCGCGCTACTAGGTTTGACGGCTCCTTTGAGTTATCGCCGCTGTTGAGACAACCCTTTGGTTACTCTATCGATACCTGTGTTGGTAGTTAAATGCAGAACCCCCGCTAGCTACCAACAAACACAGGTACCGATAGAGTCACCAAAGGGTTGTCTCAACAGCGGCGATAGCTCAAGAGCCGTCAAACCTAGTAGCGCGGTCCCCACATCTCCGCGGCAATGTTGACGACGTTTAGGACTACATTACCGCGGGTCGGTTCGATAAATTACCTCCGTCGGTGCCAATGATCGTCTACCTTGTCTCACTCTCTCGAATATAGCGGAAGAAAAGACACACGTACCAGAGTAAGGACAGAGTCCAAGAGCATTTATTAGCGTACTCTTCTAAAATGAACTACTATGTCCCAATCCAAAATGCCCCCCGCGCCGGCAAGGTAAGAAAAGGTCCTTACCTGCCAGACGTGGGGTTCCGGAGAGCCAAGACCGGGGAAGCATCGGAGAAGTCGCCGACGCACGTCCTATCTCTTTCGCGGTCACCCGGACGAGTCCCTTTCCCGAAAGCGGGAAGAGTCGAGGCGAAACCTTCTCGCCTGTCAGCAGTGATTCGCATCCGAGCGGGGGGACGGAAAGAGGTCCCCCCGGGAGAGAGTGAGAGGAGGGCCCCCCAAGCCAGGCGGCCCTCCGCCTCACGAACAGGTCGGAGCTCACGCGAAGAAGGCCGAGCGTTCCGACCCGTGGCCGTTATCACAGCCATCGGGGAAGGGAGACCACGGGAATCCCCACATCCCCCCCTCCTTAAAACGGTAGGTGGGTCTCAAGAAAGAATAAAGGAGGCCCACCTGCTCTCATAAAATAATATATAACTCTGCGCACCCCCAACAAATACACGTGACACCCAGCGCGCGTCTTCACAGAGTCCGCCGTCAACAGCTCACTGCACCAGGCCGAAGAAAAGGAAATTTCCAGTTCCAAGCACTTGACAGTCGCCGCCACAGCACCGCAGAGCATCACAGGCACCGTGCTGACGCCGCTGGACACAGGTGTCGCGGTACGAGCTGGCTGCAGTGGAGAGCGGTGAGGCGGTCATGAAGGCGGCAGCACCAAAAAGCCAACGACCGCCGCCCACCCGCAGAGACCAGCTGGGGAAGTCCCAGACACGCTGCCCGGGGGGTTCGGCGCCGTCTCGGCCGCAGTGGGCTGGTGAAGGTGGGGTGGACGACCTCGGAGCAGAGCTGCGAAGTCGTAATGTGCCAGCAGCCAACACGCCCAGAGCCGGCCGTAGACCTCCCCAAAGGGAAGAAAGGGCGCCGCAACCCCCAAACGAGGGGGCGCGTGCGACCGACGCTCGCCTGCCTCGGGCCGCAAAGGTGGCAGAAACGGGCAGGAGCAAACGACAAACAAAAACCACAAAAAAGGTGGCCAGTTTGTCAACGGTGACAGGAAGGCGCTCAGTTGGGAAACGGACCCGACGAGTGGCCAGAGGACATATGCCAGAGTTACCCGCTTCGACACCGGAAGAAGAAGCCATAAAAGGGAGCCCCTCCGTTCGAAACGCGTCCACATACCAAGCAAACTAATTGAGTTTGCTTAATGTGGGCACCGGGGAGAGAGTTTCTAGGAAAAACGCCGAGTTCTCAATCCTTTGCGCAGGCAGCTAACACAGAGACTGCCTACAATACCCGGTTTTATAGTTACCGGAAGAGTCCGTTGACTATAAGTGGCCAAAAACAGATAACAGTCTGCAGCTGGCCCGTCTTCTGAAGTCGAGGTAAATAGATACGGGGACTTCGAAGGGGGCGGATAGAAACAAACCGCCATGCATGCGCGTCTGCGAGCGGGGAAGATGCAAGTTCCCGCGCAAAATAGCCGCCATCTTGCTCCCCACGGAGGAAGACAAAAGGGGCCGCAGCTCACACGCTGAAACCTGCTAGCTTCGCCAAATATTTGAGTTAGCTAGCTTACCGAGGCTAGAAAAACATGTCTTGCACTCGATACGGCTTGATCAAGGGCTCACAACGGTGTGGACCCTTCTTTTGAGGCAAGGCCAGGTTTCAGAGCAACATAACTGCTGAGAGTCTTAGAGTCACTCCTCCACCTGGATTACGCGAGTCTGACAGATATCGCCAAAGGGCGCTCTGGCTACATGGCGCCCGGGTTTCAGAGCAACATAACCTCCGAAAGTCTTAGAGTCACTCGTCCACCCAGATACTGTCACAGTGCGCCTCAGACCGCGTAGCGCCACCACCAAGAACGCAAAACTAGTGTCGTTCTTGGAAAACAACAACAGGCTGCAGGAGTACGTTGGCATCAAGCAGATACAAATCTTTCCCGAAGAAAACCCTCCGCGCCCACTGCAATACCAGCAGTGAATACAGCGCGCGCGTCAACAGTATGCAAACTGCTTCTCGACGCCGACGGTTACGCGGCCCGGCTCCCGGAGCCCGTCAGTAGCAGTATCAGCTACTTATCGACGTTATTGGCAGGCGTACCGTCCGACTCTAAATGAGTGTCCGCGACTACTCCGAGTCAAAGAAAACGCGAATATTTACATTCCCAGATGCACTGCTGATCCTTCGCTACTCTTCTCTGCCAAGCCTCGCTCCCCGCCGGACATATAAGTCCACCCGGTTCTCAAAAACGTCATCAAAACTTCTATATACATTTTCCCTTCAGGACAAGTTGTTGGTGGCGCGCAAGGAACCCAAATACACACAGGTGAAGGGTTCGCCTCAAGCATGGAGAACAAAGGGCCTCCCGCAACAACGAATGTTGCTTGACGCACGCCAATTCAAAACAGGAACACGCGTACAAATCACACTGTGCTCGCTCAAAGGAGTGGCACTGCGGGTTGCCGACTCGGCATTAATCGCTCAACCATAAGTGGCGAGATCAGGACGCTCGTGGTACGCGGCGATCAAAGGCAACGAAATGCTGGCAAAGGCCGGACAAGGGGACGGAGGCCAGGAGCCACGACCACGATAAAGGAAGCCGTGGCCCCACGTTGGGCGCCATTTTATGTGGGGGTTCTGCATTTAGCTACCAACACAGGTACCGATAGAGTAACCAAAGGGTTGTCTCAACAGCGGCGATAGCTCAAAGGAGACGTCAAACCTAGTAGCGCGGTCCCCACAACTCGCACTGTACACTCACTCCTTACACCGTACACTCACTCCTTACACACGAAAAAGAAAGGAAAAAATTCAAACGAACCGTGCTGACTGACAACTCGTTTTTATGTACTTTGTCTTCTACCGAATTTCCCGAATCGCGCGCACCAGCAAAAGGCAAAGTATATAAAACCGAGTTGTCAGTTAGCGCGGTTTGTTTGAATTTTTTCCTCTTTTTCGTGTGCAAGGAGTGAGCGTACGGTGTGAGTGTACTTTTGCAGTAGTGCGCTGTAGTGTGTGTTAATTTGAGCAACCGACTCGCCCAACTTGCTACGTTGAGTTCAAGTCAGTTCAATTCTCTACACCTCTCTTCAAACCAGCGTTGAACACGCATTATGGAGTATTAAAAATTGACACGCTGTCAATTGTACAACTTGCTTGGTGGTGTGGGTATACGACTATACTAGGGGGACAGCTTTTCTTGGCCTTTTGGAGAAGAGCTCACGTGCAAGTTCCATCAGTGCTCAAACTTGGAGAAGGAACGAGTGCCGTGCCAGTGCCTTTGACCGCATTGCCAAGAAACGTTGCCCCCGAATATAGCTAGGTTCAAATCGAGCACGAACCAGTGCAGTGCACACACACACTGAAAAATCAGTTCCCAGCCGAGTTGATTGCTAAAATGGAAAGGCATGCTACAGGACGTAAAAAATTAAAACCTAAAAAATTATTTCACACTACAGTACCACGATCGCAAAACCAGAAAAAAGCCATTATAACATTTGAAACAGACTTTTCTTTATAATTAAGTAAAACTTTGGCCACACATTTATTTTCTGCAATTGCCTATCTTTTATATAGTCGGTTTGTCATTCCACTGACCAAGCTCTTGATCACTTCTGGCAAGGAATTGCTCCCTACTCCTCAACACATCTGTGTGAACACAAACAGTAGCAGTCAGACGAAAGGCTTGTGAGGAATGCAAGAATTTGGCTATGCATGCAAAATCAATGTGGTAACAATACTGTATATACAACCAACCGTTCTGAGAACTTGACACTGCAAAAGTCCACTAACTGCTATCGGATTAATGCAATCGTCCTTAGGTTCGTCATCCAGTGCACTGCCACATGCCCCAGGGCAAACGCATTAAAAAATGTACAGGAACGTTGCTGCCATTTGTAAGGCACTGCAAGCATTTATATATTTCAACTGAACTGGTGTATATCTGCACAAGTCAAATGATTACACATGTTACAAAGCATGGAAGGCTAAACTTGCAACTGATTCATAAACCTTTCGGTGTAAGTGCACTTGATTGTGGCAAATCAAAATGTGTCCTTCTCGCCCGTGCGCACTTGGTTACGGAGGGATACAAAAATTCAAAGCAAAGCTTGCACTTGTATATCCTTTCACCTATGGTTGATCAGATTTCAAGTAAGGCTTGGCTGAAGTAAGGCTTCTGAAAACAGTGTGCACTCATAAAGCTTATGACCTGTGTGCATTTGAATATGGTTGGCCAGATGAGAATTCGAAGCAAAGGTTGGTGGACAAAGCTTGTACTTGTATATCTTTTCACTTGTGAGTGTTTTGGTGTGGTTCATAAAATTGCAATTCCGAGCAGTGCGAGCACCACACTATACGGTTTTTCACAGCTGTGTGTTTGTTTATGGTGGATCAGATCAGAATGAGCCAAGGCTTGGGACACAGCTTACACTTGTATGGCTTTTTACCTGTGTTTGATTACGGCTTCTGAGAAGAATTCTGAGCAAAGGCTCGGGGTGCAAGCTTGCATTTGTATGGCTTCTAACCCATGTGCTCGATTGTGTTTGATCAGATTACTACTTTGAGCAAAGGCTTGGGTGTACAGCTAGCACTTAAATTGCTTTTCACAAATGTGTTCAATTATTGCAGATTAGATCAGCTCTGAGAAAGGGCCTTGGGGCACATCTTGCAATTAAATTAATTTTCACCACTGTTTGATTATGGTCTCAGATGTGAATTCCGTGCAAAGGCTCGGGGGCAAAGCTTGCACTTAAATGGCTTTCCACCCGTGTTCTATTATTGTGATTAGACTGAACTTTAAAGAAAAGGCTTGGGTGCACAGCTTGCACTTAAAAGGCTTTCCCCACTGTGTGTTTGATTATGGCAGATCAGACTGGAATTCTTAGGAAAGGATTGGGGGCATAGCTTGCACTTAAATGGCATATCACCCGAGTGTGTTTGATTATGGCGGATCAGATTGGTATTCTGAGAAAAGGCTTGGGGGCACAGCTTGCACTTAAATGGCTTTTCACCACTGCTCGATTATGGAAGATCAGACTGGAAATCTAAAAAAAGGCTTGGGGGCATAGCTTTCACTTAAATGGCTTTTTACCTGAGTGCGTTTTATTATGGTAGACCAGACTGGAATTATAAGAAAAGGCTTGGGGACACAGCTTGCACTTAAATGGCTTTTCACCACAGTGTGCTCGATTATGGCAGATCAGAGTGAAATTCCGAGAAAAGGCTTGGGGGCATAGCTTGCACTTAAATGGCTTTTCACCACTGTGTGCTCGATTATGGCAGATCAGACTGGAATTCCGAGAAAAGGTTAGGGGGCACAGCTTGCACTTAAATGGCTTTTCACCTGAGTGTATTTGATTATGGCAGACCAGATTGGAATTATAAGAAAAGGCTTGGGGACACAGCTCATACTTAAATGGCTTTTCACCACTGTGTGCTCAATTATGGCAGATCAGACTGGAATTCCGAGAAAAGGCTTGGGGCACAGCTTGCACTTAAACGGCTTTTCACCTGAGTGTATTTGATTATGGCAGACCAGATTGGAATTCCGAGAAAAGGCTTGGGGGCATAGCTTGCACTTAAATGGCCTTTCACCTGAGTGTGTTCGATTATGGCAGGTCAGACTGTAACTCTGAGAAAAGGCTTGGGGGCATAGCTTGCACTTATATGGCTTTTCCCCACTGTGCGTTCGATTATGGCGGATCAGCAAGTATTTCCTGAAAAATGCTTGAGGGCACAATTTGCACCTGAATAACCTATCACTTTTTTGCTTTTGAGTGTTGCTGGGCACTTGGGATGTAGAGGCAGGTGGCATGAGGATGCTGGTACTTGAATTGTTCATCACCATGGGCAACCACGTGGTTCAGAATCCCACGCTGATCTCTGGTGACATAGGTGCAGGAACAGCACCCAAACCAGATGTCCTCAGTGGCTTTCAATGGGCAGCTGGTCTCCCCAAAAGTGCAGCTCGCTCTCCTACAAGGATAGTTTTGTTAGACAAGTAGATCGTCTGCAAAAAGGGGGTTTCCCAGCGAGCTCATTGGTCGAAGTGCACGTTCAAGGGGACGCAGATACTATTGCGCGAAAAGAGTAACATACGGCCTGTGGTGATACCATATATGCACTGGTGTCTCACATAATCTCAAGAAGGTGGCTGGGCGCTATGATGTCCCGGTCGTATTTTCAACGCCTAACAAAATGTCGCAATTATGCAGGAGAATCAATGACCCCAAACCGCTAACAGACCCGTGCAACACCAAGCATAGGAATAAATACACTGATTGCACAACCGCCGTCGTTTACGAAATCCCAATGACAGGTGGTTTAAGCTATGTAGGCCAAACTGGAAGATGTATCAATGATCGGGTCCGCGAGCACGCCGCTTCAACTAGAACCACACCGTCAGGGCATTTGGCTGTACATTGCAACAGATGCTCTTGCGCCCCATCATTTGACAGCACTAAAATTTTGGCGAAATACAAAAACAAAGTGTCACGCGAGCTTCACGAGGCATTTGAGATTAGGAGTAGGGGTGACAAATGCATTAGCGATACTTCTCTGGCTCTGTCTACGGATGAGTTTGAATATTTGAAACGCGGTCTGGGCGGGGACTAACGTGACGTGTGGTGTTTGATGGTGTGCTCCCATTGGTATATAAGTGTGTGTTTTTTCCTAATAAATTCAGTTGAGAGTGCACCCTGTGTCGTTGTTAGTTTACTCTTTGTCCGTGTTCCTTTGGCGCTTATTTCCCGTGATGTATATATGAGACACCCATCAGTTACACTGATAATCTTTCTTGCTTCCCATCATAGAGTTAATATCTGCCTGAAATTTAGCAAAGTGTTTTGTTTTGCAACCAAAATTACCATAGCATTTTATTTTTAGCATTTCGGGGTTGGGGGCCCCCTCCCACATTGTTCATGAGGGCCAAGTTCATTTGACACTTCGAACCCTGTAAAATATTGCCCAGTATGTGTGAAGTGTGGAAACTTGGTGAAGGTAGTGTGAGAAGCTGGCATCTAAAGCACCATGTGGGAATAAAAGCTAACCAGCTGAGCTCGAGACGTGCGTTTGTTTCCTTGTCGTTCATTCGTCTCCAGTTTGGAACCATGCGTAAGACCGCAGGCAAGGCATTAGGTTGCACAGATTAAATCGCGATGCCGCGCCACACAGCTCACCACCAAGCCGAAATCACGAAAGATACTGAAAGTCGGTGGCAAACATTTGTAGCCACCCAGAGTACCTCGACACCGACGAAGATCTCTCTCTCCCTGTCGCACGTGGTGTCGATCGGTTTTTGGATTTCTAGAAAGGCTGTGTCTACAGTGCCGTCCGACGGCACTCCACTGGCGCCTCAAGTGCCGTCCGAAAGAGAGTCGGACGGCGCGTGTATCACTGAGAGCTCGTTAAGCTAGCCCCCCGCCTGCTTTCACGCCGCTTCGCGGCGACAGTATCCGGCTGCTAATTACAAAACTATTGACCCATTTGGCCCCGTCGTACACGCCGCTGGGCGGCGTCTAGCTGGAAAACCAAGCCCCGCTGTACCCCATGCACCTCCGGAAACGAAGTCCCACACCATTTTGTTCAGCGAAATTTCGGCGACAACATTCGTTTCTTCCTGTGTTAATCGTAAAAAAATACATGTAAATATCGCAAAATAAAATGTTCGAGGAAACAAAAAAGTAAGCCCACACAGAGGATCGAACCCGGGATCCCTTGCTTGTGAGACAGACATCTTACCACTAAAGGCTTATTCACACGATGCATCTTTTCAACGCGCCACAGTTTAGCGAAACCAAGATTTCGCGAAATCGGCCTGTTCACACGTGGAGTTTGTTGCGCGAAACCTGTGACGTATTGACTCACGAGAATTTCGCCAAACCTTGTCATCTGCACCGGGAATACCAAGCATTTCGCATCAGAAATGAAATGAAGTATGCACAGTGTGAAGAGACAGTCTACCACTCAATAAACTTCGTCAGATGCGGCTCACTGGGTTTACAAGTCCTGCCAAACCCGGGGAAGAACGCGAACGTCAAAGAACAGGCGGATGATCTCGAAGCATTTCGGACATTTTTGCATCGCTAATAAAGAAAGTTACCCCAGTCATCATGTTTATATGCGGTGCTTGCACTTGTCGCGACTGCTGATGAATCTGCACAAAGCGCCGTTCACACACCTGCAACCGAGTAGGACCAAGACTCATCGCCCGTACGCACCGCTCCTCCGCTTGTAGCTCGTCATGTTTGCTTTTCTTTTTGAATAAAGCTATACGCACTCCGGAGTGCATTTCGGTCGAAATGGCTATACGCGCTCCGCTAAACTTGTATAAAACGAATGGTCACAACAAGTTTTCTAAGCGATGGCATAGCATAGGGGTTAAGGTGTCCACTTTGTACGCAAGTGGACGCGGGTTCGATCCGCGATGGGCCTACTTTTTTTTTTTTTTTTTCTCAAACATTTTGTTTTGTTGAGGCATTGGCGATATTTACGACATTTCTTTTTTGCGATGATGTTGTAGACGAAACTTCGCAGAACTGAATGGTATGGGTCTCCCTTTCCGGAAGTGCGATCAGGGACAGCGGGGCTTGGGTTGCCGGCGGGACGCCGCGAAGCGGCGTGTACTGGTTAAGTTTTGTAATTAGCAGCCGATACTGTCGCCGTGAAGCGGCGTGAACGCAGGCGGGGGCTGGCTTAACACGCTCCCCAGTGATACACGCGCCGTTCGAAAAGGATGGCCCGAGCGGCATGAGCTCTGCGCGGAGTGCATACAGCCATTTCGTCCGAAATGCACTCCGGAGTGCGTATAGCTTTATTCTTTCTTTTTTCGGCTTTGGCTCGGATATGGAATCGGCCAAAAATCAGACTTCTCCAAAAGCTCGCTCCTCCTCGAAGGTCAGACGTCAAGCGGCCATTGGCAGCGTCCGCGTTTCTCCTTCGGGTGATTGACAGGCCTCGGTGAGGTTTCAACGAAAAATTGCTCCAAAAGCGAGGAACACGCGCCACTTTTTTTGGAGGCGCGCCATTTTTTCGGTTGCGTTCAGACGGGGAATCTGTTTCCCGAAACCTAGTTTCGCGACACAAGATTCGCCAACAAGATGCATTGTGTGAATAGACCTTAAAGGGGCGGTGCAACGATATTTAATTGGAATGTTTTTCACTTTACACGAGTTTACTGGCACTAGTGGGACTCAAGGTTACTCGCACGCAACGCCACTGGCCAAGAAACTCCTTTGTTGCGGTGTAATTTCAGGGACAAAAGCGATCATTTTCATTCAATCTCTCCTTTGCAAAATTTGATGACGTAAAGTGGGGATCGCAGTACACCCATATGACAATATTTGAATGCTGTTCATAGATTGGACCCGAGCATTGCGTGGGCACTCGATTTGGGCTCGTGATAATTACTAGCTCGAGAAGCATTCGGGTAGTGGCCCGTGTCCAATCGCTGCACCGACGGCAATAGCCGAGCCATAACAATGTCTGGAACTCAGCGCGTGTCCTATGCTTCGCCAACCCCGGCGCGTGGCTATGATCAGCGTTGGCAGCATATAATCGGCTCCAGATCACGTGGCCGCTTGTTCTGGCTGCGAGTTGAGGGAGTGAACGCTGCTCGTTTTTCTTTAATTTTTTTACTGGGACTTCTATTGCGTGGGGTGAAAAACGAATGCATGTTTCTTGGTCATTAACGTCAGGGATCCGTTCTAAGCGGTATTTGCGCAAAATACAAAAATTGTTGCATCGCCCCTTTAAGCTACACTCCGCTTCGAAAAAAAAAAAAAAAGATAGTTTTGAGAACTCGTTTTATACGAGACTTCCAGACGGCACTTGAACGCGTGAGTGGAGTACCGTCGGACGGCACTTGAAAGCTCTGCAAGAGTGCCGTCGGACGGCACTCTAGACACTACGTTCTAGAAAACGTCGGTCATCGCCTTGGTCGCTAGCTCCCGTCGCTTTCATGCGGCTTGCCTCAACGCGCGACTGACCGAGGGACAGCGAAGCGGGTCATCGTCGCAATTGTCCCCTCGCTCGCGAAATCGCTTACATGCGGTTTGCAGTTTGGTGTGTTTCCAGACCAACTGGTATGGGCCATCGGCCTTTCTGATCTTTTCCTGAGCCAAATAATTTAAATGAAATGCAATTATACGTTAAGAGCCGTCCCTTCAGACGGCCATCGATCCCTTTGACCCACGCGGTAGACCCCAGGGTTGTAAAGTACCTAGGTACAAGTAACTGGAAATCAGTATCTAGGTACTTTTGTTGTACCTGAGGTACAAACCTAGGTACTTTCATTTCTCGATATATGTATCTGTATCTTAGGTACATTTTCCAGTAACTTGTAACTGAGTTAAGTTACTTTTCTATTCGCTTCGTCAAAATGGTAGAAACTATAAATCTGAAAGTTTTAACACACTACCATGTGCCGTGATTAACGGTGAGTAGGGTATGACCTGGGAGGCACTAACTTGATCGAACGACGTTTTAGGCCCGCTTCAGACGGAGCAATTTCGCCCAGCAACTTGACGTCGCAACACCAGCAACACGGGCCGTCCGCGTTCACACGCAGCAACCGAATTGCTACGACTTGTTATCATCATCATTCACTTTGAATTTTCTTGCAATATTTAGACGCCTAGCTACGCGCTAAAAACGTGTTTTTATATCTTTGAATGGCGTTGAGAATACTAACTCATCTTTCTGAAAAGGTTTATTTCCAAAAACGATCGATTTCAAACCAGAACCAAGTCTTTAGCTGTCATCATCACCACCACAAGGGTAATTAAACTTGAGGAAGAAAACGAGAAGGGACGGACAAATGTTTGTCCGTCCCTTCTCGTTTTCTTCCCCGCTCCTTCTGTCCCTCCACCACAAGGGTGTCACGTGAAAATGTCGCGTCCCTGATTGGCTGCTGCCACTTCAAACGGCTCCGAGTTGTTCGAGTTGCTCGTCCGTTTCGAGCCGGACCCGATCTCAGCAATTCGTGTCGATCTAGGGAAAGCTAGGGAACAACCCGCCAGCAACCTCAAAATTGCTGGAAAAGTTGCCCCGTCTGAAGCGGGCCTTATCGAGATCGGCACTTACCGCTTGCTTGCACAATCAGAAAGAGTCCATTCGTATCGGCGCCTTCCTTTGCTCCTTGAACTGCTTGAAAAATCACAGAAGAAAGTTCCCAACAAACGAAGCTAAACAAAGACAGCGACTAGAAAAAGGCGCGCCAGAAAATGCAGTGATTCGGCAGTAAATACATTTACAAACATTTCAAAATTTTTGGAATTTTACTTACTTTAAACTAATTTGTAAAATTTATTTTGAATATTTTTAATTTAGTATATTATCTATTATTTTGTCTAGTCTTAATTTGATTTCTTTCAATTTACTGCGGACGCGCAAGGTAGAGAAGCGGTCATAGCCAATAGATGGCGCAAGCCGAACCCTAGCTCACACCGTGTCCTAGCTCATTTATCCACTCGTATAAAAGCGTCTAGTTTTGACTGCATCCGCGAGGCAGCGCCACGCGTCCGGAAAGCGAGTTGCTCGGTTGCTCGCCGCTCTCGCCGCCGCTTGCCCCGGAGTGCAAACAAAACTCGCACCGAAGTTTGTTCACTTTTTGTGGCGTGCGTGCGTGTGTGTGTGTTTTTTGTTTCTCTCGAGTTTGGTCGGAATGTGCGCGTCGTCGGGCCGGCCCGCGGGTGGTTCGCTATAACGTCGGACGACCCGTAGACGCGGACCGGAGCCGCAACAATGCCCGACTGCGATCGCGAGCCGACGTGACCGCAACAGCCGAGCGTGTCCAACGTCCCATCGAGCGGCGTTGGGGGGACCGCTCTCTGGCCATGGCCAACCCCCCGACAAGGAGGCACGGGGCCATGAAGATCAGGCTCACAGGTGGGTGACTGGGGGAGGGGTCCGAGCCCCGTCTCTTGAGCCTCCTTCCGAAATTAAAACACCGTAACACTCGCGTGCCGCGACCCGTCCTGGCGATCGGACTTGCGCGCGGGGGGTCTGAGGTGGTGGGGTCCGCTCGTCTGGCGTCGGCTAAGCCTAACGCCCCGAGCTATTGGAGTTGTGCCGTCGTGCCCGAACGCTTTTTGGGGGATTCGAGTGAACGTCCGCCGACGCCGCGAATCTTCCGAGGCGCTTGCGGGAACGGTGTCAGATAAGCGAGGATGCTGAAGGCTTTCCGACGTGACCGACTCCACGGAGTGCACCGTTTGAGCTTTGAGCGCGAGCTCTCGCATTACGCTTCCTTTCAAAGTCGTTTTGCCGCACTGGCTTCAAAGCTGACCGCGACAGCCTCCTAAACTTGAACACGGCTCCGTGATCTTTCGTGGTAAACTTAAATGGGACCAGCTTTTGGAAATTTTTCGCTCTCATCACACAATGAATGGCGCTGGATTCCCCAGTGTCGACGACCGCGGGCAAACTTCGGTCTTCCGCTGTTGGCCAGTCTTCGTCGTTACGGTCAATTAACGACTGTTTAGTATATTCTTTTCACTCAAGTAGCATCCGTTCGCCATCGGCACACGCTATACTTGAACGGGAGCTGCTTGAGTTGGTTCGGGCTGTTTGGGTGTAGCACCGCCGTTCAGCTCGCACTGACAACTTTGCGTCCACGAACGAGGAACGCCGTGCCATCAGAGTGTCTGAGCGCAAAAGTGCCCATACACACAGTTGCGTTTGACTGCGTTGCGATCGCAACCAACCGGGGCATCCGTGCTTCGTATGTCGCGTACAAACAAACTACTCGAATCGGTTACCGGCTGCATACGAAGCAAGGATGTCGCGCCCCGGGGACTTGCGGCCTTTCTCGACGCAACGCAGTCAGACGCACCCAAACGCGTCTGTGTGAACAGGCCTCACGGAAAACCCCCGCGGCGGAGCAGACACGCGAGACCGAGAAGAAGCCCGTGCAACGGACGTCGGCGACGTGCTTCTGTTTGCGATCGTCTGGTTCTCTTATCGCTGTCCACACGGCCTTATCGGCAGACGTTCAGCGGCGCCTGGGATCCTCGGGCTCGATCGGGAATCGAAGGTCTTTCTGGGTCGTCGTCGGCCATTCCGGAAGCTTAGGTCGACTTAAGACGCATTCCGGTGTCCAGGGGGGTGAAAACGACCTTACCTCCCTCTCGATGGCCTCTCCATACCGCTTTTTCCAGTCTATTAACCGCACCCGGTGTATAAATTGCAAAAACAAATTTCGTCTGGAAAAAAAAAAAAGTATTTTCCTTGGATTGTCTGCACCCGGTGCATATCCGAACCTTCTGCATATTCCACACATACTAAAATTCTGCTCAGCATATTTTGAAAAATGCCTGCTTTATTAGGACACCGAAAGGTTGATATAAAAGATTACTATAAACATAATCTGCCATTCACGAAACCTGTCGTGTTTTGTCGTGAGGAACGGTCTTGAAAGAACATCCTTGCATAGTCTGCACCTGCACAGTCAGCACGGAATGAAACCCGAACGCCGGAACGCGTGGCCATCGACATAGGCTGCTCCGCCTGGAGGGCACCTGAGAACTAATTAAAGTGCGCCGGGGTGCGAGGGTGCGGGTCCTACTAAGATGTGTTCGACCCGAACGCGGCGCGTCTGGGACTTCCGCATTTTGCCGGTGGCGCGCTGTAAGCGCCGTCACTCGGGGTGCTTTTGTGTCGCCGCACTGTCTTCCAGTCGACACCTGCGGCTTGCACGCGGCGCGAGAAGGTCTATGCTAGGAGCAGCAACAAGCTGCTTGCGCGTGCACCAGCGCAGCACGCCCATGGTGTCTTCGCCTCCTGGTGTGTGCAGTTTTTATTGTTTGTTATACGTATCATAATTTTATAATTATAGCAAAACAGCGCAACATACGAGACAGAAGAACAAGTTGGGACACATGACGAGTGCTGACACCCAAATAAAGGCTGCTACTACAAATGTTTTGTATATAATATATGAGCAAATTCATACGTCCACTCCCAGAGCTCGTCCTTTAAGCTCTATTGTTCTTCAGGTTTGTATGCCTTGCGGCGAATGCCACAACGCAGGTCTACTAGCTCGCGCACTCAGCAAACATTTTCCTTAATTGTAGTGACTTGAGCCTTGACCAAAACGTCACTCTGTGCAGATTCTGGTCCGATCTGTCCAGCGCACCCAATATTATCGCTTTGTGTATCGGATGTCCAGCGACGTCTCTTCAGCGCTGTCATTAATTATCTCTTTGTGTATCGCAAAGGCGAAATGAAAGTTGAAACGTTTCGTGCACAGAAGACCCGTAGCGCTTGATGACGTGTCACCGGAACCATGCGGAGGCTCCGGTGAACAACGTGCCATGCGCGGTTTCTGAGAAATAGTGAAACGCCATAGACTCAAAATAAAATTTGTTTATTGGCACAACCATACTCTTTATAAAAAAAAAAATGCTGCAACAGACCGACGCGGATGGCTCGGTTTTTTTTATAAGCAATGTGCATGTTTTCGTGCGACGTTATCAGTCGATTCTTATAAAAAGCGAGAAATTGCTCGCTGACGCTCTCTTTGGTAACCACCGATATTCCGGGCGTGTCGATTCCGGAGCGGAATAAATTTATCAGCCTGTCTGATCAGGGCCTATCACAAAGAGCTATTGCGAGGTTAAGCGGCAGCCCGGTGTTGACCGGGCGACAGTGCGGCGACACAAAAGAAGCCCGAGTGACGGTTCTTGCAGCGTGCCACCGGCGAAACGCAGAAGTCCCTGACGCGCCGCGCGAGGGTCGAGCACATCTTAGTAGGACTCGCACCCCGGCACATTTTCATTATACTTCGTTTCACCTTATGTGCGAGCGAAGGCAAAGCTGGAAGCGCGAGCACGAAAGCTCTGTGCGTTCAGGCTTTGCTCGAGCGCGTGAGCTGGGGAGAAACGCAAAAAGCGCTGGTCTCGCGCTTCTAGCTTTGGCTTCGCTCGCAGATAAGGTGAAATGAAGTATAGTTCTCAGGGGCCCTCCAGGTGGAGCAGCCTGTGTCGATGGCCACGCGTTCCGGCTTTAGGGTTTCATTCCGTGCTGACTGTACATGGTCTTTACTGCATAAAATTCCAACTTCTAAACATGTATAGTCTCCGGACTGTAGTCTAGAAAATATGGTACTCCTATAAAAAAAGGCCTGTGAATTCTTTTTTCTTTTTTTGCAGCACATTTAAAAATTCAAAAAATGCGAGAACCCAAACGATGCGACATGTGCAGGGACATTGGGCACAACGTTTCACTTGCTCACTGTCCCTGCACACTGTCACATTTTTCACATCTAATCGTATTCTGAGCTTTGTCATTGGCTGGGCCCTTTCTGCTGCTCGTCGTGATTGGCTGTCTCCGTGTTTTGCAGGAAAGCAAAATCGCATTTCTTTTTGGTGTGTACGGTTCCTTTTTTAGCAGACGGGTGCGTCGTCCGTCCGTCTGCGAAGAAAGCTACCTCTGTAAAGCAGCTTGAGTGGTAGTTTTGTTTGGAACCAGTTAAATGTTTAAACGTTTCCAGGCAAACCCTTCAAAGTTATTGCTATCGCTGCCATTCCGTTTGTTTGAAGAATGCCACGTGCAACTGTGATCAATTGCAGCTTTAGAATGACAGGCAGAGGGGTCCTTGCCACTTGAGCTCTCTTTTTTTGGTGATGTTTGTGCGAAAAACCTTACGCAAACAACCTTTGGGAACGGTTATGACAGATGCCTATGCGACGTTTAAGTGAGTAGCGCAAACGAAATGAAAACAAATTTGAAGTTCGTGCTTAGACAACACAAGTGTCCGTCTGCCTTTTAGGTATGGTGACACTGGTTTACGCCGTAGATTAAAAATTGGGTGAGTGCAATATGATTGCTACCCAGGGCTCTTTGCATCATGCAGTAGTGATACGAGCTGCGGTTCCCTCATGTTAGTGCCAACTCGTGGCACCAGGTGGCAGCACCGCCGTCACAGTCAGTCAACTGAACCAACGCCCTTTTAAAACAGGGTGGGCACCCCTGAGATGCCTCATAAAATATTTCCTTCCAGTGCTATTCTGGGCACTGCCATTCAGAAGTTTGTCACTATTGGTGGTCGTTACGACCAGGTGGCACATGCTACCACCTGATTCAAAGGGTTTTGCGATATCCATTCATCCATCTGTTCTAGTAGGCGCGGGGTCCTTGCAAACTGCGGATCCGGCAATTTCGGGAAGCCCAATGTGTCCTTCCTTCGGGGGCTTTTAGGTTTTCTGCTTGGATCTTGCAGTGATGTGACTGCTGCGCCATTTGTGCCAAACTGTTTACCCCGCTTTGTCCTGCTACATTCAGGGTGTCTACCGACCGGGAAAACCGGGAATTGTCAGGGAATTTTAAGACACCTGGAAAAGTCAGGGAATTGTCAGGGAAATTTCCAAAAAGATTGCTGAGTCAGGGAATTTGTCCCATGCTCGCCCGCTTACGCTAGAAGCGACAGGCACGAGCAGGCATAGCCACGAGCGCAGTCAAGTGCGGCGTCGCGAACCTCCTAGGCGCAATGCGACCCGTCCAATTTTCTACGCGCTGCGCTTCACACGAGAGCATGTGCGAAGCTGGCGGCTCGTCGTTCTTTTCGTACACTCTAAAGCCACTAAATAAGCTACACTTTAGAGTAGAAATGCTAAAGTATGGCGGCTAAAGAGTTACTCACAGTTACTAGTGAAGCAGAGTAGCAGCGGCCATCTTGTTTAGTTCGTGACTCTTGTCAGGTGGTGTTGCTCTAGTACGAGGAAAAACAGTTACTCTAGCCGATACTAGGTGGAGCGAGTCACCACTCACTTGGAAGAGAACAGCCGTCGTTCATTCATCTACCCTCTGAGAGGCGCGTGCCTAGCGATCCATTCGTTTGTCAGATATGGTGTTTTCGCGCTTCCCCGTAAACGCAACCTGGACGCCTGCACTCTACGAGCTCTGCCACGTGCGTTTGTGGCTTTGTGTTTCTATTGTGTTATTTTCTGCAAGTGGAAATATGTGAAAGTGTCAATTTCGCTGTCGAGGAAGTGCTCCTTCAACCTCAACTGGACAAACCCGGACATATCCACGATTGCGAGTTGGATTTGGCCCGTTCCAAATGATCCAAATAGTGCTCACTGTACAATGTGCTGCAAGAAGTTCTCCCTGAGCAACATGGGGAATAAGGCGATTACTACTCATGTTGAGGGTAAGAAGCATCAAGCTGCTATGAAATATCTGCAAAGCGTTTCCCAGGGCCCAATCATATTTTTCAAAACTGCGACAAATGCGGACTTGCCTTCCGCGACAGCAACGGGTGTTTCGTCCGGAGGTAGCAGTAGCGCTTGTAAAGCTCCGGCAATGCGTCTAACCACCGCCACGGAAGCTCTTAGCCCCTCTGTGAAGACGTGGGTGGTGGCTTTTGATTGAAGAAGCAAGTCACAAAAGCTCGGATCATGTGGTGCTTGAACACTATAACTACTCATGGGTCTTTCCGTTCAGCGGCAGAGTCTGCCTCGCTGTTTCCGTTGATGTTCCCCATGTGTGAGACCGCCAGATAAATGCAGCTTGGAAAAGACAAAGTGGGATATACCATATGTCATGGTATCGGCCCATACTTTCAAGAGAAGTTGCTAGCAAGCCATATCTGGTGGTTGCTTTTGATGAGTCACTGAACAAAGTAACTCAGGAGAGAACAAATGGATGTACTGATCAGGTACTGGAACCAAACTCTCTGAAACAGTACACCCTGGTCAATGCTGTATTCTAAACATCTTCCAAAGTGAAGGTAGTTGCATTATCTAACTTAAATACAATATTTACGTTGTGAATAGTGTCTATCTATAATATATTGTGTTTTGGTGTCGGTAGTTGTGGGTCAGGGAATTCAATTAAGATAGTCAGGGAAAACCTGGAAAAGTCAGGGAATTTTAAAAAAAGAATTTGGTAGACACCCTGTACATTTCACCGATATGTAATTAATTTGCACCACCGTTGTGCAAAAGCCATAATTTCACTTTATTAATACTGAAAACATAATATCTGAGGCCCTGCTGCACGGCCGTATCGTTACGGGTAGGCTTGTCATAATTTTAAGAACTAGGTATTATATCTCTGTATCAAAGACTGACAGTACTCAGAAGTTGCACAATATTTTCATGCTCGTGGTCTGTTCTGGTTGGTTAGTTAGCTTTGACTAGTGCGCTTCTCGCCATGCACTTGTGCACTGCAGTGATGCGAAATCTGCGGAGTAGGCAACGCAATGTTTCGTATTTGCTGTGTCGCAGTGCAGCCATGTACTAAGGGGAAGTCACTTCTCCAGAGCGAGGCGTTGCACACTCAAGCATCAAGTGTATAAAAAAAAAGAAAAAAAAAAAGCTTTGTAAGTGCTGATGTAACCGCTCTACTCTGCAGTAAAAAATCCTGAATAAAACTGCGACTACTACATAAGATAGGTTAGAATATTCTGATTATTGTTTGTTCGCAATCGAGATTTAGCAAGGATACTTCTGTATTGCGGGAAGATTTATATGGATTTCTCTGTAAGCTTATTTTTTTATGTCAACTCCCTGGTTTGGTTGTTACCTTTACATAGGTTCTGTCCGAGCGATGGCACAGTGAACTTTGGCTCTGTACCTAAAATAACATCTTGCAGCAATTATACTGTCCTTCATCGTTCAGAATATTGTTGTTGTGCCTGGTACTTAACACATGCAACAGCTAGTTTTGTGTTTGAAGAAGTCAAACCCGCTGTAAAACTGACTCTAAAAGTTGCACAGAAGCGGGAAGGCAAAGTGGACAATGTCTTTGGGTGGACAGGTCAATACATTAAAGGGATTGTCCGGTGAAAAGATCTTGTGATGATTACCTAATGGGAGCCTAAGGATTAACATAGGCCATTTTTATTCCATTAAACGATACCCCAATTTAGTGTAATGAATGACGGATAATAATACGAAACTCCATGCCACATTTCGCAAGCTCCATGCCACATTTCGCAAGTATCAATGGCTGCGCTCCCATGTTTGATGTGACGACACACCAGGTTCGCAATTGTCAGATCTTACGCGTCATTCCTCCGTGAGAAAGCAGCGCTCCTAACGCACCGCAGCATTTCACTTAACTGGCCGCTATAAATCTCGCGGAGAAGTGTGGAGCGTGACAACCATATGGCAAGAGTCCCCTTTCATTCACAAAAAGTTTTCTAGTGCAGCAACAAGGGTGAACCCCGTCCTAGCGCTAACACGGAAAACAAAATTCTAAGGGCGCTTCAGTTTGGCACGATCTTTGCGTTATGTTACGTCAGAGCCTCCGCCTCTCCAAAGGCGGAAAAGGAAAATGCCGTTTATGCACGCTTGGTTTAATGTACAATTACTCGTCCAGGGAAGCATACAAAATTCAGATTTGTCGTGGAAGATGCTCCTGCAGCCATTGACAATGAGGTCTAAATGTTTTCTTGAATACAAAATTTGACCGGACAATCCCTTTAATTTTGGCGTATAATACTTGCGGCGGTAGGAACGAAAATGAGGTGTAAACTTGTGCTCCAAAAGTTCCCTCTTCTGCTCCAAAATGGACTTGTAGCTGCTCCAAAAGGTGCTCCAAAATGACTCTGACCGATCACATTACTGATGTTGTGACAGACGTCCCCCAAAAGTTTCTCGCGATAACGGGACGTTTTAGAAACTTTCAAGGCTGGTTCACACATTTGCGATCGAGCGTGTTGCATTCTCTCGTAACCACGTTTGACGAGATAAACAATGGCGCCATCTGTCGGGTAACAACAGGAACACTCCCGACCCGCCTATATATTTTCTAATTCTGTATGCATCATTTATTCACTCTGGGCTCGAAATAATTCAGACAATGTTGTAAATGACCATTTTCCATGAATAGTGCGTAGATTCTATCTTGTAAATACTGCGAAACCTTCAGCCTGGTAATATGCAGTTCCAGGGGGTACCAGTGTGTCAAAAGGATGCAACGCACTCGCTCAAACTCAGCTGCGCGATTGAGCCTCGAGGTGTCGGGAGGCAGTGTGGGCGGGGAATTTCTTCTGACGCTTCCTTTTTCGTTTGCAGTGCTCTGTGCCAAGAACCTGAGCAAGAAAGACTTCTTCCGTAAGTACGACCGCCCTTCGCACGCTCGCAATTCTCCCAAAGGTCTACGCTGCGTGGTTTGGATGCCACGCCGTCGGTACAGCCTCGGTGCCTCGAAGGCACCGAGGCAAGGTCTCTGACCGGTGTGTCTACCAGGGGTGTGACATCTGCACCAATTGTGCCATTTTGATACAAACCCAATTTTCTGTGCCTAGTTGCGCCAAAAATGCAAAATCGGTTGAAATTGCACCACACTGCGCCAAAGTAACTAAAAAAACAAAAAAAAAAATTTTGCGGCGACGCTAGATTTAGCAGGAAACGAGAGCTTGGTTGGCAACATTCAATCTCGTCGTAGTAAAGTACACGGCAGGGGTACAGGGTGGCGCAAGCAACCGCCGGATTCGAAGATTTCAGCTGTAGTACCCTTCTCTACCTATGATACGTGTTCTTTTCCCAATTTCCCTACTACTTTCCGCTGTCATTTGTGACTGCATGCTTCCGGTGCGCTGTTACGCGGTCTCGCTATCTGGCCGCGGGAGGTACGACGCACAGGCTATCAAGATGAGCACATCTAAGTATTTCTTTCGTTTTGAGAGGAAACCTTTTCCTAAAAGTGCTGTTGAGCGCTTCCATTGTGTAATTATCCATTCGTTTCCGTAATCCTCTCGTCAAAATGGACGGCGCCGTCGCCGTGAGTACTTTCGGTTATCACACGCGTGCTTCCAGTGCGTGAAGAATCAAATGAATCGGTCACACACCCGTATTTAGTGTGCATGTGCTGCTCATAGTTTTTCTACCAATTCACTATTTACCTTGTGACTCACTTTTGTGTGGAGTTTTTTTCTATCTGCACATGCTTTCTACGAGCGTCCGATCGATGTTTGGTTGTAAAAATCGTGCTTCCCTGTTAATGCTTTCGAATCACCGCTTTAAAAAGTTTCGCTTTGGCACCAGTTCGTATAAGCTTGAGGTACCTGATGCCCACCTAACTTTGCAGCAAGCCTGTGTTTCCTGTCCTCATCTATGCGCATGAAACTCGCGTTTGCCTTTTCCGTTTTTTTTTTTTTTCTTTTATATTTTATCTCGGTGCGTATCGGTGCTGGTGACTTATTAGAACCAGTATGAAAAAAATAACAATTAAAATGGAAAAATGAAATTAATGTAATTTAAATAAGATTTTTTATGATTTAAATTGCTGATAAGCTGCTCCAACATTTTCTGCTCCTAATCTGCTCCAAACTGTAGACTTTTCTGCTTCGAATTTGCTCCAAAATGCATAAACTGCTGCTCCAAAACGAGAATTTTGTGCTCCTAAGCGGCTCCAACATCCAGATTTTTCTGCTCCAAGAATTGCTCCAAACTCTGTTTCACCTGTCTCACCCCTGGTTTACCGTGCCCACAAAAAGGGATCCGTCGATTTCTGCCCGACGACGTCGTAGGAGTGTCGTGATGTAGGGATCCGTCGATTTCTGCTTGATGACGTCGTAGGAGTGTCGTGCCGTCAGGGGTCGCTATCCCGGCTGCGTCGTGGCACCGATGGTGGATCCGGTGGAAGCTTCAACAGCTAGGAGACAAGTCGCCGCATCGACAAAGCTCGCATTCTCTCATGCCGTCTTTTTATTGGGACTTTTATGCCCCACCGCCAGGATTGCGCCGTCTGACGGCAGGACACTCCGGCTTTCCCAACGTCATTTGTTGCCACTTTTGATCCACTTTCGACGCAGGGACGATAAACGGACCGGTTGAGGACGCGGACCGGGCACCTTAGTACTGCAGCGGCTTTCTGAGTTGATTATCCTTGTCTGCATGAACAACATTTTACGCAAAGTGTCAATGGGGATCGAGCACCACCACCTGGTGGAGAGTGGTGACGTTTCTCGAGAAGATGAATGCCGCGGCACAGAGGAGAGGGGAGCCAATCGTCGTTATGCGGCGTGCAAGTTCGTCTGCTCTTTGCACACCCCGTGCATTTGTTTACCCTCCAAATGCGCCCATGCTCTCGTTTACCCTCCAGTCTCGACCAATGACAGCGCGCGCTTGGCTGCCTCGTCATCGCGCATTCTTTGCGTTGCCTGTCGATTGGCGTGCCCCTTTTTGCGTTCCGATGTGCCAAAGAGGCTCTTTGAAAAAGTTGCTCTCCGTATTGATGTGTGACGAGAACCAGGGAGTGTTAACCGCTAGGCTACCAACCACGAGTGTCACTTGCAGTGATGTGAATGCTGCGCCAATTGCACCAAACTGCGCCAAGGGGCAAACCCTGCTACATCCTGCTACATTTTGCCAAAATATGGGTAATCTGCACCAAGTCTGCGCCAAAGGACCAATATCGGTCGCCTTTCAAAACCGAAACTAAACTGAGTACCGTAATTGAGCATGCGTGAGCTAGGTGGCGTAAGTGGCCCCCCGACACAAAGTACCCTGCATCAATCGTCCATCCGGTCTTGCATGGTTTTTCCCAGGCTCTGGTTTTTCGTTTTTCCCGCCGTGTCTCATTTCGCGCTTTTGTCGTCTCGTGGGTCTCATCTCTTTTTCAAATTTTTTTCAACGAAAGACGCGGGCGTGTGCAGACGTTCCGACGCGGGGTACCAGCCATGCCATCATGCTGTGAAATGAAACCACGTTTTTGCGCGGCCTGGAGTTACTTTGTGAGCTGAAACACTCGCTTCTGAAAGCAACGGCCGCGGGGAAATTATATTTGGTTCCTGCCTGCCAGTTACCGTGGTCGCGCGACGTCGGGTGTTGCCGTCCCCACATCGCTGCAGATATGGAGCTTTCTAAACTGAAACATAAGTGCCGCCGCATGTTCATCAACATTCCTGTTCTTGTTTAAATCATACGCTACTACAAAAATCCCTCTTTAAATCAAAGACTGCTGTGTTGAAGTATTGATTACCTAGGTTTCTGTCGGTGGACATTTTTTTGAGAGGGACCCCGGTATAGTGAAAAATCTGCCGCGAAAAAAAGTTGGTAAACAGAAGTCAGCTAAAGCAAAGAAGACAATGTCTGCATGCTGAACCCGCATTACAGTGTACCCGCATAGCGCGCTTGTTTGTGTCGAGTTCAGTCGTTGCACAAAGCGCTCCAAGAACTTTTTAACCCTGGCTCACGATGTCTTGCATCAATTCGCTCAGGTTCTTTTTTTTTTTTCTGTGTTTAGCTTGTACCTCGTCTGCTTGACTGGCAAGAACGTGCCACTGGGCTGTTTTTTTGTTGTATGCTGGACAGTTAACATTCTGCACACAATTTTGGGAACCAGTTGGCGACAGGGGCAGTGGCATGGAGCGGAGCGGAGTGGCACGGTTTCGAATGAACAGCCGTCTCCGCTCGCGCGAATAGTGTAACTGCAAGCCTGCCGAAGTTGCCCTCACGTGCATCTGAACATGATTGCACGACAGAGGCACCAGCCGGGACGCTTGCAATCCATTGTTTTAGTTTTGCTTACTTTTGACGAAAATCTGGCACATCAGGAACCAGTAAAACGGTGGCAAGCGGTTTTCGGAATTGCTCAGCAACGCCTACAGCATTGTACACTTGTGAGATGTTTAATGTCTCTTAGGAGACATTAACAGTGGACATTCATTACTAGCCGAAAACAAAACGAGGCTTGCAGCAGCCTTGCACAAAGTTTAAAAAAGCAAAAAGAAAAGCACCTGCTAGTCGTAATGCACCTTTCTCTTGTGTACAATTTTACATTGCACTGCAGTAATGCGTTTCCTCAGTCGGAGGCTGCTTCCATTTATTAGATCAGTGGTTCTCAAATGGGGGTCCAAAGGGTCCGCGAAGGTATTCTAGGGGTCCGCCAAGCCCTGCCTCATCAGTAAATCCCGGCAATGAAAGTTGTCTTTTTTTCAGATCGAGAAGAAATGTTTCCATTTTTGGGCGAGTTTTCACGTGTGCATGTCAATAAGAGAAGTCTACTTCACACTAGCCCATAGTTATATCCATTTACTGAATCATGGTTATATTTAACCTCTACCTTTCCCCTTCCTTTACCAAGAACGGGGTCCTCCATCATCTCCGCTGATCCACAAGGTGTCCGCGACACATCGATGGTTGAGAACCACTGTATTAGATTATATAACTAGTCAGCCTATGCTGTGCTATTTATGACTAAACTGGTCAGTTTCCGATACATTTTAATATGTGGAGTTTGGTTCATATTTATCGATAGCGGGTACATATATGTGTATCATTTAACTGAAGCATTGCAAAATCTGTCATGTCATTGGCAATTCAGTTACCTGTTGAAAACTCCCAGGTGGTCTAACGTGATCACAATTTGTTTAGTGCGGCGAGCAAAGTGCCTTAGTTACGAGTTTTTGTTGAGCTAGTTGGTACATACTGTTGTCAATTGGGTCAGCTGAACACGGAAAAAGACATTGCCAACAGCAAAGTGCCCTTCCTTTGTCCAGCACTTAAAACAAATATTTTTATTTTTATTAGAATATCTGCTCCAAAAGCCATTTTTGCTGCTTCGAAACATGTTTTGGCTGCTCCAAAACACTGTTTTGGCCACTTTTGCTGCTCTAAAACACTGTTTTGGCTGCTCCGACAGGTGCTCCAAAACTGCTTAGGCATCACTGCACTTGTGCCGTCCATTACAAAGCAGAAAAACAGACCACGAGTCTGGCTCATTGTAGTAATTTTTAGGGGACGGCTGAGCTCCTAGGTAGCAACCGAGACTAAAGGCGGCTGCGCACCTAAGAACGCAGGAGCAGCGCCTGTAGCCAACCGCCCAAGGACGTGGTGTGTCGAGGTACAGTAGACTAGGGTTTACCTAGCCGTGGTGTTGGCCCGGATGGGAACTGGCAAGGGTTGTCGAGGGCCGCGCCGAGACGAAGTGGCGCGAGCCCTTTTTAATTCAAAAACATGATATCATATGCTCGAGTCACTGCATGACCGACAGGCGTCATTTGGGAACAATTCAGAATATCAAATTACACACCACACTCGCGTTTCGCTTTCGGAGCTTGTTTTGCCTGCTCTCGGGCAGACGGCAGTGTTGCCACTTTTGCTCCACCCCCTTCAGGTTGTCATGTTGTTCATTCCAAAATATGACCAAAAAAACCCAATTGTTTCAAGAAAAAAAAAAAAAAAAAAGGCGTCTGCAAGCGCGGTAAAGGTGACATGACCTTAACCGCTTTAGCTGATAAGAAATGCAAAATCTTATTTGAAGGTCATGGGTACTCTGCCATTTCGGATGACAGGTCGTGCCACCTCTCTGATGACTCGGAAACTTTATTTTAAGATGGCCAGTTTGCTTGAAAATGAAAGGGAACATTCACTTGGCCTCCAGATGTTGCTTGTTGCTCTCCGCCTTCCCAAGCGTTTACAAGTGTACCACACAGTGTATAACTGCTGAATGCACACATAAAAAACCTGCCAAAAATTTATTTAAAAAAAAAAGAAAATTGGCTGCGAAGTGAATGTTTTTTTTAATTTTTGTGCAAATTGCCGATTGCTTGTTTTAAAGGGACACTGACAGGGTATTTATACTCGCCGAGGTTTTTAGTTGTACGTGACATATGAGAGACCAACTACCCAGAACAGAATTTGCGGCTCGAAATTCGGTTTCTTTCCACCCGAAAACCGCCGATCAAGAACTGGCCGGTTCGAGTCTCGCTCACTCTCTTTTCCGTGGTCACGGGCCGTTTTCTAAGGTATCGATGCGACCACCAAATTTAATCAAAGTCATGGGTTATTGAAGGCACACAGTAAATATTAAAAATAGCAAAAAATATGAAACCTATTTTTTGTGGCTTCAAAAAAGCTGCAAATACGTTGATTGAAAAAAAAAAAGGTAGCACAGACAACCGGAAGCTTTCTGTGCGTTCACTGCATAATTCTCAACATGGCGTCGTTTCGCGTATCGTGGGCACTAGCGGATGGCTGCGGACGACGGGCGTTGGACCTCTGCTTCAGAACTGTCGTTCACGGTACTGGCGAATTCTGTCTTTCTTCGAAAGAGAAATTTCGAACCAATCAAAAGAACTGATACTCATCCCGTGCGACACGCCCGACCAGCAAGCCGATTGCACGAAGACGTCGCCGAGCCGTCGTCCCTTCTCCTGGCTGAAGACATCGCTCGCTGAAACGTCAAGCACGAAGTGCGTACTTCGAGTGCATGTATTGAAGGGAAATCGGCGGCAAACTTCCGACATACCGTCTACCCGCTGCATAACTATGCATGAGAGAGTTCCGTCAGTAGCTCAGTGGAAAGACGTCCGCTTCACACGCAGAGGGCACGGGTTCGATTCCTGTTGTGGGTGTACTTTTATTTTTTATTTTATTTTTTTCTTTGTCAAGCATTCTGCGATGTTTACATTTCTTTTTTTTTTACAATTATCACAGAAAAAAAAAATTGTTGTGGACGATACGTCGCTGAACTAAAGGTATGGATTCCATTTTTGACACCTGCAAACTCAGTGTATATCACTTTCCACAAAATGCAAGGAGCATATGAATCGGGTAGCGTCCGCTTTCCGAGCTTCGCGTAATGGTTCTACAGGAATTGCAGCCAGCCATTTATCCCGACCCGTTGATCTTTCGGAAACTTGTGCACTCTGGCCACTTTCAGATGCAGGACATGTGAGGCAACTCTTCACGCAACATTCTTTTCGGAACTGATCACGGGACTTCACCACGGCACTCGGGCACTCACTACTAATTGCCAACATTTAAATGTACAAAACAACTCATCTTGAAGTACAAAACAGCTAGCGGAACAAACATAACTGCAAAGGAATACCACGGCGAACAGACGCATTTCGTCTGCTACGTGCGGAAAGAGAAAAAAAAAAAAAAAACGCACGGTCGGGTGTAGCCACGTGACTTCCGCCACTCACGCTATCCTCTCCACTTCTCCGTTTCGGTTTCGGTTTCGCGCAGTTGCGTTTTTTGGCTTTATTAAAAAAATATGTGAGTCTGTAGCAAAATATTAATTGGGTAGTATTCCGACACCATAATAAATCGCCTGACAAAAAAGGGAAAAAAAATTTTGGGGGGTGTCAGTGTCCCTTTAAATAAGGTTCCGTGGGTTTGCACATTACCAAAAGAATAAGCAGAGGGATGAAAAGGACGACACATTTTTCAACTTCCAACACCTAAAGAATTTGTTTATTTTTTTTTCCTCAGGTTTTTAGAGGGAGGGGGAAGCAGGGGGGCGAGAGGAGAGAAGGGTGGCAGGAAGAAAGCAAACAGGACGGGAAGAAAGGTTACTGGTCGTCAAAGGCGATGCCGTTGTTTGTCGTCAGGAGGCGCACAAGGCAGAAGAGATCCAGAGTAGCCATATATGCTCCGATCGCGGTGCGGAGTATTGGAACGGTCTTGGATTTTTTAGTTCAAGTATTGCAAGAGGAGTGAACATCGCCCTTGTATGGGACTCAACGGGCATGACGACGCTCACCAACGATTCACAGCACGTGCATCGTCGTGCATCTTCCGGTCCTTCAGAAGTGTGTGTGTGCACACTGCGTCGTCGACTGTTGTGTCACCTGCTCGTACACGACTTCCTTGAAACGGCGCTTGCGTTGTAAAAGGAATGCGATCGCTCGTGTCTAATGGCCGATTCACACGACGGACTGATCTGCGGACGGATTGATCACGTGACGACATGTTCGCGGTTCGTCCGTCTCCCAAGCGCATCCACACGAGGGATACGACGAGCAGACGCCAGCGAGGACGGACCGAACCTGTTCGCCACCCACAGTGCCGCGAAACATCGCACCATGGCACCGTTGTCCAAGAGAGAAATCGACGTTTGCTACCGCGATAAAGAATCGTATGCTGCTGTTACGTACAGATCGAGACAAAACACCGGGATGGGCTTCGCACAAAGCGCCACTAACTTTACTAATCCAAAGCATGACAGTGTCACAGGCATGGTCCTGCTCGAGAAAGCTTCGGCGTAGACGCGACAAAGTTCTGGGCTCGCGGAGGGGCGCGTGGAGATGCCTTCATGCACTCCGCGCTCGTGCACAACACTCGAGCACAACACATCCACAACACATCCACAAGAGAGGTCTTGTTCGGTGAAATCCTGATTGGACGTGCAAGAATTATCGCGGTGTGCTAGACGAGTTTTGACGGGAGCTTCTTGGCACGGACCCGGAGGAGTACCGTAACCTGCGTCGCGTCAGCCAGACAAAGTTTCTGGAGTTTCTTTCACGTGTGGAACCAAGAATCTCTCGACAAAATGAACCAACAAATGCACAAAACACAATGATGCGCCATTTTTGTTTTAAATGCCCAGAAGGAAAAAACCAAGAAAACAATGTACCGTTGCCAGACTAAACGCTTTTCAAGTCGATCTCCCGCCAAAAGTCCTTCGAGTGAAAAAGGTGCTCGACTTTATCAGTCCGCGCGTCCGCAGACGAGGCGCGGATCGCAGGAATCGGTGACGTGCCGGTCACGTGGTACACGGTTCGCGGACGAAAATTGCGATTCAATCCGTCACGTGAATCGGCTATAAATGTCGCAAAGTGTGTCCAGAGGTTATAGGACATTTTCTGCTCGTCCGACTTGAGGGCAAAGTATACATTTCACGAAAGCGGAGCGAAAAATATGTCCCGCCCCAAACTTGGCGCTTTGCAAGGCTCCTGCCCCACAAGTGCCATAGTCAAATTTGGCGCGTGTGACCCCTTCTCTGATGATTAGTTGGCGGCAAAATGAAAAGGAAGGCGACGTTCTGGCTCCGCCGTCTAGTTGCTCGAGAGAGATCAAGGACGGCAGCTGGTACATACAAAGGAAGGCAGCCTCTCTATCGGAGAGAGAGAGTGAGGGACGAGACACGTTACGGGGCGCATGCATCATCGTGTATGCCTCCATAATCTCGCGTTCATATCATCCCCTGTGCGACCCGATAAGACAAGCCTCTGAGAGAAAACTGCCGTCGGGACCGAAGAGTTCTCCAGGCAGGATCCTGGCCTGGCTCTGCTTGAGCAGGGCCAGGCCAGGAACCGAAGGACAACCCCAGGCAGAAACATCATGAGACGGGAGGGTTTCTCACGATAAACTCTATTGCATACATGTCTACAGAAGAATTTACACCTCCTGAGAGATCACACGCAGCTGCTTACTGCTCCTTTTTAAAGGGTCACTTGGCCCCAACTCCCTAGTAGGGAGTCCATGCAGTAATGTTGGCGGCCAATGGTGGCGAAGCGTCCGCTGACACATGCAGACGACACTGACCCAGTGGCGCCTTGTCACTCCTGGGTTCGCCGTTGCTGTCGTCGAGTCTGGACTGAAAAATACAAAGCTTCCAAAGACGAGAGATATTCCAACTGATCCCTTAAACATTCTTTGCTGGAAGAGGCTCAACTTGAGGACTCTCTCCATGGGAGAGGCCGGCTTAACCTTTTGCTCAGGTGCATTGCGCCCTAACACGACGCTGGGCAACGTTGCCAGTCATTGACGGCTCAGACTGTCGGTTGCGTACTGTCGCTGGGATGACACTCCCCTGGAGGGAGAGAGAAAGGAACGGGGCCTCCACAAAGGCCTTTCGGGCTAATCTAGACACAGGCGCTTGTTCGGTCGAATCGGTAAAAACCAAGATGGCGGCCAATAAAGGGCTTTGAAGGCAGGGGAAACGGAATGGGAGAAAGTGCATTTATTTTCGCACAATACCCCCGCCGTCGCCGCTGGTCTTTGCCACAATGGCGGGAATATTTTCGGTTGTTGCCGGCGCTTTGGAGGAGGTGGGCGCTTGTATAATTTGCAGAATTCCGTAGTTTGGGAAACATTAATAGTAGGCGCTTCCGCGGTATTTTATGGCAGTCATTCGGTGACCAACATCGTCGTGCACAGTGTTCCAAGGTTTCCCGTGCATAGTATTGCGCTGACCTTTCTATCCGAGGCAGAGAGCCTCTCGCATGGCCGAGTGCACTTGACCACCTCGCGGAGGTGGTTGCTGGAAATGATCGACGTGCGGGCAACCTGGTCAGACGTTTTGTGCGCAAAGGTGCCCGCAGCACATACCTACCTTCAATAACCGAGCAAGCACCCACGGTGTAATAGGCGCCTTACCTCGGCAAACCTCACTCATGAGGGCCCTCACTCACCCTTACTCACCCTCACTCACCCTCATCTTCACAGGTGAGGTGAGGGTGAGTGAGTTTCTGAACCAGGAAAATTCACGAGTGTGAGGGCTGTGAGGACCGTGAGGGGTGTGAGGGCTATGAGAGCTTGAGGGGCGTGAGGGCGGTGAGTGGCGTGAGGGCCATGAGTGCTTGAGGGGTATGAGGGCCATGAGTGCGTGAGGGCGGTGAGGGGTGTGAGGGCCATGAGTGCGTGAGGCCCCCTTCAGACGGAGCAACTTTCTCAGCAATTTTGGTGTTGCTGGCAGGTTGTTCCCTAGCTTTCCCTAGATCAACACGAATTGCTGAGATTGGGTCCGGCTCGAAACAAGCGAGCAACTCGGAGCAATTCGAAGACGTTTGAAGCGGCTGCATCCAATCAGGGACGCAATATTTTCACGTGATACCTCGTGCAGGTGATGATGACAACAAAAAGCTTGGTTCTGGTTTGAAATTGATCGTTTTTAAAAATAAACCGTTTCAGAAAGATGCATTAGTATTCTCAACAAGATTTAAATGCATAAAAACACGTTTATAGCGCGTAATTGTGTGTCTAAATAGTGCAAGAAAAATAAAATTTCATGATGATGATGGCAAATTGCAGCAATTGGTTGCTGCGTGTGAACGCGGGCGGCCCGTGTTGCTTGTGTTGTGACGTCAAGTTTCTGGGTGAAATTGCTCCATCTGAAGCGGGTATGAGGGCGGTGAGTGCGTGAGGGCCATTAGTGAGTGAGGGCCATGAGTGCATGAGGGCTGTGAGTTTGTGAGGGCCTTGAGGTTCAGTGAAGGCCCGTTCACACTCTTGCAACCTCTTAAACCTGGGTTCCTTAAAACTTCTTAAACCAGAGGATACACTGGCGCCATCTATTGGGTAGCAGTGTAAACTCGGCGGTCCGGCATATTTTTTTATTTCTCTCGCGCATTAGCCTTTCTTCCTTGGCTCGAAAAACTTTTGTCAATGTTATAAACGAGCCCTTCTATGGGTATTATGCAGATTTGACCTCGGAAATCCCGCAAAACCTTCGCTCTTGTGAAATGCAGTTCCAGGGTCACCGCATAGATGGCGCCACAATGCCAGTGTGTTCCCTCGTTCTAAAAAAATTTAAGAAGTTTTAAGAGATCTTGTCTCTCTCAGTCGTACTCGGTCGCAAGACTGTGAACGGGCCTTGAGGGTGATTGAAGGGCTGAAGGTGAGTGTGACTGTGAGGATGAGGGTGAGTGAGGGGCGGAAGGTGAGTGTAGCTGTGAGGGTGAGGGTGAGTGAGGGGCTTAAAGGGATACTGAACTGAAATTTCGAGCTCACAAACCAGGGCTGGATAGATAGGCAGGACTCTGCAAAACCCGAAAACATCACTCCTACAGCGATATCTCCAACGGATCGCCGTATTTCTGGAAAAGAAGTTTGCGATTGAGCACGGCCGACGAGGCCGACCAGACAAGGCACGTCATGATTCCCATTCCCTCTCCTCCTCACTTCATCCCGTCGAGCTGGTGAACCGAAGCGAGGAGGAGGGAAGCGAGGCCGCTTCCCCTCATTCTCAAATTCTCCCGGAGGACAGTGACATCAGAGACCTCGCTTCATCGCGCCCTTCTTTTCCAAAAGTATGGCCATCCGTTTGAGATATCGATGTATGACTGATGTTTTGGAGTTCGTAGCATCCCGTTCAACGCTTCTACGGCCATATTTTGCGAAATCCAAATTTCGGTTCAGTATCCCTTTAAGTGAGTATGGCTGTGAGGATGAGGGTGAGTGAGGGGCGGAAGGTGAGTGTAGCTGTGAGGGTGAGGGTGAGTGAGGGGCTTAAGTGAGTATGGCTGTGAGGATGAGTGTGAGTGAGGGGCGGAAGGTGAGTGTGAGTGAGGGGCGGAAGGTGAGGGTGAGTGAGGGGCTTAAGTGAGTATGGCTGTGAGGGTGAGGGTGAGTGAGGGCGATCTAAAATGCCGATCTCTGATAGGCGCTCACCACTACTTCTACGATGTTTAAAATGGAGTGTCGAACCGAAATTTGTATCGGTTTGGTTCGGGTTTGGGTTCACGGCTTTCAGTTCAGTTCCAGTTCGGGGAGTGAATATGACAGTTCAGACCAGTTCGAACTGCTGAATGCAGAATATATTTCCCGCATTGTTTTGTAATAGGCACTATTTCCGCCGTGAAACGAGTAATTATATATCGTAAAATCTCGAGAGATGCCCCACCCCCGAAAGGTAGCCCACGCCTATTTTTGGCTTGATTTGCTATTTTTTCTACACTGAAAGATAGCCAAGATAGCCCACTCGTAGTAATAGTAGTGTTAGGATCAATGATGGCCTCGGCGTAAGTGCGGCTAGCTCCCTATGGCGGGATATAAGCGAATGTTGCCAAGTGGGAAGTACAGTTATCTTTGCTTCGTTGCCCCCCGCCACCATAACAAGCTTGGAAGGGACACATGACCTAAAAATAGCATTTTTTTCAACTGGGCTTTATTGTATACCGAAAGCTGGCCCACTCCATATTTTCACCCGATTTGCTCCCGATTTTAGGTGGGCTATCTCTTAGAATATTAATTTTTTTTTTTTTAATCATTCATTTATTTTTATTTTTGGGTAACAAAAATAAGAAATCTCATTATCTACTACCGACGCAACAGTGAAAGAAAATCTAGATTAACATACAAACCGTCGTATTTATACGACTCTACGTCCGCTTGTTTACCCTAGTCACATATGCTTTACCTGAATTGTAAGGTTGTCACGAAGTGTGGTAGGATGCCTAAAATACCCGTGATTGGTACAACTTTGCGTCGCAGTATTAAAAGTTGAATCGTAGTTAAGCTTGTGAACTAAGGAATTAATTGCAGTGCCTAAAATCGTGAAGTGGGCACCTCGTCGTCATATACAGGGCGTTTTTTTTAGTCATCACGGATTTAAAAAAAAAAAAAAAAAAGTGAAAGTTACATTTATGCGGTTTGTGCAGATGAGTTATACATCCAGGTGGACATAGTAAAGTGGGCTAATTGTAACAATCAATCGGCTAATTAAGTATAATTTGTTAATTAACTTTTTAATGAGTGTAAATAGACGTGTGGTTTCAATTAAAAACTAGCTAAGCATTGTCGGAAACCACCAAATCAACTGTTTTTATGAAGCATTTTACAGGGGCGGCATTTTGCGGTGTTCTGAAAAAACACTCAATTTGAGTGCGTTTCTAGGTTTCGGTTTCTTATCGGAGCGCGTCTTTGCGCCTTCTGTCCTGCTCCCCGGTGGTCGCGGCGCAAAGCCGCCCCCTCGCCTCCTTCGTAGGATGGAGGGAAGTAAGGCGCACGAGTGTTGTACGTCTCAGCTAATGGGGAACAGAACTGCGGGCGCAGAGATGCGCTCCGATAAGAAACTGAAACCTAGAAACGCGTCCAAATGGAGCGCTTTTACAAAGTGCCATGAAATGCTGCCCTTGCATTATATCCTTCTAAACAAGAGTTGATTTAGTGGTTTTCGATGACGCTAAGCAAGTTTCTAATTGAAGCCATATGTCTATTTTCATTAATTAAAAAGTTAAAGGGTAACTGAAGCAGTTCTGTATTTATAGAAAAACACCTGAATCGTCTTCACTTGGCCTCCGGGATCACGAATATCGAGATTATTTTTCAATTTGGTGCTCGGAGGCTGCTGAAATTAATTTCTAAAGTACCACCGAAGCCCCTCCTTCCCGGGTACGTGACGTCTTACTAAGAGTTTTCGGAATCCCTGCTCTCATGCATCTTCAATCATTAAAGCGCACAATCATTGAAGCATTTGCCTGTCTGGCCGATACAAGAAGAGCCGCACGACAAGGGGATTTTGTACACTACTCCCATAATGCACTCCGTGTATTTGGCACGGTGCCTGGTTTTGCAAGGACCTTTAGAATCCCTGAGATTCTTGATCCTACGGCACATCTGCGACACTATAGATCTTTCTTTTCATGTGTCGCTCCCGTACGCACTCGTAGTTCTAAACGTCGAATTAACAAGTCACATTTAGTCCTTTGAAGGCTTCTATTCTCGGGGACAACTTTCTGAGGAGGTATAGCGAGCACAGGAGACGTGTGTATGAAAAATGGGTAGTGCAACAATTTTTTTGTTTTCAGTAAATATTGCTAAAAACTAATTCTTGAAATTGGTAACTTGCAAAAATATTCATTAGTTTCCTTCTCCCCGCAATGGCAGACATAGAAGAAAAAAATAAAGGAACGAAGCAGCTTTTCCCTCCTCAACTCGCAATTAAAACAAGCAGTCACGTGATCTGATGCTAATTATGCCGCTAGTGTTCATCATGGTTATGCACTGGGGTTGGCAAAGCATAAAGCATGGGCTGAGCTTCAGACGTTGTTAGAGCTAGGCCATCCTCATTTTTGATTGAACATAAGCCATTAGCCGAATGTTTGGCGATGCTGATTGTCATGAACCCGAGCATTCGACTTGGGCTCATGACAATTGAGTATGTCACGGTGTCACGTGACTCGCGATGCAGTCATGATGTCGTGTGACATTACGGTGTCAACAACGCTAATGAATTCAGTGACTTTCTCAATTTAAATCGACTTGACGCAGTAAGTCGTGTGGCGTCACGGGACCACGTGAGGTGCCATTACTTGACAGCATGTCTTCACATCATGACGTCACATGACAACATGACACATGATTAATCATAGTGCCAATACAAAAGCGCTACAAAAACCCACAATTTCATACATTGGAATTCTGTATATGACGATACGATCAATACATAGAAATACAGAGCTCTGCCATTTTTTTGTTTTTCTCAAATATTTATTTTGTGATATTAAAAAAAAAATACCGTGAACCGTTTTGAATCGGTTACCGTTGCATTTTTTTCCTGTTCAGTTTTGGTTCAGTTCCAAGATGGTGGCAAAGATTTCAGTTCAGTTCAGTATTGGTTTGGCTAAAAATAACGGTTATGTTCCGGTTTTCGGTTCGGTTCCGGTTCGACACTCTGGTTTAAAAGACATGCGAAGAACATATCAAGCACCTATCCTAGTAAATTTTTTAGGCCACCGAGTTGACCGAGGTGCTCATCCGTGTCAGTTGCTTTTCCGAGAAGCCGGTGCAAAGAGGGGAAGCTTTGCGCATGTGCGTCGGTGGGAATGGTAAAACTTGACGCAAGGGTGCCGGTGCAAAGCAGGCTTAACGAAAGTTTAGTGGCTGCTTTAAAAAAGAGGGGTTCTGCCAGACCCCATACTGCTCCTATACCTATCGTAAGGGTCTGCACTACCGCATGCATCAGCCTTCTGCTTTCCTGCTCTCGGACCTAACACATCTTCCGGACAGTAGTCCGTAGGCGCGAATTTCGGTTGGAAGAGGAAAGTTTGTTTTTAGATAGTCTGCACCTGCAGTCCACACGTTAAAAATGATCATACGAAGCATACTTCGGCATAAATAAATCATCATTAACATGCGCCGTCATTCCCAAAATGTGTCACGTCTCTTTATGTTAAACAATATAAAAAATAAAGAGATTGTTGTGTAGTTCGCACCTGTAGATAGTCTGTGCCGCATGAAATTTCGACTTTTACATGCTTTGTCTGCTGACATTAGTCCGGAAAGTACAGCAACAGGCGGCCATCACCATTTTCTGTTGGGATTATCTCCAACTTTGCGTGGGCGCGGTTTTTTTGGCACAGTCCCAGTGTTTTCCTTGGTACTCTACTCGGGTAATTGGGCGAACGGCCTGTTGAAGCGGGCGCGACGCTTGCGCCATGGCGTGCCAATACTTTTGAGTGTTTAACGCTCCGAATATTCGGTGGCTCGATTAGATCCGCGAAAGGCATTAATTGGAGGGGAGGCGGCAACGCTCGGCGGAGCGGTTAATTGTTTCCCGCCCGGGCAGGATGGGGCTCGTTGGAGCGTCCTGCGGCTGCCATGCCGTTGCAACACTCCCGGGGCGTGGGAACATTCTCGGCAAGGTTGCCCGTCCACCGTGGGTCGTCGTCTGTCGCGCAGACTGGAATGTAACCTCAAGTTCCAGGATTATGAGAAAAAAAAATAGCGCACAAAAAGACGAGGACAGGGACAGGAAAGGAACACAGAAGAAAGGCAAGCGCTGACTCACGACTCAAATGTATTGTACATTGAAAAGAAGAAGGAAGCAGGAGCGTGCGGCATGCACGAGGAAAAGAACACTAGCACCAGGGTTGCTTCTGGTGCCAGTGTTCTTTTCCTCAAGCCTGTTGCACGTTCCTGCTTTTTTCTTCTTTTCTACGTACAATACATTGGAGTTGTGAGTTAGCACTTGTCCTTCTTCGGTGTTCCTTTCCTGTACCTGTCCTCATCCTTTTGTGTGCTATTTTACAGCGGTGCTGTTAAGGGCTAGGTTCCCCAGGATCGTGTCCGTGTATGTCGACACAAACCTACCTGGACAGCTACCGCCATCTATAAGCGACGGCGGCAAGCACACAACCAGTATGGTTTCCGCCGTCGCTCGTAGATGGCGGCAACCTTTCCAGCTATAATAGAAGAATGGATAGTTGGGCGCGTTGGTGGGAATTCATCGTAGGAAACAGCGCGAAAAACAGACGACAACGAAGAAGAAGCACACAGTGTATTGAGTACAGCTCCGCTGGTCTTCCTTCTTCACGAGAGTGGAAAAGTTGAACGTTTTTTCATAATGCTCAACCAGTACCACCTCGCCCAGCTTACCGCCTTACTTCAATCTCCGACATTCGTCTGTTATCTGTTGCCGACGGGGGTGCCTGGGTTTTCGGTGCCTATTTTGGGGCGGGAGCTGGCTCGGCTGATTTTTAACGCAGAATGTGTCGTAACTAGGGCTGGATGTCGATTACAAGTCTTAACCCGATTAATCGCCACCCTTTAATCAATTAATTAGTTGATTAATCAGTCATTAATTTCCATGCATAATAGCTATTAAAAGTCGAAATTAATATTTTTTGTTTTGTTTATGCATTTACTGAATATGAGGTAACCTAAAGGGCAGAATATACAATTTTTATTATGAATCATCCTTGATGTCTAGTTAAAAACATCTCAAAGGCAGTTGCACTCACAGATTATTACTTTAGCAGCATGAGGCAAAGAGGTTCGTTGATATTATCAGGCAAGGGTGACTTAAGTGGCCGGGACACATGTAACCTTCTGCACCCCCCCCCCCCCCCCCCTTTTCAGGCGTTACAAATCTTGCCCCTACAGTTTACTTTAGGCTAAATTTTGACCTAAAGTTTGCCCTTCATTCAGGTGTTCTGGTCCACGTCTGCGGGTGAAGCCGTTTACTTCTTACTATTTTGGATCGGTAAAAGTTTACCGATTAACTGGTTAAAAAGATGAATCGATTAATCGGTTGGTTAATCAATCAATTGCCCAGCCCTAGTCGTAACTGTAATGCCCGGAAGGCATCTCCAAACTGGTTTGTTTCTTGCGTCTTAAAAAGCGGTCCCTCGATTTCCGCCCGATGACGTGAGTGAAGTGTCGCGTCGTCGCCGGCTGCAACCCTGGTGTCTGGCAATGGCCGCCAATGGTGCCGCCGTCGGACTCCCGATCCGAGATCCAACCTACTACAATAGAGATCAGTGTTTTCAATCAACCCTCATACTTCCCTCTAAATTTAGTGGGCATATGCTTCCTGCTCAATCCGGCGGGACACGAGTCCGCCAGAATCGGCAGAATTGAGCACGACCCCCGAGCCCGGGAGAGCTCGTAAATAGGCACCCAGCGCAGCTGGAAACATTCTGCGGATTCTGTGCCTCCCAACTTTGTCGTGGGAGGAGAACCCATTTAATGTTTTTTATTGTCTCGGTTATCATTTAGTGTCTACTTAGCAGTGCAGCTCGATCAACGTCCTCCTTGCCCACAGGCCTTCCGGACCCGTTCTGCAAGATCAGCGTGGACGGGTCCGGTCAGTGTCACTCGACGGACGCCTGCAAGAACACCCTGGACCCAAAGTGGAACCAGCACTACGACCTGTAAGTAGATCTTCCAAACCCCCCTGGGCTGGCTCGCCGGACATGCGTGTTTCTCTCCCATTGTCTGAACTAGCTGCAAGAGGGATTTCGAGGTCACGTGACCGATTGCCGTAAGTTCGTCCCCGCTTCGATTATTCAATTACGACTTGGCGCGTTACAAGAGGATGAACGGGCATGAAACGTAAGTGAAGTAAATCGCAAATGTGCACTTTACGGCCGGTTCACACGACGAACTGATCCGCGGACAGATTGATTGCGTGACGACACGTCTGCGGTTCGTCCGTCTCCCAAGCGCATCCACCCGAAGGAGACGACGGGCAGACGACAGCGAGGACTGGCCGAACCTGTTCGCCATCCCACAGTGCCTGCGAAACTCCAACCTTGCGCCGTGGCACCGTCGTCCAAGAGCCAAGTCAACGTTTGCTGCTGCCAAAAAGAATCGTGTGCCGCCGTTACGTGCAGAGCAAGACAGAACACCGCGATAAGCTTAGTGCGAAGCACGACAGCGACCCGAGCGTGGTTCCGCTTGAGGAGGCTTCGGTGTAAAGGCGACGAAGTCCCGGGCTCGCGGAGGACCGTTGGTAAATGCCTTCACGCACTCCGTGCTAACGCAGAACACTCGAGTACACCACAGCCGCAAGAAAGGTTTTGCCGGATGAAAGGTCGATTGGACGCGCAAAAAAGAGTGCAGTGCGCTAGACGAGTTTTGACGGAAGCTTCTAGACATGGACTCGGAGGAGTACTGTAACCCGCGTAGCATCATCTGGGCAAAGTTTCTGCATTTCCTTTGTGCGTGGAACCAAGAATTGTGCAACAAAACGAAGCGGCGAACGCACAGAACACAATAATGCGGCATCTTTGTTTTAATCACCCCCCCACCCAAGAAAAAGAAAATGTTGTACTGTTGTCAGACTTAAAGGGGCACTCCGTCGATTTCTTCATGGTCCCCGATTTGCTTGAAATTTTGCTAAACTCGCCAAAAAACATCGCCAATATAGTATCCCAAATATTAGGCCAAAATAATTTTTTTTCACGAAGTTATTGAATTTACAATTTTGGTCCTCACCGTGTTTTTCAAACTGAAAGTCTCTACTGGCAACAACGAAAAAGTGACGTCAGTGGAAGTGCAGGGGTTCACTCTTTGGACTGTAGAATTTGTTCCCAACGGATTCGAAACAGTTTCATGGTGTCAAATGAATGCTTTGGAAGCTCGCTCCAGTCCCCGCGCTCCAGCACGGAACAAATGATTGGCATATTCTAATTTTTAGACTGCTCGCTCGACTGGCAAGCCTGCACTTCAATGGCGTCACGGCACTGAAAAGTGTGGGTATATTTGAATGTTGGTTTTTGCATCATTTTCATTTGCCGATTTCGCAATAACTATTATGAATTTCGCGATACTAAATAGCATACCGGAAAGGGCAAAGGCCGGGGAGTTAGAAAATATAGTTAGTTGAGGTAGCTCAAAAATCGCCGGAGTACCCCTTTAACGCTTTTCAAGTCAATAGGGAGTTTTAGAATAACGTACGCAGTTTTAGCGCCAAATTTAGCGCTTGTATTTAGCGCACGCAACGTAAGAGAGTTTTAGAATAGCGTTACTCCATCGCGACGCAAAAGCCCAAGCAGCTCGCGCTTACGACGCCACCAAGATACAGTCACAATTTTTATTTCACACACGAAATGCTGCAACTTTGAAAAAAAACAAGGTTTTGGTTTAGAGTACTAATTTAGATTTGTTTAAACATGAGAATGCGACGCGAGCGGTTGACCGGTCGTGTCCGCTTGCGTCACCTCGGCAAGAGAGGTCTCGTGTACTGACCTTCGCACATCGTACCTTCGCCGAGAAATGTTCGCGCGTCGCATGCATCAAGTTGACGGTGATCGTTGCCAAACCGAGTACAAATGTCGTCCCGTATTGAAAAACCGCAGTCGCGTGGATGCTGCCGACGTCGCACTCATGACGCCGCCAAAGCAGCCGCCGACAAAACACTGGAAGCCTCCATTTTGTTTAACTCTGCTCATCTTGGCTTTAGCCAACTTCTCATCACGAATCCTCCTTGGAGAAGCGCAAAGACTCTTTGCGTACGTACGCTATTTCTGAGAAATAGCGCGCGCTAAAATTGCGCACGCAAAGCACAAAACCTGGTTTGTTTTCGAAGCATGCGCTGTGGCGACGACGCTATTCTTTGCGTACGCAAAGCTCTAGCGTGCGCTATTCTAAAACTTCCGAATAACTACCAGAAATCCACGTATGCACAGTGGCGTAGGCAAAGGGGGGGGGGGGGGGGAGAAATCAAACCCCCCCCAATATAATCATGGGTTTTAGAGCGCAGCTCTAAGGCACCCGTTTCCAGGTTTCGCGGCATCGCCGTCGGCCTAACCGTGCTAAATTTAGTGGGAAACTTTACATCATGTGACCTCAACACCAATTCACTTGCCTGCTAAATTTAGCGGGGAAAATGAGGTGACATGACTTGGTGTCACGCCACCTATGAACAAATTCAGTTTCTCCTCTAGATTTGGCGGGAAAATTGATGTCACGTGACTTCGAAAAGAATTAAATTCCCCGCTAAATTTAGCGGTGAAAATTGACGTTGCTCGACCTGAACACCAATTCAGTTTCCCCGCTTCACATGACTTGGTGTCACGTCACCTATGAACAAATTCAGTTTATCTGCTATATTTAGTGTGAAAATGAAGTCACATGATCTCAACAGCAATTCAATTCCCCGCTAAATTTTGCAGGGAATTGAATTTCTGTTGAGGTCATGTGGCGTCAATTTTTCGTCTAAATTTAGCGGGGAAACTGGGAGGATGGGAGGGTATGAAGGAGGAGGATGGGAGGGTATGCAGCTGGAGGGAGGGAAGGTCTGGAAGAGGAGGGGAGGAGGAGAGGGTATGGAGGAGTAGGAGGGGCATACCTTCCTCTCCGTAAACTCCCCTCCTCCTCAAGAGCTGCACTCTAATTTCGCGTTAAAGGGAAAATGAAGACGATTTTATTTAATTTTTTTAAATGGTGTTTTTATGCTTCTTGGGAACATAGCATGCTGCCCAATTTTTTTGTAGACATTTGTGACGCATATTTCTGTGCCTACGAAAGAAGTAAAGAAACCGAAGCTGAACAATCTCCATTCTCGTTTCTGGGCCTCCGAAAACGGAGGTGACGTAGGGGGGGAGTGACGTGAAGTGTGAATAGTCGGTATCGGTAGTATTTAGGAGATCGAGACTCTGGTTACCGCGGTGGGTTATAGCAGCGCGGTGGCGCGGTCGTTGCGGTCGTTTCGCCGAATCTGTCAACATGGACGGCAATGCCGCTCTCGCGAGTGAGTTCGAGCTTCCGTTCAGTGACCGAACACCAACGGAACGGGAGTATATGTGTGGCGGCTTCTGCCATCACCCGACGGAGACTGCCCAGCCGGCAACGAGCGGCCCGCATGCCGAAGGACGGACGTGGGGGAGATGCCGAGGGGAAAGCGGCAGCGATCCGGTCGTTCCGGGATCTGGTTCCTCCTCAGACGTCCTCTTTTCGTCGTCAAAGAACACGAACAGCAACCCACACGTGAAAACTAGCGTCGCCCGAACGAATACTGGTCTTCAGTCGACCGTTAGAACAGCCATCTACAGCTACCATTTTGCAGAATCCATCGAGTACCGTGTTCTTTTTTTATTTTATTTTGTTTGCCCATAGTTGCTCGTTGCCCGTTTCGCGTCCAGCGTAGCAAAGAAAAAAACAATTATGCTGCTTTATTTGCGGTTTAGTAATCATTTCCGGTCCGATTTATACTTTTCATGGTTATTCAAGCGGAAATTAGAACAGTATTCCTAAAAATCGCGAACCAAAACGTGACCGAGGGCACGTTTCTCGTTTCGACCAATCGCTGACGCATCTCTTGTGACGTCGCGCTTCTTGGCCCCGCATCGGTCACGTGAGCTCCGCTTCTCCTGGCTTCTCCCGAAACTCTCGGGGCGTCGCCCCAGTCGATCCCGTTACGATTATTACCGCGACTGTTTAATTGATTTGCGTGGCACAGAAGCGCCGGTTTCGGCTGAAATTTGGGCAACGTGGCCCGAGACGTGCCCGGAACCCAGTTCAATCGCCAAAAAGATGCCCGAAATTGCCTTCATTGTCCCTTTAAAGAAATTTGTAAACATCTTTCATTTTTGTTTTTAGAAAAGGAAGACAAATTTTGAATGACTAATTGTACCGTACGTCAAAAACTACACGCAAAGGTGAGGCAAAGCCCCCCCCCTTCCCCGAAAATAATTCCTGGCTACGCCACTGTATGAAAAGGCGCTCAACCACTTCACTTCTCGCAATTGCGGACGAGGCATATATCGCAGGAATCGACGACGACGCGATCGCATAGCACACGGTCCGCGGACGGAAATTGCGATTCACTCCGTCGCGTTAAGCGAGACCGAAACAAAATGACAGGGAGGCTCACGTCCGCCGACAAATCGGCCGCGGAACGCTAGGCACCTTTTCCCCACGGAGCTGGTCACGCGACCTCGAAACCCCTCGTACGGTCACTTTAACCATCGGGAGGAATACCCACATTCACCGGCAAAGTGGCCCTGGAGCTGCTAGACCAGCTATGCTTGGATACCAACACCCCATTTCGCGGTCGTCGCGCGGGTGCTGCCATCTTGTTTCCTTGTGCGTAGTGGGAGCAAACGGCGACGGTTCCAATTCAACGCTGCGACAGCCCTTTGGGGCCGACTAACATCCGGCCATCCAAAAATGTATACGACGCAATTAATTACGCGGTGTAGGGAAGGCAATGTCGGTCTTGCTCCTTCGCTAACTGCTTTATCTTTTGTGGAACCGAAACGTTTGTGTTTTTTGGGAAGCATGTACGCTTTTTTTGCTGTGCATGACTCAAGGTGTGTCCCATGGGGACGGCCCTTAACCTGTTCTGCGCTCCCCGTGCACCGCAGGTACCTGGGACGCTCCGACTCGATCACCCTGAGCGTCTGGAACCACAAGAAGGTGCAGAAGAAGCAGGGGGCGGGCTTCCTGGGCTGCGTCCGCATCATGGCCAACGTCATCCAGCAGCTGAAGGACACGGGATGTGAGTGGCAAATTGGGGCGGTGGCTTGCGCACCTCTCAACGGGACGACGTTGCAACGTGACACGACGCTATAACGTCGCATGACATTGCGGTGTCGCGCGGTGTTACGTCGCTTGACCGTGCGCGACATGACTTCGGGTCCCGTCACAGTGTCACGCTACCTCAGTGTCGCACGACGTTGGCGTCGTGTGACCTCGCGTGCCACGTGACGTCGATGTCGCGCGATGCCACATTGGACGTGGTGTTGTGTGACTTCACGTTGCAACGTGATGCCACGGGGTTGCGCAAAGCAACGTCACGATGTCGCGCGACGTCGGAGAGGACCCCCTCAACATGGCGTATTTAGAGCACCCTTAAAAACTAGTCTAGTGACACGTCGCAGTGTCGCTCGACACCGCGACGTCATCAAGGCTATGTCCCGGCGCCGGTGCGTTGAGAGCCCTTCCTCCCGACGCTCTAGAAAGGGGACGCGTGGGTGTGCAGACCAGCGGCTGGACCTGACGCGCAGCAGCGGGGACGACGGGGACCTGGTGCGGGGCCAGATTGTGGTGAGCCTGCTCTCCAGGGACGGCCACGGCCTGGGCAGCCAGAACGTGGTGGTGGACCTGCTGGGCAACCTCTCCCTCCAGGACGACCTGCCCGAAGGGTGGGTGCCCCCCCCCCCTCCCTGTTTCCTCTCCTGGGAGCCTCTTTGCCACCCACCTTGCTGACAAACAGGGTTCCCCCCGTTTGGGTACCTACGGAAATAGACCGCACCCCAAACCGGTTGTATTAAAATCGGGGAAACCCCCGAAAAAATACCCAATCGAAACAATGCTTGATTGAGAAACACCCGAGCTTCATGGAAAGAAGTCTTTATCTAGTCCTTTGTTTCGTCCCAGAACACAGTCCACGCTAAACTGTTGGCGAGGCTGCCTCTCCTTTCGAGAACCATGTCCCTTGTCTTGCTTTCTTCTTTTTTTAACACACTTTCTGTTAAATCTGCGTTGGAATGACCTACTGAAACCCTCCGTTGTGCCGGTGTTTGTTTTGCGTCGTGACCGAGTGTGCGCGCTCCCGCAGGTGGGAGCAGAGGCGTGCGGCCACGGGGCGTGTGTACTACGTGAACCACTGGAGCCGCTCCACCCAGTGGGAGAAGCCAGTCAGGTGGGTGCCTGTGCATGGCGCTCGACCTCTGCTCTCTGCTGTGTGCACAGTGTTACCATAATGTCTGGATAGATGGCCCACCTAAACTCGAAAGCAGATCGGGTGAAAATAAGGAATAAACAAACTAGTGGTGTGTGATAAAAAAAAAAAGTTTGAAAGATGCTAGTTTTAGATTTTGTGAGGTGTGAAAATTGTGATAGCAGGGAGGGGCATTGAATCAAAGACTTTTTTTTCCCAGTCAGCACTGTTCACTTATCTGCCACCGTGGCTAAGAAACATAATTTCTGCCAAGGTCACCAATGGCCAGGACCCTGCACTTACTAAAAGTGTTTTTATCTTTCAATGTTTTTTTAAAAAAAATAGGGAATGATGCCAAAAATAGGGGGTGGGTTATTTTTGGGGGGTGAGGTATCTCGGGGCATTACGGCAATATAATAATCCAGAGGAAAAGCTCCACCAGCTTCCCAACGATTTCGGTCGCTTCGAAACGGCATAGGCACGTACATTGGTCGCCCCAGTGGGCCCATACTGCTGCCGACGCTTTAGGATACACAAAGAAGCGGCAAAGCACCACTCGCGAGGACTGTACCCACAGTGAAATCCTGCAAGAGGGCCCATCCAGAATGGTGAAAAATATGTCTTTGGAGATGTGACAGCAAAATTTGATCGGAAGTTAGTGGTAAACACTGGTGCGCCCTCTACGAATCACATGAAATGGGAACTTAAACCATAGATCGGGGGTGGCCAAGCTGCGGTTCTTCGCGTGTTAAAGTGCGGCTCGCGGCTCCCCCCTCCCCACTCCCCCGCCTCCCTCGCGGTCACACTAGCACTTCCCCAAAAAGTGAAATGGAATGCGTCTTAAATCGAAAGACAGGTTGCAGTTTGGTGGTCTTGTGCTACTGCTACTTAACGTACAGTTGGACTGCTTTTGAATTGGATAGATCGAAAGTAGTTCGAGTTTCGTTTATTGCCCTAAACTAAAATTTGCCCCCCCCCCCCCCCCCCCCCCGCCGTGGCTCTTGGAAGTTTTATAGTTTTGTTTGCGGCTCTTAGGCCGGGTCAGCCTGGCCACCCCTGCCACAGATTGTGTACACAGCAGGTTTGTACTTTGGGACGCTATAAATGCACGAGAAACCGCTACAAACTCGCTCGTCACACCTACCGGTACTGCAGATAGCGTGGCTGACGTGATTCCCATCATACATCGTGCGATATATGACGGAAAGGGGAGGTTGGCGAGGTTTTGAAATTTTTATGTTACAGATATCTAGCCAAAAGAGATGGGGTAAGCGATACCCCGGGGAGGGCACTCAAAGGTATTTTACGGTAAAGTGCAATCCACTTATAACGATACCACTTATAACAATTTACTGGTTATAACAATCAGTTCCTTGAGTTTCTAGACTAAAAACTATCAGTTTCTAGTTCAGATAGAACGATAATCGGTTATAACAATTGAATTTTTGTGTTTTTCACTGTTGTGATAAGTGGATTGCGCCGTAGTTGTTTTCTAGCTTTATTTTGCCCGAAAAAGCTGTTGTTGTGCATTGCACAAAAAGAAATGAAGTTGTCAAGCATTCGAACAACTTCAACTCGTCGCGGCACTGTTGGGTCCAAAGGCCAGACATGTCCACGTCTTCTGTGCCCGGCACGGCCTGGAGCCTGGGCTCAGGTGCCAGGCGAGATCGTTTACCCTCGCGGGGAAATGGGAAAGGAAGACTGGCTGAACTTAATGAGAGCATCGGCTAGGCAAATGGACGGGTTTTTAGTTCGGTATTGTCGGAGAGGTGCGAGCCACTCTCCGACAACGGCCAAGTCCGCGGCTCGAGTCGTCGAAGTCTTTGCATATTTGGTCCGTCATCTGTCACTCGTTCATATGTGTCTACTGTATATAAATTTCTGAAGTTTAAAACTAAAGGTTGTCCCTCTGATCCGCTCACTGCCAGCTAGGCCCAATGCATGCTCCTCCCTCCAACGTATGCCCCCCCTCCTTTCTGGGTCGGCGTCTCAAACTAGGCACGTTTTTCGGAATCGCTCTTAACTCAAATGGAGTCTTGCACCCTACATGTTGTGCTAAACATTTTTCTTCTATTCTGGAATTTTGTTTTGTTTTTTTAACGTTTTTGTTTTTTTTTGTGGCACGTTTAAAAAAACAATTTTTTAATAAAACTTTATGCCAGTCTGGGAGAACATTGGGGACCACAATTTGTAAAATCACTAACTTTATGTAAAAAACTTTTTTTTTCATTTTTTTTGGTTTACAAGTCCAGTTTTGTCTGTGTTTAACCAATGTTTGAGGAAACTTTACAACCATGAATACTTTCCCAGCATTTCCATTTAAAGGCTGGTTCACACACTTTCAACTACTCACGACCAAGTGTTTTAAAACTTCTTGGGACCTCTTACGACGACAACAAAGCACTGGCGCCATCTGACAGTGTAGTAGCCGACACATTTCTATAGATACTATCCGCATTTGATATTGCAAATTCCCCAAAACCTTTGCTCTAGAGAAATGCAGTTCCAGGGTCACCTCATAGACGACGCTATCGTACCAGCGTGTTATCTCGTACAATATCACGTAAGAGCCTTGGCACGATTCACTGCGCAGAACTATTGATTTCTATGTTTTTTAACCAAACTGATGACTGTCCTCCCAGGCCCGGCTATGAGCTGCTGGGCGTGGCATCCCCCAACGGGGCCCCTCCCTGCCCGCCGCCCCAGGGAGGCCGGGGCGGACAGCGGCAGTCGATGCCGCCCCCGGCCTGCCCCGTCGCCCCGCCCAACCAGGACTGGGGCCAGGCCCCGCCTCTCCCCGGGGAGGACGGGGACCCGCCCCCTCCGTGCGAGGGGCCGCCCCCCAACGCCCGGCGGCGGTCGACCCGGCACCGCAACTACCTGGCCCGCAACCAGCTGCACAGGGCCACCGCCGACCTGCCCGAGGGCTACGGTGAGAACGGTCACTCTGTCCCGAGGTTTGGCCAGTGCAGTTCGGTCGACCGAGAGAGATTCGCTCGGTGTGATTGCGAGAGATGGCCCCCTTTAAAATCGAGAACGGGTTGGGTGAAAATAAGTAAATTAAGTTCCAATACAAAAAAGAAAAAAAAAACAAAAAAAAAAAAGAAAGACGTTTACAAATCTTTGTTATGCGAAACTTGAGCACAGCTCTTGGGGGGGAGGAAGGGAGGGTATGGAGGGGAGGGTATGCCCCTCCTCCTCTCCTCCTCCTGCCTTCCTCCTTTCTTCCACCTCCCCTCCTTTCCTTCTCTACTCCTCCTACCCTTTTCCTTTTCTCCACCTCCTCCTCCCCTCCTACTCTCCCTTGATTCTACTCTCCCCTCCTCCTTTCCTCCTCTCCTCCTCCTGCTGAATTTGTTCCTGGGTGACGTGACATGAAGTCATGTGACGTCATTTTCATTACTAAATTTAGCAGGGAAACTGAATCGGTGTTGAGGTCACACGACGTCAGTTTCCCCGCTAAGTGGACGTCACGTGACCTCAACACAAATTCAGTTTCCCCGCTAAATTTAGCGGTGAAAATGATGTCGCATGACTTCGTGTCACGCCACCCAGGAAGACATTCAGTTTCTCCGCTAGATTTAGCAACAAAATTGATGTCACGTGACCTTAACACCGGTTCAATTTCCTGCTAAATTTAGCGGGACGGTGACGCCGACGCCGACGGAGACTCCGCGAAACGCAGAAACGGGTGCCTAAAAGCTGCGCTCTAAAAATTTGGTTTTTGCTTTTAGTCTGGGCGGTGCAAGCTACCATAGTTTATAAAGGCTACCATCCATTCATCCATGTGTGGTAGGATTCTAGCCCGGAACTTGGAGGGTCAATTTGGCTAGTGTGGTACGATGCTAACCTTGGAGAGATTTGATGAGTGTCGTAGGATGCTAACCTTAGTCCCTGAAGTATCAATTTGGCCGGTGCAGTACGGCATTGACCTAAAGCCTTCAAGTTACAATGTGGTCGGAACAGTGGGATGTTAACCGAGAGCATTGAAGGGGAAATTTGGCTGGTGCAGTGCAACACAACCTTTTACCTTGCCCACCGTAGACTTTTACCCATTTTGAGAACCTTGAGAATGTTTATTGCCTAGATAGGATTCAAAATAATGCGGTTGGACCGATTTGCAACAGTTTATAACGGCAACCAAGCGCACGTGCCCGGCTCAATTGCGACGCATTGCGCACATCTCCGAGTTAAGACGCGCCCGATTTCCTTGTTGGTGCAGAGGTGCGGACGACGCAGCAGGGGCAGGTGTACTTCTACCACGTGGCCACGGGGGTGAGCACCTGGCACGACCCCCGGGTGCCCCGGGACCTGGGGTCCCTGGACCCGGACGCTCTGGGGCCCCTTCCCCGGGGCTGGGAGGTGCGCTCCACACCCACGGGCAGGCTCTACTACGTGGACCACAACAACCGCACCACCCAGTTCACCGACCCCCGGCTGCCCCTGGCGCCCAACGCACAGGCGGCACAGCCCCCCGCCACTGCGGGCTCCACTCCGTCCAGGTCGGTTTGCCCCGAGTGTGTTTCGGACCGGCGTGTCCATTGTGTCCTCAAAGGTGGCCCCTTGATGCTTGGGCAGAGTCAGGAAGAGGTGAAAGAAAAGAGAAAAGGGGGAGGGGGGTGACCTCCCCCCCACCCTCTTTCGAAGCCCCTTAAAGGGACACTGACAGGGTATTTATGCTCGCCGAGGTTTTTATTTGCACGTGACGTACGAGAGCCCAACTACCCAGAACACAATTTGCGGCTCGAAATTTGTTTTTTTCTTCCTGAAAACTGTCAATCGAAAACTGGCCGGTTTGTGTCGCGCTCACACTCTTCTCTGTTGGTTTAGACACGACCACCAAAGATAATCAAAGTCTTATTTTTTGTGGCTTGTAAAAAGCTGCAAATACGTTGATAGAAAAAAAAAAAAAGTTGCACAGCCACGTGACTTTTGGCAACGCTCTCCTCCTCAATATTTCTTCTTCTTTCCCATCCCGGTTTCGGTTTTGAGTGGTTGCATTTTTTTAATTTATTAAAAATATATGTGACAATAGAAAAATATTGATTGGGTAGTCTTCTGAGACCATGATGGATCTCGTAACAAAATATAAAAAGTAAGTTTTGGGGGGTGTCAGTGTCCCTTTAAGATAAACTTTTTTTTTAATGAAAAGAATTTATGTACTCTAGCCAAAAGTTTAGTTTTTGGTGACAGGGCAAATGTTGGGTCAACAAAATAAGTCTGGGCAACGTTTCACGTAACGTCATCTCTCAGTAGACACCCCACCCAAAGCTGGCCCTTAAATCCGCTCCTGCCTCGATGACGTCGTGAAAGTGTTGAAGCAGCGGTAGTGGACGTGTCGGACGCCTGTTCCACTGCAGATCGCTCTCCGGGTTGACGGTACCTGGCGTTTGGGGAGGCGCGCCAAATTTGGCACGCAACGTCGGAGGTCACGGCTAGCTGACGTGATTCTTGAACATACAGTAAAACCCGATTAGAACGAACCCACGTACAGCGAATTATTGTCGATATCGAACTCGCAGAAAATTTAAATGAAAATGCATGTAAAACATACTTTATATAACGAACAACATGTTGGTTATATCAAACTTTTTCCCCCAGCGAAGGCTTCCAAAAACGTGCAAACAATCGGCTTCTAGCCTCTCCTTTTCCCCAAAAAAGAAGTAGGAAAGAAAGAAATTCCAAAAGTTCAAGTTGCGAACAAAAGTGAGCGAAGAGAAGTGGCTCAAAAGGGGAGAAAGCTGGGAAAAAAAAACACTGCCCGCACGCGCAGAAAAAAACAAACAAAAAAACTTCTCATCCCAAAGCGTTTGCCCACAAAGAGAAGAAATTCAAAAAAGGAGATCATCTAAAAAAAAAAAAGCTTTCCAGCGCGTTGTTACAAGGCGGAAGTGAAGAGATGAGAAAGAAAGAGGCTCTCGCCTTACAACGAACGCATCGTGGAAGTTCGTTGTAAATGGTTTTTGCTATATCGAACTGCTTGCTATATCGAACTGATCGTGGCGTTTCTTGCTGTTCGTTATAAACGGGTTTGACTGTAGTTCATTGTCTTATCTTCGTCGTGCGGCTTGTTAAGCATAGTATGTTGTAGAATTGGTGCCAAAGGGAAGCGCTCGCAGCGTCACAAAGATACAACGGTGTGACGTAATCTGTTTTCGTACAAAACACTGCTCTAGGCAACACCTGAACTAAGAGCGCCACCCACCCGAGGCACTGAAGGACTAACGGTGAATTTTGCGTGGTTCTTTCTTCGCGCTCTTGCCTGAGCGCGCGAGATGGGGTGGTGGAAAGGGAGTGCGCTTGCCTGATTGGCTGGTTCTTTTTGATGGCGCCCCTTTCTCTCGGAGCTCTCCCTATCGCTCCGTCTCGAGCCGTCGGAGTGCAGAGAAGTGCAGGCGTCGCGTAATACGTGGATGGGGATTGCGTGGTTTTGTTGACGATGGTGGCGGCAGTGGTGTGTGGGGTGTGGTGGCATGACGGCGATGGATATTTGGTTCTACATAGTGCTTGTGCGTTACATGGTGGGGGGATTACAACGGACGGGACGACCTTCGCTCTTGACCGTGACAGGAAAACTCGACGTGGGAAGTATTTTTTCTTACTTATTTTTTATTCCACTGTTCCTTGTTCAGGACCGTTGTAGGAATGGTACATAAATAACAATACACAAACACATAGAGGTTTCACTTGCTTTTATGAGATCGTCCATCTCACGGCAGTGAATCCGCTAAGCATAACAGATGAAGAAACAGATCGCAGAGCTCGCTGCTGTTTTGCCACGTTTTGTGTATGCTTCATGGAATTTTCAGATTTGATAAAAGTGCTTTGAAAGGTTTGTGTCGTAAAATAAAGAGAGCCGATAATACAGTAAAACCTCGATAAGACGTAGTTCGATGGGAACGCGGATAAAGTACGCGCAAAGTGGTAGTACGGCTTAAGAGAAAATGACAAATACACACCAACTACCGTATTTACTCGATTCTAGGCCGACCCTCCAAAACGGCAAAGCCGAAAAAAAAAAAAAAAAAATCCTCGATTCTATGCCGACCAGAAAGGAACGGTAAAACACCATAAATTAAACACAGAACGGCATTTATTTCTGATATACAATACTATACTTCGTCTCACCTTAGCATGGACTAACCGCGAATGCTGTGCTAGCGCGAGCGGCTAACCTTGACTGCCTCTACTGGAGCACTCGCTGCACGAACGCTCGTGCAGCCGCCGAGGCTTCGTTCGAAGCAACTAGCTCGCGCTTTTAACACGCTCGGCTAACAATAGTCCATACTAAGGTGAGACGAAGTATAGATCGGCCACGAAGCCGACGGGAGCATGGCTGGCATGGTGCATCGCGTCCTTCTCCCTCCCTTTCCCCACTTCCGTAGCGAGGGCATGCGGGAGCTGGAGCTGCGCGGCAGCGGAGGCGCGAAACCTAAACCCGACGTATGCGTGTTGCGTATGCGCGGGAGCGGCGGCCACGGGGGGGTGGGGGGCAGGGCAGCAAGAGAAATCCCGTTCAGAAAACCGCAACTATGCGCAACCAATCGCAAGTTCGGAACCTCCTGCGCAGCCCGCCAAGCCAGCCAAGCCTGCGACTGCGACGTCAACAACGCTGTCCTCTCCCACCAGCCGGGGAGCCGGGCCTGTAAACTGCCCAGAAATCTACTCCATTGGGTCTATGGCAGTAACCGGGCGCTGCGTGAACTGTGTAAACCGCATCAACCACCGCCACTGCACTGGTGACTGGTCCCCCGCCAGCAACGTTGCCGATGTTCGTAGCTTCGCCTGCCCAACGGCGGCGAGTTGCGTGCCGCCGAACTAGCCGAACTCGCGCTCCCGCTGTGGTCGTTGCTGCTGGTGCGCGGCGGCCCGGCCGCACGCTGGCAGCAACTTCGAACTTAGTACGTACCGGGAAGTGAAAACAGTGCGCGTTGACCGGTTACTACACGATAAGCGACTACGCATTAAGCGGGCATTGAATGCATTAGGTTTAACGGGAGACATGTCGGGGATCTGACTAAGCTACTTTTAAAGCGGAACTACGGCCTATGCGGGTACGTGGTACCGAGGTTTTACTGTAGTGCACTGTGATCCATGTTGCATGTCGATACGTGTTGTGTCCTGTGGGTGATGCCTGCACGATATTCTGCCGTGAGAAAAATGTGGTTTATTGACCATTTGATATTTGCCTGTTCTGTTGCAAGCATGACTGCCGTCGCAGCGCATTCATTGTCGAAAACTCTATGGCTTGATAACTATTTCCAGACATAGCCGTTCGTTCCGTTCTGCGAAAATCAATGCGCATGCCGCCGACTGTTTTTTTCCCTTTTTCTCGACATGCCGATGCGTAGAATAGTCTATAGTCCGTCGCAGCCGTTATTTCATCGCATTGCGAGCATTAATTTTGCTCAGTCGTCCATCGTGTACGCTGTAAAAATGTTTGTTTATTCATTAGCAATGACAAGAAGTCTCACTTCCATGACTTGTCTTAGAATGTCGGAGTGCTCCGAGCCCAGAGTAGCTCTGGCGGCGAGGAGGGGGCGCTCTGTTGAATCGAGGTCAGAGGAGAGATGCAACCACCCGAATTCGCCTTAAGGGTCATCCTGCCCTGGGCACCTCCCACCCTGTAAAGCTACCGCATTTCAACGGGCCTGGCAGAATGACCAAACATGCAGCCAATTTTGGTTTTCTTTCTTTCCCGTTTCGGCGCGTATAGTTTCCCAGAGTGGCCGCTGCATGGAAACGGGGGCGCTGCTGTTGCATGCGCTCTAAACTACTAGTGATGGGCCGAACTTTTGCCGAATCGAAAGTTCGGCGCCGAATCTTGGGATTCGGCAAAGCCGAACTTTTGCCGAACTTTTCTCAAGATTCGGCAAAGATTCGGCAAAAATACATTGTTACCAGACTTAACGTTGATGTTTCGTTTTTTCTGGCGAAAAAAGGTTTTATGTTTCTTTTTTCTTAACTTAAATGCAACATGTAATGCATATTGACATAGTTATTACTAAATAAGGTGATATTCTACAGGATAATTGTATCGGTGTCGTTTTTGTGTGTTTACTGGCAATTTTAGTGACTCCTTGCAGAAGTGGCGTGACAACGAGGTTGGGTAGAAGCGAGCGTGGTGCAGTCACGAATCACGCTACGAGAGTTTCGGTTTTGAGGCATCATCAGCGCAAGCCTGCATGTGTGTGTAACATCAACCTCCTTGGTGTACATTGTTAAAATGAAGGGAATAACGCTGCATTCTTGCTTTCTCTGAGAGTCACCGTTTTGTGCGCGAAAACGAATGCAACGGTTGCCGCTTCACCAGAAGAGATAATAATAATATTGTACGTATGCATGTTTTTCGATTTGAGTCACTTGACATCAGCCTTGCGCGAAAGTGTGCGTCCCATATTCGCAACGTCTCGTTTTTAACCTTTAAAATGTCAGTTTCTGGTGTTAGGACACACACAAACGTTTCGGAAGATAGGGAGAGTTAGGGATGTCGGATGTGCAGCGTCGAGCATTATAGTTCCGTGTTTAGTTTTATGCAGATACATGAAAATCGCGAAATAACACTAATTGAAAAAGCAATATTATTTTGTTTTGGAACACACTACTCCTGAGCCGAAAACAGAATTGTTATTGCGAGGAGTGCTTTAGAATAATTGTCGGCCAATGTTTCAATGTTTCAGAATGCACCGCATCATTTGTCACTTGCGCAGTGAACTGTGTAAATTACTGGCCGATCTTCTGTTCTTGAGGAAGAAAATATTAAAGAGAACCACACTCGCTCACAAACGCACAGTTACCGTGTTGCCTACTCCACACCTCGCCGTAACCGCTGGTTGTACTACACTGCACGATGGTAACCGCACAACTGCACGGCGTCCATTTGTAATCCATGGCTCCGTCGCGTTCTCGCGCGTGCGCAGACATTTGTCGAATCTTTGCCGAACTTTCCTTCAAAAGTTTGGCATTTGCCGAACTTTGCCGAATCTGAAGTTCGGCAGATTCGGTCCATCACTATAAACTACCTTATTTTCGCCTGCTCAGTATTTTGCAAATTTTGAAAAACGTGGACATTGGGGAATGTTTTGCGATCACAACATTTTCTGATTTGGGGTGATGTACCATGTATTCGTTGCTGTGGAGTAATTAATTTGCGATCTTTTCCAGTGGGAAATGAGGTCATTTACAGTAGTTTGGTTCTGAAGTACAGTTTGGAGCCACTTACCCAAAGCCAGTTTCCCAACTGAGTTGTCCTAGCCATGTAACGAGGGTAATAGCACAGGCTATAGTTGGTGAACTGTAGTCAAAAACGTCGTTGAGTTGGCCCTTTTTCTTCTTTTTCCTTTTCGAGGAGTTTTACAAGTTTGATTGTTCTAGTAAGATTGTCACGTATCTCTGGACTGACTTTATGCGTGGGTTCGAGGCGTTCACGTTTCTTTTTGGCTGTCGGCAGGCGGATCCCCGCGCCCCAGGTGGCGTCTCCAGGGGCCGCCCCGCAACAACAGCAGCAGCCCCCTCCTCCTGTGGCGGCCTCCCCGTCGGTCCCCCCAATCTCCCCTCCCGTGGCCCCCATCTCCCCCATCAATGTGAGCGGCCTGCCGCCCCCACTGCCCCCCGCCACCGGACCCCCCTCTGTGGCCAGCAACAACCACCGGAACAGCCTCTTGTGAGTGTCCTGCCACCACTACTACGCCGCCTTAGACTTTTTATTAGATCGTCTCTTGCGCTTTATTCTCTTTGGAAGATAGCGCGGTGTAGGTTAGGAGACAAGAAGAGTGCATTTAGTGTCGGTTGACTATGCCGCGCTCGGACAGTTCACTTTTGTGCACGCTTGTGTTTTTAATGCAGAATGCATTTTATGGCTGGCCTCTGGTCGAGAGCGTCACGAAAACTTGCAAAGTAAAACCCGATAACATGGCCTGGTTTCTTTGCCAAAACCACTTTGTCCCTTGGCGGGAACCGAGTTAACTGACTCTCGGTCGGTAGTGCGATGCTCTACGTCTGCGATGGCAGCGTGACTAGGAAAAGTGTTATTTCAGATGCTATATACAGTCGAATCTCGTTCATTCGAACTCGAGGGGGACCGAAAATTTGTTTGAATTAAACGAAGTTTGAATTAAAGAAAGCTCATTAAATGGAGTACTTACATGCAGCGCTGCGTTCGGGCGGCGCATGTGCACTGAGCTAACACGTGAGTGACGAGTTCCGGGACATTTATTTACACCGATCACCAACGGAAGTAATCTGTGATGCATGCCAGTGCGCGGTTCCTCAGTCGTGAATCAACAAACATCGTTTGGAGCTTGGAGTCTAGCTCTAACGTAGCATCAGCATTCTCTTGGCTCAAGAAGTAGCGCGCGGTTGTGTCCAGCACCGACGCTACGGCACTGTTGCACTAGGTGGGGGCATTTCTTCGCTGGCATCGAAATCGTAGCCTAAATGATCTCGGCGTCAGTTATCCATGACACTTGGAATCCAGATAACATCAGTCGTGCGCCCACCGAAAACGCGCCGAAGAGCGCAGCAAGACGCAAGTGCAAGGCAGAAAACGTAACCGTCGCGCTGCCGCCAAAAACATACCGAACTGCCAGGCACGTAGCCAGGATTTTGTTTCCGTAACTGTCGGCTCGCCAAAGTTCTCATGCAGCAGCTCTATGTTTATGGCGAGGTGCCGTTCACGCTGCTCTTTTACGAAGTTACGGCGAGGTGCCGTTCACATTGCTCTTTTACAAAGTCGCCGAGACTTGCCTCGACGTCGGCGAACACGCCATTCTTCGGGCTGCTAAAGTTTCTCCTCGTTCCGTTGCACGCGAACAGAGCTTGCTTTTGTCGTCTCCATCCGCGGATGCTGCCCTCATTTACGGCGAATTGTCGTCCGGCAGCACTGTTTCCGATGTCTTCCGCAACCAAAAGAACTTTTCTTTTGTAGGCAACCGACGATTGTTTTCGCTCCGACGCCATTGCCGAGCCTGACCGTGTACGAATGGTGGCGCCTCGGACATTGGGATTTTAATGATGATGATAGCTGTTTTGAGCGCCATATTGCTTCGAAACCGAAACTACATCAAACAGCGTTAGATTGCGCCTCATCAAAGCTGAAAATTGTAAAAAAAAAACAAAAAAACAACCTCGTATTATATGCGGGTTTTTACGGTGCATCTGACATACACCTCGGCCAGCGCAATGCGCGGCGTCGCCGTCGGTGCAGTGCTATCGCGAAGGGGACCTTTGAAAGTTCGAGTTATCCAAAATGTGCGTGCAAAGCGGTTCGTGTTAAATAATTTTTTTTTGCATTGCGTCTATGGGAAACCAACCAAATGTTCTTACTTTGTTCGGCACATCCGAGAATTCCGCTTAAGCGAGTTCGCCTTAACGGGAGTCTACTGTATCTACTTCTGCGACCGCAAAAGATTGTAGCACCAAGTGCATGTGGTCGCAAGCTGCAGTGGTTGATTGTCTCGGCGGCTTGTCGCTGTGCCACTATTTGTGGGAAGAAGACGGGTTACGAATGTCTCGAAGTTTACCGCCAGTGCAGGAAGAATAAAAAGTTGAGGATGATGGAGAGGATGATAAGGGAGAAGAGAACAACAAAAAAGAAAGATGCAGAAGAGGAGGAAAAAAAGTGTGACTTACCTCTACACTTCGCATAGAGCCTATCGGCGTAGAATGTGTCGCGCACTCACGTCTCATTCCCTAGCTGCCAAGTTCTGCTAGAGCGACGAACAGAAACGACTGGCACCGACAAGCCGCAAGCTCGTGCTGCAAGCTATCTCTGGCCGGCGTGCTTACTTCACGAGTGCCGAGAGACCGCAAGGCTGCGAAACGTACCTTCATGCGCGTGCAGGGGCGGACTTATCAATTGGGGGTATTCACTGGAAGCCTTATTTGAAGGCGACATTTAGAGCGCATGCTCAGAACGAGCTCACATTAGTAGGCTGCCAAGACTGGCAATGTACGGTATGCACGTTGCGGAACTGTGGAAGCACGCCGTCGGCACGTGCTCGGCAGTCGTGCACACGGCTATGGCCGCCAGTGAATGCTCCCTATAGGCATAGTAGGCAGCTGCCTAGGGCGGGAGAAGTTTGGGAACAGCCAATTTGTGGCCGCTCCGAAATTAATTGGCCTTTTTTTTTTTTTTTAATCTAGTTTAAAATTTAGCTACTTTGGAAATTCTAGCTCCAAACCTAGCTGCTTTCAAAAATTGTAACTCCAAACATAGCTACTTCCACCCCCCCCCCCCCCCCCCCCCCCCATGATCACGGAACTGGTAAAGGCTGCCTAGGGTGCCAAATGCCAAGTCTGCCTTGGTGTGCATGTAAAAGTACTTGTTGGGCTAGTTGGTGATGAACGGTTTGAACCATGGTTAAAGGCGGTAAAGGGACGAAAACAAGAGAGAAGACGAACACGGGCGCCCTTGTTTGTCCTCTCTCCTGCGTTCATCTTTTTAGTGCTTTTAGCCATGGTTCAAAACCTTCATGCGCATGCGGCACGTGCTCGAGTATCGTTGGTGTCTGCCGTTTCCGTCTGTCGCTCTGGAGGGACTCGGGCGTGACAGACCACCCCAGAAACCTAATGTGCCAAACAGACGTAACGGATTCAAACGGATTGAAACGGGTCAACGCAAACACACTCCGCGTTCCGAGTCGGTCGGCTTTGTGGGCTTCCGGCGACCTCGTCCCCCAACCGGCGCCCTTTCCGGGTCGCTCGCAGCGGGGCCCCGTCCCCGGCGGCACCTCCTCCGCCCCCGTCGGGAGGCCTGATCGTGGAGCGGCCCCCCTCCCCCCCCGAGCTGTCCTGCCTGCCCAAGTACAAGCGGGACCTTGTCCAGAAGCTCTCCGCCCTGCGCCAGGAGCTGCAAACCGTGCAGCCGCAGTCGGGCCACTGCCGGCTGGAGGTCTCCCGTGAGGACATCTTTGAGGTGGGTCTAGCGCACGGGGGGCCACGCGTAAAACGCCGCCGCGTTTCTCGGCCCACGGGGATCAACTATGCAAGTCGCAGAAAGCTGCAGATTCGCGCAAATGTTACGCCGGCGGTGGCGAGGTAGTGCAGAAAGCTTGGGAGTGTGAAATTACCTAGATCAAAAGATAGAAGACACAAACTAAATTTCTCCGAGCCGGCGTCCACAGCCGGAGGCCTTTTAGGAGGGCATCTTGGAGGTGGGTTAATACAAAGTGCTGGAGGGAAAACTATGCTGCGTTTTTCGTCCCACGTAGATAAACTATGCGTTGCCGGAGGCCGGAAATTGACGCGAAAATGATGCCATGGGTGGTGATAATAGGATGGGGAAAGTTTGAGAGTGTGACACTCTTTGAGCCGACGTCTCTTTGAGCCGACGTCCACGGCCGAAGGTCTCGTTGGAAGACATCTTCAAGGTGAGTCGATGCACTGGGGTGTGAGAGCGAAAACGGCACCGTGTCCAGCTAGAGGCGACATGTTCGAGGTGGGCAGGTGTAGTGCGTGCCCCCTGAAAAAAATGTGTGGTGCTTTTTTACGGAAAATCTAACTGCATCGCCGAACACTCGGCCTTTGCGAACAAGTAGCGCTAGCGGTAGGACCTCATGCCGAGAATTAAAAACTAGCCGTTACCTTATTGAAAAGTTAGAAGTAATTTTCTGAAACCTTCGATGGGAAATTAGGGCCCATTCCCGGTGGCTGATGCCATTCATCTCCATGTATTTGTGGGCGACATCGGCTGCCCATTTCCCAAAGAAAATTTCAGAAAATTATTTATAACTAGGGTTCTATGTTTACGGATAAATCCGAAACACTTTGAGAAACACCCACACCCGCCGGTAAAAGTTCGGTCAATTAGGATTTACCCGATAAACTCAAAATTTTGATGTGCCAATGTCTCCCCCAGAAAAAAACAAAACAAAAAAACTACAGACGGTATTTTACAATTAAGTTTGATCATTGCACAAAGTCAATGGTCCCGGGAAAATACCACCGCAGTTATCTTTCAAATCTCGGATCATTGACAAACGGGCTCTTACCGCCTATCCTGTCAAGGTTCCGGACGAGATGTCATTGTACTTTCCGGTCACGACAAAAACCTCTGTATTGGTTTCCACTTTGGGCCATATTATTTTTTTTTTTTTTTAAGAGGAAGGAGAGGTTGTGTTTTTGTAAGAGCGAAAGCTATGGACCATAGAGATTGCATAAAATTGGAAGAGGGGCGATTGAAACCTCCCTATTATATCCTCTACCACTGCACCTTGCGTGGCCGCAGGGTAGCATGGAGCAGTATTGGATCAATATGTGCTTCCCGGTGACTACCTCCAGGGCTCGTTTGCTCGAAGCGCTAACCGCTGGCTAAAGTTAGCCGCAGTATCTAGGAGACGTGACTGGCTCGGTACGGATGCGGGGAAACATGGCGGTGCCCCGGTAAGTGAGCACCGCTCGCTTTAAAACTACTATGTCGTTGTAGCTGCAATATCGGGCGCGTTAGTCAGCAACGAATGGTGCAGAAGGCTTTCGCTTTGCCTTACCTCACTTAAATCGCAAAGCATGAGCAATGACCTCGCCGCATTTTTTAGATAGTCTTTCGGTTCTGGCCATTCCTAAGCCTAAATGAATGCAATACCTGTCGGCATGGCAACGTCTTTGGAAAGTGCATTGCCTTGACTAAATCGGCCGGGTGTTGATAGCACACAAAAGCAGACAGCGTCCCAATAGACCTTTTTCTAAATTTTTCAAGCACAGAGGTGCATGCTACGAGTGTAGTTACACGCGTTGCACGTGCTGGCGTCTGCAGTAGTAATTTTTCTAAAGCAAAAAGTCTAAAACAAATTTTGCCTTGCACGAGCGTTCGTCAAAGCCTTTTTATGATTATTTACTTTGAATCTTTTATAAGAGGGAGGCCAGCGCGTGCGGACCGTAGAATTACACTTCCAGCGTTCTCCTCGATGCTTGGGTAATTTAGAAAAAACTCTATTGGGACGCTGTCTGCTTTTGTGTGCTATCAATACCCGGCAGATTGAGTCAAGGCAATCCGCTTTCCAAAGACGTTGCCATGCCGACAATTATCGCGTTCATTTAGGCTTAGGAATAGCCATAATCGAAAAACTATCTAAAAATGCGGTGAGGTCATTGCTCATGCTTTGCGATTTAAGTGAGGTAAGGCAAAGCGAAAGCCTCCTGCACGATTCATTGCTGACCAATGCTCCCGATATTGGAGCTACAACAACATATTAGTTCCAAAGCGAGCGGCGCTCACTCACTGGGGCACCGCCATGTTTCCCCGCATCCCTACCGAGCCAGTCACGTGATTTCAAAATCCCTCTCCTAGGTACTGCGGCTAACTTTAGCCGCGGTTAGCGCTTCGAGCAAACGGGCCCTGGAGTTTATTTTTAAGGTATCGACGTTTATTGAAGCCACATATGTGTCCAACTTTTGCCGTGGGACAAATTAGTATTGCCAATTACAATGGCACCAACCCCAAATCCAGCTGAAGAAATTTTATTTGATATAAGCGCATTTTATTTTTCTTTATCTAACATATGTTTACACCCGGATATTTTTTTTTTAAATTTTTTTTTCATAGGAAATGCTGCAAAATTAAGCTTTAAATTTAAAAAAAATTTGGAATCAAATTTCTGGAAAAAAAATAAACTCCGAAAACACGGAATCCTACTTATAACTTTCGAATAAGATAACAGCAAGCCCTGAATATTTGGCATCTGTTCCGGGCAACCAGTGCTGTTTTTGCGTGGTAACTGAGCGTTCAGCAACACATAAGCCACTTTTGCGGTCTTCGTTTGGAGTCCTCGGCAGGTTGCGTCCAGCAGTGGAAGTTTCCGAAAAAAATTTGTTCGTTGGCGCAATCGGGGGTGTGTTCTGTTGATGCGGGGAGAGACTGGAGGACAGCAGACCGTGGGCATTGGGTGCATTGGGCGTTCCCACCTACGGTGTTCCCAATGGGAGGTCTCGTTGCAGGAGTCGTACCGTCTCATCATGAAGATGCGCCCCAAGGACCTGAAGAAGCGGCTCATGGTCAAGTTCAGGGGAGAGGAAGGCCTCGACTACGGGGGAGTGGCCAGGTGGGCTCTTAATTACCCGATCAATTAATCGTTGGTTGCGACGGTTACTCGTCGTTCAACTGACTCTCTACAGGGTGTCTTTTTTAGGCTTTACAGATTTCTCCAAAAACAGCCACGAAAGCTACACTAACGCAGTCTGCGCAGGTGAGTTATACGAGTAGGGGGACATAATAGGGGGGTAACTGTCGCGGCAAGTCGGACAATTGACTAAATTGTTCCGGTTAACTCGTCACCTAGTGAAAATAAATGTATGGTTCCAATTTGAACTTGCCGAGCTTTATGGAAAACCATTAAATTAAATTTTAGAGAGACTTGGAGTGCATGGGAAGCGGGGTGGTGTTCTAAAGTTGCCACCATTGCTACAGGCGCAAGGCTGGCGCTGCAAAAGTGCGCGTGGTAAGAGGTGAAAAACCTGCACATGCGCATCGAAGTTTGATGCGTTTTTGAGACCCAGATAATCGATGCGATGCTCAGCAAGTTTCAGATTGAAGCCATATGTTTATTTTTACTAGTGAAAAAGTTAATCGGCACATTTTAGTTAATTATTCGACTTACCGTGACATGTAGCCCCCTGTGCTATGTCCTACTGACTGTATATCTCGCCTGCACAGATCGCAGTGCTGTAGCTTTCACGGGCTTGTTTAAAGGGGGAACACTGGCTAGAGGTTGAACTTCTGAACTACCCAAGTGATCGGAAAGAAATTTGCAGGGGAGATTTAACTTCAGATGAAGGTGTACTGTGCAAACTTTCATCTCTCTAGGACAATTTTACATACCTGCATAAGAAGATATGTCACCCTTTGTTAGAAATCTATAATGTGCAAATGAAGCTAATAAGCATCATTTTAGCTGCTTGAATATAAAGTGGGGGACGTGGGACTTCGGGCTATCTAGTTTTTATAACTCAAATATAAATATTTCAGGAAGAGTGATTACCTCAAAATATGAGATGCATATCTGTCCTATGTCAATTTTTGAAAACATAGTTTTTTCTCAATGACGACTTAAACTTAAAACAAAATAAAGTACATTGCCCGATTCCCCAGTAAATTTCAGTTCAGAAACGTCTTAATTGTGATATCAGAATAATTTTACCTTCAAACAAAAGATTCCTTCGTATGAAATTTGCAGCAAAAAGCGGAACTGAGAAAAATGCATTCAAACATTGCACTCCTTTACTTTGTTACTGCCTCACAATGTGTCGAAAATATTTTATATCAACGTAACTATTTGGTGCATGGTTATGAAATTTAGTGTAAGGGTGTATACAGTGTAGACCGCATATAACGTATGTCACGGGAGTCGCAAAAATCCGCACTATAAGCGGTACCGCGCTATAACCAAAACATCAATTTTTCAGGCCAAAATACATGCCATGAGACAACTTACCTTTGTAAAACAATTTATTTTATGTTAGATGAACTCTTGGGTCATCCAGGCCTTTCCATTTGCTGTGTACACCACAAGCAGACATTCTCGCTTCTTGAAGCAACGGGGTCGTTTGTATTTCCCAATGATAAACAAGCGCCGCTTGTCAGAGCCGTTCATGTTTGCACAAAACAAAACTGTGACATGTTCCTTTGAGACTTTGCGGCCCGGAACAGGGTTCACAGCTCATCGCGAGAGTGTGATTGGGAAGCAGCAGGCCCCCCCAGCCGTGGCCGCCGCTCGCGCGCATACCTCGGGCGTCGGGTTTCGCGTCTCGGCCCCTCCGCTGCCGCGCAGCTCCCGCAAGCCCCTCGCTACGCAAGGGGGAAAAGGGAAGGAGAAGGACGCGATGCGCCATGCAAGTGTTGCACCATTCATGCTTCTTGCTCCTTGCCCACTCCCTTCTCTCCTTCGCGAACGCGCACACACACAAAAGAAAAAAAAATGTTTACTTTTGTTTGTTGCTCACGGCGACTCGCAGCGCTGCTCGCGTCTTTATTTGAAAACGCGGACATAAACCACTAACACCCCCGTCAGCTTCGTGGCTGATCTAGTATTGTATATCGGAAAATAAATGCCGTTCTGTGCTTAATTTATGGTGTTTTACCGTTCCTTTCTGATCGGTCTAGAATCGAGGCCTTTTTTTTTTTTCGGTCTTGCCGTTTTGGAGGGTCGGCTTAGGATCGATGCCGGCCTAGAATCGAGTGAATACGGTACTTTTTTCATGCCACTTTCGACATATTTGACGATGCTCTGTTTAGTTTCGAGAGACAGGGCTTGTCGTTTTTTGGCCATCTTGGGCTTGGGAGACGGAGAGATCGGGATGGACGGTCGATTTCCGCACGATATGCTTGACGCGATCCACATGCAGTCCAAACAGACGACGTGGAGCAAGTTAGCAAACTGCAAGAAGCGAAACTAGAAACTATCCAGCCTTCGTTTTGCGCGCGCGCGCGGTGTAAGAAAAGAGGTTGATGTTGCGTCACTCGAGCGAGAGGGTGAAATTGAAAGGGTGAAAGGCTTGGGGGTGGCTCGATGGTGTTGCTCGATGGGGCTTTCGGAGTTGAGCACGCGCGTGCGTGTGTCGGTCGCACCTCGCTGCGTAGTCATTCGTCTTCGCCTCTCTCTTTGCTTCTCCTCGCTTCTCCGAGCAACCACCTTGCCCCTGCGAGTGCCGCTTGCGGCTAGGCTAGCGATATCCAGTGTCGCACAGAGAAGCGTGCTCGCTGCGCCGGTCGGTCGGCGGGCTGTTCCAGAAACTGCACTATAACCGGTATTTCCCTTCGCGCGCCTGCATTTTAAGCGGTATGTAATTACATAGAGTTGTATGGGAGGCGAACCGGGGGTTGAAAAAAACCGCATTATACCCGGTCTTGCACTGTAAGCGGTTACGTTGTAAGTGGTCTATACTGTAATATATTTTTAATACCAAAAACCTCAAAATTGAAAAATGTATTTTTTCAAAAAATTTTTAAACTTAGGCCCATGTCCCCCCTTAAGAAAAATCTGGGAAGCCTAAAATATAACCACCTTGTCTTCTGTGCTTACTACAACGAATCACCAAGTTGTCCAAACCTCCATCGTAACATCGTTCTATTTATTTTATCTATTTATTAATCCGTCGGTCTATTTATCGACGACCGTGACGGGGTCGTATTGGGTTTTCCAGCTGGGCGGCGGCACAGTCCTCGGATAAATTACTGGTCTGGAAACCCCGATGGTTTCTGCCCTAGTTAATGTTGCGCCTGCAAGCAATGTCGACGCACATAAAAGTTCAGCGATGTGATTGCTGCTGCCAATTGCGCCAAACTGCGCCAAGGGGCTAACCCTGATACATCCTGCTACATTTTGCCAAAATATGGGTAATCTGTGCCAAGCCTGCGCCGGGAGGCACTCACTTAAAGTGGCCCTGCAATCATATTTAAGCGTCTACCTTTTTTGCGGTTTCCACGTCTCTTGAAGTTCGGGCAAGCCAGCGGGCACGGAGAGAGTAACTAAATATCAGTGCGTCATATTTTAACCGGACGACGTGGAAACCTCCTCCACCGACGAGGGCGACCCGCTGTACCAAAAGCGCGCAAAATGTGACATCTTTGGTCCTGGGCTTACTACTGGTCAGAGCCTCTAAAAGCTTCTTTTTAGTCGAACTACAAAATATAAGTTGCATGAACCGTTTCAATTATTTATAAAAGTAGTTTTTGTTCAGTATTTTAGATCAGAAAAGAAACAAATGCAGTTTATAAAGTATGGAAACGAGAAATGACCCGTCGACATACCCGCCACCGAGCGGTGGAAAAGGCGGCGCACACTAGAAAGGAGTAGTGGGATCACGCGCCGACACGGAAAGGTCCCGGATGTACGCGGCGGCGCTGCGCTCGTATGGACAGGATGATCCGACCAGCTCCGAGCGTTCCGAAGGCCTTCGGCGAGAAGCTTTGTCTTGGGGTTTGGCCGTTTCGCGGTATGGCAGCGCGAAGTGGCTCCCATTCTGAACTGATCTTTACCCCGTGTTTGCTGTCGTTTGTGGCCAATGAAGTGTCATGCCGAATTAGTGTTTAATCGCGCAGCAAATGCAATGAGAGCCGCCCCGGCTGCCCGCTGCATACAGCCTATCCAAAGCATGATTTAGTGGTGCCCTCTCGCGCCGTCGACACGGAGTGCGGCAGCCGTGAGCGCTCGCGATGAGCCCACTACCCCTCCTCTAGTTCACGGCCACTCAAGCAACCAAGGACGTCATGAGGGAGGTTATTTTTTGCTTGTTTTTGTAATTTTAATTTGCCTATATTTTTTAAAATAAAGCGAATTTCGAGAAAATAAAAGTTTTACTAAGTTACTACGTTCAGTGCGCTCAGGTTTGGTGCAAATTAAAAACCAGTAAAAAAGTCCTTGCAGGGCCCCTTTAATCGAATGACGTTTGAGTGAACGCCCACGTTTCACCGAATGACACTTTAGCGAATAGTCGGACGCCGCGAAGCGGCGTTTTCGGGTGGGCCAAATGGGTTCACATTTTTGTAATGAGCCGACGCAGACTGTCGCCGCGAAGCGGCGTAAGTGCAGCGCGGCGGATGGGTTAACGCGCGCCCCCGTTATTCGCTAAGACGTCAATTCGCTCAAATGTCGCTGTTTGCTAAAATGTCATTCGCTCATGTGATATGGACCCGCCTGCGCCAAAGGACCAATTTTGATCGCCTTTTAGTACTGAAACTAAACTGAGTACCATAATTGGGCATGCTTGAGCTAGGTGGCACAAGCGGCCGCCTGACACAAAGTCTTGAACGGATTTTCTCGCCGTCTCTCATTTCGCGCTCTCGTCATCTCGCGGGTCACGTCTCGTGTCTTTTTAAAATTTTTGCAATGATAGATGCAAGCGTGCGCAGACACTCCGACGCTAGCGTGCCGGGTACCAGCCTATGCCGTCATGCTGTGAAACGAAACCACGTTTTTGCGTGGCGGAAGTTACTTTCTGGGCTGAAGCACTCACTCCTGAAAGCAATGGCCATGGGAAAGCTATATTTGGTCCCTGCCTACCAGTCACCGTGGTCGCATGACATTGGGTGTTGTCGTCCTCACGTAGCTGCAGATATGGCGCTTTCTAAACTGAAACGTAAGGACCGCCGTAAGGTCAACAACATTCCTGTTCTTGTTTGAATCATACGCTACTACAAAAATCCCTCTTTAACTCAAAGACTGCTGTGCCAAAGTATTGATTATCTAGGTTTTCTCTCGGTAGCCTTTCTCTTGAAAGGGACCCCGGTATGTGAAAAATCTGCTGCAAAAGAAAGTTGGTGAAGAGAAGTGAGCTAAAGCGAAGAAGGTAATGTCTGCACGCTGGACTTGCACAGCGCGCTTGTTTGTCTCGAGTTCAGTCGTTGCACAAAACGCTCCAAGAACTTTTTGACCCTTGCCAGGCCGGCAGGCGAGGTACAAGCTAAACACACAGAAAAAAAGTCAGGGTCTACCTAATGATATTTATACTTTACTACTAAGCTGGTCATTTTCAAATAAATTTTAATATGGTGTAGTTTGGTTTTTATTTATCTATAGCGGGTTTATATATATGTATAATTTAACTGAAGCATTACAAAATGCGTCATGTCATTGGCATATCAGTTACATGTTGAAAGACTCCCAGGGGGTCTAACTTGACCATAATTTGTTCATTGTGGCAAGCAAAGTGCCCTTAAGAATATCTGCTCCAATAGCCACTTTTGCTGCTCCAAAACAGTGTTTTGGCTGCTCCAAAAGGTGCTCCAGAACGGCTGAGGCCAATCACAGTCACTGAAAGTTAGAAAGAAGAAAGAAAAACATGAGCTAAATGAAAAATCTTGAAATTTTCATAATTCTTTTTAAGCAGTAGACGCTTCACACGGTGTTTCAGTTATTCCGAAATATTCTGAACCTCACGCCCCAAGCATAAATGGCGTGTCCAGTCTCTTTTCAACTTGTCCGCGGGTTCTCGCAAAAGAGTAGACGCATCCGGCGGCTTTCTGCACGGCTGCTTGTCCAAACCCACGTCCATAGGTGGGTTCTCCGAACTATCCTATTGGTCGACTCCCGACGTCGGCAGCTCACCTCTGGCGCTTCAGTTTGTCCCTAGGGAAAAGCTTTCCCCATGGCGTGAAGAAAAGGATTTCCGTCCCGGTATTTTTGACTTTTCGTCCCTAGGGCTTTATTTATTTATTTATTTCAGTACCCTCAGGGCCCGAGGGCATTACAGAGGGGAGGGGCAAGTAACAAAACATAATATAAAAATGAGAATAAATACAAAAATTTAACAAGAAAAAAAGCAGTCAGGGTGCCTGCTGACCAAAATGGCTGGTTAATGCAGTTCTAAAAGAATCAAATGATGATATATAGATACTAAAGATGCGGGAAGGTGGTTCCACTCTGATAACGACCTGGGAATAAAAGAGTCGAGGTAGGCGAAGGTGCGACACTGGAGAATTCAAACTTTATACTGATGATCAAGGGAAAGGAGATGTGCAATGGAGGGAGAATAAGTTTTTCTTTTAGAGTAGGGATAGAGTAGTAAATTTTATGAAAAAGCGATAGACGAGATACTTTACGGCACAGAGAAAGAAGGGGCAAAGATAAGTTAGATTTCATGGATGACACACTGGCTGAACGATGATAATTACAAAAGATAAACCGCGGGCCACGGTTCTGAATGGCTTCAATGTTAGATACGAGTGTGGTGTGACCGGGATCCCAGATTGCTGCAGCGTACTCCAATTTAGAACGTACCAGGGTTTTGAATAAAAGTAATTTCAGTGACATTGGTGCTAAAGTAGAATTCCGTTTTAAGAAGCCGAGCATGGAGTTAGCGTTAGCAGTGATATGATCAATGTGAACGTTCCATGACATATTATCTGTAATATGAACTCCAAGATATTTGTAGGAAGCTACGATTTCCAAGGGGGAGGTACCAAGGGTGTATGAAAGTGGTGATGAGTTACGTCGAGATATACGCATCGCTTTGCATTTGTTAATGTTAAGAGACACACACCACGTGTTGCACCAGTCCAAAACAGTGTCTAAGTCAGTCTGAAGAAGTTGAACATCGGAGTTATTAGTGATTTCGCGATAGATGACACAGTCGTCTGCAAACAGACTAACAAAGAAAGACAGATTCTGAGGTAAGTCATTTATGTAGATTAGAAATAATAGAGGACCTAAGACGGAGCCCTGTGGGACGCCTGAGGTGACGGAACTGAGGTGATAATTAGCTTGATTAGTGAAGACAAATTGAGATTGATTTGTTAGAAAGTCTCTAATCCAGGATGAAACGGTTGGGTCAATGTTAAGTTTGCTAAGTTTGAGAAGTAGAAGCTTGTGGGAAACTTTGTCAAATGCTTTGCTAAAATCAAGAAAGACGCAGTCAGCCTGGGATCCACGATCTAGAATAGAAAGTAGGTCGTTAGTAAAAGACAGCAGTTGAGTTTCGCACGAAAGAAGTTTACGAAAGCCGTGCTGAGAAGGAGTGAAAAAAAAAGTATAATTTAGAAAAATAACAAGGTGCGAGTAAATGACATGCTCCATAATTTTGCAGGGTGTACAAGGGAGGGAGGTAGCCCGGTAGTTATGAGGATTATGTTTGTCACCTGATTTGTGAAGTGGAACCACCTTTCCTATTTTCCAGTCATCGGGAAGTGTAGAGAAGTAGTGCGATTGTTCAAAAATTTTGCACACAAAAATAGAGCTATATACTTTAGTTTTTTGCAGAAACATAGATGTAATGTTGTCAACACCAGAAGATGATGATGACTTTAGATTTTCTATTAGCTTAAAGGGCCCATGAAACGAATTTTGGGCTGCAATAAATCAATTTATATTGCTATTTTACTAATAGCACATCGTTCAGTGGGCCAAAAGAAAAAAGATACAAAGTCAAAAGCCTGACTTTCGGTACGAAAATTTGAAAAACACGGCGGACTATTTCGTACCTCCTTCCCTTCGTAAGCTCTCTGCCTTTTCTCTGTGATACATCCGCGGACCCCGCAGCGCGTCATCGGGAACCCGCAGCGCGTCACCGGGCCCAAACGAACGTCACACGACACCGGAGCTCACTTAATCCCTTCACCCCTGAGCTGACATTGTGGTGGAAGCTACGCGCTTGCCGGACCAATCAGCCGCCCCCCCTTTCATCACCTCACCTCATTCTCTGCGCGTGGGTATGCGCGAGAGAGCGTGATTACGTGGCAAAAGTGTGGCTGGCCCAAGGAGCACGTAGCTTCCACAGCACTGTCAGCTTCGGGGTGAACGGAGTGGGGAAAGCAACCTTTGTCTGAATTTTGAGCGACGCCTAATCTTCTAGGGGGAGAATGGATGTGTCCGGATTCGACAAACGAGAGTCCGAGCAAGAGGGGACTCCCCCTTTCCGTCTTCTTGAACTGTTTGGTAGAATGCGCGATTTATGTGTTGAGGAGGAAAGCTAAACAGGAAAAAGTTGGAAAAGCGTTTCATGACTTCTTTAACTATGCCATTAAAACTAAAAACTAAGGGGTCCTAAAAACTAAGGTGTCTTGTCCCTAGAGGAAAGCTTTCTCCGTATTGTGAAGGAGGGATTCCAGTCCCGGTATTCTTGAATGTTTGTCCCTAGGTGAAAGCATTTAGTACCGTGAAGGAGGGATTCCAGTCCCGGTATTCTTGACGGTTAGTCCCTAGGGGAAAGCTTTCCCCATGCCGTGAAGAGGGGATTCCAGTCCCGCCATTCTTGACTGTCTGTCCCTAGTTGAAAGCGCTCTCTGTACCGTAAAAGAGGGATTCCAGTCCAGGTATTCTTGGTTTGTCCCTAGGGCCTGACTCTTTGTCCCTAGGGGAAAGCTTTCCCCGTGCCGTGATGAAGGGATTCCAGTCCCGGTATTCTTGACTGTCCCTAGAACTTGACTGTTTGCCCTTAGGGGAAAGCTATCCTGTACCGTGAAGAAGGGATTCCAGACCCGATATTCTCGACGGTTTGTCCCTAGAGCTTGTATGTTTTTACCCCGGGGAAAGCATTTCCCGTACTGTGAGGAAGGGATTCCTGGTATTTTTGACTGTGGCACGGTGCCTGAAAAACGTCTTTGACCGGTGCATTTAGCATCTCATCCCGCCCATACTTCAAAAGTGGTCCCAAACAAACAATGTCCCGGAAAACTGCACATGCTCCGTCGGTCATCGAGACCGCGACGGTTGGTGCCAGAAGTCCCGGCAAAAAGCGCGAGTGAAGGCGAGCGTCGCTGTTTCCACAGTGTCCCGACCCTTGGCTTTTTTCTCCCCAGGGAGTGGCTGTACCTGCTTTCTCACGAGATGCTCAACCCGTACTACGGCCTGTTCCAGTACACCAGGGACGACATCTACACCCTGCAGATCAACCCGGACTCCTCGGTGAACCCGGTACGCGCTCGGGTTGCACCTCTTATGCGCCGGAGACACGCCCGTCTGCCGTAGATGCAGTCGATTGAGATTTTAAAGACGAAAAAAAGTATGGCAAATTGCTAGGTGTGTACATGGAACGTTCTGGCATCGCAAACGTTTATGTCATCGTTTAGCGGCACGTCTAGCCCGTTGAGCCGGACGCCTGCGTTCGCAGCGCTCTTCGTTGGATAATTTAACGCGTGGCGTCTGTACGCTTGAAATGATAAACCTGGTGATCTTCCAGAACCTTCTAACTCTCATCTACATCTCCTCACTCCGCCCCTGGTCACATGACCTCCCTGTAACCAGTCGGCGTCGAGCACCTCGCTTCTGCTCTTCATCTTGTCGACCAATCGGTGTCGAGTCTCGCGGCGACGCAGCCTAGCGATAGCGAAACTGGCGGGCAAGATCGGTCTGTCGCATCAATGCCGAGACGGAAAGGGGTTCCTCGGCCATTGGTCGAGGCAGACGAACGTTCCTCGGTACTGAAACGTTTTGATAACTCTCGGGTGAGGAAATTCACCGGGGAATTGCTTCGTGATGGGGAACTTGCCTTATGGGCTAGAGAGTGGGCCCCCTTTTGAAAAGTTGGTCTCCCTGTCCTGTGCAGAGCCAAACCCGATGCCCCGATGGCGGCATTGCGCGGCTTCTCCTCTTCGGAGAAAGAGAACGTCTTCGAAAGCGTGGGGCAGAAAGCGGGGAATTGATTCGAACGTGTCGGTTCTTCTACGTCGCCTTCGATTCGCAAAGTCGAAGGTTCTTGATCTAGTTTATCATGTTCTCCTGTCGCTGCCGTTAGTGCAGAAAAATTTGAGCTTTTGAGAACTTTTGAGAAGAGTCTATTTGCCAGCAAGTTTCTTCGAGGGAATTAAAGAGGAAATTTTTCGGGGAATTCCCTAGCCCACTTTCAGCTGTTTACATCTTTTCTAAACCTTGTTACTTTCTTCCCCATTCTGCACAAACCAGACTGTGTTGGAGGATAAGAAAATCGGGACAAGCTCCTTCCATAAAGCCTTCCGCTCACTTTGGCAGAGGCAGTGCCGGATGGGAGGTGAGAGGAGAGGCGGGCCTCTCCTTCGTTTGCTCGCTAGAGTGGAAAAAGTGGAGGGCTTTGCGGGAGGGGCTCGTCGCGCAGCTGCGTAGTGTGGGGAAGGATGGTTCCACACGGCCGTCTGTCTCTCTCTCTCGGCCCCAGGAGCACCTGTCGTACTTCCACTTTGTGGGGCGGGTGATTGGGCTGGCGGTGTTCCACGGCCACTACATCGACGGTGGCTTCACGCTGCCCTTCTACAAGATGCTTCTGGGCAAGCCCATCCACCTGGACGACATTGAGCTGGTTGACCCGGACCTGCACCGCAGCCTCACCTGGATGCTGTGCGTTCCCACCCGCCTAGTTTGAATCCAAGCCAATCCTCGACCGTAACTACGGTGCCTCGAACCGACCTGTGTTTTTTCTGTGTCCTCAAAAAGTTGTCGCTCAATTTCTGCTCGTCGACATCGTAGCTTTCCGGTTTCCACTCGACGCTCGAATATTCTATATATAACATCATTTTATTATAATTTAACGTGATTATTTAAAAAGAAATGGTTACCGTAATATCCCGTAAGAATGCGCACCCAAAATGAGGAGATAAATGGTGAAAAACGTGGGGTGGGCTGACTTTGGGGATGCGACAGCAAAACTTTATCAGAAATTAATTATAAACGTCTGGGCACCCTCCACAAACCATGTGACGCGGGAACTGATGCCGCATGTTGCGGAGACGGCAAATCCGCGTTTCACGGTGCAAAGCACCTGTAGAAATCCGCCGAAAACTCGCATCTCACGTGAACAGACATGGAGGATGCAGCAGATTCAAGTTTCATGGTGCGATAAACGCGCAGGAACCTGCAACAAACTTGCCTGTCATGGACGCAGCAGAATTGCATATCGCCGCGCAATATACACGCAAAACAACTCGCATGTTACGGGAACCGATATCACGCATGCAGACCGCATGCAAAAAGGAAAAAATATGGCTACAAGCTCGCATGTCACTGGAACAGATATCGCAGATCGCGGGAACAACTCGCGCGTTATGGGAATTGATATCGCACATGCAGATCACGGATAAAATACAAGAATCCGCCACAAACTCTCATATCAAGGGAACGGATACCGCATATCGCGGACGCAGCGGATTTGCATTTCACGGTTCAATATACACGCAAGAACACCTCGCTTGTTACAGATGCCGATGGCGCGCAGATCGTGGACAAAAAAGGCTAGAGTTACACCTAAGCACTTCTTATGAGTTGTGAATGCGAAAGCATGCCCATCTTTCTTCCGTTCCCTTATTTCGTCTGCAACGTATTTGCGTCGACGGCAGAGCGCACCCTCTCCTCGCCGCACTGACCTTGGACGTTCCGTGTTACCGGCGCGCTGACGGACACGCAGCGCTATGGCGCAGCGGTCGTTGAAACTGACGCGCAGCGGCCAATGGGAGCCTCGTCGACGTACGCCAGCCAATGGGACCGAAGCCGATATCCATCAGCTTTACTCCGCTTCTTTGGGATCGGGGAAACTATGTGCTGTTTAGCTAGGCTTTTCGCGTGGTTTCATAGCTGGGAGCTGGCTTCACTTGGTGAAAGGATTTAAGGTGTCGTTTGGCGTGGCTTCAAAGCTGATGATGTCGGCTCGCTCCATGGGAGAGTTAACGCTTTCGCATTAAAATGCTGGAATCCACTATGAACTCGCCTCTCAGACTTACCGGTACCGCAGATTGCGCGGCTGATGCGATTCCCGTTCGGACATTGCGTGACGTACGACAGGAATTGGGGGGGGGGGGGGTTTGAATTTTCATGTTAGGAATATTTAGACAGAAAAATGGGATGGGCGATCTCTCGGGAGACGGTGCCCTTTCGGAATTTTATGGTAGTTACCTCTTGGCGTCACCTTTTGGTATCAAGTGACAAAACTTTTTTTTTTTTTTTTTTTGTGGCTTATTTTGAAAAAAATTGGAGGTGGGTTTGGATTCCCCTTCGGGGAACATGTGCACCACTCGAATACTTCTAAAACGTCCCCGTGCCGATAAGAGAAGTAAACGAAACGAAGCAAGGCGCATGGTTGTTCCGAAGAAAATAGGGGCCGAGTTCCGGGTTAACGCAGTATGGAGCTTTAGGCAAAGATTTCCTTCTCCTGAATCATTTTTTTCCTTATTCCAAGACAGCTCCAGTTCGATTCTTTTTTTTTTTTTGTTATCCGCCACTTTGGGGATTTATCGGTGTGCACCGAAAACACAAGGAGACCTAGTTATAAACGTCGAGGGTTCACTCTATGCGGTGTTTACGAAAACTGTGCACTTGGTCACGCCGCCCCTTTCAAAGCTCCAGAATACGACGCAGCGTTGCTTTCGACGTGCTTCCACGACGGAAGGGTTCTGAAGCAGTGGGCGTGCTTGCAGGAACAACGACATTGGGGACGGCATCGACACGACCTTCTCGGTGGAGCACAATGCGTTTGGGCAGCTCCAGGTGCACGAGCTGAAGCCCAACGGCCGGGAGCTTCCGGTCACGGACGACAACAAGAAGGAGTATGTCAGGTGTGTGCCCTTTTCAACCTTTCCCTCCCACAAAGAGCGCAGAATATGTTGGGAACGAGGTGGGCACTTGTCCACATCATTCCACGCTTGTGTGACGCGCACCACGCGTGTGCGACGCGTCGCACGACGTCGCAGGCTCCCGTGACCTCGTATGACCTCGTGGTGTGACGCACGTCGTGGTGTCGTGCGACCTCGCGATGTCACGAGTGACGTCTCGTCGTCGCGTCGTGACGCTACGATCAGTGTCAGTGTTGAGAAGTACCTTAAGTACATTGTACTTACAGTACTTCTTGAAGTAGATTTAGAAAACTTGAACTTTACTTGAAGTATATTGTCCGAGTGGTACTTAGTATTTTTTGCTGGTACTCTCCGGGGAAAGTACAACTCCCAACTATAAGGTATATTCCTTGAATTTGGTCTTGTTAAATGTGTGTACCAAAATTATGCTTTGTAAACCCTGAAGAAATACTAAAAAGAATATTGTACTTTCACAAAAAAAAAAATCGTGAGCCATTTCACTGTGAAGGTGGATGCAGGGGCGGACGCAGGTATTTCTTGAGGGGAGGGTCAGGTGTTGATCAGCGTATCATATGTTTAAGACCCCCCCCCCCCCCCCTCTTCCCGTTTCCACGCCTTAAATTTTTACACATGCAGAGTTCAAGAGGGGGGTCAGGACATCCGGACACCCCCTCTGAATCCGCCCCTGGGTGGATGCCCAGCGAAGCTGTTTAGCACACGACAGAGACCCGCTCCGAGGAGCCAGAGGAAACTAGACACGCGCGGTGGGACCGCCACCCTGGGAGAGCGGAAGGAAAGGAATCTAGGCACGCAAGCGCTTGGAACGACAACAAACAGAGGGCGGTGCGAGCGTAGACATGGCCGACGCAGGTCGCACAGCGCAAATCTTCGAGAAACCTTTATCTATCCGAGAGTCTACTGATCTTGAAAATGGTGCCTATTGATAACTAATCTACTGAATAGACCTATTGCTAAATTACTCGAGCATCAAGGAGAATGCAGGGAATGGTGTTCCACGCGGCGCATGTGCCGGCGTCTGCAGCAGGAACTGTTCTAGAGCAAAAGCCTAAAACAAATGGCATCTTGCATGTGCGTTCGTCAATGCTTTATTTTGGTTATTTACTTTGAATCTTTTATACGGAGAAGGCGTCCGCGTGCGGCGGTGCGAGCATAGAGTTTCTAGTCACTGCACACAAAAAATCCCCGGAACCCTATTCATAAACAGCTTCGCTGTAAATCATGAGCACACATTGCATCACTCTGTTTGTGCTGGGGGCAGCTCTCCCGCAGCATTTGAAATTCTCGCTACTTCTTGCTTCGAGCGAGGAGGTTAAAAATATTAGGAGAGAACACTCCTTCGTGAGAGGATTGCTTGCGGAAGCTATGGGGCTGACGTCGTTCTCTCTCCTAGTATCTTTAACCTCCTTTGGTGCAAGCCAGTGCAAGCAAGTCTAAGTTCAGAAATCAAAGGGGGATCTGAATTTAGCGCCATTTCCCAAAATAATTATTCTGTGGCCAGTTCAGTTTATCCAATATTGACCGCCATTGCCTAAAATAACTGATGCACGCCCAATTACCCCTGAGGGCAACGCATACCAATAAAAAAATATGCACTGTACATGTAGGGGAATGAAAGGGCATCATAAAAGATTGTGTTAAAAAGTACTTGTACTTTACTTTGAAGGTACATTGTATTTATAGTACTTATTATGCTTGGTCTACCTCTAATATACTTTGTACTTTACTTCAAATACTTTTTACATGTTCTTTACCCAACACTGATCAGTGTATGTCATGACACTAGGATCATGATGTCATAGTATCCTGTGACATCATGATGCCTCGTTATGTCATGTGATATTGGGTGACATTACGACGTCGTGCGACGTCGCAGTCGTGTTGCTTCATATGCGGAATTGTGTTTTACGAGCGACGCAGCAGATGCTAAATCCTGTCTCGGCCTTCCAGGCACGCGATGCCGTGCCAGCGTCGCCGCGTCCTCCTTTTGTACCATTTATTTTTTATTGTTTTTGAAGTTTTCGCAACTGGCAAAGTCGTCTCGAAGTGTCTTCGAGTCCAATTACCTGCCTCTTCTGTGTTCTTGTTTGTGTTTCTGTTGTCATTTTTTTCTTTCCCAGTTGCATTGTGTAGCCGGCAGAGCTCGCAGCGCAGGTGTCTGGCAGTCGGCGAACTCTGTTCGACCTTGCACGCTTCACTTATTTTTTTTCCAAGCTTCATTGCGTGGGAATGCGGTTGTGCATAAAAATTGCATTAGTAGAACTGCATCACTATTGAAGTGAGGGAGGAGACAGCCACCAGCTTACAAGCCGAGGGTTGCTTGTAAGAAACGCACGAAAGAAAGCGGTGTTGCGTGTCGTCCATTTGTCGTTTCGTTTCCTCCGCAGGCTGTTTGTGAACTACCGTTTCATGCGTGGCATTGAGCAGCAGTTCCTGGCCCTGCAGAAGGGCTTCAGCGAGCTCGTTCAGCCGCACCTGCTCAAGGCCTTCGACGAGAAGGAGCTCGAGGTACGCCGCCTTGACCTCTGCTTCGAGTCCTTTTTTTTTTGGAAGACAAACCAAGGTGCCGGGGAAGGCCGCTCCGTCGGCAAGTTTGAGTGGTCGTCGGCGGATGTGGCCAGGAAGTAGCCAATAAAATTATATTTGGGGTGTTGTTTTGGTTAATGGGTTTTCGGGTATGTATTTATAAAATAAGGATTACTATATTTTCCGGACTATAGTCCATACATGACTAAAATGTGAAATTTTTGTGCGGTGCGGACTATACGAGGGTTTGCTTTTCTAGATTGGTCATTATGACGAGACTGACAGATTTTGCGAGTGACGGAGTATGTCAGTCTTAATTTATCATTGATGTACGACATGAGCTTCTGTGTGAACTAACAATGCGGGCATTTGTCAGGGTTTGCCGTGCACAAAAATTGTTTGCATGCCAGGTGCGGGTTATATAAGGAGAAGCTTTTTTTAAGGTGAAGCATTCTTTGACTAAGTGTCTGGCATTTCGTGTAGTCCAAAAGTGAAGCCTGGATAAATGCGTGACCGCGAGGCTCGACAGTGATTGGTTGACGGGCGGGAGAGGAGTAGTGATGCGCTCAGCGGCGATTGGTTGACGGGGAGGTCGTGTGATCGGGGGTGTGGCAAGGAGGCGAGGTGGGAGAGGATGAGTGGGTTAGAAGGTTCTAAAAGATTACCAGATTTCTCTCTTCCAGCGTACACAGGCCGTACCTCGAATCATACGATGAAGCAATCTTCGAACTCGGGTGTCGGGCTGTACAGGTTAAACGTACTGCTAAACAAACTTTGCTTCACGTGTGGGACACAATTGCCTAGCAGTTTGCCATATTTTTTTCGACCGAATGCACGTGGTTGCAACCTTCCCTCGCCCGCTGTCTCATGCAAAGGAGACTCCAAGTATCAGAGTAGCACGGAAGCCGCGCTAGCCTCAACGACGACGCATGACATAGTTGATGCCCAGTTTGGGCCGTGGCGCCGGAGTCACGAATGCCAGCCCATCTCCCGTGGTTGGGCGGTTGTTGTGCAGCTGGTGATTGGAGGCCTGGGCAAGATCGACCTGGAGGACTGGCAGAAGCACACGAGGCTCAAGCACTGCACGGCCGACACCCCCGTGGTGCAGTGGTTCTGGCGCACCGTGGAGGGCTACAGCGAGGAGCGCCGGGCTCGCCTGCTCCAGTTCGTCACCGGAAGCTCCAGGGTGCCGCTGCAGGGCTTCAGGGCGCTGCAGGGTAAGTGCGCTTCAAGGACCCCTTCCCTCGCATTTTGGTTTTTAGATTGATCCGGCGAACGGACCGTTTTTAAAAGTGCGCGCCATCTGGCAGCGGCTTCGTTGCTTATCCGAGCTGCCGTTGCTTGGGTACGCCCGGAACCACTAAACGAGCTACGCTTAGAGTGTCGGCACTTTGTTGTGGGCACCGCCATCTCGGTGCTTAGTACAGAGCAGACGCAACCGCCGATCCAGACGATTCGAAAGTGCGACTCCCTCGGCATCGGATTCAGCGTCGGGAAGCTCGCGTCATAATGTTTTGCTCCGTCGCAAACTATTTAAGGGGAAACACTGGTCTTGGAAGCATTTCCCTTAGTTATGCATCAAATTCAATGAAACTTTGTATTCATATTGTGTTTATGGTGCTGATTTCAAATATGTGGTCGTTTTTTCAGTAAGTCAATTAATTGTCAAGATAATTAGAAATCTTTGGCCATTGTTGGGAAAAACAAAAGAAAAATTTTTTTTCATCAGAAAGTACTAATAACATGTGGTTAGATACTACAGAGTATAAGGAATACAATGTTGGAAGAACTTTTCAAATCAGGCCATTATTAGCTATTTTAGAACACATGGGAGTTCAGCATTTATTCTATGGTTGGCAAGAGGTAAACAATAGGGCAATTAAAAAATTTTGTTCACCTAAACTAAAAAATTTGCTTCCAACATAGTATGCTTTATACATCTACCTACAAGTCACTGAAAATGGTATAGTTCTACCTCCCTTATGGTGAATTCCACTGGTAGATCCGGAGCGCTTTCCAAAATCCGCGAGGGAGGCAAAATTCCGCTCCGTGGAACCCGCTCCGAATCGACGAGGGGAAGATAAACTCGCCTTTTTGGAGCGACCTCCCCCACACCCCTCCCCATCGCTTCCCACTCTGCCGTTCAAAATGGCCGCTGCTCGAACTTGACAAGCCCACCAACGCCTGAGCCGACTGATCTTTCCGACGCAGAAATAACACGCGACACAGGCCGGACGAAATTATACGTACCACGGCGCTCATGTCGCAAATAACGAAGACGTCCGCGTTCGGCACCATCACATACCTTTCGGCCGCGTCGAAGCGACGGGGCACGGACAGCGATTGCCAGCGGCGGAGTTCAGATTTCTGGTACGACTTTAATAAACACAGCGGTAACAAACCATCACTTGCACGGTCGTTGCCTAATCTCTTCTTGCTTTATTGTACGGGAAAACGCCGGCGGAATGCCGTGTAAAAAGGTAAACAATCATTGGCTGCGGAATGAACAGGCCTAACCTTGCGTCTGCCTCCGGCATTCCTGTCGTTCTTCCTCTCACGATCACAGATGTCAGCGCTTACGATTTACCACGTTCCACAGTCCTGGCTTTGTATCCCTGATCTACGCTAGGTAGAAGTGTTCGAGCCGTCACAATCCCACGTAAACAACCGATACACCCGAACAGATCCAGCTCGACGACCCGTCCGGCCCGCCGACCTCGCCAACCTCGCCGCGCAGGCGCACTGCCGATTTAGAAGGAAATCACGTGGGCCGCTCTGTCCATTTCCGGAGAGATCTGTGAAATCCCGCAGAGCAAGTTCGGCGGAGTTTGAGGCGCTCCGTGGAGCGGGCGTTGCCAGAGATCTACGAGGGGAAGATGACCAGCTCGAGCCAGATCTGCGAGCGGAATATGCGCGCTCCAAATGGAGCGGTTTTGGAGCGCTCGAGATCTGCGAGCGGAATTCACCATTAGATACTGAGATATCTTAGTTCTAAATTTGCAAAGAGTCCAAAGTTCGTGTTTTGAGAAAATGAGGAAGAAATATGTACAAATTTATTACACTGTCAAATGCCTTACAGGCACCAGGAATATAGGCAATTTGACTGCTGACACCTGCCCAATGCCTAGAAGGCACCAGGAATGTAGTCGGCTTGATTGCTGGCACCCGAGTGGCGCTTTTTGAGGGCCCGTTGCACGTTCTCCGCCGACGTGCGCTTGCGAGCAGAAGCTGTTGCTCGACGCTTGTCTTTCTGTACCATGCGCTTTGAGCTCTGTGGGCCAGGAGTCACATTAAGTTCCTTCAAGATCCTTGCTGAGGCCATTTCGTTCCCTGCATTGAACTTCAACACTGCTTCGGCCACAGCTGCTTCCACACTGATAAGTGATGCGTGGCGGTGTTTCGGTGCGAGAGCCCATATCATTGAGTGCAGACTTTCGTTGGTGTTCTGGGTTTTCCCACGCTGGCACCGTTCAAGAAGCTTCCTTTCCGAGAGGCGTTCGTAGAGAGGAAGCAAGGCCTTGCACATATGAGGGGGCAGGTTGTAATGGTGCTTGGGGGCAGGCTCACCTCTAGCCTTAGTGGCATTCTGGCGACACCAGGAGTCTGGGCCTGCTGGGCAGAGGCTGTGGTTTGACACTGTGTCATTCGAAGTCACGTGATGATATGTGGCCATCACAGCTTTCTGCATGGCCTCCACATCCCCTTTGTGCGATTTGAGTGCCCAGCCGTAGTAGGCACTCAGTTTGGTGATGAGGTCCGCAGTGAGTCGTCCTTTCCCCCCAAGGTTCTCCGAGCTGGACTTCTTCTGCTTCGTAATGAGGGCTCGTAAAGCGGTGCCCATGCGCTTCTGGACGTGGTTCACACAGTCCTCCTTGTTCACGGCGATGTAGCCGTAGACCTGAGCTTCTTGCAATGCAAGGAAAGTACGGCTGTCGCCGTCCGACAGCACAGTTGTGTAGCGAAGGTTGTGGCGTTGCCATGACCTCTGGAACAGAATGAGGCCAGCCTCAACCTCCATTTCCCCAGCCTTCTTGTCAGTAGTCTTCTGACATATGTGGCCATCCTTCCAAGCTTGGTAGGAAGGGTCATTCTGCTTCGGCCCTCGCTCGCAGGCAGCGCAAAAATTGCTGAGCACGACGTAGTCAAGGACAAACCCCGTAAACAGCTCTATCGCGGTGCCGACGCCGATGTGCGACGAGTGTCCGCGCGTCATCCAAGACCCGTCGTACGACACAGCGATGTTGCCGGGGTTACCCAGGTTCAACTCTTTGTAGAGCGCCTGAACTGATTGCGCACACTCGGTCGTCAGTTCCTTGGCAGCACGAGCCAACGCAGGCGCCAGCTTCTTCTTCATATAGTCCTGCCAGGTTTTCGTGTGCAGGCCGCGGTGCGAGATGTTCATCGCCGAGAACACGTCGTTCAGGGCCGTTTGACGGTTCCCAGTGCTTTGCATCGCACGCGCAGCAAGGATGTTTACGGCGAACGGGTTTATTCTCTGATCACCGTTCACGCGCGGCGAACTCCACGCCGACGAAATGTCTCCGCAGTTCGTGCACGCGAGGAACAACTTGACGGCAAGCCCATATTCACGCTTGCCTTTGCCGATTTTCACGTCACCACCGCATATTTTGCACTTCACGGACTTCATCAACGCATTGAGAGAGTCCAAATTCATGACAGTGAAGCTCGCTTAATCTGTCTGGGCGAGTGAGCCGTCCGCGTTATTCTTCATGTCGGCCAATAAAACCGACTTTCGCTTCGTCGCTGCCGTCGACGCGAGATCCTGCAGCTTTTGATCGGCTTTTTTCCGCATTCTTTCCAAATCCGATGACTGCAGCATCGCTGTATCACGGCGGACGCAGCCACTGTCCAAAGACCTTTCCGAAGCCGACGGGCCCCCTAGGCCTACTTTCGTCTCGGCGAGCACGGCGGTTTGAGCAGCTTCGACGGCTCCATCACTTCTAGGAAGTTGCAAGTCCTCAGGCCCCTCTGGCTCCGCGGAAGGTTTCTTCAAATTGTTGAGCAATGATTTCTTTCTTCTTTTGCCGAATTTGTGCCTCGTGTTGTACTTCCCCGTTGGTTTCGCCATCGCCGCACCGATCGAACGTTGACAAAATGGCGTCGGAGGCCTCCGTGGAGCGCGTAGCAGACGACGCCAGCCCAGCTCCGCCAATCGGATGCCGCCTTTTAGTCACGTGCGCTAGGCAACAAATAGAACCGCGCGTGTGGACCTTTTTTTTGTGCGGTTTTTCTACGCAACTAACACGATGAAGACAGAAGCGGTGGCGGGAAATTGAAGACGAAATGACGCTCTTTCAAATGAGACTAAGATGGTGGGGATCGCGACCGTGGAACGGCAGCTGCGTCTTGCGGAAGGAGAGCCGTTTTAGCGTCAACTTTGATGCAAATTTATCGCGCATGGGTCTTATAAATTGATATTACGGCATAAATATTAATCCATAAAGTTAGAAATTTCGCGAATCGGAAGAAAAATAACTGCACATTTTGAAAAAGCCATTTTCAAAAAATCTTTTTTTTCGCGATTTTCTTTGCCCAAGGACCTGTGTCCCCCCTTAAACGTACGTGGGGCACGGATAGGCGTTTTTTGCGATATCAGATGAAGCTTCGGATAACCAGCAACCACGATTTTGAGCCCCAAGATGGGCGAGTGTCGTCACTCAGGAGTGTAGCTTATTTTGTGGCACTAGGCGCGCCCTCGAAGCGAGTGTCGGACGCGACGGCCGCGTCGGCGTTTGGCGCGAGTTGCGCTTGGCTCGCATCGAGAATGAGTGCTGCATCGGTATTCGGTGTAGACTCATGTGGCAACTGTCGTTGTTGCTCAATGCGGTTTTGGAAAGGGTCTACGGGGGGGCGGGACGAAGTGGGACTGGCGACACTGGGGCTTAGGGAGGTGCTCACGAAGTCGCAAGTTTCGGCGCCTTGCCGGCTTTCAGAAGCGTTCGGATACGGAGCCGCCGTTTTCGAGCGACCAGGCTTTCGAAAGTGCCCACGACGTCGCCAACTTCATTGGTCCCTCCAGCTTCGAGCCTCGGGGTCCCGTGGATTCTAGAAAATACTCGTGTTTGCAAGAGCTCAGGGGAAGCCCTTGAAAAGTGAGCGGCGCCGATTGTTGGGCGGTTTGGTGCTGAATTTGAGAACACCGGGTGGCGCTCGGCGGTGTCTACTTCTTTTCCTTTTGTCCCCATCGACGTTACTAGAACCCTCAGTTGGGAAACCCATCATTGAAACCTGGGCCGCTGGCGTCCACCGAGGCCGAGCTAAATACGACAACAGCGCCACCCTTTATCATTTGTCTTTACCACGGTCAACTTGAGCTTTTAGAAAGCATGTTTTTGCGTAAAAGCCAACGGAAAAATCTTCTTTTGTAGTAACTTTTGTTGGAGTTTAGTACAAAATGAAGGGTGCGTGATGTTTTCTAAAATCTTTAGTTTGCAAGGTTTCGCGGCACAATTAATATAGTTTTTATACAACCATGTCTCAGCGGTGATTTCAGGTAGCGCGTCCCGACCTAGGTGCATCTTAACTTCGGTAGTAATTCGCGGCACGTCCGCTTGGGAGTCGGGGGTGGCACCCCTGAAATCTTTTCTACCGTATCTGTTTCGGCACGAAAATGGCCGATTAGAGCCAACATAGAAGTGACGTGCAGTTCCTCGAGTGGCCGCTGCGGGAGAGATGGCGGCGTTGTGATCGCCATTAGCTCGGTTCTGGAGTACGGATCGGTGCCACTTTTTCAGGGCAGTCTCTATGGCAGTTTTCCAACTGAGTGGTTCTAGTAACGTTGGTGCCCGTCTTTGAGCGCCACTGTGCGTCCCCCAAAAACTCGCTCATTTCTATGGCAGCCGTTGGCTGCAATCTTCGGAGCTAAGAAAACATTGATTGTGCGCATGAGCGCTGTTGATTTTAATGCTCAAATGTTTTGTCTGTGTCACAACAAATTATTTAAACTAGAATTGCGCGAATATTCGAAATTTTGGATATTCGTTTCGAATAATACGCTATTCGAAATTTGCTTCAAGATAAACTGTGGTATTCGTGCTTTTTCAAAGTGTTGACCACGGTGGGAACCGTGCACAGTGCACCGAGCACCGGTGCACTGTGGAGAAGCATGGGTGTTGCTTTCTGCAGTGCACCGGTGCTCGGTAAGAATTGCTGACACGCTGCAATTCAAACTTCGAAAAGTACTAATATTGCAGTCTCAGGCTTAGGAAGAAAGCACACTTTCAATGCGGGGTGGTCCACTTGTGTGCCTCGTATATTTAAAAAGAAACTGAAACTTTGATTTTATCGTAAAGTGCTCGCTTTCCAGTGCTTTCTTACGGTTATCGTATTGACAACAATGTTTGTACAATTTTTCTGATCCCGTGTAAAAAAAAAAAAGAAAATAAATGTTTTTGCTCGAGCTGCATCTCGCCAGTTTGCAATTGGGTGTTGGCAACACTGCTACATTGACTCGTATGCTAGGGGGCGCAAGCTACCGCTCGTTACAAGAGGTATAGCCGCTAACATATCCATCCATCCAAATCCAAAATGACTTTGTTTAGGAGATCTCCTTTGTTGTGGCAACTTTGGTTGTGGCGTGCGTCGGGCGTCGTGTTATCCGGAACTTTTGCGCATGATCCCTCGAAAGCACTTTTACTCTAGGTGTCGGGGAAAGCGTTTTTTTGAGTGTTTATTCCCAGCTATTCGACCGGCTTTTCAGTTATCAAAACGTCGTGCAAGGGCGAAAGGTACGCATTGTGCAGTCTGTGCCACTGCGACGTCAACATTTCGCACGCTGGTCGCCGGGACATTCTGTGTCGTCTCAGAACGAAAAGCACGAGGACTTTGCAAAACTAGTTAAAATCCACGAGAGAAGCTTGGAGGGTACTTTAGCTGATCAGCGGATCCCAACACTACTTCAGCGGAATGCCTTTTTACAGCATTTTCGATTGAACACAATGCGACGTTCACGGCGGCTGATCACGCCGGAGACCTCTTTCGGAAAATGTTCCCGGGCTCAAAGGGAGCTACTAACTACGCCTGCGCTCGAACCAAGACGGCTGCGATAATGAAGGGAATGGGTGAAAAAGGGATTGGCTGTGTTGTGAGTAGTTTAAGGAGCGGGTCGTTCTTGGTCGTATTTCTTTACGCAATTGTAGGTTTTTTTTAGCGTACCCTGTAGTATTTTCAGCGTAGTTGGGTTGGCAGGTCTGCTACTGTACAATTTTCAAAATTAAACTCTAGCTATTAAGCGAGAGTATATGTTAGGCAGAGATGTCATGACAACCTGCATTAATAATTCACCTTTATTTCTTCTCAAATTATGCTATTTAAGAAAGGATATTTGCATGTAGTTAGAAACTTTATAAATACGCTCGATTAACCCTTTGCGGTCATATGTTGCCCGACAAGCGTTCCCGCATCCTTTTAAACATGCTCCTTCACTCTTTTTGCTGGATTGGTGGTGCCATCTCTTGGAAAACACTTCAATCACATCACTCTTGAAAGGGCTTGAGTTTCTTCTCATGGAGGGCAGGGCTAGTCATAAAAAAAAAAAAGACATGTTCTATGTTGTATGTTTTTTTGCGCAACGGAGGAGCACGCAAATTTCAACTTGGCTGGCGTGACGGTTATAGCCACGTTCCAGCCACGCTCGTTTTATGTAACTCTCTGCATGATGTAATTGAAAGTGACGACGATTTTAGTGAAGAGGACGACTATATCCCTCCATCAGATGATTGAGAGGCGACCTCTGTGGCTTGAGTGAAAGTGGTGATGAGTATGAAACGACTGCGCAAGACAGCGGCCGCGGGGCCGCTCCGCCACAAACATCGTTCCGGAGTTTGTAGACAAACAATCTCCTGGACTTTCTTGTCCTTACGTTCAGTGTGAGACGTTACCTTTGTACGCCGAAATAATTTTACTTTTCCGGGGCCCATGCGTCCAAAATAGTTCCTGACCGGAATGACCATTAAGTTGGTCAGAGTATCTGACCGCAAAGGGTTAATAGTTTGGCATTTCTGTTTGTTTCATTTTATGTCAAATGTGTCGTTTATGCACCCTCCCAGCGTAGGCATTAGACTTTCTGAGGCCACAGTCCATGAATATAGTTAGATTAAAATTACCTTAGCTTAGAAATGGATTACTGGAAGCTTAGGAACAAGTTCAGCTGGGTTTTTGTTAAGCATGGTGCAGTAGTGGAAGGCTCGGAAGAAACTATTCGGTTCTAAGGTGTTCGGCCAAAACGACTTTTACTATTCGCTTTGAATTCGCTTCAAACTTAAAGCCCACTGCTCCTTCACACATGCCTATTCAGGACTGTTTGTTGCAAAGTCATTCCCCAATAATTTGGTACCGTCCTCCGCTTTAAAAGAGTGATCCTTCCTGTCACTGCTGTGCGGTAAGGTAAACTTTAAGGCACAGTGACTTTCGAGCAGATCTTCGCATTCATAAACTTTAAAACTGCAGGCACATTCGTCAACTTTAATCGACGGAACTTGTCCACAGTGAACGCGTTACTCGGAGCAGCTTAGTCGTTGGTTGCGTCGCGTAAGCCCGCCAGCTTACGTGACGTGTTTCCCCGACAAAACCCTGCCGCGAATCTCGCCGCTGTCGCTTTTGCGCTCGTGCAACGGAACCCGAGACTGGTGCGTGTTTTCCTCAGGTTCCACGGGAGCCGCGGGCCCACGGCTCTTCACCATTCACCTGATCGACGCCAACACCGACAACCTGCCCAAGGCACATACCTGGTACGCCCTCCTCGACCGATCGTTTGAATTTGGAAGTGCGATATGGAGCTCGTCGACGACTTGTTGGCGAGAACAAAAAAAGAAAAAAAAAAATGTTGTGTTTTTTGTTGACTGGAATCGCTCACAGGATAAGAACGCCAGGAAGTGCAGCCAGAGCACCATGGAAGCCAAAACACCATGAAAGACTACGGTGTAAATAAATGTCACAAGCACTCGTAACGCCATTTGTCGGTTTGACAAACATTAGGCTTAAGCGGACGTCGCATCGTAAAAAACTTTTGTTTGTCCGTTTTATTTTTTCGTTGGTTTAACGTTGCACGCTCAAACTTTTGCACTCCCTCACCGCCGCTAGCGTCACGTTCTGGGACTTTTCTGCGACGTGTGGCCCACTTACCGTGAAGTCCTGTAAGGGCGCCTTCTCCCGAGGGATTGCCCGTCCCGTTTTCCTGGCTAAATATCCGTTACGTAAAAGTTTGGAAACATTGGATGTCGGATGTCGCACGATGTCCGACAGGGATCGCATCAACCGCGCTATCTGCGGTACCGGTGCGTGTGACAAGCGGGCTCGCAGCGAGGTACCGCGTTTTTTGTCCGCAATCTGCGTGCGTAATGTAGATTCTCGTGACGTGCGAGTTCGTAGTGAGTTTTCCTTATTTTTCGTACGCGATCTGCGCACGCGATATCGGTTGCCATGACACGCAAGCTTAGGTGGTTTCCGCGTGTTTGTCGCGCCATGAAACGTGAATCGGCTGCATCCGCAGTCTGCGGTATCCTTTCCCGTAACACGGGAGTTCGTAGCGAACTCCCGCGCTTTTATTGCATTGGGAAACGGGAATTTGTCGTGTTTGCGATCAGTGCTATCGGTTCCCATGTCACGTGGTTTGTAGTGGGTACCCCTTATGTGTATAATTAATTTTTGATAGCTTCGCTGTCTCATCCCCAAAGTTAGCCCACCTCATGTTTTTCACCATTTATCTCTTTATTTCGAGGTGGGTGCCCTTACGATATTTTACGGTATGCGGGCCAGAAGGCCGGGTTTTATTTCCCCTCATGAACCCAATATTTCCGCGTACGCAGAAAGCGACGGTGAAATAGTATGGTTTGTGCAGCCGCACCGTACAACGCCGATTCGGCTGCAAAGTGGGAGTTGTCAATGTGGCGCCCTCTCGTTGCAGCTTCAACCGGATTGACCTGCCGCCCTACGAAAGCCCCGACAAGCTCACGGAGAAGCTGACTCAAGCCATAGAGGAAACGTGCGGATTCGCCGTCGAGTGAAGTCAAAATGTCAGCCGGAAGGAAGCCAGTCACGCGCTCTCCTTTGTCGATCCGGCCGTCTGCTATGCAATCGTCGTTCTGCGGTCCGCGCGTCGCGACGAGCGCCCTTCTTCAATCTGGAACCCTTCTCTGAATGCCTCGATTGCGTTCCACAGGCATTTATAGAACTCTCTCGAGCCACTCGGGCCACCGAGGTCGCCCAGGGTCACCTCGGGGAAAGGTCACTGCGGGGCGGTCTTCCCCGCCGCGTCAAGAGGCCGAGTTTCCCGGGTCGCGAAGCCGAGGTTCGTGCGAGCATGAGCCGACGAAGGTGCCTTTGTGCAGCCGCGGGCTCCACCGGTCCGCGAGAGTCAATTGTGATAGCGGCCAAGTCAATGCAAGTTTGCGCCCCTCTCGCGCCACTGGAACGCGGGGCGCGCGGACACACTGCCCCTATTTATTTATTCCCGGCACCCGGTGCCGGTCGGGATTGGACGAGGCCCGGGGACGAATCGCGCGGTTCGTCGCGCGCGACCCCATGTCGAAATGGTTATTGTTAAACGTAAAGTGTGCGCGTTACGCACGTCCGGGGAGTCGTCCGGCAACCGTTCGTTTGTACGGCCGCCGAAGCGTTCGGCAAAGGTGTTCGACAAACTGTTGCGCGCAGACGGTACGAGGACAGGCGGGCGGCGCTTGTTCCAGTGGTGCCGGGTCGTTGGCGTTTTTAAATAAAAAAATGCTCCCGTTTTCAAACGTCGTTGCGCTCAGCGCGGCATCTGCGGCGGTGGCCGCCTTTTACCCGTGTCGTCCGTTCTTCGTTTTCGCATCAAAACCAGAGTTTGCGACAAACGCCGCGTTTTGGGGCGTCACATTTTTTTTTTGTTGCTTCGTGCGTGCACTGTTTTGTTTGATGCTGTTGTAGCCAGATGCAACTAGTCCTCGTCTGCCGAGTGCACAGCCTGTCGACTGCCCAGTAGCCCGAACAACAACAACAACAACAAGGAGAAGAGACTCTCGGGTGGATTTCCTCGGCGTTTTGCGGGACGCCCCGACAGTCTTCCCAAGCCGCTTTGCGCCCTCCGGAGGCTCCCAGATCTCACTCGAGCCTCCCCTCGTCGTGCCCCGTGAGAACGAAATCGAAGCGTGGCGCCGCCACTACCCCCGAGGCGATGCCGCGGTGCTCGAAACACGTCCCCGACAAGTGTGTCCGCCGCGGCCTCGAAAGCGCTCCCTCGACTTACGCCCGACAACTGTGGACGTGGGCGCGGCAGACGCCCGTCGCGCTGGGGGTCGCTCCACAGCCGGACGGTCAACGTAAAACAAAAATTTGTTGTCGTATTTTGACCTATCGATCGAGCACGTGGCGAATGCTAACTCTGGTCTCAGCCTTCCAGCCACGTCCTCCCCATGTACCATTTTTTTTTTTTTATGTTTTTGTTGCAGGCGATTTTCTTGAGGAGTTTCTCTCTCCTGTCTCTCCCCCTCTATTTTTTTTTTTCGGGGTTGCGATTTTTATTAGCACAATGTGCCAATTGGTGCGACACAATTCGTTGCCGTTCTGGGACTGCTTTCGACGCACGGGCGGTCGGACACACCGGTCGAAGACGGTTTCGGGGCACCCTAGCGGCGCGCCGGTGGGGGGGGGTGGTGGGCGGCACCCCCGGCTGGTCCCAGACGACGGGAGAATCCACATTCCACGAGCGCCGTCGAAAGTCGTTCCTCCACAAACTGTGCCTGCCATATGTTTTTTCGTCCCCACGTCAGCAACGAACGTGCAACCGGCGTTGCGACGCCCAACCGCGCCCACGAGACGCGCATCGTCGTCGACCGGCGTCGTCATCTCACTGTACAAAGAAGAAAAGAACCGGAGTCTCCGTAGGCTCCCGTCGTTGGTTCAATTCAGTACGGGAAATTGAGCTTTTTTTTTTTTTCTTATATTTCCTCGCCCCTCTTTTTTTTTTTCCCCCCGGTTGTTTTGTATTTTGCATCCCCTCCCCCTTTTCTCGTTTTTCCCCCCCAACATATTGTGTGGAGGAAGAGCGAATAAAGTTGTACCATAAAATGGGATGTGCATTTGTCGTGTCCTCATTGGGATTCGTGGTGAGTTGGCTCCCCTTGCCTAACTCCGCCCCCTCCCTTCTCCCCCGATCTCCCGTTTTCTATGTAGAGGATTCTGGTCAGCCTACTTGTAAATGAACACTTTAACATCGCTGACGAAGCAAGTGAATCAAAATTCAAAGCTTCGATGGACTGCACGTTTTCTTTTGTTTTGTTCCATTTTCTTCGGAGGACGACAGCCGTTTATTAATTTTTCTTTTCTGATGTATAGTCGCCGACGGATTTTTCGGTCTCTGCAGGGACTGCAAAAACGTCCGACTAATGCACCAGTCCGAAAAATTGGCAGATTAAAAAAAAAAAAAAACTTTCCTTTATTACGTCTAAGCGGGCTTAAAAAACTTTCAGCCTTTCCGCTCTGGTGAAAAAAGAAGACCAGCGAAGCTGTATTGTGGTGGAAATGGGGTATTTATAAATGTAAGGATTAAGGTGGGAATGGGTAATTGGTTATTTGAACGATTAAAGAATCTGACATAAATATAACGATCCGTGGTTGTCATTAATGCGCTCGTCCCATGTGTTTCTTCTTCGTCCTCGTCTGTTTTTCGCGCTGTTTCCTACGATGAATTCCCACCAACCCGGCAAACTATCCGTTTGTCTATGATAGCTGGAAAGGTTGCCGCCGTCGCTCATAGATGGCGGTAGCTGTCCAGAGTTTCGTGTAGTTTTGTGTCGACATTTGTTTGGTACCGGACACGAAACTGGGGAAACTAGCCCATAACAGCTCCGCTGTAAAAAAGCCGACAATAGTGCCTTGCTTCAGGTTATGCCTCCGTTTGAGTTCAGCCACTTTCTATTAGCTTGAGAATTGCTGCCTCCTTATCTAGCATTGTAGTCGAGTACTTTCCGCGCTTCTTAGCGACACTTCGCGGCGGTAGAACAACAGAATGGGGCCACACCGTCCTAGCCTGCGTAGTCCGAACACACACTCGCTGAGGGGAGAGGTGCAAGATAGCAACTGCAGAATGACAAACGAACAAAGAAAAATGGTAACGATGATAATGATGCGCAGCTAGAGGTAAAAAAAAGCTGCAGCATAGCATCACCTAGCGGTAGGACTTGGCAGTACTCAAGTAGCGCTGCCAGTCGAAGCCAATTCACGAGCAGCCAACATAGAATCTGAAATGGCGGCTTCTCAATGGTGTTTCCCACTGATCGCTCGTGACGATTTTGTTCGTAAAATCTAAGATTCGGACTTCAAGATGTGCGAAACGTCGGTCGTGAATATGCACCCTTTCTGTCGGGTAGGTCTGGGTTCCTATATTGAACGAGTCCGAATTATCGCCGTCCAAAAAATCAGTCGGCGAATCTAAATGTTTCTTGCGTGATTGGAAGCACATACATGAAGCGAATTGAATGATGGAAATTCACCATCCCTTAACAAGCTGTTATATTTTTATCCCTTCTTAAACATGCCATTAATTTAGATTTTTTTTTTTTAAGCGATGAATTTTTTTTTATTCGCTACCATGATTTTTTTTTAGTTCAAGTCCAGTTCATTTTCAAGATGGTGGCTAAGATTTTGGTTCGGTTTCGGTTCGACGCCCTGGTTCTGGTGGGCTAGAGGGCAAAGTGGGGTGATCGCTTCTTTTTCCCAGCGGACGAGAGCTGTACCCCCTTCGTGCCCCGGGTGTCGCCAGAGTGATGTCTCGGTAATATCCGCACCTCCGTTCCCCCCAAAATCCTCGTAATGCGAGTTGTTCATAATGGGGCAGAGATTCACGTGTTTACCCGATACGTCCCTGAAAGCTCTGTCTACATGGGTATCCATATTGGGGAGTTTTAGAATTGGGGCCCCAACGCTTTGGATGTCCCGCGTAGCTTGGCTATCGCACTGCTCGTCCACAGTGTGACGCCCCAAGTTGATTGGGTGGCCCAAAGCATGGGGGTGGGGGGGGGGTGGGGTGGCAGTGGCAGTTTTATGCTAAAATTGCACAAATGAGATATGACAATCACAGTGATGTGATTGCTGAGCCATTTGTGCCAAACTGCGCCAAAGTGCTTACCCCGCTACATTTCACCAAAATGCGAGGAATTTGCAGCAATGTTGCACCAAAATTTCATTTCGCTTTAATGATGCTGAAAATGTTATAGCTTGGGCCTCGGTGCCTGGCGGGACTGTTATCATACGCTTATGTGAGTTCTCAGAACTTATGATTATCGTCTCGACGTACTATTCGATCGCATTTCATACGAAAGATTGACTGTACTCTGACGTTTTGCAAGATTGATTGATTGAAATCGTGTCTTTATTGATAGGAAAGGTTCGCCTGCCTATGGTCTGGTGAATCTGAGGCAAGAGGGATGAGGGTTGTGAGTGTTGTAGGGAGAAGGGATTGTGATGATGTCTATGTTAGATAAATAGACCTATTGCTATTAGCGGCGAGATGTTTTGGTGGCGCCCTCCTGTGGTTCCCCCTTGTGACGTCATTACCTTGCAAACAACAAGTTCGATGGTGTTTGTTATTAGCATGGTGGAAGCTTGAAATCATTGCGCTCTCAAAGGAACACTGCCAACACCGTCAAAATTAAAGTTCTTTCATTCCTCTTATTTCCGTCGACGATAAATCCCCTTTCCGACGTCATAGTCAGCGTTCGGCCAATCGTGGAAGGCCGACCACAGCGACGCTTTCGGTCGCGCACGGGGCTAATATTACCCAAACATCAAGGAGAGTGCAGGGATTGGTGTTCCACGCGCCGCACGTGCTGGCCTCAGCAGTAGTAACTTTTCTGAGGTAAAAACCTGAAACAAATTGTATCTTGCACGCGCGTTCGTCAGGGCTTTATTTTGGTTATTTACTTCGAATCTTTTATACGGGGAAGGCGTGTGGCGCGTGGAATACCATTCCCTGCATTCTCCTTGATGCTTGGGTAATATAGGAAGTATTCACTGGCGGCCATAGCTGTGTGCGCGCGTGCTGATGGCGAGCTTCCACAGTTCTTTTGTAACGTGCATTCCGCACCCTCAAGATTGTCGGTCTTAGCAGCCTATTAATGTGGGCTCGTTCTGAGCATGCGCCCTAGACATCACCCACAAATATGGCGCCCAGTGAAGTCTATTGATGGACCCGGATGTACTGATAAAACATTGGTGAATCCAAGATTTGTTTTCTGCGTGGTGCCTATCCTTTCGGGCAGGTATCCAGGCTTCTAAATTCCTTAGTTTCGCCTCGCTCGTTAGCAGGGCCCGCGCGTCTTGTCTGAATTTCTCCAGTCTCTTGCAGATCCATAGCATGCGTGTTGTTGTCGGCAACCTTCTTCCCTTTCCTTTCCTTCTTCCTTTTTAGGGGCGAAGCTCCTTAAGGCCCGTTTACACTCTTGCGACCGAGTAAGACCAAGAGAGACCAGACCGGTTTTCAAGCCTCTTGCGATCTCTTAGGACCAGCTCCGCTGAAGCGCATCCGGTCCTAGGAAGTCGCAATAGGCTTAAAAACCGGTCTGGTCTCTCTCGGTCGCAAGCAAGGACGTTTAAATAGCCTCCTTGGTCGCAAGAGTGTGAACGGCGCTTAAAGGGCAACTCCGGTCCATAGTTTCGATTTTGGGATTATGACTGTTTTTAGCGCGGCCAGCGTCCCTGAATTGCAAGGTGTAATTTTTTTCTCGTTATCGTGCGTAGTTTTAAAGATATTGACGCCTCAAAGTTCTGTTTGGGGCGCGGCCGACAAAACCGGAACTAGCCGCTCGAGGCCCCGGCAACACTGGAAATCGTGGACGTGACGTCAACATCGTTCTCGTTCAACGAGTACGCAGGCCAGGCGACACCTATCTCTGTTGCGCTAGCCGTCTAGAGATAGAAGGTAAGCTGATTTTGTTTTAATTCTGTATACGTGGTAGTTATCCAGCAAATGTAGCAAGAGTTAGTGCGTATACCCAAAAGCTAGCGACTGGGAAACCCGTCAACTCGTTCGGTGCCGCACACGGCGGCCGCCGCTGTGCGTGCACTATGCCGTACTCGTCGCTTGTATACCCAAAAGCTAGCGACTGGAAAACGAGTGAACTCGTTCGGTGCCGTACTCAGCGGCTGTCGCCGTGTGTGTTGTCTCCCGTACTCGTCGCTAGGCCTAAATTGTCATCGGGGCTCCGTGGATGGAGCGGCGTTGCTCCACGCCGCGCTGCCAGGGACGTACAGTACTGGGGGCCCTCTCGCTTTCGCGCTGCGGGTCAGTCCCAGACACGAAGCTTTGAAGCTCTCCGGCGCGGGCCGAAGCACCCGAACAGACGTGTGCTGGGCTGTACACGTCAATTTTTTCGTTTTTTTTCCTCAGGCGCGTGAAATCCGAATTTGTAAGCTACGACACTAGTTTACCACATAAGTGCGTTTAGGTGGTGAATCTAACTTGTAAAATAAAAGATAAAAATTAAAAAAAACTTGCCGCACTAAAAGAAAAAGAAAGTTCATTAGGCAGATCGACATTTTCTTCTCAAAGCTAGCAAAAGTTTTTGTGGGTGATAGAGGAAAACAGAGAACGTTAGCAAGGTGAGAAGAACACTTTCTTTCCCTTCCACATTCCCACCCCCACCCACAACAATTTTTTTATTAGAATACATAGGATTTTAAAAGTTTTCCTTCATAACTTTTGACTAAGGCAAGTGCTTTTGTTTTTTGGGGGCATTTTTAAATATTATATTTACCTCCAGCCGAACTTGGGTAAATTAGTGTTGTAACTTACAAATCCAAACTTTTGCGATTTTTTTTAAGTCCTTTATGGTATCCACAAGCGCAATGTTAATTAATACTGCTGCGTAACGGGTTCGAACGATTGGGAGGCGAATGTTTATATCGCTATCGCATGATCGAGCTTCACGCGCCGGCTGTTCGCTAGTAGTCGTTACGGACCTGTGTACTACGCACGAGATTGCGTAGTAAACAAGCAGTGACGCAAAGCAGAACAGTCTGTTTTCCATTTCATTATAAACTTCAGTGATTGCAGGTAGTTAGTGGTTGTACTCTACATGCCCACCCTTCCCCATTGAACGGACATTCAATGGAGCGTGAATGCTCCATTGAATGTCCGAGGCTTTCCAAAGTCCACTCGTCGAACTGCGTTCACCCACACCTTCTCCAATTTCCGATCCGTTGGAAACTTATGAAAAAGCACCTCCGGGTTGCGCAGCGGGTTGTTTGAGCAGCCCACAGCGCTACAAGTTGTACTCTGCATCTTCCAAAGAACAGCTGGGCAGTCTTGGGCTCACCAAGTTGCTCGCTAAAACGAGTCTTGGAGTCCTCACAAGCAAATAAACAAAAGGCTATACCAAAGCTACACAGGCTACAGATAAAAGCAACGGTTAAACACGCAATCACAAACTGAAGTAGCGGTGGAAGTGGCACAAAGAAGCGCGCGCAATGGGTGCGCCCGTCCGGACCAGAGGAAAAAAAAAAAAAAGAGAACGATACTGACGTCGCGGCCCAATGTTGCTTTAGCGATCGGTAACCCGCTGGCCGCCCGCTAAGGAGCAGCGGCTCGCAGCGGGTCGCATTTTTATTATCGGCATTAGTTGAGAATGCGGCGTCGTCCGGACGTAATTTTTTGGCTGGGGTCGTATTTTGTGCCACTACAGCGATACCAGTAATTTTTTTCATTTTGAGTTTTGGCCGGAGTTGCCCTTTAAAGGGGCCCTGCAATCATATTTAAGCGTCTACCTTTTTTGCGGTTTCCACGTCTCTTGAAGTTCGGGCAAGCCAGCGGGCACGGAGAGAGTAACTAAATATCAGTGCGTCATATTTTAATCGGACGACGCGGAAACCTCCTCCACCGACGAGGGCGACCCGCGGTACCGAAAGCGCGCAAAATGTGACCTCTTTGGTCCTGGGCTTACTACTGGTCAGAGCCTCTAAAAGCTTCTTTTTAGTCGAACTACAAAATATAAGTTGCGCGAACCGTTTCAATTATTGATAAAAGTAGTTTTTGTTCAGTATTTTAGGTCAGAAAGGAAACGAATGCAGTTTATAAAGTACAGAAACGAGAAATGACCCGTCGGCATACCCGCCACTGAGCGGTGGAAAAGGCGGCGCACACTAGAAAGGAGTAGTGGGATCACGCGCCGACACGGAAAGGTCCCGGATGTATGCGGCGGCGCTGCGGTCGTATGAACAGGATGATCCGACCAGCTCCGAGCGTTCCGAAGGCCTTCGGCGAGAAGCTTTGTCTTGGGGTTTGGCCGTTTCGCGGTATGGCAGCGCGAAGTGGCTCCCATTCTGAACTGATCTTTACCCCGTGTTTGCTGTCGTTTGTGGCCAATGAAGTGTCATGCCGAATTAGTGTTTAATCGTGCAGCAAATGCAATGAGAGCCGCCCCGGCTGCCCGCTGCATACAGCCTACCCAAAACATGCTTTAGTGGCGCCCTCTCGCGCCGTCGACACGGAGTGCGGCAGCCGTGGGCGCTCGCGATGAGCCCACTACCCCTCCTCTAGTTCACGGCCACTCAAGCAACCAAGGACGTCATGAGGGAGGTTATTTTTTGCTTGTTTTTGTAATTTTAATTTGCCTATAACTTTTAAAATAAAGCGAATTTCGAGAAAAGTTTTACTAAGTTACTACGTTCAGTGCGCTCAGGTTTGGTGCAAATTAAAAACCAGTAAAAAAGTCCTTGCAGGGCCCCTTTAAAGCGCTGCTTAAAGGGAACACGCTGGCATTGTGGCGCCATATATGCGGTGACCCTGGAACTGCATTTCACAAGAGCGAAGGTTTTGCGGGATTTCCGAGGTTAAATGTGCGTAATACCCATTGAAAGGCTCGTTTATAACATTGACAAAAGTTTTTCGAGCCAAGAAAGAAAGGATAATGCGCGAGAGAAATAAAAAAAATATGCCGTACCGCCGAGTTTACACTGCTACGCAATAGATGGCGCCAGTGTGTCCTCTGGTTTAAAAAGTTTTAAAGGGATACTACAACGAAATTTCGGCGCTCATTTGTTTTGTCTATATCTGTTCAAAAGAGCAGTATCACATGGAACATACCAATATCTTGTTAAAAAAGTCTCGAAAAGGAATTTTAAAACGAATTAAACGATTAGCAAAGAGCACCTGGTGGATGTCGCTAACACCTCGTTTGTAATGCTCGTCTAGGAACCTTGACAGCTAGTGAGGGAGGTTGTCTCGCCTCCGGCCACGACCAGAGAAGGGGGGGAGGAGAAACTCCCCTATACCCGAGAATCCCTTTTGTGTGTCGCAGAAGTCGCTATTGTCCCCCTACAAGATTATAGAAGATTAACCCGTCACTCAAAATTTGTACAAAAGCAGCCGCTTCGGTGGCTGGAACGACTAGGCCATCCTCTCGGCGTCAGCCTCGCCGTAGCTTTGCTCGTCTCGAGACGACCTACGTCACGATTGCGTTGGATGTCACGTGCTCTAAGCTGGGCCTTCTCCGAGCGCTTGCCAGAGTGGGCCGTTTATAACGAAAAATACAGCCACCGGGATCAAAATACAAACGTGCGATTGTCATTTACGGATATTGTGGATCATATTCAACCTATTTTTGAACACGACGGGAATATTTCAAAATTCGTTGAAGTATCTCTTTAAGCAACCCAGGTTTAAGAGGTCGCAAGAGTGTGAACGGGCCTTTAGGGGCTAGCCATGTCCGTATGTCCGTCCGCCGTCCGCCGTAGGCCGGCGTCGAGTGCTCGTGCTTCTGCTCGTGAGATCACGTGCTCACGAGCACGTGAGCACATGCTCACGTGAATAGGGTCAGCTGAAGAATTACAAATTAGAAAAACCGTGAGAGGGAAAGATATACACACCGCTGACTATCAACTTCTTCCTTTAATACTTCGTCTTCTTTTTTCTTTTCACTAGAGCTAGTGGTGTTTGCCCTCACGTGCTCGTGTAGGGCAAACAAACAAAAAAAAATTGAAAAAAAAGGATGAAAAAGTTATGAAAAAAGAAAAAGAAGAAAAAAAGAGTAGGGGTTCTGAGACTCCATCCCATCTGTCTGCTTAAAAAAAGAAAAAGAAGAAAAACACACATTCTCCTTCTGCCATAATTGAAAAGGACCGAAAAGCTCGGCATGCAGCGCCTCAGCGTCTACGTAGACAGCAAGCTGCTCCGGAGACCAGGGCGTGAGAAGCTGCTGCACAGCGTCAAAAACGCCAAGCGGACCCGGAGTTGAGAGCTCAGGAAGCGGCGGCAAAGCGTCAACGCCGACAGCAAGCAGCAATACCTATGACCAAAATCAGTATCATCAGCACCACCCGAGCTTCGCCCCAATCAACACCATTCACCACGTGGAGATGCGGTCATTTTTGTAAATGTTGCTTTCCTTGCCGGTGTAAAGGCTGTACCGGTCCTGATTCTTCGTAATCGTACATTCTCCCACCTCGTGTACCCTTGCGGGATTGGGTCTTCTACTGTCAGTAGAAGGCCTTTCGGGTAGAGTTCGGTTTTTTTTTTTTTTTGCCAATTCCGCAGGGGCGGACGCAGGTATTTAGAAAAAGGAAGTCAACCCCCCCGATTCCGCGCCCTAAATTTTTACACGTCCAGAATTCAAGAGGGGGCTTTAAACATCCGGACCCCCCCCCCCCCCCCCCCCCCCCCCCCCCCCCCCCCCCCCCCCACCTTCCCCTCTCTGAATCGGCCACTATAGTAGGTTACAAGTCAAGAAGGTAGCGGCAAATGCCCCTCAAAGGGAATCATATATCCCTCCGCCACCTTCGCATCCAATAGCGTCCCATCGTTTCCGTGACGTTGCGGCCAACGCGCGAAGAGGGTCGTGCCTTTCTGTACATATTTGCTTTATCTCTCGACTTTGACTTAGCATTGTGGAAGCCACGAGAAGGAGATTAAGTCTTCCCCCTTCCGATGGAAACAAAGACGACTTTCGGGGATTAGCTTCCCCCTCCGATTGATACAAAGGCTGCTTTCAGGGGCTCGGTTCCTTCTCCGATGAATACAAAGGTCGCTTTCTTAAAAAGTGGGAGTCGGAGACAAGTTGGCACCATTCTGTGGCCATTATCTATCCATTGAAGCGGAACAAGGAGCGTTTCCAGTGAACTCTTCTTTCGATTACGGAGGGATTTGAAACCGGCGCACCACGCTTGTGGGAGGAGCTTCTACGCCGACAGATTAATCTTAACATAGTGTTTGCATTGGTATGAATAAAAATAATGCTCCAAACGTTCTTTTTGCCGCTCCAAAATTGACTTTTGGCTGCTCAAAGAGCTGCTGCAAAATGGCTGGGACCAGTCGCATCGCTGCTATCTCCATGCTACGGTGGCGTAGCCATTAGCTTGGAGGGGAGGGGCTAAAAAAAAAAAAATTCGTTTCACGGCACTCGTGAGTCGTGCCCACACGTGCCCACTCGCAGCGTGGAGCGGGTTCGTTTCGGCAGGCACTCCACGAATGTTTCCACTCCCCGAGTTCGTTTCATCGTTGACACCCCACGCGTGCATGCACCCGCTGCACCAAGAAAATCGAGAGTGCGCCAAAATGCAATCCCGTCATGCCTCGCTCCGGCGAGGCCGGCGAGGAGCGGGAGCAGCCGACGAGGGTTCGTCTGCTACGATATGTCGCGGAACCGAAAGGGGAAAAAAAAAAAAAAAAAGTGGATTTTCTGATAGAAATCGCGTCCCGCGGGAAACGGAAACAAGCGCGAGCTTGAATTGTGAGCGTCTGCTATTCCTTGAAGGAAGCAATTGACAAACCGTGCTTTATTTCGAGGTTCTAGGTCGCTCTGTTCCCGTACAGACGCTTAAATATACCAGTGTATAAAGAAATGCTCAGAACAAACGCATCAGCGGCCCCCGAGATGTTTATCGTCATCTGTGTGCGGGTGAAAAATTGAACATTTGTCGACAAAACTCCCCCAGCACAAACCTCTGTCTGCCCAATAAGCACCAGAGAAAGCTAAACATAGTGACTTTACCCGAGGCTTGGGCAACATCATCATGTTTAACATTTACCTACGTCAGCTAACTTGCCCCGTCGTATTTTGTTCGAGAAAGCTCTTGTTCTCGACGCTCTCACCAAGGCTAATATCTGATCCACCTGTAATGACGATCGAAATCGAAAGTCCCACGAAAAGTTTTGCTGGATATTCCAACAGACTAGTTTTAAGCCACACCCTTTCAGTGGTTCACGCATAGTACCATGCTCAAACGGATCCAGCGTCTGCTCGGACAGCATCATCAGTTTTCTTCAGTGTAAACGGTTATAAGAATTGAAAGATCGCAACCAGCTGCTTTGTAGACAGCTGGTTGCGGAAATTTACGCCGTTTGTAACTATCTCTACGACAGCCGAGTTCCTTGAAGTCATCGCAACTATAAACTACAGGTTGGAGCGACCAACGTTTGTAGATAAACGTTGGTAGCGACTACACTCTCGCATTCCCAAACATCATTACGAACGGAAAGGCGCTAGTTTCGGTTTGAGGTCGGTACCTTTTCTACAACATGGATGGCGGCAACATCTGTCTTCTGCACTATTCTGCACTCGGGGCATTTGGCGAGTTCGTTTGAGTCCAGTTCTCCGTGCAACACTCTGCGAGTGCGATGCATTCTGGGAGAGAACTCGACCGGTGCCAGTGCGTGTGAAACGAACTCGCTAGTTGCGTGCAGTTCAGGCGAAGGCAACGCCAGGCAAAGAGAGAAAAAGCGAGCACTAGAAAGAGAGGAGGGCGAGGGGGGAAACGGAGAGTGCTGGGAACGTTAGAGAGGAGAGGAGGTTTCTCTCCTCTCCTCGTCCCCAGCCTTCCAGTGCTTGCCCTTTCTCTCCTCGTCTGGCGTTGCCTTGGCAGTGGTTTCCCTACACACGCCCTCGCACGTTTTATTCTCTGAAGGCACCCCCCTAATTCGCAACGACTCCTCTATTCTCAATAGGCAGTTTTCGTAGACAGTTTTTGCCATCCCGCAACACTCTCCACAACCCGCTACGATACCCGAAGCTCTTCAGCAAAGGCCATCGCGGCGCGCAGGCGCAGTAGCGGCTTCTTCGTTGCGGAGGGCTTAGCGGAGGGGAAAACGCGGTCTACGAAAACTCCCTAATGCCCCTCCCCCCCCCCCCCTAAAACTTTAGACCCCCCTCCCCCCCTAATTTCAATTCCTGGGGGAACCCCTGGCCTTCGCCTGTACTGCACGCAACTAGTGACACGGAGTATAGCAAATTTTATTCCCTGGTCGGGGTTGGGCAGTAGCATGGCGCGTTGTCTAAAATTTTGAGAACAAAATACTATACTTCGTTTCACCTTCGGTCCGAGCGCGGTCGATGTTATGAGCCGAAGGGCCAATCAAACAGCGCAAAAAGCGCAACGTCATGGCGTGCTCTCTGCGCTTGATAAGACTAGCCGGCGTAGGAACACGCACAGAGAGACGGCGAATATCCGCTGGTCCTATCAACTGCAGAGAGCACGCAATGACGTTGTGCCTCTTTCGCTGTTTGATTGGCCCTTCGGCTCATTACATCAGCCGCGCTCGGACGGAAGCTGAAACAAAGTATAATGCCTTCATCGTTCAGCTTTGAAGAAAATAGGAGAAAGAAAGTGCGATCGCACTACGACACTTCTAAATGAAAGGAGAAAAGAAAAGTAGCCTTGGGCTAAGAAAGCCCACCCGACATCGCGAACATGTCACGGAATCTAAAAACACTGCCATCGTTAAAAAAAGAATGAGGGAAAGGAAAGTGGGAGAGGAGGAAATGGACGCAACGCTGGCAAGGGGGGGGGGGGGGGGGTTCCTCCTCCCCTCGCCAGTGTTGCGTCCGCTTCGTCCTCATCTCCCTCGCTGCAACGTACTATAGAAAGGACAAAAAACTGGCGAGAAAAAAGAAAAGAATTAAGCGTCTGTAGTGGTAGCGCCAGCCCGTCGGTCCACCTTTGGCCACCCGTCGGTCTTTCAAAGGTCTTTCCTTCATTTGTTTACACTCACCTTCTTTGTAGACTCACCTAGCGTTGGACCGCAGCGGACTCTACACGTCATTCCAGCCAACCCAGGGCAGCGAATGTATATCACGTGACTTCGTTCCTCTTGCGTCACTGCTGCGCCTCTCCGGAAGGTCACGTGACATTAAATGGCTCGATAACGTCCGCTGTAGTCCTTAGTAAGGCGGACTGCAGAGGAACTTGCACGCTGTGTAGACCTTTCCAATAATCGCCTTCCGTGTGCGCTGCCACCTTTTTGTCCACTGGGCTGTGGAAGGGCGTTTCGAGCGTGCGCAGTAGCTCTCTATCAGGAAATACGAGACGCCGCGCGTGCTTCCACACTCCACCGTGATTCGGGAATTTTTTTTTTTCGCCTGGGTGAAAAGCGTTGGGAAGGTCTGTAGAGATTGTTGGAGATTGCTCGTCAACCGCGCTGGCCCAAAAAAACCCCTGGAAGTCAAGACCAGCGCTTTTTTTCCGCCAAAAGGAGCGCGAGGGGCGGATCCAGAACTCCGTTTTGGAGGGGGGGAGGGGGCGGAAAATTTTTAAGGATACTATTCTCCCATTCTTTCTTGTGCAAGGGGGGTCCACCCATGTCATATTGCCCTCCTAGAATGGGGGAGGGAGGGGGCGACTTTGTTTGGGGGGGGGGGTGCCCCCGTCGCCTCCCCCCCCCCCCCCCCCCCCCCCCCTTGGATCCACCACTGCGCCAAGACGCAGGCATCTGTCGCTTTGCGGCGTCTCGCGTCGATCTTCAGCGTGTTTACCCGCTTGGGATGGGTCGGGGATCTGTTAAGGATGACGTCACGCGCAGGCCTTATTGTCATGTGAGACATGTCGGCAGCTAGAAGTCGCAAGAAAACAAAAATTGTGAAATAGTGGAATGTGGCGGTTACTGCGATAAGACACAATTATAGTTCGTTTCAACTTGAAGTCCATACGCAGCCGATGCTACCGGGTAACAGGACCGATCAAGCAGCGTCAAAAGCGCAGGTCACGGGACCGTTCTTACAGCGAAGCTGTTTATGGCTAGGGTTCCGTGGATTTTTCGTGTGCGTCAACAAAAACTCGTGTCCCGAATTCAATGCAAAATCGCTTCATTCTATGCAAAAGCTTATGCGTCTCATCACTTGGATGTGCATTTTCAGTAGATTAGTTATCAATCGGCACCATTTTCAGGGTCAGTAGACTCTCAGGTAGATAATAAAGGTTCCTCAAAGACTTGCCTCTGTGCGACCCACGTCGGCCATGTCTCTACGCTCGCACCGCCGTCTCTTTGTTGTCGTTCCAAGCGCTTGCGTGCCTAGTTTCCTTCCGCTGTCCCGGGGTGGCGGCCCGTCGCGCGTGTCTAATTTCCTCCGGCTCCTCGGGGCGGGTCTGTGTCGTGTGCTAAACAGCTTCGCTGGTCATCCACCTTCACACAGTGGAACGGCTCATGATTTTTTTGCTTATGATTGGTTCGTGGATGATAGAACAAGTACAGGAACACGGCGGACACCATGATGGTGCCCTTTTGACGCCGTCCGATTGATCCCACCTGCTCGTAGCGTCGCCTGCGTCTGGACTTGAGGTGTAACGAAATATAGGGTCTATCGCTCCTGGTGAGATCACTTGATTATCACACCGTCTACATGCCTCCGTGCCGTCTCTACAGTTATACCGTGGCATTTGCGCCGCTCGCGTCAGCCTTCGCGGCCCCCTCATCAGTCGAGCTTCACTGCGTTGCACCGAAGTGTTAGGAGCAGTGGCTGACACGGGGAAGCGCCTTGGTTAGCGTGAATAAACCAACACACGTCGCTCAAATAGTATCCCAAATATCAGGCCAACATCAAACTATTATTGTTTTTCACGAAGTTATGGAATTTAAAATTTTGGTCCTTAGTGAGTTTTTCAAACTTAAAGTCTCCACTCTACTTAACTCTATGATGTCTCCACTTGACTCTAGGTGGGTGATTAAGTAGACTTGATGAGGGCTCCAGATGGCGGAAGCATATTCTAAATTGCGTCTTGCGTAGGATTCGTAAGCCAGCTGTACTATTACAAGTCGACCTTCTTTAGTCTTAATTGTAAATTACCCACTATTTAAAAAAAAAATGTTTAAAACCCGCACTGAGAAAGTAAACAAAAACTACAGAAAATGCGGGTTTATCTTTGAAGAGATACGGTAGTCAAGGTACTTCCCCGGCAGCAGGGCTTTCGAACCAGAGTCGAACCGACTCTGGTTCGAAAGCCTGCACTTCTGGTTTAAAACGCAAGTGCAGGTTTTCACAATATTTGTGGATGGTTGTTTGTACAGCTTATGACATCAATAGGTTCGTAAAACTTGGGGACGCATTTTTTTATTGATAAATGTGTCAGCGGATATGCTGACATTTGCTGGAATTTTACAATATTCTACGGGATAAATAAACTACCAAGTATAAAAGGGGGAGAGGAAGAGATGTTTTTATCTGAAGTGATGTGTTGCGCTGATTCATTTTTCCATCGTTGTTTTAATGTAAATAAAACTTACTTTGACTCGAGCCTTATTTCGAAAAAGGAAGCTCTGTGTTCCTTTTCCACACTATATATTCTAATACAAACGGTAATAAGTAATATGCTTCAGTATCAGAAAGGAACCCTCAATCATTATCCAAGATCAACTCATTTAGCGATGTAATCACTTTTTCGTGTTCAAGTGATGTGCTAAACGATGTTGGCACCTGCTCCAAAAGCGTCAGTGGCTGCTCCAAACCAATATATTGCCGGTTACTAAAGGCCAAGATGCCTCTTCCATCGCTGATATTGCGTCTGTCGTAGTCTCTAAATAACGTCGGCTTATCTGAGCACAACTTTATGCAAAAGGTTTGAGGCCACAGTCGGCGCTCTGAAATAGCCGCGAACATCTTATTCCCAGCAGGCATATCTCAATACGCCAGTCAGAGAAGAGCAGTTTGATAAAATAAGGAGCGAAAAATACTTACTATAGGCACCTAAGCACAAAGCGGCGACTTTCTTTGCGCGGCTCCGTTCTTCGATCGGTGATTGAGAGGGTTCGCGTTTTTGTTGGCGACCGACGCTGTCCACATCGGCGACGGGTCGCTTTTCGCGTCTTCGTTGGCGATGCGGTTTGCATCGACGACTGGGAGTTGCTTGTCACGCCATTGCTGCCGATGTCTGCACGATCGCGTCGTTTATCGCGTCTTCAGCTTCGGCGGCAGTGGCAGTCCTCGACACGACGTTTTCTCCATTTAGGCCTTTCGGCAACGTTCAATGCAAATACTCTTAAATGTATTTTCGCGGCCTCGATATTTCACATATTTTACGAAGTGTGGATTTCGGAAATAGTTCGCGCGGGCACAATATTTCGCGATTTGGAGGGGTACGCTTAGTATTCCTAATGAAATGAGACATCCCTGTCCCTAAAGGGGTATTCACACGAGGGAGAAATCCCGGGGATTTCTCCCCGGCACGCGCGCAACACGAGACGAAAACGCGAGGCTTTTGCACATCGCAAAGCTTAACGTTTTCGTCGAGAGATGTGCGTGCCGCTGAGAAATCCCCGGGATTTCTCCACCGCAACAATTCCTATTTTAACGCACTCGTTTTTTTTGTGAAAACTGCATGACGCACGAACAGGCCGACCAGAACAGGAGCACCAAGGCAGACTGTCCTTGCCGCCGTCCCCTCTCCTCTGGTCCTTCGTTTGTCTGCGAGAGAGCGAGCGGCGGGCTGGAATTGCGAATAGCAGAAAGCTACAAGGGAATTCAAAAGTCGGCCTTCAGAAAAGCCGGCTGCATAATAGCGCTTGAAGACAAAAACAGAGGGAGGATATATGGACACCACTATAAACCCTTTAAAAATTACACCCTCTTACGGTCGATCTAAATACACTGCGAAGTGTCGCGTGCAAAATAAATAATTGTGGTTGTGGGGATATTTATACAGCGTGTAGTGTTGGTCAGCCATTTAAAGTTGCGACGAGTCACTCGCTGTAGATGAGCAATTTAGCTAGTGCAGTACAACTGCTAGCCTGGGGTCTTTAACGTGCACCACGCAGTAGTGATACACGACCGCACGCCGGTACGATGCTCATCCAGATCGAAACGGGCAGGCGTGGGGATATTGAACCCAGGATCCCTGGGTTCTGCAGCGCGAGCTTTTGCTCCACGTGCTCCGAGCTGTCAAAGGACGCACCTGCATCGTCGTGGACCCCCCAGCGTTGCCTCCAGGCAAGAGGTGCGCATCAAGGGTGCTATGTTGCGCTTTTTGGACTCCCAGGAGACTTGGAAGAGGGAAGTGACGTCAACGACTAGAGAAACGCAGATTGGATGTTGACAGAAGAAAACAAAGTCAACATCCAATCTGCATTTGCTGCGTTGTTGACGTCACTTCCCTCTCCCTAGTCTCCTGGGAGTCCAAAAAGCGCAACATAGCCCCCCAAGTTGCACTGGGTGGCGTTCGACGTGTCGAACGACACCATTCGCAAGGCTTTCTCGGAGTACGGCGAGGTGAAGGACGTTGCGTCGCATCGCTGGAAGGTGCCGGGCTTCGAGGGAGCCGAGTCTACCACCCGGATAGTGCGGCTGGTACTCCGGGAGGGTGTCAACCTTGACCGCCTCCCCCATCAGCTGCGCTTCGGAGGCGGCTTGGTATTGGTCGTCGTGCCTGGGAGGGCCCCACTATGCCTCCGGTGCCGTAGGACGGGGCATATTCGTCGAGACTGCCGGGCTCCCAGGTGCTCCGAGTGCCGCACCTATGGCCACGAGCGTGACGACTGTGTCCGCTCCTACGCCCGAGCCGTGGGACGAGGACTCAATGAAGACCACGTCGACGACATGATGGACGAGGAAGAGGCGGAGAGAGCGACCGCGCCCGTGAAAACCCAGGCCGAGCAAGTTAAGAGCGACGACGCTTCCGGCACCTCCCCCGAAGTGAGTATTGGCTGGTATTGGAGTACTGCCGGACAAGCCGTCGACTGCGGCTCCTGCAGATCCACCTGCAGTCGAGCGCTCGACGGTACCTCCAACAGGGAGCGCCGGCGGCGCAGCTGGTGCTTCGCGATTGTCAGACGAGGTCTCCATCACACCAGAGATGGACGTCGAGCTGGGCTCTGCGAAGCGTAGGTTCGAAGAAGTCACGGACACGACTGGTCAGGAACTTCGGCTGCGTCAGCTCGAACGCAGGTGGAGAATGGTGTCGGGCGGGAGCGGAGTGGATGGCCACCAGCGGTCCGGCGCGGACCGCGGAGGATCACGCGACGAACTGTCGCAGTGAACGGCAGTGCAGGCGGGTTGGTCCTCACTAACCCATGGTCTCCTTACAAAGTCCTGTCCGAATAGCGACCCTTAATGTCCGAGGCCTCTCAGATCGCAGGAGGCAGAGGCAACTCTACCGTCTAGCAGTCGAACAGGACCTCGACATCATCGCTGTGCAGGAGACCAAGGTCGAGAGCAGGGGTGGATGCAGGAATTTCCTGAGGGGGGGGGGGGGGGGGTCAGGTGTTGGTCAGCGTACCATATGTTTAGGAACCCCCTCCCCCTCTCCTTCGTTTTACGCCCTAAATTTTACACATGCAGAAATCAAGAGGGGGGTCAGGACATCCGGACCCCCCCTCTAAATCCGCCCCTGGTCGAGAGTGAGGACAAGATCAATTTTATGGTTAGACCTTTTACGGCGCGTTACGAAGTGTGTGTTAGTCACGCGGTTGGGTCGTCGGCGGGCTGTATGTTGTTAGTGCGCCAGAGTTTCGGTGCAACAGTCGAGGCGGTGACGACGTGTGCTTCAGGACGCTTTGTTGTATGTGATTTTTCTCTTTCATCGTATGATTGGAGGGTCATTTGTGTGTACCCCTCCAATATGGTTGATGAGCGGCGGGTGTTTTTTGATTTCATGCATCAGTATTGCAAAAGTGATTGTGGTATGAAAGGGCCTGCCACCTACTGAGCAGCATGCCTACCTGCTGGTGGTAGATGACGAGATTAAAGATTCTTATACGTGGCACTCTGGCGTGCGGCAGCGTCTCGTTCTTTCTCCGCCAACCTAACATGGTGTCAGAAGTGGGATCACGGCCGGAAATCAAGAACCGCTACCAGCACTGACTTCCGAGGCACCCAAGGAAGCGATCCTGCGCTGAAAGAAATGGCAACCACCGCAGCGGGAACATCGTTCGTGATTCGGCCGCCGGAGCCATTTTCTTTCTCGTCTCCGAACGAATGGCCGAAATGGAAGAAGCGCTTCCAACGCTTCCACACTGATTCGGGACTCAGCACAAAGCCTGAAGAACACCAAATCGACGCTCTCCTTTACATTATGGGGGACCAAGCCGAGGACATCTTCAGCACGTTCCAGCTGACCGAAGCAGAAGCCAAGAAGTTCGATACCGTCATGGGCCACTTCGACGCGTATTTCATACCGCGAAGAAACGTCATTTTTGAGCGAGCTCGATTCAACTCCCGGGTCCAACAAGAAGGCGAGTCCATCGAAGAGTTTGCCACGTCACTGCACGCCTTGTCCAAGTACTGCGACTACGGCCCAATGCAAGACCAATTCGTACGAGATCGGCTAGTCGTTGGCATCCGTGACAAAAAGCTCTCCGCAAAACTCCAGCTCGATGCCGACTTAACACTTCAAAGGGCCCTAGAGTCAGCGAGGCAAGTTGAAAACGTCCGTCAGCAGCAAGTCGAGCTGAACCAAGACATCAAAGCCGGCAGCAGCGTCAACAAGCTTGACACAAGGAGAACTTCAACTAGCCGCTTCTCTGGGTCTAGCGCCAAATCACCCGGCAGACTAGAACACAAAGAGTCTGGTTCGTCCAAGACAACCAGCCAGGAATGTCCTTGGTGTGGACGAGCACGCCATCCCAGAAAGTCCTGTCCAGCTCGACACGAGACTTGTAAGAGTTGCCTTAAGAAAGGTCATTTCTCCGGAGTCTGCCTTTCCAAGAAAGTCCGCTTCGTTGGACCATCTCAAGACGACGATGACGAGGTTGGCTTTATTGGAGGAGTGGCGCATCCTCAAGCTGACAAGTGGGAAGTGACGGTGACGCTTCAAGGGGAAACCGTAAAGTTCAAATTGGACACCGGCGCCGATGAAACGGTCATCTCGCCCTCCATCTTCCGGAAGCTCTCTCCACGGCCGCGCCTGGTAGCACCACCCCGTCAGCTTCACGGACCGGACGGAACCCTTTTGGCAACACAGGGGACAGCTCGCCTCAACATCACGTACAGAGACCGCACTTCAGTGCAAGACGTTTACATCTTGGAAGACCTCCGTACGCCATTACTAGGAAAGCCTGCTATACAAGCTTTGCGGTTGGTATCGGTGGTCAACGAGATCAGCCCAAGCTCCCACATTCTTGGCGGATCTAAAGTCGACGCAAGAACAGAGTTCCCTGCGCTCTTCAAAGGGCTCGGCAAGCTCCCTGAAGCATACCACGTGCAACTCCAAGACGGCGCCAAACCGTTCGCACTAAGTTCTAGTGCCGATCCCGCTCTACGAAAAGACGAAAGAAGAGCTTCAAAGAATGGAGAGAATGGGAGTAATATCACCCGTCGAAGAGCCAACTCCTTGGTGTGCACCGATGGTAGTTGTTCCAAAGCCAAGCGGTGCAGTGAGAATATGCGTTGATTTCACGGAACTCAATCGCTACGTACTCAGAGAATGGCACCCTATACCGTCAGTCGAACACACCTTAGGACTCCTTCAGAATGCAAGGTACTTCTCAAAACTCGATGCAAACTCTGGCTTTTGGCAAATTCCACTAAGCGGAGACAGCAAGCAGCTCACGACTTTCATTTCGCCGTTTGGACGGTTTTGCTTCAACCGGCTTCCTTTCGGAATTTCTTCAGCTCCGGAGCACTTCCAGAAACAGCTCTCGAGCATCCTACAGGGAGCAAGTGGTGTCGTATGCCATATGGATGACATTCTCACCTGGGGCTCCACTCCCGCAGAGCATAACACCAGACTCCGCACCGTTTTGCAGCGACTCTGCAACGCAGGTCTGACGCTCAACGAGGACAAATGCTCCTTTAACGTCCAAGAATTAACATTCTTGGGCCACAAAATCAACGAGCATGGCATCCGTCCAGACGATACCAAGGTTGAAGCCGTCAAGTTCATGGACCCGCCTACCTCTAAGTCAGAGCTGCAGAGTGTGCTGGGAATGGCAACGTACCTGGCTAGGTTCGTTCCGAACCTAGCAACCGTCCTTCAACCACTCAGCTCTATGCTTAGCACTAAGCAAGAGTTTGTTTGGGGATCCGCTCAACAAGACGCGTTCGACAAGTGGAAGGCGATTTTATCGTCACATCCAGTCCTGGGAGTCTACGACCCTAGAAAAGAGACTGTCGTGACAGCCGATGCGTCTTCTTACGGAGTCGGCGCCGTATTGAGACAAAAGCAAGAGGGAAACAAATATAAAGTCATCGCGTACGCTTCCAGACTGCTGAGCGACACCGAAAAAAGGTACGCTCAAATCGAAAAAGAGGGTCTAGCGCTCGTCTGGGCTTGTGAGAAGTTCAGCGATTACCTAGTCGGCAAGTTCTTCAACCTCGAGACCGACCACAAGCCTCTGGTGCCGCTTTTCTCAAGCAAGGTTCTAGACGACCTCACGCCGAGACTGCAGCGTTTGCGCATGCGTATGATGAGGTACAACTACAACATCACATACGTACCAGGAAAAAAACTTCTCGCCGCGGACACGCTATCAAGGGCACCTCTCAAAAGCACTTTCCCTCTAGACTTAGAGAGAGACGTTGGCGCTTTTGTCCAACACATCAGGTCCACATTGTCGTTCAAAGACACATGTCTTCAGTGGATTATTGACCACCAAAAAACAGATCTAGTCTGCCAAGCCGTGAGGAAATACTCTCAACGAGCTTGGCCCAGCCGGCGAGACCTTGACAACGACGTGAAGCCCTACTATCAATATCGGCATCAATTCACTGTTGAGGAGGATCTACTACTCTACGCCTCAAGGGTAGTGATCCCAGTCAAGTGCCGACCCGAACTCCTGAGACTTCTGCATAAAGGTCACTTCGGCATTGTAGAGACTCAAGCCAGAGCGGCAGGCTCTGTATGGTGGCCATGTCTACAAAACGATGTGGAAATGACAGTGAAAACATGCCATCGCTGCATTGAAAAGTCAACGAACAGGAAAATGCCTCTGCTTCCGACTGAATTTCCCGACAGACCATGGCAGAGGGTAGCAATGGACCTCTTTTACCATGAAGGTCACTGGTGGTTAATTGTGACCGATTATTTTTCTCGGTACCCAGAAATCGCACGACTACAAAGTCTCACTACACAGGCAGTTGTCACACACTGCAAGTCAATATTTTCCCGACACGGCATACCAGAGGTCGTTGTTTCCGACAACGGACCCCAGTTTTCTCGTGTAGCGACGTCTGCGTTTTCTACATTTGCAAGAGAAAATGGATTTAAACATGTGACATCCAGCCCTCGCTATCCACAAAGCAATGGGTTAGCGGAGGCTGCAGTTAAAATAATCAAAACTTCGATGTCAAAAACGGGAGACCCCTACAAGACACTTCTCTCGTACCGAACGACACCTCTAAAGAACGGATACAGCCCTGCAGAACTCATGGGAAGGCGGCTTCGAACAACCGTGCCTACAGCAAGCAAGATGTTACTTCCCGTCAGCCCCGACATTGATCGACTAAAGAAGTTTGAGAAAGAAAGTCGGGAACAACAAGAAAAGGCATGCAATCGCCGCCACGGAGTTCGCGACCTGGCGGACATCGTGGATGGTACGGATGTCTGGGTCGTAGACCTCAAGAGAAGAGGTACTGTACAGCAGCCAGCCCAGGAGCCAAGGTCCTTCATCGTAGAAACGGATGAAGGCACCATTCGGAGGAACAGGACCCATCTTGTTCCCTATACCGACCCAGTCCCGGCGCCTGACTCCTCACACGAATGCCAAGGTACCACGCATGCCCACAGCAAGAGTGGCCGCTGCCTAAAACAACCTAGGCGGTACTCTCCTTAAAAACAAAAATTGAAATATTCAAACTTCGTTCGGAAATGGGTCAAGCATGACGGATAATAACCGTAATTCATAATCGCACGTTTGTATTTTGAACGATTGGCTATATTTTTCGTTCCAAACGGTGCACTCGAGCGAGCGCTCGAAGAGAAGCGAACGGAGGGCGCGATGCGTCATGGGATATCCGGCGCAAACAAAAACAACAAAAAAGACTCCCCGCATCCGTGACGTGGCAAGACAGGCTTGGTTAAGGCTGAACTCTATGGGACGAATATGCTGCGAATAACCGACGAATTTTGCCCGGCGGCTTTTGCTCTGCGCGTGGAATCAACACAGTGGCTGCTACATCTCGCGCAAAGCGAGCGTGCCGTCGGGCGGCGTTCGCCAGTTATTCGTCACATAATTCGTCCCATGGAGTTCAGCCTTTATGAGCTTTGCCGTTGGTGGCGTTGTCAGCGTTGTAGTGGTGTCAATACCGTCAGCGCGTTACAACCGAGCCGTTGGAAGTGCCCGCGGGGTGACGGGCGTTTCACCTGTCGTGTGAGCGGCTTCGAAGTGTACAGCAAAGTCACACGAGCAACCCCGCGACGTGCCTCAACGAGTCCATCATGGCGTCTGGTTGACTTTCGCGCTTTCGCATTCTTGGATGGAACAGCGCGGATGAACAGTCACACTCACATGCACACAAGAAGCAAACAGACTCGCAGCGCTGACTTTCAACTCAGTTCTATATTTCTTCTTCCTCAAATCTTCAACTTCTTCACCTTTGCCGTTAATGAGAACAATTTAAATTTTTACACACCAGAGACCAAATAGCTAATACAGATTAAAAATACCTAATAATTAAATAAATCATGCAAAGACAACTAAATAAAATAATACTAAAAAATTAAAAGTTAAAAATTAAATTTAAAAAAATAATAAAGCGAAAAATTTCTCATCACTGTTGGTGCTTTGATGATACCTCTAGATAAACCAATTCCTTCTTTGACAAAGCTACGGATGATACACTAACACATTGTTTGTCCAACCTGGCTTTGTCAAAAAAGCTTTGTCAATGAAGGAATTGGTTTATCTAGAGATATCATCAAAGCACCAATAGTGATGAGAAATTTTTCGCTTTATTATTTTTTAAATTTAGTTTTTAATTTTTAATTTTTTAGTATTATTTTCTTTAGTTGTCTTTGCATGATTAATTTAATTATTAGTTATTTTTAATGTGTATTGGCTATTTTGTCTCTGGTGTGTAAAAATCTAAATTGTTCTCATTAACGGCAAAGGTGAAGAGGTTGAAGATTTGAGGAAGAAGAAATATAGAACTGAGTTGAAAGTCAGCGCTGCGAGTCTGTTTGCTTCTTGTGTGCATGTGAGTGTGACTGTTCATTCGCGCTGTTCCATCCAAGCATGAATTCCCAACTTGCCCAAGCATCCACATTATCAAGCTTTCGCATTCATTCGAAAAGGGGCAAACACGTTCAGGCCGAGGTGACTTTAAACAGTTGAGCGTACTTCCAAAGAGCGGCGCTGCTCCAGAGGAATCTGCTACGTCACGACTACGTAGCAGATTCCACAACGTTGCTAGACTACCTCCCAAATAGGCTCCGCATGCATCCACCAGGTGCACATTGGAAGATCGTTTATTTAGCTTTAAAAATTAGTTTTGTTGTGCCTTTCAACGGAAGACTGGTGTTTTTGAGGTTAGGGTGCAACATGCAACACATTCAAGCCAGAAAATGAGCGCTGAAATTTCGTTTCCCTACCCCTTTAAGAAAGGGAGATGTGGTATGAAAGGGCCTGCCACCTACTGAGCAGCATGCCTACCTGCTGGTGGTAGACGACGAGATTAAAGATTCTTATACGTGGCACTCTGGCGTGCGGTAGCATCTCGTTCTTTCTCCGCCAACTCGCCTTATTATTTTTCTTGGCGATTTTAATTTCATCTGCTCTGCTGGGGACAAGTCCAGCTCAACGCCCTATCGCGATTTAAGCACCGAGAGCCTTCTTAGGTTAATCAACGAGTCCGGCTTTGATGACGTTGGGAAATGTTTGAGGAATGGCCGCGAAATCCAGTACACCCATTTCCAAGGGTCGAGTCACGCCCGTCTACAGGTTTTCCCGCTCATTTTAATCCAAGCGACGACCAATTTAATCCCGGGGTCACTCAATTTAATCCAAGCGCCATACAATTTAATCCAAGCGCCATACAATTTAATCCCGGGGTCAGTGAATTTAATCCACAATATATATATGCACTTATTTTGATCAGTGGTCGTGTTTTCGCTTACACATTTGGTAACTTAGAACGATTGTTTATATAATTAGGACTTTTAGGGAACAATTGATAATTTTATTACTAATGTGATTACTTTGAGTTACTAGTCCCACTATTGACTATGTCGGTTACTCTTTTTAGACCGCAGGTCTTAGGCACACGTTTCCGGCTTGAGTGGCGTCGGTGTCGCCGTCGCCGTCGGCGTAACCACGCGGTGCATGATGGGTCAATTCCCCCGCTAAAATTAGCGGAAAAATTCCCCCGTTAAACCGAGCGGAAAATTTTCCCCGCTAAAGTTAGCGAAAAATTTTCTCCCATAAGTCTAGCAAAACATTTGTTCCGCTAAATCTAGCAAAAAATTTCCCCGCTAAATTTAGTGGAAAATTTTCTGCGCTAAATATAGCGGAAAGTTTTCCCCGCTATATTTAGCGGAAAATTTCCCCCGCTAAATCTAGCGGAAAATCTTCCCAGCTGGATTTAGCAGAAAACTTGCCCCGCTAAGTCTTGCGGAAAATTATCCCCGCTACATTTAGCGGAAAATTTTCTTAGCTAAATCTAGCGGAAAGTTTTTCCCACTATATTTAAGTTTCCCGGCTAAATCTAGCGGAAAATTTTTCCAGCTAGATTTAGCGGAAAAATATCACCGCTAAATCTATCGGAAAATTTTTTCCGCTGTATTTAGGTTTCCCCGCTTAATTTAGCAGAAAATTTTCCCGGCTATATTTAGCAGAAAATGTTCCCCGCTAAATCTAGCGGAAAATTTTCCCCGCTAAATCTAGCGGAAACTTTTTCCCACTATAATTAGGTTTCCCTGCTAAATGTAGCAAAAAATTTTCCCAGCTAGATTTAGCGGAAAATTTTCCCCGCGAAGTTTAGCGGAAAATTTTCCCCACTAAATCTAGCGGAAAATTTTTCCCACTATATTTAGGTTTCCCTGCTAAATGCAGCAAAAAAATTTCCCAGCTAGATTTAGCGGAAAATTTTCCTCACTAAAACTAGCAGAAAAATTTTCCCACTATAATTAGCTAAATCTAGAAAAAAATTTCCCAACTAGATTTAGCGGAAAATTTTCCCCGCTAAGTCTAGCGGACAATTTTCCCCCTAAATCTAGCGGAAAATATTTCCCACTATATTTAGGTTTCCCTGCTAAATCTAGCAAAAAAATTTCCCAGATAGATTTAGCGGAAAATGTTCCCCGTTAAATCTAGCGGAAAAGTTTCCCTGCTAAATTTAGCAGAAAATTTTCTAGCTATATCTAATGGAAAACTTTTCCCGCTATATTTAAGTTTCCCCGCTAAATCTAGCGGAAAGTTTTCCTCACTAAATCTAGCGGAAAATTTTCCCCGCTAGATTTAGCTGAAAATTTGTCGCTCTAAGTCTAGCGGAAAATTTTCCCTTCTAAATCAAGCGTAAAAATTTCCCCGCTAAATTTAGCGGGAAACTGGCAGAAAATTTTACGCGTTAAATTTAGCGTGAAATTTTCCTCGCTAAATTTAGCGGAAAAATTTCCTCACAAAATCTAGCGGAAAAGTTTCCCCGCTAAATCTAGCGGAAAATTTTCCTCGCTAAATCTAGCGGAAAATTTTTCCCGCGAAATCAAGCATAAAGTTTCCCCGCTAAATCTAGCAAAAAAATTTTCACTAAATCTAGCTGGAAAAATTTTCCGCTAGATTTAGCGGGGAAACTTAAATATAGCGGGAAAAATTTTCCATTAGATATGGCAGGAAAATTTTCCGCTAAATTTAGCGGGGAAAATTTTCCGCTAGATTGAGCGGGAAAAGTTCTCCGCTCAAAATAGCGGGAAAATTTTCCGCTAGATTTAGCGGAAAAATTTTTCGCTAAATCTAGCTGGGAAATTTTCCGCTAGATTTAGCGGGAAAACATAAATATAGCGAAAAAATTTTCCGCTAGATTTATCGGGAAAATTTTTCGCTAAATTTAGCGGGGAAAATTTTCCGCTAGATTTAGCGAGGAAACTTAATTATAGCAGGAAAAATGTTCCGCTAGATTGAGCGGGAAAGTTTTTCGCTAAATCTAGCTGTGAAATTTTCCGCTAGATTTACCAGGGAAACTTAAATATAGCGGGAAAAATGTTCCATTAAATATAGCAGGAAACTTTTCCGCTAAATTTAGCGGGGAAAATTTTCCGCTAGATTTAGCGGAAAATTTTTCGCTAAATCTAGCTGGGAACATTTTCCGCTAGATTTAGCGGGAAAACATAATATAGCGAAAAAATTTTCCGCTAGATTTATCGGGAAAATTTTTCGCTAAATTTAGCGGGGAAAATTTTCCGCTAGATTTAGCGAGGAAACTTAATTATAGCAGGAAAAATGTTCCGCTAGATTGAGCGGGAAAGTTTTTCGCTAAATCTAGCTGTGAAATTTTCCGCTAGATTTACCAGGGAAACTTAAATATAGCGGGAAAAATGTTCCATTAAATATAGCAGGAAACTTTTCCGCTAAATTTAGCGGGGAAAATTTTCCGCTAGATTTAGCGGGGAACATTTTCCGCTAATTCTAGCTGGGAAAATTTTTTGCTACATTCAGCAGGGAACCTAATTATAGTGGGAAAAAGTTTCCGCTAGATTTAGCGGGGAAAATTTTCCGCTAGTTTTAGCGGGGAACATTTTCTGCTAAATATAGCTGGGAACATTTTCTGCTAAATTAAGCGGGGAAACCTATATAAAGCGGGAAACATTTTCCGCTAGATTTAGCGGGGAAATTTTTCCGCTAAATCTAGCTGGAAATATTTTCCGCTAGATTTAGGCGGGAAACTTAAATATAGTGGTAAAAACTGTGCGCTAGATTTAGCTGGGAAAATTTTCCGATGTAGCGGGGATAATTTTCCCCTAGACTTAGCGGGACAAATTTTCTGCTAAATCTAGCTGCTAAGATTTTCCGCTAGATTTAGCGGGGGAAATTTTCCGCTAAATATAGCTGGGAAAACTTTCCACTATATTTAGCGCGGAAAATTTTCCACTAAATTTAGCGGGAAAAATGTTTTGCTACATTTAGAGGGGCAAATGTTTTGCTAGACTTAGCGGGGAAAATTTTCCGCTAACTTTAGCGGGGAAAATTTTCCGCTCGGTTTAGCGGGGAAATTTTCCCGTTAATTTTAGCGGGGGAATTTACCCATCGTGCACCGCGTGGTTACGCCGACGGCGACGGCAACGCCGACGCCACTCTAGCCGGAAACGGGTGCCTAAGACCTGCGCTCTAAAAAGAGTAACCAACATAGTCAATAGTGGGACTAGTAACTCAAAGTAATCACATTAGTAATAAAATTATCAATTGTTCCCTAAAAGTTCTAATTATATAAACAATCGTTCTAAGTTACCAAATGTGTAAGCGAAAACACGACCACTGATCAAAATAAGTGCATATATATATATTGTGGATTAAATTCACTGACCCCGGAATTAAATTGTATGGCGCTTGGATTAAATTGTATGGCGCTTGGATTAAATTGAGTGACCCCGGGATTAAATTAGTCGTCGTTTGGATTAAAATGAGCGGGAAAACCTGTAGATCGAGCGTACGTTTCTTTAGATTTGATACCATTATGTTTTGAATATCGCGTGCACCCTGTTTCCTTTAGTGATCACTGTCTAGTTTCCTTTTGTATGCGTAGTAAATCCCAAGCCAGGAAAGTCTTCAGCTGGGAATTATGGAAATTGAACGCGAAACTTTTGGAGGATGACGTTTTCACTGCCCAAGTGCAGGCCGCGGTTGAAACACTGGAGAGCCAGAAAAAATTAGGGTATGGTGTGAGATGGGAGCTTTTTAAGCAGGAAATAAAAATGAAAGCGTTAGAGCGGGCAGGCGTACTTAAGAGCGCCGAAAGAAGTAACGAAATGTTATTACGTAATAATTTGCGGATACTGCTAAAAGAAGAGACTAAAATGCCTGGGGCATTCAAAGACGATATTTCTTGTGTGAAAGATAAACTCGAGATTCTAGATCGGGAACGATATTGTGGGGCGATTGTTAGAGCCAGAGCCGAAAGATGGTCAACAGGCGAAGCGCCAAGTAAGCGTGCGCTGAGCCTTGAGAAAAGATATGCTCGGCGTAACGAGATAACGGGGGTAGAAAGGAACGGATCAGTTACGAGCGATAAGGAAGAAATCGAACTCGCATTTTTCGAATATTACAGTAGATTATTTGCGTCCTGTCCAGTAGATGTCCGGCTTTTTAAACATGCATTTTTGGGTTTCATGCCGCGCATAGATGACGAAATGAAAGAATTACTATACTCGGCGACAACTTTTCTTGGCAATGAAGGGAATGCTAGGGGGGCGGAGCTCCTGCACATGTATCACTCCGCCAAGCATCCGGGCTTTCATTACGTCAGTTTTGGTTTCGTTTTCAGTTTTGGTTTCGTTGTCGGCATTCAAGGCAAGCACTCTACACAGCTCGTTAGTGTCTATAAAACCGTTTCCAGTGGACATACCCGGGCTCAGAGCAGATGCCATCTGTTAAAGGGGCCATGAAACTAATTTTGGGCTGGGGTAAATGATTTTAAATTAGAACTTTACTAATCGCATATCGTTTAGTTGGCCAAAAGAAAGAGGGTAGAAAGTAAAAAGCCAGCTTTTCGGTACGAATATTTGAAAATATAGCGGACTATGTTGTACCTTCTTTCCTTCGAAAGCTCTCCGCCTTTTCACTATGTTACATCCGCGGCTCCAAAAGCGCGTCAGCGGTGCCAACCTGACGTCAGCTGAGCCCAGCTCACGCATTGGACACGAGAACTGCGTCACACGGACGTATGCGCTCGTCAACAATAAATCTGTCGACGAATATTCGGATTCGCGTTCGTGGCCAATGAGTGCCCTGACGGAACTTATCGTCACTGGGGAATGACAAGTTCGATGGTGTGCATAAAAAGCACGGTGGAAGCTAGGAGTCATCGCACCGGTGCCGAAGAGTAGAGAGGTTTAGTAGATCGTTCCGATGACTCCGATCACGAAACCCGATACTCTGCCTCCACCTTTGCGCTTACATATATAGCATCGTTATCGGGGGTATCGGAGGTATCGGAACGATCTACTAAAACTCTCTAATGTCACGACGACGTGATTTCACAATTCGCATTTGAGTTGAGGATTAAAGCTAAAGAGGAAGAAGTAGGAAAATCGTTTCATGACCCCTTTAAGGAAGAGATCCCGGGCACGTCCGTTTCGATGGTGTCGGTTTATCGTTCCCTCTCGTGCCGTTCATGATCTCGTGGTTCTGTGCTCCTCTACCTCCTTTTCCTCTTGTTACCTACTACCAGATCTTTAGTGACTAGGAAACTAATTTCATTTTTATATTTTTATTGTTCAAGATTCATAGATGTGACTATTATTATTCAAATGACGAATATTAAGATTATAATTTACTTTACAGCCAAAACACAATTTAGACCGGGGGCTGTGTCCAGCTGCGTAAGAAGACAGCGTGCTTCGGCACAGTAGCTTTTGCTGCGTTGCCAAGAAAAGTTGTCGCCGAGTATAGAAACGACCATCAGCGTAGAGGAAGTGGTCTTTGCAATAGAAGTCCTAAACCCGGGAAAGTCCCCTGGCCCAGACGGCCTAAGTGCAGCTTTTTATAAGACTCAGAAACAAGAGATTGACGCAGTCCTAGCCAAAGTATTCAATGAAGCATACGATTTGAATATGTTGCCTCCATCTTTTAAGTCGGCGCACACAGTATTAATCCCCAAAACAGATGACGCAGTTAAGTTGCAGCACGTCACAGCGTATCGGCGGATCAGTCTGACTAATGTCGACTACAAAATTTCAATGAAGATCTTAGCAAGGAGATTGCAAACTGTAATATCAGAGCAAATTTCGCTACACAAACCTGAGTTTCAGGAATGCACGATAGTATTCATTCTTTTGGGGGTTACTTATGATAACGTAATGAAGGTTGTGCGGCCCTTGAATTTTTCTTTTAGAGCGCTGGAGATTTTTAATAAAATCCAGAAATATGACCGTTTTGACTGTTTTTAGCGCGTCTTGAGGCATTTTTGAAAATACAATTATTTAGAAGACAAACGCGACAAAACGCTTGGCCGTACGTACTAGGGGTGCCTCTAGTCTTAATTTTAAGACCATGACGAGAATGCAAAATATTGTTGTATTTGCGTATTTGTGTAAATAAAATCACCCTGTTAATTTTATTTCCAACTTGATAAACGAGATGGCGACACTTGTACTAAATGCCTCAAACCGGAGATTTTCTTGCTGTTGCTGTTGTTGTTTTTCTCTCGAGCTCGAATTCGACCGCGATGTCTCGTTGCTCGTGGATCGGTAGCACGTGTAGCGAAAGCTCACGCTGTAAAGCTCACTGATCGTGGATTCAATCCACCGCCTCTGCCCGTTTCAATCTGGATGAGCATCGTACCGGCGTGCTGTCATGTATCCAGTCTTGTACACGTTACTAGAAAAAACGTAATCGATTACAATTACTATTACTCTTGGCTAAAACGTATTCGATTAGATTACTTGATTACTGGGCAGCAAAAGTAATTGGCCATTACTTGAAGAAGTAACCGTTACTTTTCTGATTACTTTATTGTGTGAAGACTTACATGTTTAGCGCTCATAACAATGAACTACTTCGAACCTATATTTCACATTTTCACAAGTATTAGGGAGTTTTAGCGAGTCGTTTTTCAAGCACACGGTTCCGAAATCACGAACGGTACAGCTGGTCCGTTCCGTGAAACCGTACGTGAAGTTTGACATACTTTAGCAAATCCTGAAAGTTGCGCGACCGTGTAAACGATAATGATGATAGTGCTTAACGGTGGCGCCATCTTCTAGTGAACATGTGAAACATTCTGCAACGTGTAAATCCGTGGCGGACACCGTGGTGGCTGCACGTGTTTCCGGCGTACGACTGATGTAAACAAGACGGCCGATGTAACATTTGCCGATCGGAATTTCAAGAACTGCGAAGCTAGATGGAGTAAAACGTATCTAAACGACCGTAAAGGTATGTGGTGTGTCTCCGTCATCCTGAACTTGAACGATCGTTCACGTTGTGTGCCGTCGAACCAAATCATTTCGTCTGCTCGCGGTTGCCACGGCAGCATGTCTGCCCGCAGATCGCAAAAATTTACCAGCATGCGTAGTTTACAGCATTCACGATCGCTTACCATTGTGAGCAGTCCTCGAAATGATTTGGTTCAACCTCTCAAATGAAGAGGACGGCAAATCTCCTCCCGCTGTCCTAGCCTCTCGGCTGGGTCGGCGAAGGCAGTCGCCGAACCGACCGCCATCTTTTTTTTACCCGAGTCGTGAACGGTGCTGGCTGCGTTGCGGTGACGACTCCAGCGGCCGGAATGGGAGAAACGAACGAGAAGAGCCTCCCGACGTCCCGAACGACTCGCGTGCGCATGCGCAGTGGCGTCGCCGATGCGTTGGAGGGCGAACCGTTCGTGTGGAAACGACCTGCTAAAACTCCCTATTGAAGAAGAAAAAACGGGTTCCCTCTTCGTGGTCGTTGCACCTTCACAATGCGGACACAAGCATAGAATTCGTTTGAAGAAGTTTAATGATTTGGGCGTTCGCAGGTTTGGGGGGGGGGGAGGGGGGGAGGGAAGTGGAGAGGATTCTAGATTTTGATTGTCGCTCATTTTACTATTCACATGTGGATGAACTCGCATGTTATACAAAAGAGCAGCAGCTCCAGGATTTGAAACGGATCATGTGTAGTATCCATTAGCGGAAGAGATCGCCCCGACCACTTCTCAACTCGAAACCTTGCTTGTCACAAAGACTACGTAGGGGAAAAAGGGAAATATTTGAACTAGCTTTGTTATATTTTGCATCCGCTTTAGACATTCTTCGGTTCTGGTTCTCCTACGGGCTGCGTGTAGCTACCGTAAGCAGGATTGTTTTTTTTTTTATTATTTCTGTGTGTGTGTGCGTAGGGGGCTAGTTTGAACGAAGGATTTACAAAGCTACATTCTGCTCCCTCAAACTTCGCCCTGAATGGCCTTTGTCACGCACTGGGGCTTCCCTGGGGCTTCCCAGTCCCAGTCCCAGCGCGAAAAAAAAAAAAAAAAACGAACATTCTATAGAAATTGTACATACAAAGGGGTTGATCTCGTTTCCTACAGCTCCGCAAAAAGCATTCTTTTTTCAGTTCGAAAAAAGAACCAAATTTTATTTTTTCATTTCAGAAAAAGAAGGTGTGTGAAGTAATTTTTATTACTTCAAAAAGTAATCAAATTACTCTTGTGATTACTGCCTAATAAAAGTAATCAACTGATTACAAAATTACTGCAAAAAGTATTCGGTTACAAGTAACTTGATTACGTGTAATGCGTACGGTACAAGTCTGCATGTATCACTATTGCGTGATGCACGTTTAAGATGTCAGACAAGCAGTGGTATACTTCACTGTCTTTCATCTCCAACGAAGATACCAGATGCCCTCAAAGCTGAATAACTTCCCGCTGTATAAACATAGACACAACAGAATTACAATTGATGGCTCCGTTGGTCGGCACTTTTTGAACGTTGCAAAAAAAAAAAATTACACCATCTTCCCGAGGGGAACCATGGGGTGATGCGGAGCATCGTGTTGGTTCCGAGGAAAGAGTCAGTTGCGTGCTGACGTCGAGAGATGGCGCCACCGACTGCCCTAGCGTTACCCCCTACGCGAGCCTTCGTCGCGGCTCGCGGCAGAGAAACTTGGAACGCTCGCCGCTCGCCGTTTATTTTTTTTTTTCACACTTGAAAGAGAGGAGACTAGAGGAGGAGAGTTGCGCGTGCGCGCGCGGTGTGAGGAGAAGCGAACGCACGCGCAGTGCCTTGGCAGTGCACGCAGCTGGTAGAGAGAGAGAGAGCGGAGAGAGTAACGCGCAGCTGTTAGAGAGAGGGAAGGAGGAGAGTTGCGCGTGCGTAGTTCGAGTGCCGACTACAACGCCGACGCCGCGGGACATAGACCCGAGCAAGAGATGCTCCGCATCTAAAAGTGTAACTATAGACCTTTTCTTTAACGGCGCCGCCATCTTGAGAATTGCGGCGCCGACGACGCCGTCTAGCGGTTTAGAAAAAGAAATACCGGCTAGTTCTGGCAGCACAGCTATCTGGGTAGGCAACGGTGTGGGTATGGGGGGAACTTGGCTAGACTTGGCTATGGTAGGCTGCAATAACTTGGTTGGAGCTTGTCCGGTTGAATCCAGCTGGGTATACCTACAGGCCATCACCTTGCCACCTTGCCTCCTCGAGAGAACGACGACGAAGACGGTGGGGTGTTTTGATTGAGTTTCCACAGCGAAGCATATATGAGCAGTTTAATGTAGTCTATGCAGGTAAGCTCTCGGCATTTGATAGCTCCATTTTGAGTGGTGGCATGTAGACTTTTTCATACCTTTCACATACCATGGGGCTTGCAGTGATAACCTAATTAGACCACCTGCACCGGGAATTAAAATCGGTCCTCTTGTCGTAAACGAAGTGGTCGTGAGCTTAAACGTGACGTTGAGTCTGATACGAATCTCTCGCGATTCAAGCTCGCAATCGACTGACTTCATAAATAAGGATTCTTGGGGAAAATTCGAAACTCGATGACATTGCAGCCACACTCGCGCTGCAGCTGCTTGTGCTCATGGCACACTTTCTGCTATTGTTCTTATGCTTTTTAAAATTATTTATCCGTCCGACGACCACGCAGTGGTAGCCAGACAACCGTAGATTTTCGGAAATTGTAGCACGGTAAAAAGAAGCGCTCGGAACTACCTCATGCACGACGTCCGTTTTTAAGCCTTTTCGCCCATACCCTTGGCGGTTGCATACCCTGTGTCAGCGGGCAATCCAAAAATGCACCAGGTCGAGGGTACGTCAGTTACTGGCTGGTTTGAGGTTATGCGAAAAAGGTCTATACTCCGTTTCACCTTATGTTGTACCGCAGCGAAGGCTAGAAGCGCGAGCTCATAGCGTTGGCAGCTGCCCTTGGTGCACGAGAGCTTGTGCCACCGAGATGTGCCCTAGAGCAAGGAGCTCGCGCTTGTAGCCTTTCCTGCGGTACTACACAAAGTGAAACAGAGTATAGACATCAGCAGACTCCTAGCGAAAGGCCTGATAAGGCTGTGAAGGCGATACTTTTGTTGATTCTATTTTTTTATGTGTGCTATGTTAGCGCGTGTGGTCAAACGCTTGCATACGCTACAAGCGTGGCTCGTAAGCACCCTAAGATCGTGCAGGGTTGAACAGAGATATCCTAATATGTAGGGTGCCTCAATGTCCTTCTGCTTAGGGTGATGCCACCCTTTGTAGTACCCGATGCCGGCAGCACGCACTCACGGGTAAAATACAAATAAATCGACGAAAACAAAATGTCGCCATAGCACAGTCAGCGCCACAAACCCGTGCCGGGACACGCTCTTTCACGCGCTTCTGAACAAAAAAATAAAAAATAAAAATAAAAGTGTGGGACAAATTGGCCAGATGTCTCCACCCTAAGCAAAGCACACATGAAGGCACCCTACTAATATGTATTTGGAAATAAAAAAAGGAGTTGAATTAGCTGCAAAGAAGGCTAAAATACTTATTCCGAACAACATTTATTTGATGAAACATTATTTCAGATACTTTCATTCTCTGTAGACCTTGTTTGGTGGCTAGTGGAGGTGAAAAACAAAAAAGAAGCATGAATTCTATTATTTTGAACAATTACAATATATTTTCTTAACCAACAAACAGGTGCTTACTCTGAGATGTAAATCAAATTTTGACGTTAGCGTTCTGGCGCCCAAAACAATTTTTTTTTTTGTAAATTTAACACTTTCCGTTTTGCGGATTACTAAGAAAACCAAACGGGCCATCAATAGGTAGAAAATACGTTTCTACGTAAGGTGAGGCGTACATTTCTTTTTTTTTTTCTCTTCACCTTTCTAATTTTTAGGCAAAATCAAATGAACCTCTAAATAACTTTAGTGTCTTCATAAGTAACCTCGGGAGTTCACTATGCTATTGTTTGTTACGAACACCTCTTTGAGCAGTGATCTTACTATGTCACGGTGGAACGAAGCGGTGCTACCTTACCTGTCTGGAAACAAATTGGGGTGTGTGTATGTTTATACAGCCTAGAGCATAGTCTGCCTCACCGGGCGACTTGTCTCCCAGCTGTAGGTGATCAATTTAGCCACTGCAGTACAACCGGTAGCCTGGGGTCTTTAACGTGCATCACGCAATAGTAATAATACACGACCGCACGCTGGTACAATGCTCATCTAGATCGAAACGGGCAGGGGTGGGGATTGAACCCAGGATCCCTGGGTTATACAGCGCAAGCTTTCGCTCCACGTGCTCCGAGCTGGTGTGCTCTAGCTACACTGTACTCTACCCCACTCGGCCACCGATCCTTTTTTTTTTTTCTTTATTGCACTTGGCCACCGATCCCTCTGGACTCAAGCCTTTCGATGTGTTTGCGTTTGTCTTGCAAGTGGCGTCCAATGCGCCAGTGCACGAGGCCCGTGTCTCGAGCGGCTCTTGGAAGCAGCAGAGCCGTTTATTGAGAGAGTTTGGCCATACATTGGTTTGAATAGGCGAGCATCTCGGGCCAACCACAGGCCGCGAAACAGTCCCTAGCGGTGGTCGCGTGCTCTAAATTTGTGCCACGACTATACTTCGTTTCACCTTATGTGCGAGCGAAGGCAAAACTGGAAGCGCGAGCACGGAAGCTCCGTGCGTTCAGGCTTTGCTCGAGCGCGCGAGCTGGGGAGAAATGCAAAAAGCGCTGGTCTCGCGCTTCTAGCTTTGGCTTCGCTCGCAGGTAAAGTGAAACGAAGGATAATTTGAGCCGTGCCGAGCGGAACTCCGCGTCTCAAGACGCTCGCGCACCCCACCCTTTGCACTGCTTTCTTTCAGCCAGTCTCAGGACGCTGTTCTAGCAGTGCAGACAAAGGCATGGGCACGAGCGCGTGGCTTTGGAAAGTGCCTCCTATGCACGAGGTCTCGTACAAACAATAGCGTTTCGCTGAGCTAGGCTCACGCGCCTGTGCCTTTGTCTTCACTGTCGACATTTGTGAGATGGAGTTGAGGTCTCCTGATTGGTCGACGCTGTGTCACAAATTTAGTTTACTCTCTAAGCGTGGGGGGAATATTCGGCGCTGGTGGCGGCCTTTGCTCCGCCTATTGTCCAAACTCTCCTAATATACGGCTCTGGGAAGCAGTTGTCGGCGCAGTACTGAAATGAGCAGCCCTTGGAAGCAAATGGCAGCGGAGCACCCGCTCCTCGCACGTGTCTTGCGCGTTTCCGCAACAATGGTTGGCGGTTGAAAGCGTGAATTTTATTAAATGAATTTAGTCTGCAGTTGTCGGCGCAGTACTGAAATGAGCGGCCCTTGGAGGCGAATGGCAGCGGAGCACCCGCTCCTCGCACGTGTCTTGCGCGTTTCCACGACAATGGTTTGCAGTAGTTCTTGAAAGCGTTATTTTTATCAAATTAATTTAGTCTGCACTTGCCGGCAGCGCCTTCAACTTATGGAATTTACGAGGATAACTCGAGTGCAACATGGATTTGTGTATTTGGATGGTTCTTTTTCGCTGACAGGCAGACAGACGGTAAGTATCCTTTCTTGCCATACCCGTTGCCAATCTTGTCAGCTGCTGTGCACTTGGCGCGCGATTGTGGACGAGTTGTAGAGCCGCGCCACTTGCTTGGACAGAGAACTCCTTGGTACAGTTTACGGGTGGGAAACGCTTGCTTCTTGTTGCTTTTGACTCGACGCGCAGAAGTGTGGACCTCTTCGACGAGGTCCACACCTCTGGACGTGCAGAAGTGCGGACCTCGCCACTAAATGAGCGGTCAGCACTCTGTTCCCCAATATTGCTGTGGGCGCCGCCATCTTGGTGCTTGTGCAGAGCAGACGCAACTGCCGATCGTCATGATTCAAAAGTGCAACTTCCTCGGCATTTGATTCGGTGTTAGGAAGCTCATGTAATATTGCTTTGCTCTGTCGCGAAGCGTTTAGACACGTTAGCGTTTTGGCACTCGAAACAATTTTTTTGTGAATTTAACACTTCCCGTTTTACGGATTAGTAAGAAAACCAAACAGGCCATCAATAGGTAGAAAATACGTTTCTACATAAGGTAAGGCGTACGTTTCTTTTTTTGTTCTCTTTACTTTTCTAATTTTTAGGCAAAATCAAATGAACCTCTAAATAACTTTAGTGTCTTCATGAATAACCTCGGGAGTTCACTATGCTATTGTCCGTTATGAACACCTCTTTCAACAGTGATCTTACTATGTCACGGTGGAATGAACTGGTGCTACCTTATCTGTCTGGAAACAATTTGGGGTGTGTGTATGTTTATACAGCCTAGAACATAGTCTGCCTCAACGGGCGACTTGTCTCCCAGCTGTAGGTGAGCAATTTAGCCAGTGCAGTACAACCGGTAGCCTGGGGTCTTTAACGTGCATCACGCAATAGTGATACACGACCGCACGGCGGTACGATGCTCATCCAGATCGAAACGGGCAAGGGTGGGGATTGAACCCAGGATCCCTGGCTTATACAGCGCGAGCTTTCGCTCCACGTGCTCCGAGCTGGAGCACTCGGCCACCGATCCTTTTTTTTTTTTTTCGTTATTGCACTTGGCCACCGATCCCTCTTTATCTGTCTGGACTAAAGCCCTTCGATCTGTTTGCGTTTGTCTTGCAAGTGGCGTGAAATGCGCCAGTTTACGAGGCCCGTGTCTCGAGCGGCCCTTGGAAGCAGTTGTCGACGCAGTGCTGAAATGAGCGGCCCTTGGAAGCGAATGGCAGCGGAGCACCCGCTCCTCGCACGTGTCTTGCGCGTTTCAATAACAATGGTTAGCGGTACTTGTAAGCGTGAATTTTATCAAATGAATTTAGTCTGCACTTGCCGGGAGAGCCTTCAACTTATGGAACTTACGGTGACAACTCGAGTGCAACATGGCTTTGTGTATTTGAGTGGTTCTTTTTCGCTGACAGGCAGGCAGACGGAAAGTGTCCTTTCTTGCCATACCCGTTGCCAATCTTGTCAGCTGCTGTGCACTTGGCGCGCGATTGTGGACGAGTTGTAGAGCCGCGCCACTTGCTTGGACAGAGAACTCCTTGGTACAGTTCACGGGAGGGAAACGGTTGCTTCTTGTTGCTTTCGACTAGACGCGCAAAAGTGTGGACCTCTTTGACGAGGTCCACACCTCTGGACGTGCAGAAGTGTGGACCTTGCCGCGCAGATGTGTGGACCTCGCCACTAAATGAGCTATGCTTAGGGTCGGAACTCTGTTCCCCAATATTGCTGTGGGCGTCGCCATCTTGGTGCTTGTACAGAGCAGACGCAACTGCCGATCGTCAGGATTCAAAAGTGCGACTTCCTTGGCATTTGATTCCGTGTTAGGAAGCTCATGTAATATTGCTTTGCTCTGTCGCGAAGCGTTTCAACATTTGTGGAGGACGTAAAAGCGTTTCCTGTGATTTCAGATAAATTTTCAGATAAGTGGCAGCCATGATTTTAAGCCACAATATGGACAAGTGTCGTTACCCTGAAGCGTATCTTTTTTAGTGGCACTAGGGAAGATCATAGCGGAACAGCGCAGCACTGAGCTAGATTTCAGACGCCATGTTCTTCTATATATAGTGCCACTAAGCTACGCTTCAGAGTAACGACACTTGTTCATATTGTGGCTTAAAATCATGGTTGGTAGTCATCTGAAGATTTATCTGAAATCACAGGAAACGGTTTTCTGTCCTCCACAAATGTTTAAACAGTTCGCGTCAGAGCAAAGCAATATTATATGAGCTTCCCAACACCGAATCTAATGCTGAGGAAGTCGCACTTTTGAATCATGACGATCGGCAGTTGCGTCTACTCTGCACAGGCACCAAAATGTTGGCGCCCACAACAATGTTGGGGAACAGAGTGCCGCTAATCTAAGCGCTGCTCATTTAGTGGCTTTAGTTCTTCCCAGAAGTGGCGCGCGGCACGTGTCTCGGGCCTTTCCACAAAAATGATTGGCGTCACTTTTCCAGGATCGATGGGCTGACTGATCTCAATGACAATTGCTGGATCGCGTTTGCCCGCTCCGCGAATGCGGTCTCTGGCGGCCATCTTTAGGTAGAGTTATATCACCTCTAGCCAAGATACAGCTGCTGAAGCCACCTGGCAGCCACCATCATCCATCCATGGCAGACGGCGTTTTCGCAGTTGTGGTGGCAGGCTGCCATCAAAATAGCGTGGGTGATATTTCGTGATTGATTGAAATTGTTTGACGAAACATGTTTTTAAAACCCGGCGTGAACGGTAGCCCGGTCTTTGAGGACCCGGTGAAAGTTTCACGAAATCGCGCAGCACCGGGGAAAAGCAGCACAGCACGCATCGAAAGTCGCATCGAAAAAAGCACCGAAAGCAGACGCCGGTACGTAGTCTGCTTTCGATGCGAGCTGCGCTGCTTTCCCCCGGTGCTGCGCTTTCGTAGAACTTTCGCCGGGTCCTCAAAGACGAGGCTACCGTTCACGCCGGGTTTCAAGAATCTGCTTCGTTGAACAACTTCAATCAAGCACGAAATATCACCCACGGTAGTGTACTAGATCTACGGCTATTTTATGGCAGCCTGCCGCCATTGCGCTGTCCGCCATATTACTATGATGGTTAGAGATGATATAACTCTACCTAAAGATGGCCGACCGTGGCCGCATTCCGGTCCATAGGCAGAGCCAGAGCCGTTTATACTGAGAGAGTTTGGCCAATGGGCGGAGCTTGTTGGCCGCTAGAACAAGCGGATTTCGCGATAACACAATATGGCGTTACTTCTTTGTCTTGTTCATTCCTGAGAAATCGCGTAGAGTTCCTATGAGTCAGAGCCACAATATGGCGGACGGAAGTAGTCATCCCCCGGTTGTCAGACTACGCTGCTGTGGTTGTCAGGCTGTCAAAATCTCCTTAAAGGGGCACTGACACCCCAAAGGTCGTATTTTTTTTATTGTCTAAAACGACGCAAGTTGTAGTCATTGACACGCCAAAAAAACCGCATCGCGAAAAAAAATTTCGCGCCTTTTTATTTTTGGCGATTAAATCTCCCGCCGCTACCTCCTCGCTTCTTTTGATCGGTGACGTCAAAAATCAGGAAATTTAGAAGCTTTGTAGGTGACATTTCTATAACATTTAATACCGGCAATCGTAAAACATGTTTTTTGACGCAATTGCGAACGCACTACGGCCCCTCTTTTTGAAATACCAAAAATCAGAGTTCGGTGAGATGTCCCCTCCTAGATGTGTGTCCTCTCTCAGAAAACTTGGCGATGCTCGAGCAGATCGGCGAGTTGGGGAAGAAACCGGTTTTTTCCCGCGCGCCAGCTCGCCTGCTCCTCGCATCGGGTCAGCGGAGGTCCGAGAGAAAGTCGAGTCGCAGGAGACCGCAAAATATGACTGACTGCACTGGCGGGGATCGCGCGGGAACTTCAAATTCGGCATTTGGAAATTGTTTTTTTAATTCCCAAATACTGAATTCCCAAGTTTCGAATTTTGAGGGTAATGTCCCGGCACCGTTTTCAATCGTTTCGGATAATAAAAAAAATATGATTTTGACGTGTCAGTGCCCCTTTAAGAAGGCCAAACTCTCTCAGTATAAACGGCTCTGGGCAGAGCTGGTCAAACGCGATCCAGCAATTGTCATTGAGATCAGTGGATGGGCTTTACTCCACACATCCTGAGAGCGGGTTTGCAAACCAGTATCTAGACGAAGAGCAGGCCGATATAGGACATAGGAAGTGCAAAACTGCCCCTTTATTCCTTTTTTGTTTTCTAGCTTTAAATTAGGCTCCAATTTGTTTTTTTTTGTTTTTTTTTTTGCAAAACAACGTTTGCGTGTTAAATGTGGTGGTCCAAATGGCCGGAACGCCGCACCTTGTGCTTTCGATAATTTCGAACGTGGATGGAACTTTGAATTCATTCGGAAATCAGAGCTTATTCTACGTTTTGTAAGCCACTGTAAACTACGTAGTACTGGCTCGTATCTCGCGCCGCCTGTTGGCCGCTTCCTGCAGCGCCGGACGCAGAGCGAAGACGATCTTGCTCGAGATCGGCGGCGAACAGCCCGTGGCCCGAGCCCACCTCGAGCGCCCGACCTGCATGCTCAGCTGCGAACATGCAACTCGTTTGTTCCGGAAAAATTCTGCGCCATCTATGAGGAAAAGGGTATAAATAAATAGCGGTTGAATCCCCCTTAAAGGAAGGACTATTTTCACCAATATCCATAAAGCACGCAGTGTTCTGGAGTGTTACGACGCAATGCGTACTTGCGTTGCGATGCTCCAGGTAGATTTGGAAAAGGCTTTTGATCGCGTGCCTCACGACCTGCTTTTAACCATTCTCGATAATGTAAACGTCGGCGCTGTTATCCGCGAAGGTGTCAGCATGGCGTACAACGGTTGCTCGACGAGACTTATGGTGAACAAGTCGGTTGGAAAACGTATAAAAGTGAATCGATCCGTCCTCCAAGGGTGTCCTTTGTCACCACTTCTTTTTTGCATTTACATAGAATCCCTTTGCATTAGTGTTTTTAAAAACAGTACTATCAGTGGTTTTAAGCTTCATGCAACTGAAGTTAAAGTGTTAGCGTATGCTGATGATATTGCAGTGTTTTGTTCCAACCGCGAGAGTATTGTTCAAGTCGTTCACACGCTTAAACGTTTTTGCGAAGTCAGTGGCAGCTCTGTTAACTGGGCCAAGTGCCTGGGATTTTGGCATGGAGAGTGGAGCTCTACTCCTTGTTCTTTTGCCAACATGCAGTGGGTGACCACCCCCGTAAAATATTTGGGAGTGCTTCTATATATATATACTCCGTTTCACCTTATGTTGTACCGCAGCGAAGGCTAGAAGCGCGAGCTCATAGCGTTGGCAGCTGCCCTTGGTGCACGAGAGCTTGTGCCGCCGAGATGTGCCCTAGAGCAAGGAGCTCGCGCTTGTAGCCTTTCCTGCGGTACAACACAAGGTGAACCAGAGTATAGAAAATTATCGCGATAGCGAACCCTATTGGCGCCGGCAGGTGGTGGAGCTTCGCGAAAGAGTAGAAAAAAGTCGGAGGTATGATCTGTCTATTTTTGCACGGGCCACAGTTTGCAATTTGTTTTTTGTTAGCAAGTAGGACGAATCTTTTCCGGCGCGTACGCAATGGGGGGCTTAGTTTGACGCATTTGTTTTTACGCCAGGTTGTTAATCGGTTCATGTATTTTCGGGACATAAGAGACCCCTTTTTGCGCACCGTTTGCCAAGTGAGAGTTGCAAGCAGGTTGCCTGAGTTGAGTGTTTCCACGTCTTCGATGTCGGGTGGTATTCATGGATATTTAAAGGAAGTCCTTGCCTCATGTAAATTTCTGTTATCTCGTTTTTCAGTTGAGTATTTGAGTGGGGTTCCTCGGAAAAGATTGTATAAGGCTGTGTGCGATACTGTGTTTCCTGTACTATACAGAGCCTTATACTGTGCAGGCCCAGGGCAAGATGTCTTGAAGCGCGTTAAGCGTATGGTGGTGCCCGTTACGTTCAGGTACACTGCCGGTCAAGACATGGCTAAACGAGAGGGGACTTTTTGTACCGTGGGGGATCACTGCTTTTTATGCAAGAAACCAGAGACGGTCGAACACGTGTTTCTTGAGTGCTGGGACGGGGTCTTCTTCTGGGACGTCCTCCAACGTACCCTGAAAAAGGACCTCCCCCTAGACGCGCATGGAATCCGTTATCTATCGGTTAAAAACAAGGAAGGTTTTCCCTTTGACCTGGTTATGCTGTTGGGTCTGCACAGTATTTGGAAGTCCCGAATGGCTGTACACAACGCTGGCAATAATGTACGGGAGGCGCGGGAATATTTTCGTGAAAGTGTATCTTTGTTAGTTGAAGTCAACAGAGCACAGAAGTGCGAACCTGAGTGGCTTCCGCGCATTGAAGCACTTTTGTCCATGAAACAATTTTAGCCTCCGACGCCAGTCACTTCGGAGTCCGGACTGGTTTAGTTTAGCCTTGCCCTGCTTCCTATGGTTTGAGCAATATGCCTGCCTATTTGACAATGTAAAAAATCCGACAATAAAGAAAAAAAAAAAGGATCGGTGGCCGAGTGGGCCAGCGCACACCAGCTCGGAGCACATGGAGCGAAAGCTCGCGCTGCAGAACCCAGGGATCCTGGGTTCAATCCCCACCCCTGCCCGTTTCGATCTGGATGAGCATCGTACCGCCGTGCGGTCGTGTATCACTACTGCGTGGTGCACGTTAAAGACCCCAGGCTAGCAGTTGTACTGCACTGGCTAAATTGCTCAACTACAGCGAGTGACTCGTCGCAACTTTAAATGGCTGACCAACTACACGCTGTATAAATATCCCCACAACCACAATTATTATACAGGGTGTCACAAAAGAAAATTTACACGGTCTTTTTTACCGCAAAAATAAACCAGGCATCGCCGAACGCTCATTCTCCGCCCAAAGGTAGCTCTAGAGGTCACAACCAAATGCCAAAGTTTCAGCCCGATCCGATAACTTAATCAAAAGTTATAACTGATTTTCTGAAAATTTCAATGGGAAAATGGCGACCGACGGAGATTTCGAACACCTGGGGCTCTATCGCACCAGAAACCGAAAACGGGCAAAAATGGGCTCCATTTTCCCATTGAAATTTTCAGATAATCACTTATAACTTTTGATTAAGTTATCGGATCGGTCTGAAACTTTGGCATCTGGTTGTGACCTCTAGCTCTACTTTTGGGCGGAGAATGAGCGTTCGGCGATGCCTAGTTTATTTTTGCGGTAAAGAAGATCGTGTAAATTTTCTTTTGTGACACCCTGTATATCAATTGCATAGTCTCTTGGAAGTGAGCATTATGACAGTTATAGACTTGCCAGCTTGCTGGTGTTTTTTACACAAGCCACTTGGCAGTATTTTCCAATCGGATTAAGCTGGGACCTGCAGCCAAAGCTACAAGCGCGAGCTATAGCTCGCGCTCCTGGCTTTCAGACATGCATTTCTAGCGCGATCGCTCGTTCTGCGGAAGAAGGCTTCAAAGCAGCGACTAGAGCCACTAAATGAGCTGCGCTTAGAGTATCGGCCAACGTTACTAAACCACTCAGTTGGGAAACTGCCATAGAGACTGCTCTAAAAAAGTGGCCCCGATCTGTCCTCGCGAACCGAGCTGATGGCGAACACAACGCCTCCATTTCTCCCGCAGCGGTCACTCGGTGAACCACATGTTACTTCTATTTTGGCTTTAATCGGTCATTCTGGCGCCGAAACAGGTACAGTGGAAAAGGGGACAGTGGTGCCACCCCAGTCTCTCAAGCGGACGCGCCGCGTCTTACTACCGAAGTTAAAATGCACTATAGGTCGGGACGCGCTACCTGAAAGCACCGCTGAGGCATGGTTGTATAAAAACAATATTAATTGTGCTGCAAAACCTTGAAAACTAAAAATTTTAAAAACATCACGCGCCCTTCATTTTGTACTAAACTCCAATAAATTTCATACAAAAAGAGTCTTTTTCGTTTGTTTTTACGCAAAAACATGCTTTCTAAAAGCTCAAGGTGACCACAGTACAAACAAATGATAAAGAGTGGCGCTGTTGTCGTATTTAGCTCGGTCTCGGTGGACGCCAGCGGCCCAGGTTTCGACGGCGAGTTTCCCAAATGAGTGTTTTAGTAACGTTGGTATCGGCACTCCGTTCCCCGACATTGTTGTGGGCTCCGCCATTTTGGGGCTTGTGCTAAGAAGACGCAACTGCCGATCGTCATGATTCAAAAGTGCGACTTCCTCAGCATTAGATTCGGAGTTAGGAAGCTCATGTAATATTGCCTTGCTCTGTCGCGTGTGGAGGGCGGAAAAGCGTTTCCTGTGATTTCAAATAAAGCCTCAGATAACTGGCAACCATGATTTTAAGACACAATATGGCCAAGTGTCGTTACTCTGAAGCGTAGCTTATTTAGTGGCACTAGCAGCGACCTTAAGCTCTGTCTCAGATTAAAGGGAAGCTGAAATGGATAAAAAAAGAATAGACCTATTACTAAATTACCCAAACATCAAGTAGAATGCAGGGAATGGTGTTCCACGCGCCGCACGTGCCTGTGTCTGCAGCAGTAACTGTTCTAAAGCAAAAGCCTAAAACAAATGGCGTCGTGCACGCGCGTTCGTCAACGCTTTATTTTGGGTATTTTGGTCTAGCCGTGACGTCATAAAATGACCAGACGCGATTCTAACTGACCTTTCCGGAAAATCTCAGGAGACCTTGCAACGAGGGGAATTGTGGGGCGGTTCGTATGTGCGCTCGTGCCGGCTCGAACACTTCGTATATCCTGGTAGCGGCACGATTCATTCTTTCTTATACTTAGGAGCTCAGAACACACAAGAAAATTAAGCGAACGGACAAGAAAGTCATCAGGTACACTGTTTTGCTTTCGTTCCGCCTTCTCTGCGTTCTGAAATCACGAACTGTTAAACCATTGTGAACTGACGCGCGAGGAACCTTTTGTGACGTCCCATCTTTGCTTCTCCTTTTACACTCCCGCTGCTGCGAAGGGACGTGCTTTCAATGTAACGCCAGAGGCGTCTTTTAAAGGTAATACGGACATGAAATATCATACTTTTTGTGATATTTGTGACGCTTCAAGTGCGATTAAAAATAATCCAGTGTTTTTAATCAAATTTCAAACCGCTTCAGCTTTTCTTGTGAACGGAATATAGAGGCTTCGCCGCAGCTGTGCTTGGGCGCCGCCATAACTGACCTGCAGTTTTTGTTTCCTCTTAATGCGTTTACTTCACTCACTTCATCATTATCACAGCAGGACAGGCTATTGCCATTTTAGATTCTACTGTGTCCTGCTCCCCAGCATTGACTTTGGGGAGGTTCGTTCACGCCTGCTTCAGTGGCTCTCCATATGGGTAAGACAAGACAATGGTCAGCAAAGGCGGCTGTTTTTTGGCGCGTGTGCAAAGCGTCGTGGCTGAGAAGTTTGGGTATCGCCTCCTGGTGGAATTTTTTCACAACCCAAAGTGAGGATATTTCTACTTCATCTGCTTGTGCAAGCAAGGTGCAATGCCAAGCTTCTATGCACTCTGAAAATTAAAACATAACCGCGTGGGTATAGCACGTGCACAAGCTTCCCTAGCGAGCTTCTCACGGCGAATAGGGGACTTTTCTTGGCATGTCCGAAGAAGTGGACCGCTTGAGCACAGCAGTGATCCGCGCTCAATGTGTGCGAGCTCACATTGAGTTTTGGCTTTTTGCCAGGAAAAGTCGTCCCCTAGTATAGACTATATATGTGGCACTAAATAAACTACGCTTCAGGGTAACGATACTTGGCCATATTGTGGCTTAAAATCATGGTTGCCAGTTATCTGAAGCTTTATCTGAAATCGCAGGAAACGCTCTTCTGTCGTTCGCAAATGTTTAAGCAGTCCGCGACAGTACAAGGCGATATTACACGAGCTTCCTAACACCGAATCTAATGCTGAGAAAGTCCCACTTTTGAATCATGACGAGCGGCAGTTGCGTCTGCTCTGCACAAGCACCAAGATGGCGACTCCCACAACAATATAGGGGAACAGAGTGCCGACACTCTAAGCGTAGCCAGCAGAGCCGTGTATAGAGAGAGTTTGGTCAATGGGAGGCGCGGGCAGAGCCAGGGCGTGCACCAGACCAGGGTGTAAGATAGACAGGTGGGGAAACGGCCCATAGAAGCCTACCGCAGCGCCGTGACCGGATTGCGTCTGCTTGCGGGTACCCCCGATTTGCGACAGATGGCGCTGCGGCGAGAAGAAAAAAATCGGAATCGGATTTGCATGGAACTTTATGGGAGAGTGCGCAAAATAAACTGAGAGCACGACAGTCCTCCATTGAAAATCCACGAGAAACCATCTCCGTCAGTTTAGCCGGTCGCCACTGGTCGCCCACCCGGAGTGAGAGTTCGCGGTGCTCCACATAGATGGCGCCACAGAAAAAGAGAAAACCGAGGGGGACACAATCCGGTCGCTCATTTGGCTCTCGTTTCCCCACCTGTCTATCTTACACCCTGCACCAGACGCAGAAAGTGGGCTTGGCATGCTTTCTTGGCCAACTAGACGCCGAAAAGAATCCCCTAGCGGTGGTAGCGAGAAACAGATTTGGTCGTTTTAATAAGCGCGTAAAAGTTAATAACCTTTCATGGCTGAAAATAGGGTGCACGTGATGTTTCGGTCATGATCATGCAGAAGGAGGTAAGAAACGAATGCGCCGCTCAACTCATGTTTTGCTCGCACAGAGTGTGACCGCTCGAAGCCAGATTCCCGGCCCTCGGCGCTTGGCGTACGGATTATGTCGATCGTTCCACTAGTCGCACTCTTCCACCATGATTTTGGATGACCGTGATTGAAACATCACGTGCACCGTATTTTCAGTCACCGAGAGTTACTCCGATGCACTTATCAGGTTTGTTTCTCGCGACCACCGCCAGGGTATTATTTCCGGCTTCTGGTTGGCCACATTCGAATTTCTGAAGACGCCCTGGAACACGCACAGCCCGCTTTCGGTCAATGGCGCCTCCTCATTTGTCTCCTATACTTTCCAACGAATGGCCAAACTCTCTGGTAGCCAGTGGCTCTATATATACTCCGTTCACCAGCACGCGAGCACGAGCTTGCTGCTTTGAGACGTTCTCCCGCAGATCGAGCACTCGTGCTAAAAATACACTACTCAAAGCCAGGAGCGTGGGCTAGCTCGCGCTTGTGGTTTTGGCTGCTGTCTTAGCTCAAGGGTGAACGGTGTAGAGTATAGATGATTGCAAACGTGGAATCTGGCCGCCGCCATATTCCTGCTCGTGTGAGGAAGCACGTGAAATCGCAAGCCTACCAAATCAATACCACCTAGAACACAAGGCCTGCGCGTTTCCTCCTCTAAACGTCATCACTAGTAGATCCCCTCAGCGCCCCCTAGGTAGCCCGGATGAGCACCGTCGTCTGCTACATCATCTGCGACATCATCTGCGACATCGTCTGCTCCATCGCCTGCTTCAGTGGTTTGTGTAGCAGATAATGAAACATGCTCACGCCGAGTGTCTGTTGCTACAGCATACGATGAAGTTAGACGTTCACGTGGAGCGTCAAATGCATGAGTGAAAATGCCTTACTGCTGTGCGAAGGGCTGCAAAGCCCTTCGCTGGACGCTGGCACTGGACGCCATTTTCGAGGGCGCTGTTTATACTCCGGGTCGCTGCTTTGAAGCGTTCTTCCGCAGAACGAGCGCGCGCGCTAGAAATGCTCGTCTCAAAGCAAGGAGCGCGTGCTAGCTCGCGCTTGTGGCCGAGGGAGTGTTCGCGTGCGCGTTTTAAATGAACAGGAAGCTCGCAATCAGCTCGCGCTCAGCAGTCACGCACACAGCTGTGGCCGCAGGTGAATGCGACGTAGTTGCGACGCGGCCCATACTCTCGTCAAGCTTCAGCCTGTTTGCCGCTTGGGGCGGGTCGGGGATCTACTAACGAAACGTCATGCGCAGGCCTTGTATTCTAGGTGGTATTGACCAAATCCACCTTCGCTGCACGTGCTTCAACGCATGGGGCATTATACTTCGTATCACCTTAGCATGAACTATTGTTAGCCACAAATGCTAAAAGCGCGAGCTACTCGCTTTGGATGAAGCCTTGGCAGCTGCACGGGCGCTCGTCCTCTAGTCAAGGTAGACTAAAGTCACTGGATCCTGGGAAAGTAGCGCCATTGCCTTCCCTACCTGCTAGCCGGACACAAACGAATACTAACATACAGACGACCAAAACGTCGCAAGGCGATTGGCTAATCTGTCTACGTTGCCATGGAGATCGCCATCTTGGTCCATTTAAATCTTTGAAGCTTCCAGATTGTCGTCCTAAACCAGTCGCGCCAAGATCACCATGGAGCAACATCGTACTGGAAGAGTTCCTCGCCAATGAGTCTTTGCGCTGTGTATGCAATCAACTTATTAATCACGCCCATCTCCATGGATCTCTTACTATTATATTGTTCTTCTTGCGTATTTTAAAACAGTAAAATTATTTTTCAGTGCCTCCAAGCACCGACACAGCATGTGGTGGTAGTACGAAGGTGTACACTTTCGCCGGTGTGTGTTTAGCAAAATCTCGGTATACAAAAAACGTCTCCATAAAGTTACCCGTTACCAGCGAATTTAGATCGGCTCACCAAGAACGGAGGGGACAAGAAGAAATTGCTCATTTCACGGACCAAGATGGCGACCACACGGGGAGCTTGGCGCTACTTTTCCAGGATCCAGTGACTTTAAAGGGGCGATGCAACGATTTTTGTATTTTGCGCAAATACCGCTTAGAACGAATCCCTGACGTTAATGACCTGTGAAATACCCGTTTGTTTTTCACCACACGCAATCAAAGTCGCAGAAAAAAATAAAGAAAAGCGAGCAGAGTTCGCCCCCTCAACTCGCAGCCAGAACAAGCGGCCACGTGATCTGGAGCCGATTATATGCCGCCAAAGTTGATCATAGCCATGCTCTGGGGTTGGCAAGGCACAGGACACGCGCTGAGTTCCAGACATTGTTATGGTTCGGCTGTTGTCGTCATTGCAGCGATTGGACACAGGACACTACCCGAATGCTTCTCGAGCTATCGATTATCACGAGCCCAAATCGAGTGCCCACGCAATGCTCGGGTCCAATCTATGAGCCGCATTCAAATATCGTCACTGGGTGGTATTGCTACCGCCCAGCTACGTCATCAGGTTTTGCGAAGGAGAGATTGAATGAAAACACTCGGTTTTGTCCTCGAAATTACAGCGCAACAAAGGTGTTCCTTGGTCAGTGGCGTTGCGTGCGAGTATCCTTGAGTCCCACTAGTGCCAGTCAGCTCGTGTAAAGTGAAAAACATTCCAATTCAATATCGTTGCACCGCCCCTTTAAGGTAGACAAGGCAACCCGCTCGCGCTTGCACAGCCTTCGCAGTTAGTCCATGCTAAGGTGAGACGAAGTACAGGCGGGAAACCATGCTTTGCAAACTTGTATATTCTCTGTTTCGTGTAACGCCGTCAAAGCTACTTGCGCGAGCGTGGGGCTTGATCTCGTTGACCAGTTGCACGCGTTCTCGCGCAAACAAAACCATAGATGAAGCCACGCGCTCGCGCCAGTAGCTTTGACAGCGTTCCACGCTAAGTATGAAACAGAGTATAGTTCCCACCCCTGCCCGTTTCGATCTGGATGAGCATCGTACCGGCGTGCGGTCGTGTATCACTACTGCGTGGTGCACGTATAAGACCCCAGGCTAGCGGTTGTACTGCACTAGCTAAATTGCTCATCTGCAGCTGAGAGACTCGTCGCCCGTTTGAGGCAGACCAAGTTCTAGGCTGTATAAACATCCACACAACCCAATTCGAGTATAGTTCGCAGTGCTAACCGGTTTTCTTGTTCTCCTTGTCTGCGAGCGTTGCCATGTATCCTGAAACGTTGCCTGAAATTCAGCAGCCCAACAATCAGCACTATTCAGAAACCAGCCCTCTTTTTGGGTCTGCTTTCTGGAGGGAGCAACTTAAACCATGGGGAGACTTAATGGCGGTCGCCTCTTGTGCGAACTGGTCGCAAGTGCGCATGCGTTGCGTGGCGAGGAAGAAGGCTGTCGGAGACGCTTGCGGGTGCTTGCAGACGATCGCAGTTTTCGACCCTCGCAACTTGTACTGCAAATGCGGCCCAGAAACCACGTGATTCCAATCGAGCAGTTGAAAACACTCTGAAATCTAGGTACACTGGGCCGCAATAAAGAATTCAGGTTTTGCGAAGTTACCACGGCCTTTAATACAGGGGGAGAGGCGCGCAGCTAGTCTACTGCCGAAGCCACAAGAAATCAGAAGTGACGCGCATGCGCGATGAAGCACGCTCGGTTTGTTCTCGGTGTTACCGAATAGCAAACAAAATCTTTGGTTTCATAATGAGCCTCACGGAACTCCTCGCAAGGCGTAACGCCATTCAATGTTGTCGCAGGCTGCAAGGATAAAGTGAGAAGATGAAAAAAAAAAAGAGAAACACATAAAAAACGGGTGGAGAGCAGTTTGAAGAAACGACAGAACACGTTCCTTGTAGCCCAAGCACAGGGGGAACTTGAGTGTGGAAAGAACACGAGATCACGTGAGAGCTGTCGGCAACACATCCGGGAACCCATTACGTTGGGACACGTCATCATCCGTGAGTTGTTGAAGAGGTACGCCGCTTGTAAACAAAAGAGAGCTTTAACTGTCGGAACTTAAGGCACTGATCTTCCCCGTACAGTCCAACACAATGCACTTCATCAAGAGTCCGGGGTAAGTGTCCTATCAACACTTCCTAGGACATATACAAGACGTCGATGGGGAATTTTATGACGTCACGACGTCACAAGGCCATGTGTAGAACCTGGTTGGTTAAGCGGCGCAATGTTTCTGACGTCACGAGGCCGAACGCAGAACCCTATAGGCCAAAGCATCCCAATTACGCGGCGAATCCTAGCTTCTTCTGAACCTGAATCGTTCACACTGTCCTGACTCGAATTTCATCTACCTCACGATGTCACGCAATTTTGCGATGATACCATTTACCCTACAAGACTGTGGTTCAGTAGGCTTCATAAATGGCCACGATGTCTTCGATGCCCAGAGGAAGCGTAATGGTGGATGAAGAATCACACTTGTCTTGTTCGGCCGGTCCGTTGCTGGGCCGCGTCGCACTCACTAGCACCGATAGTGAACACCAGACGTCCTGACGGAGGACACCACTCGGAGTTGAGGCCGTCGGTCGAGGAGGCTCAGAAGACGAAAGGAAGCGACGGTGCTACCTCGGCGACAAGAAGTGACCCGCCAAGGCTTGCGCAGTCCCGTAAGCGCAGGACCCCGGCGTCGCATCAACCATCTGAGACCCCTGACCGAACGGATCCTGACCCGCCTGGACCACGTGAGAGAACACGGGACCCAGCAGTGTCGCAGGGGCCCGCGCGGAACAGTAACCGTCGGCGTCCACGAAGCCTCCCGGAGCGGGGGAACGAAACCGGAAGTCCGCCCCGTAGTTGTGATTCCGGTACAGGTGATCCACCGCCGTTCCTTGCCGTTCCACGGGGCTACCCATGAGGCCGCTGGCCGCGTCCAGTTCGTCGCGGCCACCGAAACAGCCCCGGAACCGGTCCTGGTTGAACTGGTCGGCGAACCGGTGCGCGTTCCAGGAACCGGGGGCCGTCGGGTACTGGCCCAGGTGAACGTACGAGTCGACCGTGGTCATGGCGACGGCGTGCGCCGACGTCTGGCCACCCGAGGGACCCTCCATGCCGCCGCCTGTACTTGCACGTGGCTCGACTTGAGGCCGGGTCGTGACCTGCGCCGGTGACCATTGCTGCGTTAGACATTGTTCTGGGACATCCTGAGGTGCACGGCTAATACGCAAGTTGACGAGATATATGCTTAAAGTATCGTTCCCCGATTATTTTCTGGAATTCACCATTTTGGTGATAAGTGCAGAGCGGATGTAATGGACCCTTTTCAAAAGTCCATCGCCTGTCCACCATTGCTTGATCACCTACTCTGAGCGTGTATTGGACATAAGGGTAGCGTCAGCCTTCGGCGAGTACTCGGATCCAATCACATGCTTTATGCCCAATGGATGAATGTTAATGGCTATACCCTTTGACACGGGCGGTAGCTTGCGCCACCTGGCCTAAGTCTAAAAATTGATCGACAAAAAATGGCCATCATCAATGTTGCTCGATGGACTTTTGAAAATGGTCTATAGGGCGATAGCTACCATTTGAGAATGCGACTAATTGGCAAGATACCTTCGCGTGCAAGTTGCACGTGCCTGAGGTTGGTCGCTGTCGGCTGTTGCTCTTTATCGATCAAGTGGGACTGTCGGTGATTTTTATCGCGCGTTTTTGAACCTACTTTCACGGCGTCTTCTTCACACCGCCAGGTGCTGTGAATATTTAATTCGCTCGAGAAGACTGGAGAGTAAACCTGCCGCCACAGCTTTCTGTTCTAGCCTCGAGGGGCCGTCCATTTCGCTGTAGTCGCCACACTGGAAGCTCCGCCTCCAGCACGCACTCGTTGCGTCTTCGGCCGGGATGTGGCATGCGCGTGCGACAAAGTGTTATCAAAGAGTACAGCATTCCCACGAGCTCAGGCTCAAGGGAATGTTGTACAGTTTACACGAGCGAGCTCGCTGGCTTCCGCGGTGCTTGGGTTGCGCGTGCCTGCGCGTTCACAATTATGTTAGCAAGGGCCATAGTCTCATATATGTACTCACAAAGCCTAGCAGATCTCCACGAGAAGCGGCCGCCGAAATGGAAAAGGTGGAGCGGCAGACAACGACTCAGAGGAGAGCCACGCGACTTGCGTCCCGCTACGGCGACACGCCGAAACAGACTTCCCCCGAGTGAACAAGTGTGTTTCGGGTCCTCACCGCTGCAAAAGCTGTGAGCTGACGTCCAGGTTCCCGGAGAAATGACTCTTTGATGCTCTGTGCTACCAGATTCTCGCGCTCCAAATTTGCGATCGGGCCCTCCATGGCTCCGTCGTTGAACTGCCAGGCTTTGTGATTATAGAGGATGGTACGGCGGAAGGGCACGGAACACGTGCTGCATGAGGGCGTTCGAAAGAGACGCACTGTCGTTTTCACTCGGTCGATGATTATAGGAGGGGTATTCACTGGACGTCATGTTTGAGGGCGACGTGTAGAGCGCATGCTCAGAACAGGCCCACGTTGGGCGCGTTAAGTCCGCGCTTCTTTCCACCTACTCCGACGCTCCGAGTGTCACTCTGAGTGCAGCAACTATAGACGGATCATAGCGTATACAGGAGCGCGACTATCAACGAGCCGCGTGAGCCACTTCCGATCGCACGGTTATGACGAACCAAGACATCTCGTGGATACGGGTGGCGGAAGCCGAAATTATTTCGGATATATTCATTAGGGCATTTGTGGAGCAGCAGAATGTAAAGTAAAAAAAAGACGGTGACGTTAGGAAGTTTCTACGAATGTTTCGAGTATTCCTGAAAGGTTTGAAGATTCGCTTCGATCACATATGCGAAAGTTACGCTTGGGAGAAGAGGGTGTTGATTCAAGTGATCGGCGAAGAAAGAATAAACAATTAACACTGGGACAACACGACCACATCTTTTGTGGTTGTGTTGTCCCAGTGTTAATTGTTTATTCTTTCTTCATCGAGCGAAAGTTAACTTGTCCGATGCGTTTAAATGCGGAGCGCAAGTTCGTCTGCTTCTTTTGCAGGGGTTCTGTTGACTTCAGAAAGACGCCGAGCTCCGATTGGTTCTGATTGAAGGATACTGGGTCGACCTTAAAGCAGGCACCCCCTATCCTTCAATCAGAGCCACTCAGAGCTGGGCGTTCTAACGTCACTACAACGGCCTGCAAAAGAAGCAGACGAACTTGCGCTCCGCATTGCCCATGCACGCTGTTCAGACAACAATCTTAAACCCACTTGTTGACGCAGGGAGCTGTCAAACTTGTCGGATGTTCCGTGCCGTCCTGCAGCGCGAGACGGAACCCGTCTATGTGCTATACGCCGATACCGGCACACCACCGTTCAACAGATTGTTCGTCAATTCATTTTCAGGCGAGATGCATGAACAATTATTTTCCGCAACGCTCATTCATGTTTCAGTTTTCCAAACAAAGTAGTTTTATTCGCTGGCCTAAGCATTCTAAAAAGGGCAGCGGTCCAAATGTCTTCTCAGCTCGACAACATTTCTGTCGCTTTGCTATCGGCACGCAACCGTTCGATAGATGATTTCTTTTTCAGGCGAAATGCACGAACAAACCTTTCCGGAACGCTAATTGCTGTCTTAGCTTTCAAATGAAATCGTTTTAGAGAGCAGCTCCTACGCCCGGTCTAAACCAACGCGTTTTTGTGCGGTCGAAAGTCGTGCGCTTCCCGGAAATTCCGTATTCCGTGACGTCGCGCTGATTCCATCTGCCTTTCGGGCGCGCATAAGAAAGTTGGATGATTTCAACTTTTGCTGAACGCGCACAAATACGCGCTGTGACGTAGGAGGGCGCTCCTCTCCCATATCCTCCAGCGGCCAATCGGGTGAGGGCACCAGTTCGCGTTTCTTCGCCGTCGGGCGCAGTGCTCTCCGCTCGCCCGAAAACGCACCGTCCTAACCAACGCGCACGCTTGTGACTCAGAAAGCACACCGGAAACAGCGAAAACGTCACGAAATACGCAGTTTCCGGGAAGCGCACGAGTTTCGCGTGCACAAAAACGCGTTGGTTTGGATCGCGCTTTATAGGCGCCCATTTCCGGCTTGAGCGGCGTCGTCGTTGCCGCTGGCGTAACCGCGCGTTGCATTATGGGACGTTTCCCATAATGACGTCACGAGGGTCACTCGTGACATCACCGCGCGTTGCATTATGGGTAAAGTTTTCCGCTGAATTTAGCGGCAAAATTTTCCCGCTAAATTTAGCGGACAAATTTTCCGCTAAATTTAGCGGAAAAATGTCCCGCTAAACTTAGTCGGAAATTTTAGCGAAAATTTTCCGCTAAATGGGAGAGGAGCAGGAGAGGAGGGTACGGATGAGGAGGAGGGGCATACCCTTCTCTTCGTTCCTTCCCCTCCTCCTCCTCAAGAGTTGCGCTCTAATTCGGCGTTACAGGGGTTTGTAAACGCCTTTCATTTTTTTTTTAACTGCTGGATTGAGCACTTTTCAACTAAAAAGGAACAGCGGTCCGGTTGCGCCCTTCGTCTCGGCGTTCTCGGCAACGGCGTAGCCATCTTGTTTGTGGACGTGACGTCACGGTGTGTGAAGAAGTCACTCGCGCTCCGAGAAATACACTGTGCACGAAGAGCGCGCTCGAGTGTCAGTCTCCGGCGGCGCTCCTGTCTGTTTACTCTCGCGCTCCGGAGCACGGACTTAACTCGCCGATATAGGCTGCTGAGAGCGGCAATTTAGATGGTGCGGAATGCACGTTGCGGAAGAACTGTGGAAGCTCGCCGTCAACACGCGCCACACAGTCGCACACACAACCATAGACTCACAAAGCCTGGCAGTTTGACGACGGAGCCATAGAGTGCCCGGTCGCAGATTTGGAGCGCGAGTATCATGGTAGCACAGAGCTTCAAAACGCAATAGACCCTTTCACAAATTCAGTGCCATCTAGTGGCTCAAATATCAGTCTAAAGTTTTGTATGCTAATGGCGGCTAAAATCTAGCACCTATTCGTCAACGGCAGACGCACGGAAGTTACGGTGTTCTTACCATGTAGTATGCTCTCTATTTGTTTCAGTTTCAACGGTGTCAAGAAACTATAACTTTCTACGAGTCGCTTAGTTAAGTAGAGCTCATAATCACATTCACCGATTTTATTTACGTGACACTTTCAAATTCGTAGCGTATTAGAAGCTTATAAGTCTCGGCCCGGTGACATGAAACAACAATAGAGCGAACCAAAGTTTCGAATGTTCAGCCTCCGCATCGGCGCTTGTCTTCAAATTCTTCCTTCACCAGTCATCAAGAGGCCGCCATTAGAATGTAGAGACGATATACACTTCGATGATGATAGTTATCAAAGTGGCCAGACTGATTTTCGGAAAGGGTCTATTTCTCGAGGAACCTGGACGTCAGCGCACAGCTTTTGCAGCTGCGAGGAACCGAAACACACTTTTTCGCTCGGGAGAAGTGTGCTTCGGCGTCTCGCCGCAGCGGGGCGCCAGTCACGTGGCTCTCCTCTCATCCGTTGTCTGCCGCTCCACCTTTTCCCATTTCGGCGGCCGCTTCTCGTGGCGATCTGTTAGGCTTTGTCAGTATATAGGAGGCTATGACACAACTCTGGCCGCCAGTGAAATGGGGGTCATACGATTACGGAGCTGAGTGGAGGCTGAGGACGGCTCTCGGATACTGACCCCTGTGTTGAGGTGCGCAGTCGACTTGGAGAGCCGAGCCCAGGGCCAGGGGATCGTGCACCACCGAAGACGAGGTGACGAAGCGAGCCTGCTGCGGTGTCGTCGGAGGCGTCGGAGGACTCTGCAGTGACGGCACGCCCTGCAACACCACATTGGGCCCTCGTTACGCACCCTGGCACGCGGGGTTAGTCGGTCAATGGGTAAAATAAATGTCCAAATATATGCGCGTGAAAACTGACAAGCTTTAAAAGCTAGCCTCTGGTAGATGGAGAGCGCATTGTTCGGGCACCAGACTATAGAGCAAATCAACTCAACTCAACCTGCAAAGACAACAAGCACCGTGACGAGGCATCTTTGGTGCCACTTAATAGACCCTTTTCGAAATTTCGAAATGATGCATACATTATGTGCGGCCGCCATTAGTGGGTCGTGCAATGTGAGCACCCGAAGGGATGGACAATAGAGGATCTAGAGTCGCTTGTTTCTCTGGTCATATGATTCATCGTTGTATCTGGACACGAGCGCTCTTTTATATAGTATGCGGTGTGTACTGGGATCACTGATCTCAATGACAATTGCTGGATCGCGTTTGACCAGCTCTGCCTATGGACCGGAATGCGGCCACGGTCGGCCATCTTTAGGTAGAGTTATATCTTCTCTAGCCATCATAGTAATATGGCGGACAGCGCAATGGCGGCAGGCTGCCTTAAAATAGCCGTAGATCTAGTACACTGTACCGTGGGTGATATTTCGTGCTTGATTGAAGTTGTTCGACGAAGCAGATTCTTGAAACCCGGCGTGAACGGTAGCCTCGTCTTTGAGGACCCGGCAGCACCGGGGGAAAGCAGCGCAGCTCGCATCGAAAGCAGACTACGTACCGGCGTCTGCTTTCGATGCTTCGTTCGATGCGTGCTGTGCTGCTTTTCCTCGGTGCTGTGCGATTTCGTGAAACTTTCACCGGGTCCTCAAAGACCGGGCTATCGTTCACGCCGGGTTTTAAAAACATGTTTCGTCAAACAATTTCAAACAATCACGGAATATCACCCACGCTATTTTGATGGCAGCCTGCCACCACAACTGAAAAACGCCGTCTGCCATGGATGGATGATGGTGGCTGCCAGGTGGCTTCAGCAGCTGTATCTTGGCTAGAGGTGATATAACTCTACCTAAAGATGGCCGCCAGAGACCGCATTCGCGGAGCGGGCAAACGCGATCCAGCAATTGTCATTGAGATCAGTGACTGGGATCGAAGCGCATTCCACACGTGTGCTGCGTCAGTGCTCGGCGCCAACTCGGAACCAATCACGGGCTTCACGCCGGAAGTGATGAGACCAACTAATGGCGGCTGCGCATAGTCTCTATCCGATCGTCGGCTGCGGTCGCTTGAAGCGCGGCTACTATACAAACGTGTACACGGCGAGCAAGTCGTGCAAAAACGCGTCCGTTGGCCGCTTGGCGCGTTTAAACTTGCGGATTCGCGGGCGGATGCGCGTTGGCGGAAAGCGGATTTTGGAGCCGGGTGGCGAAATTGGCTTGCCGCTGGCGGAAAAGCAAGATATGAGTCCCCGACTGATCCAGGTTTTCAGCCAGCGCGACGTGTCGATATCGCCACCGGGCTCTAAAATCCACTTTCCGCCTGCACGGATCCGCCCGCGAATCCGCAGAGAGGAGACGCGGCGAAATATGGTAAATACATGTGCGACAAAGCTGCCAGCTGTTTGTTCTTCGGTGGCTGGCTAGCAGACGGGGCCGCGGGCACTGGAATTCCGTTCGTTGTTCCGCGTCTGGTTTAGTCGACAGAAACAACGTATTCCCTTCGAGAAATTCCCTCTCCCCTTTCTCAAAGGCTAAAAGAACCGGTGGATTTTCGAAAGTCACCGAAAAGAAAAGACAGCCATTGCTAGGACTAGCAGGCATGCAATGCCAGTGTTTGGCTCCCGAACGCGCGACCCATATTCCACTGCGCCTATAGTCGACAACCTTGCTCTCTCTGATTGGACGAATAGAGTGGGTAGTGACGAAGGCAGCCAGGCCTTTATGGCTACCCACTATCCTTTTCACCAGAGCTCGGCGCTGTGGCGTGACTGCACCCGCTACACAAGAAATGGACGAACGTGCGCGCTGTGTATGATATTTCAGGGTCGCCACACTCCCGGGGCCGCTCATAGGATATCTATAAACTGTTATAGGCGGCGTTCGCGATTTGAATAAACGAATGCTCGCTCTTCCCACCTGCCTGCAAGACAAAATCTCGCGTGACTCGACACGGTTTAAAACCGGCTAGACCAGTGTCTGCGCCGTTAGCACGGAATATAGCCGGCTTATTTATCATCTGGCTGATAAAATTAGACTAATCTATACGCAAAAAATAATCCTCACCGCGGTGAAAAGCCAGCACCGGTTTCGCGTACCGTAACTTGCAGACGGCAAAGGCTGTCGTCCCAGTGAGACAAACAGCGTGTTCAAGGGATACACGTGACTGAAATGCATGCAGCGCCTGTGACACGTGCTCCCTAGGGCTCCTAAAATAGCTGTCTTTGTTTCTCAATTTCCGCCGACCGACAACGCAGCTGAACCGCTGTCAAAGCCAAGGGTGGGAAAGAGAAAGGGAAGCCGCTTTTGTACGAATTTTCACTGACGGGCTTCCAGGGGTAGAAAAGGGATGTCTGCGACCGACAAAAGATGGTCGGTGCAAGAGGAGTTTTTCCTTCCCCTCTTCTCTCACTGATTGGATTTCATTCTCGCCTCTGTACCACTGGTAGGGACTGTCACGTGCTTTGCCCTCTCTGCTCCGATTGGCTCTGCGGGGCCGTAACGTTCGCTCTTTGCCAAGCCACGGCGAAACGAAGTGTAGCTAGGGTATAGTCTTGTAGATGTTACTCGAAAACAGTAATCAATAACAATTACAATTACTCTCGCTTAAAAAGTATTCAAGCGAATTGCTCGATTATTCAAGACGAAAAGTAATTGGAGGTTACTTCTCCGATTACTTGAGATGTTCAATAGGACAGTTTTCTGCCGGTTTGAAAACGAGTTTTCTTTGTACTGTTGGAGGAATGAAATGGGCCATCCAGGTAAGGGAACGGTCTTTATCGGATACGCTGTGTAAAGGGTTGGGACTGGATTGACAGTACGGGAACATGTTTTAAATTTACGACTCCCACTTGGCCGCGACCAGTGTTTCTCGGATGAAACTATGGGAGCCCTTCAATATGACGGAAACTTGATAATTGGTTATAATTGTACAGAAGATGGTGCTTCTTTTTGCATATGGCCTACATAGACCATCATGGGTGTAGTAAGTGCCACAGGGCTGCATGTGCCTTACCTGAGCCGGCCTGGCGTACGGAGACGTGGATGCCGACGAGCAGGGTCCCGAGCCGCAGTCCTGAAGGACGTGCCGCTGCTCTGAAGATGGACATGGCTCGGCAGAAGACGCTGCGCACTCTGGTCGCTGAAGAGGCGGCTGCTGGTGCGGCGGCTGCTGGTGCAGCAGGTGCTGCTCCTGTTGCTGCTGCTGTTGCTGTTGCTGGTGTGACTGGTGTGGCGACAGGTGCGATGGTTGACCCCTGTACCGGGAGATTCATTCAGTACAAAGAAGCGCCGTTCAAACATATATGCTTGCACTGACGTCACGTTAGCGGCCAATGGGGAATTGTTGTAGACCGTTTCCGCAGCCCGCTAAGCCCCCGGATAGCGCTCCGTAATCCGCCACAAGACCTTGAACTATGCAGATAAGGCAGGCGGCGCGCATGCGCAGCTGAGGCATTTTCTTCAGGGATACCGTAGCGGAGGATAAAAACGGTCTACTACAATTCCCTATTGTGGTGGCCATGTTGCTGAGCACGTACAGCGCTCAACGAAAGGAAACGGACCAGCGGAACGGGTGGACACGCGCATATACGCTGTCTAGTGATGCAGAGTATTTAAAATGCGGAGCCGCATGGTTACCCTACGCTAGAGGAACTGTACATATATGTTAGCTATATACGCTAGAGCAACTGGGTATGCTCCTTAAGCGGAACATATGCAGATACTCTCGCGAGGTCAACGGCTCCGCTGGTCGTTGAGCACTGTTCCTCCTCCTCTGAAATACAGTTACCACCACCGAACCAGTGATTTCCCTTCACACCCCCTAGGGGGGAAGGGGGGGGGGGGGGGAAGGTGTAGATTTCTATTCTCAATGCCCCCCCCCCCCCCCCCCCCATCCCCTCCCCCCTAAAGATTTAGGCACCCCCCTAATTTCAATTCCTGGGGAAACCCCTGCACCAAACTTGGTTTGCTCGGCAAGAACAAGTGTGTATGTCCACCAGCACCATGCGGTGACGTCACGTTCAATTCACATAGGCAACGGCGCCACGTCGGCGGCGGTCACTGTGGTGATGCTGCTGAGCACGTATATCTTCTGCAGCATACATTTAGCGTCACCGAGTTTGGTTGGCAAAAACAAGTAGGTGTGTCCACAAGCACGATATGGTGACGGCACGTGCAAGTCATGCATGCGCGGCTTCTACTGACTGTCATATCATCAGGGATGCGATGACTTTACGTGCAAGTCATGTATTTACGCTGACAAGAAAGGATGGAGGGAGAGACAAGCAGACGCGAAAGAAATTGTAAGTACGCAAGCGAGGTGTTGGGGATGTGACAATTTGGAGGCCGACTAGCAGGGTTAACCTGAGCCTTTTGTAGAAAAGAAAATCCACTCCCAAACTTGCGAGTGTAGTGATGGGATCAAAATGTTTCTCGCGACGTAACTATATTGCGTTAATTTTGTTTTTCGGCGAACGTTTGTGACATACGTGCACCGTATCCGGCAGTTAAAACTCCGTCGTTTTTTCATGGTTTCCGATATGCCTCAAAATTAGCTCAACGCACCAAGGAACACATCTAAACTAAACGCCCAAATATGAGGTCCATAAATTGTTTTTTGGGGGAATTTAGTAGATTTTAAGTTTTAGTCCTCATCCACTTTTCTTTTTTTCAAAAAGAAAGTCTCTACTGGCGACAATGACCAGCGGCAGGCAGGGGTTCACTCATTGGGCGCTAGAGTTTTGCTCCCAAGTTATTACAGAAAGTTTGATGGTGTCAAAGGAATGCTTAGGTAGGTGGCTCCAGCACTCGCGCAGTGGAACGAAACGAATGCGTGGTATACTATGTTTTTTTAACTTCCTGTGCGACCAGCTTGACCCGCAAGCCAGCCTGCCAGTGACGTCATGATACTGAAAAGCGTGGGTATATTTGAATGTTGGTTTTGGCATCGCCCTCATTTGCCGATTTCACAATAACTGTTCGGAATTCGGAGATGCTAGATAGCATGCCAGAAAGGGAAAAGGAGAGGTATTCAAAAAATATAGTTAATTTGGGTAGCTAGAAAAATCGCCGCAGTACCCCTTTTAAAATATTTTTGGAAGTTTAGTTTCCTCTTAAAAAAGCACTGACCCCCCCCCCCCCCCCTCATTTTTAATTTTTTTTTTGCCAGGCGATTTTTATGGTATCAGAAGGGTACCCAATCGATATTTTGCTACAGCGTCACGTTTATCTTAATAAAGTCAATAAACAGAACTGCTCGAAACCGAAACCGAAACCGAAACTGGATTGGGAAGGAAGAAGAAATATAAGGGAGGAGAGACGAAAGCCGCAAATAATCCCTGGAGAAGGGGAACAAGAGAGACAAAGGACAAACACAAATCTCCAAACACAGCTAAGTGACTGGTGCGCGACCGAAATAAATCCGCCTGGTCCGGAAGTCATGTACAAATAAAAAAAACATAGCGAGCATAAGCACCACCAACCTGGAGCCGGCGGATACTGCGTGTCCGTGCTGGGTGCCGGTGGCGGTGGCCGACGCTCTGCCGGCCGTCCGGCCCTTGCCGGCGGCCGGGGCTGGCGCCGCGGAAGGCTCGAAGCCCTTGCCGCCTTTCCTCCTCCGTGGCTGGTACTTGTAGTCTGGGTGGTCCTTCTTGTGCTTGCATCGTAGTCGCTCGGCCTCCTCCATGAACGGACGCTTCTCGTCGTCGCCCAGTACCCTGCACACACGTAAACCCAAGCAGAGGTGCATCATCAGTTAGTTCAGTTTCGTACAGTTTATTTTAACGGAGTTGACTGTAATCTTTACTTCATACAAAACAGTCTAAGGGGCTAGGGCGAAGCAGACAAGACTGTCTCCTGACGGACTTTAAAACTCCTGGTTACAGCAGCCAGCAGAACAATGGAACGAATCCTGCAGGGTATTTCAGCGAAGTGCATTATGAGGGGAGGTTTAGTACCAAGACAAAAACTAACAGTGAATGTTGCCGAATAAAGGTTGATTTACACAGCCCCGTTTTCTTACGTTACTCTACGACGGCTTACGTCTGCTTACGCCACGAGTCACCGGACACCTGCGCTTCATATTAAAGGAGCTGTGCAACGATATTCAATTGGAATGTTTTTCACTTTACACGAGCTTGCTGGCACTAGTGGGACTCAAGGATACTCGCATGCAATGCCACTGGCCAAGAAACTCCTTTGTTGCGGTGTAATTTCAAGGACAAAAGCGATCATTTTCATTCAATCTCTCCTTTGCAAACTTCGACGACGTAACGTGGGGATCGCAGTACACCTATATGACGATATTTGAATGCGGTTCATAGATTGGACCCGAGCATTGTGTGGGCACTCGATTTGGGCTCGTGATAATTGATAGCTCGAGAAGCATTCCGGTAGTGGCCCGTGTCCAATCGCTGCAACGACGACAATAGCCGAGCCATAACAATGTCTGGAACTCAGCGCGTGTCCTGTGCTTTTCCAACCCCAGCGCGTGGCTATGATCAACATTGGCGGCATATAATCGGCTCCAGATCACGTGGCCGCTTGTTCTGGCTGCGAGTTGAGGGCGTGAACGCTGCTCGTTTTTCTTTAATTTTTTTTCTGGGACTTCTATTGCGTGGGGTGAAAAACGAACGCGTGTTTCATAGGTCATTAACGTCAGGGATCCGTTCTAAGCGGTATTTGCGCAAAGTAAAAAAATTGTTGCATAGCCCCTTTAAGCGTCGCTGCCAGTTGAATGGGGCAGCCTGACACGCGCCATACGAGACACGAAACCTTTCGGTGACTTATACGTAACGTAATGACCCCTTTAAAGGGGTCATTAAACGACATCGAATTGGAATGTTCGTTCATGACGTTACAGAGGCGTACTGGTCCTAGTCTGGCTCAAGTATACTCGCACAGACTGCCACTGATTCAGAAGTTTCTTTGTCGCGGTGAAATCGCGAAAATAAAAGGGGACTACAGGTTGGTTCACACAGGGGCATTTTCCTGATTCGTGATTCGAATTAATTCGTGACCATCGGTTCAAGGAGTAGCTTTGCACGCGACATATACGAAACACGAATGTCTTAGTGACTCCTTACGTAACGTAAGGAATCGTAACCAACCGCCTCTGTGCTAACCGACATTATTTCTTTCAGTCTTGCCTACGCAAAGCTTCATGACATAATTGCGGGATCGCAACCACACGCCTGATGAGAGCCGAGCGCGGCTCATGGATTGGACAGGAGAACTGCGTGAGCACTCGACTTCGGCTCGTATAACAATCAATGCCTCGGCGGACACTCGGGTAGTGGTGCGTGTTCAACCACTGCGGCGATGAGAATAGTCGAACTCTAACTACAGCACATGGTACTCTAACAATGCCTGGGGCTAAGCACGCGTTTTCTACTTTGCCAACCCCAGCGCGTGGCTATGATCAACTTTTGCGGCCTAAAATAGGCACCATGCCACGTGGCCGCTTTTTTCTGGCTCTGACTTGGGGGGGATGAGCAATGCTCATATTTCTCGAATTTTCTTGGCGACTGCCATTGCTTACAAGAAAAAACAAAAAGAATGCAAGTGTATCCAGTTAAAGGGGCACTCAAGGTGGTTTTTGAGTTCGTGTTTCGATGATGACAGCTGAATTTAGACCCCCTAAGTATCCCTAAAAACCAAAAAATATAGTCATACGGTGATTATTTCTTTAATAAAAATGTAATTGAAGGCCGCCAAACCTCGGATCCACCCGAAAACGAAACCAATCTCATTGGTCCTCGCACGCTTATCAAAAGGATCTCGGGCCAATGGCGTTGGACGACGTTCCGTCGCGCAGTGATCCCGAGGTAGCCGCATCGGCCGAACCTCTTTGTCATTCGAGCTTCGATGATGGCGGAGTTCTCTACGCTCGAGGACCTGACGCCGTTAGAGGTTGAAATTCTTCGGCGGACAGCCGACCTGGGGATGATTTCCTATGACGCCACATCGACGTGCGATGTGGACGATAGCAGCGCTTTGGAGTCATGTTCGGGTTCCGAGGACGGCGAAACGCAGACCTTTTCGGGCATTCTTCGATTTGCGGTTGGGGCAAGTCGTAACCGAACCAACGTTTGACATCGCAGCGTTACCTCTGGTACGTGATGTCAAAAGATGTCGCCACGTTGCCTTTCGCCTCGGGAGGACGGGGGAAAGGCTGGTTCAGACATGTGCAACGAGCGCGTACCTACGACTGCGTTTGTTGCGACCGGAACGACCGCTCTGCGCCGCGCGTACACACACCTGCAACCACTACAACAAGCGCAGCGGGTTGTCAGCACGGCGACCGCTTCTATACGCGGCCGTCAGCTGTTTCAGCGGCCCCTCTAAAAAGGGGACGCACTGCTACTCAATGCCGTAACCGAATATAGACAGACAGTTGTCTATAGCCTAAAGCTTTATTATTATTTTTTCTTGATGGGCTTGCAGGGTACAGTGGATGAAAAAAAATAAAAGATGCAGTACGCCGTCTTGGACGATCACGACTCTGATACACGACATTGCAATAGTACAAATATCGCCACACGCCTTTTCTACGATTATAAAAGACAATGTAATCTTAGCAGCGATATAGCAACGTAGAAATATGATTTCGTGATCACATAGACGTTGCGAGCGTTCAGGATTGCTAACACTAATCACTTCTCTCCGGTGATGAAAACGCGTGAAAATTCGCATGCTTTATACGGTACGCGCCAGTAATACCTTGAACTTGAGCACACGCATGAAATGCGCCAAATAACAAATCCGGGCGATGTTCGAGGACACAAATGCTTAGAAAGCACCACTGTAGTCGAAGTAAACAAACACGAAGGCACGGGCGTTTCTGCTGTCTTGAGAGTGCCGCCGCGACATCGCCGCACGAGTAGGTGGATCTTCCCTTTTAGTACGTGCTGGGTTATCATTGCGACACACGACGAAAATTCACAGTCAAGGATAGCGCTTTTACGCGAAACGATGAGCTTTCACCACGCCGTCCACGTCGACGACCACCGCCGAGGCCTGGCCGGCCCGCTACCGACACGACCGGCCCGACCGGCCCTGACCGGCCTGCAACGCGCGCAGATACGTGCGCTTCCGCGCATCCCGGGGGAGCGGGAAATTCACCTCCCGCGGAGGAAGGCAAGGAGAAAACGCAGTCCCTTGTTTGTGAAACGATAATTGCAGTATCGCGTATTCTAAACTAGAAATATTTTACGTCTTTTGAAATTATCACGCACAACATATTTAAATGAACTGAAAATTGTTTCTTTAGCGAAACTTTACAAAGGCCGCCAACATTTTCAAACATACGATAATTTCATTGGTCCTCGCAAGTACAGAAAAGAGTCCGCACGTATTTTATTCCTGCGTGATTAATAGGCGGTTCTGCCTTCTAAAACTGAAGATACTCATTCACTGACACTTCCTTAACGCCATCGCACCAAAAAGTAGCTTCTCCAAAAACTGCTTGAGTGCCCCTTTAAGAACGTTAGGGAGTGATTCTAAGTAGTATTTAGCGAATGTAGAAAAATCATTTCATGGATCCTTTAACAGTTTTGTTAATTATGAAGAGGAGGCGTATCACACGGTAATAGGAAAGACACACGTAAACAAACGCAACGGTATGTTATATAAGATAAACACTTCGACTAATGAAAAAACCACTTGCTATAGTTGTGACGTATGCCTTCCAGGATTATTTCAGAGAAAATTCCAGTCCTACATAGTTAGGGAGAACGGATAATTTTGAAATTTATTAGTTCTCGGTAATAAAGGATTTGCTTTCAAGTTGTGAGAAGGTGGGTGACATTGCTCGTTACAGAAATAATGGGAACTATGTGAACGTCTGGAACAGGCTTATAGACGATTTTCATCGCGCGTTGTTGAACCTTTCACGGCTTCGTCTTTAGACCGTCAGGCGCTGTGAATATCTGATTCGCTCGAGAAAGCTGGCTATAAAGCGATCCTGCCGCTACAGCCTACAGCTTTCTTCTCTAGCCGCAAGGTGCCGTCGACTTCGCACAAGTAGCCGATACTCGGGGAAACTTTCCGTGGCAATTCCGACGAGGAGGCGTGCGCGTGTCAGCTTTAATCGGCGCTTTAGCACGCGCTCCGTTACCTTTTACTGCATAGCCAAAGACATAGCCTCCTACAGACTGACAAAGCCTGGCAGATCGCCACGAGAAGCGACCGCCTGAAATGTAAAAGGTGTAGTGGCAGACAATGGATGAGAGGAGAGCCACGTGACTGGCGCCCTCTGCGTCGAGACGCCGAAACACACTTCTCCCGAGCGAACAAGTCTGTTTCGGGTCCTCGTCGCTGCAAACGCTGAGCGCTGACGTCCAGGTTAACCGAGAAATGGCTCTTTGATGCACTGGCTACCAGATCCTCGTGCTCCAAATCTGCAACCGGGCACTCTATTGGTGAATTCGGGTGGTCGCCTTTCTCCTCTGACCTCGATTCAGCAGAGCGCCCCCTCCTCGCCGCCAGAGCTACTCAGGATCCTTTTCAGCCGATCACAAATGCTGGGATCAGAGCGCTTTGACATTATCGGACCAGTCACGGAATTAAAATTTATTAATTTCTGGACATTGGTAATGCATTAAAAACAACACGATCTTACAGCGTACGGTGGACGATTGAGTGAAATTTACGCTCGCAGCGTGATGAAATAACGGTTGTGACGTAAGTTGTTTTACGCATCGGCATTTAAAAAAGAGAAAACAGCAGTATGGGAATTGATTTTTGCAGAACGGAACGAAAGCCAATGCTTGGCCAACTCATCGCGTTTTCGACAGTGAACGCGCTGCGATAGCGGTCATGCGTATATATATGACAGAGCAGGCAAATATAAAATGGTTAATAAACCGCATCTTTCTCACGGCGAAATATCGTGCAAGCAGGATATAGCACATATTGCCATGTGACACAAATCACAGTGCATTATATTCGGCTCTCCTTTTATTTTACAAGACAAACCTTTGAACGCACTTTTACCAAACCTGAAAATTTCTTGAAGCGACCACAAAACCCGGTAAAACAGCGGCGAGCTCCGCGAGCTGTTTCTTCGTCGGTTAGGCTTAGCGGATTCACCGCCGTGAAATGAACGATCTCGTGAAAGCACTGGGAATACTTCACACGTCGACTTTTCCTGCTACGGTCGCAAACGAATGTCGTCCTGTCCGTTGTAATCCTCGTACCGTCGAATGCACAAGCACTTTGTAGAACCAGATATCAATCGCCGTCATGCCGTACCCCACCACACACCACTGCCGGCCCTTGCTGCCGGCCATCGTCAACAAAACCACGTGATCCCCGTCCAAGTACCACGTGACGCCTGCGCCGCTCCGCACTCCGACGGCTACAGACGGAGTGCCAGGGAGCGCTCTGAGGGAGAGCGCCCTCAGAATGAATCAGCCGACCAGGCCACAGCACTCTCTTTCAACCACCCGATCTCGAGAGCGCGCAGAAAGAACCACGCGAATTCGCCATAAGGCTCCGTCATCGAACTGCTAGGCTATGCCAGAGAAAGTTGTCCCAGATGGTTCGGTGGCGCCCTCTGACGATTCCCCTACCCGACGTCGCTCTGCTCAAGGACAGAATGAGAGTACCAGGGCGGAGTTTCAGTTGCACCTCTAGCGCGTGCTTCCTACAGGAAATATTCACTTGCGGCCATAGCTGTGTGCTCGGCTGCGGAGCGCGTGCTGAACGCGAGCTTCCACAGTTCTTTCGCCACGTGCATTCCGCACCACCAAGATTGCCGGTCTTGGCAGCCTATTAATGCGAGCTCGTTTTGAGCATGCGCTCTAAACAGTGACCTCAAATATGGCGGCCAGTGAATACCTCCTATACCTTCAACAATGCTTCGTCGTGGAGCCTCGAGCATGCATGTGCACGCGCGGATAAAGCACGCGGCAAAGGGTGCTTCTCACTTGAGCCTGTTCTCGTTTCGACATTCTTGTTTCGTCCTTCGCGAAAGGACCATTCTCAACACATTCTCGATTGGGCACGCCGCATCTGGCCCATTCTCGTTTCATCCTTCGCGTCTCGTCCTCCAAGAAAGAAATGAACTGGGGGAACTTCGAGGTGTCGGTGTTATAGTTCGGTCACCGCCTATCCCCAAATCTTCTTCAAATCCTCCCCCCCCCCCACACACACACACACACAAACACATACACCTTTCCTTTCCCCCAACTCCCTTTCACGCGCGCGCTCATACACACGCACACGTGGTTTGGCCCCGCGGTTTGGCTAATGGTCCTTGGAATAGGTCTGTTCCGCTCTTGAAACGTGCGGTGAGAGGTCAGGACCCGCTCGTCGGGTTTTCGGAATGTGGGCGGAGGCGCTAAGAAATAAAACACCGAACTTCTCCTTTGTTTCAAAGAGCGGCCTTCGTATGATGCCCCCCCGTTTCCCGGGGCGTGCCCACGGGAGGGTGCAGGAGTAGGCCGGTTTCCCTCCAGTCAAAACAATATAATTTTTTTCTTAAAGTGAGCTGTGGCCCACGAACAGGCCGTCTGAACCAATGCAGGGTTGAGAACCACGTGCCATTCGCTCGGAATGCAAAAAACAAAAAAAAAAAGAAAAAAAAAACAACAAAAAAGGTGTAAGGCAATGACCTCGTGCCAGAGGCCGAGCGTCCGAAAGACACACCCTGCCGTTATCACTCTGCCAGGATTTGTTTCGCCGTGACGTTACGAGTTCAAAACCTGGCTACTTATCATCCCTTGCCAAAGACAAGTTCGACCGTGAGCGTCACAAGCGACGTGAAAGCTTGGGGTCATCGCGTTCCTTAAACTACACCGTCAACGTTGACAGCTCGACATCCGTCTGCGAAAAATCTTAGGAAGCCGACCACAGTTAGGCCATGTTCACACACTTGCGACTCCTTATCCACCGCAACGATTCCACCGCAACGAATTGACGCTTCTTGGTTAGTGGCGTTGCGTTCGAGTGTTCCACTACAGTGCCAGTAGGCTGGTGTAAAGTGGGAAACGTTCCTACCCAATGTTTCCCTTTAAGGGCACAGGGTAAGGCAAAATTGAAAAAAAAAAATCAATTTTAGTTGTTTTCGCATCCTGAAAAGTTTAGTTCTTTTTGCACATTTTCTATTGTCACAGTGTTCTTAGAAAGTTATATTTCGGGCTGAAAATCACTTCTTCCGAAAGCAAGTAGCAGGTGACCACGCCTCCTTTTGGGATACGCTCCCTGTTAATTGATGAATTTTCCAATGAAACAAATTCAACACCAGACCTAAAAGCTTGTCCGGTAACTGATAATCTCAAAAAAGTATCTGGCAACTATTTCATAGCTTTTTTTTTCAGCCAAGACAATCCCGAGACGCTGTGCACGTTTTTTCCAGGTGTGTACCATGTGTACATTCATGCGTTTGTGTTTTTGTAACGACAAAATGGCGGCATTGGATGCTGTTCTTTTATTCAATGGTGGTAGCATTGCACGAGCCAATGTTTTGAAGTCCTGTGGATAGAACCTTGTGTGGAACACCATCAAGTGGCTGAGGAAAGTTTACGTCACTCGAATATACGTTACGGACCAAGCGACACGACAGGTCACAAAAGAGGCCCGGCAAGCAAGGCGATAAGCCTAAAGGCGAAGACATGACTTTAGCAATGCCTTCCAAGCTGGCGGCTATTGAAAAAAATGACTCTGAGGCTGTTGGTGCCAATAGAAATTTGTTATTCACCAGTTTTTTTACTTTAAACTCAATTATCTCAAAACAGTGTTTTTTAGTACATAGGTACCATTGTTTCCTTAACCTGACATTATAGAGGGTTGATTTTTTATTCCTACCACCTACATGGGTGTTGGAAAATACTGAACTAAAATTAAAAATACGAACCAAGCAGCTTTAGAGTTACAAATTTTTTAATACATAAAAAAAACACTAAAATTTCAGTACTAGAATAAAAAAAAATAGAAAAAAAAACTTATTTTAGATTGATTCAAATAATTCTAGTTCAGTAGATAAAACACAATATTTCGAACAAAATGATATATACATGACAGGAATACTCCTAATAGTCACCGAGAAAAATGTTCCTCAACATGGCCTCAAATGCATGAGGAGTATAGGACTTACCCTGTGCCCTTAAAATGAAAACTCATGTTTTACAGGACATCGTCCTACACATGACATATTTAGGTAAAAGCCTTAAATGTCTCATCGTTCAGTCGACGTTCAAAGTCCTTGAGCGAAAACACGTCGGCGAGAGGGAAGGTACCAAAACGTTTACGTGACCACTCAGTGGATGACTAAGCGAATTCAGATGATGACTCAGCACACTGAGAAGGATGACCCAGCACATTAAGAAGGATGACTCAGCACATTAAGAGGGATGACTCAGCGAGTAAATCATGTGTCTGTCTTTAATGCATGGGCGCTTGGGCTTTCGCCTTCAAGTCGTCTAAGGGATAACAAAAGAGACCCTGTGAATTTTATTGCAAATGTGGCATTTACTTCAGTGAAGCTCGTCAGCAAGAAAGACGACATTGCAATTTTTCTTTCTTGCCGACGAGTGTTTCACTGAAATTAATGCTAAAAGTGCCCGCAATGTCATTTCTAAGCCCTCGACGGCCCATAAAAAAAAACAAAAAAAAAACAGAAAAAACATTTATTTCTCCGTTATCTTTCGACCCGGGAAACGGTGCACGTTCTCAAACTTTCGTGTTTTATCACCACCACTAGCGCCACCTGTTAACCCTGGGATGTTTCGATGACCCCCTTTTATGGTTTACGCTCGTGATGTGACCAGAATTTGCCTCGATGTGATTGGCTGGATTTTCCCCGCCGTGAACCGGCGATTGGGCAGGCATTATCAGTATACAGGAAGTTATGGTTTGGCCAATCGCGAATGGCGACCACAGCGACGCTTTTGGCCACGCACGTCGCTAACACGGAGTGCCAGCTTTTATCCGTGTAAATACGAGTTCATTTATGTTTTTTTTTTGTTCTCTTCTTGCGGAAGTATGCCGCCTGTGCCTTGAGACAACATTCTTTTGCCTCCACCGTCCAAACAATGTGTACAACTGAAGTGTTCTGTAATCGTTTTGCGAAGACATGCTTTCGAGACTTCAGAGTCACGTGTTGCGAGCACCGTTTCTCCAGAAGGTTTTCTCACTAATTTTTTTTTTTTTCACGTGAAACGTGCTTTGTCTTGTCAGGGGGGATCTAGAAATTTGAAAAAGCCGAAAGTGAAGCCACCGATTAACTCGATGCTGATTGGCCGAGCAAGGTGATGACGTCACGCCCCCTAACTCGATGCTGATTGGCTGAGCAAGGTGATGACGTCAAGCCCCCTAACTCGACGCTGATTGGCTGGTTCAAGTATGACGTCACGCGCGAGGCCGCGCTCACTCGGCGTTGATTGGCTGGTGACTGCCAATCAACGCCACCGCTGCCCACCAGACGGTATGGTTGGATGTCGTCGGAGAAACATCTGCGGCTATGGAGCGTTTTGGAAGAGTGCCAAGGGTTTAAAACCCGGGTTAACGCCTGTATCTGCATTCCAGGAATCGCTATCGAGTGTACATTCCACGCGCTACGCCGGTCGCTAAACTAACCGATGAAAAACGCCGCAAGTGTAGATGTCGAACCCAGAGAAATCGGACTCAAACCACACGTTTCACGTACAACACAATTGCCCAGCAATTTGCCACTCATTTCTTTACACATTTAAGGGTATAAATCAGCTTGTTTCAGGCTAGGGTGTTCATCAACACTCTTAGGATGCTCTCGACCTTAGCTGCATCCTAGGGATGTTTTCAAGTTTTCAAGCAACAAGCATCGCAGGCAGTTCTCACATGCACAGAAACAGCAAATACCGACGCAATGAATAACGCACGAGGAAGGAATCATGCAACTTGTGACTGCTCCACTACCTTAAATACTTGACAATTCGAAGATACTCATTCGTAGGTGCCCGCCCCTGTAATTATCGAGGTCACACGTATCTCTTGATGCTTCCTCGTCAATATTTCGCGTTATGCAATATATTTATATATATATATACGTTTAAGAAATGTATCTCAAAGTAAAAATCATTGGTACGGGCAATAATTATTCGAGAAAGTCGCTAAAACAACCTTGACGACGTTAGGCGAACATTTTTCAAAAAGCTTGTCCTCCTCACGTTATCTTGCCACCCTTTTCGACACCTTTTTACACCCCTCAAAATGGAGGATGTTCAATGCAGCACCTTATTAAGTTATTTTGGGATTGAAAATGGTGTATTAGGTTGACGTGAGTGTGCTGGGAGGTGTAACTATGGGTGTAAGTCTCTGGAACCCCTCTTCTTACATCTTTAAAGGTGAGCTCTGCCGAGTTCTTGAACTGCCTAATCCAAGGGCACCATCTGAATTCTGGTGGCTTCCTGATTCCGTAATGATATCTTGCACCCCCAAATTCATTACAGTTAAAACTAAACAGTCGTATTTAGTTGGCTACCGAAATCGAAACTTCATTTTCAGTAGTTTTCCCCCCTTTTCCCCCCATCATCCAAACGTGACGTCACAGGCGAGAAGCATGGCGCGCGGCTGGCGATCAGGTACGCTCGTGTCTACCGTGCTCGAGTCTAACAGCCAGCAAACAGAGGCGTCCGTGCTGTCTGAAGGTAAAAATAATCTTTATTTGGCTCAACGTATAGATCTTGGCCTACGTGCTAAGCTGTGAGAAGAAACAGGGGCAACTGGGATTTTGAGGAAACCGTTTGTGCAACTCGGAACGCTCTAGCCACGGCTCGGTAGTTTCTTTTTCTCGTTAGTTCTGTAAAAATCGCTGTTTAAAGCGACGCTGAAGCGAAATTTGGATTTCGCAAAATAAGGCCGCAGAAGCGCTGAACGGGACTCTACGAACACCAAAACATCACGCATACATCGATATCTCAAACGGATGGCCGTATTTTGGGAAAAGAAGGGCGCGATACAGCGAGGACTATGACATCACGATCTTCCTGGAACAGTTGAGAATGAGGGGAAGCGGCCTCGGCTTCTCTCCTCCTCGCTTTGGTCCACCTGCTCGAGGGGACGAAGCGAAGAGAGGGAATGAGAATCGTGACGTCACATATATGTCTCGTCGGTGGTATGACAAGGCCGCGATTAAACACTGGCGTCGTCGGTCATGTTTAATCGCGGGCTTCTTTTTGAATAAATACGACCATCCGTTAGGGAAATCGCTGTATGAGTGATATTTTTGGGTTTTGCAGCCTCTCGCCTATCGCTCCAGCCTTGTATAGTGAGCTACAAATTTCGGTTCAGCATTCCTTTAAGTCCCTTCTTCAATTACAAGCAAACAATTACGCTGACGGAGAAAGGTCAGACTTTCGGAATATACCTTTCACCAAATTACAAGGCACCAAGAATAATGATCGGAAACTGGGTCTACAGCTCACGCTCGCCTTCATGAATGCACGTGCCATACGTGTTAGATTTTCGCCAGAAAAGTTACAGTTCCAGACGCAAGAACGTGTAACTACATTTGCAGCGTGGTCCCTGGTGTGTGGGTAATTTAATAAAACATCTATCGACCATTAAAAAAAAAACAATCAGCCTTTCCACTCTGGTGAAGAAGGAAGACCAGCGAAGCTGTACTGTGGTGGAAATGTGGTATTTATAAATGTAAGGATTAAGGTGATTGGTTATTTGAATGATTAAAGAATCACACACACACACACACACACACACACACACACACACACACACACACACACACACACACACACACACACACACACGCACGCGCTCGCACACGCACACGCACGCGCTCGCACACGCACACGCACACGCACGCGCTCGCACACGCACACGCACACGCACACGCACACACACACACACACATATATATATATATATATAACGATCCGGGGTTGTTATTTATTTCGTAACCACGGTGACCATATCCTTGTGATCGCTGTGGTACACCGCCATAGGGTTTACGCTGACGGCAGGCACGTTCTTCGTGAAGACGAGGTCCATACACGTCCGATGCCTTGTCGTGGGCACCGAAGGTTCGTTCACAAACGCAAGCCCGAAGCGCTCGAGCATAAACGAAGTGAACCACTTTCCCTCCTGGCGTGCAATGTCAACATTAGAGTCACCCGTCACTACGGCAGACGTGTCGTCGCCGAGCACGACCCAGCCAAAGACGTCTATCGTGAATGCTTCAATATCTCTCTTGGGCGGCGGGGGGGAAGTACACGACGGCGACCACCGGACCATCGCGCACCTTGACGGAAAGGCTGGAAAGGTTGCCGCCATCTATGAACGACGGCTGCAGCTAGATTGGTGGTCTTGTTGCCGCCGTTGCTCATAGATGGCAGTAGCTGTCCGAAGTTTTGTGTAGTTTTGTGCCGACATTTGTTTGGTACCGGACACGAAACTGGGGAAACTAGCCCTTAACAGCTCCGTTGTAAAAAAAAAAAAAAAAAAAAAAAACAAAAAAAAAAGGAAAACGCTTCTGGGGTTTTTATCTGGACACTTCGAGAAAAAGTCGGCGAGAAATCTGACGGCTTCGATTGGACGGTTCCAAGGTCAAGTGCTGTGTTGGCCAATCACGGCCGCTGGATTTCTCGCCGACTTTTTCGCCAAGTGTCCAGATTAGGACCCCTGGTCGGTGCCATTTTCAGGGTTCGTGCGTGTGGCTTGCGAGCCTTCCGAAGCCATGCATGCATATGCACGTGCTGGGCTGTGAGCTAAGACGTGTGTGCTGTGACAAACATTGAAATTATGTATAAAATGGGACGAATCGAATTCGCGTACGCCAGACGGTGGGCAATATTACTCTTGATTAAGTTAATATTGCTAAAATAAAAATTCAAAGAACTCCTCAACCACCAAGTCAGACACCGTCAAGGTGCAATGACAGGCATTTAAATACGCAAATAGGCTATCGCATCTTCAAATAAACAATAGTCATTGAAGATACATTAGTGCATAAAGTACAAGATTAAACCATAGAATTGTAATAGTATTTCAATATAAAGCAAGAAAAAGAAGTTTGTAGTCTCTCCGCCAGATATTAGCACCCAGAAAGAATCAACTGTGGCAATGCGCGGTACAAGATGCAAACAAATATGTCAATTGCAACGTAGGTGTCATATGCGATATACCAGTTACATGTGGAAGAGTCTTCGTGCGACTGGGAGGTATGCTAACATCAGACTGCGAGAGCATGCCCTATCACTTAAGTCGACGCCGGCTGGACACCTAGCAATACACTTGAGAGACTGCAAATGCTTCCCAGTGTTCAACCAAACTAGACTCCACAAGCGGTATCATAACCGGAAAAGTAGAGAGATTTATGAGTCCCACATCATCAGAGCTAAGGGGATACGTGCATCAGTGCACCGTCTATAGTGCTGCCTGACAAAGAAATGAACTACCTCAACTTCTCTTCATGAAAAAAAAACAAAAATCATGAAGATTTTTTTAATGAGTTTTATGAAACATTTATGTTTTATTTAAGTTATGTGATTTCCAAAAAGCTTCCTTTTTTACACTCTCTTTCAAATTATTTTTACCTCTTCCTGTATTCTTACTTAACACAATTCTCACTTCTTCCTTGTATTTCAGTACTAATGCATTAAAACGTCGGTTGATCTGTACTCCGTTCACCAAGCTGAGGGGGGATTGGTGGCCGAGTGGGGTAGCGCACACCAGCTCGGAGCACGTAGAGCGAAAGCTCGCGCTGTAGAACCCTCTGGTAGAACCCAGGGATCCTGGGTTCAATCCCGCCCACCCCTGCCCGTTTCGATCTGGATGAGCATCGTACCGGCGTGCGGTCGTGCACCACTACTGCGTGGTGCACGTTAAAGACCCCAGGCCAGCGGTTGTACCGCACTGGCCAACTTGTTCATCTACAGCCGAGACACCAGACGCCCACGGAGGCAGACTAACTTCCGGCTGTATAAACATACACACAACAATTTGGTGATTTGGCCTTGAGCTGAGGCTATAAAATCTCCGCCTTCAGCGCGAGCTCTCTGCCCTTGCTAATACAAGTGTGAACGCGCAGGCACGCGCAACCAAAGCACTGCGGAAGCCAGGTCCGCCTTCGCGCTGAAGGCGGAGCTTCTTGTCCTTTACGCTTTTCGATATTCACGAGGTGTAGCCAAGTAGCCAAACAGTTCATTTTACTACCATTCTTATTGGATTTCTGCCCTGTGAAAATATGCCAGCGCTCAGATTCGCTTTCAAAATTCCTGGTGAATTTTTTCTGGGCTACAATTGTTTTATATTGCCATAATAAGATAAAAATTGAATTATACTATATGTATACGGTATATTCATCAGCATTACTCGGGTTATTTTCAACAATGTTTTCTACGAATAAACCTTGAATTATTTTTGTAATTTTATACCCCTTTATTTCTGTATTTAAATGCCTATATAGGTATTTTTTCTAATATATATTTACTTGTGTTTTTTTCTGGCCTTCGAGGCCCCTTAGTCATAAAGTTTGAAGACTCCTGCTCTACAGCAAAGGGGTCACCTGTGCCACTCATATAACTCAACATCATGACGAACGATAGATACATAAAATGTATAATTAAGGTACTAGACCTGGTCGAACACGTTCATAGGGACGCGGAGTCACCATTTTCAACTGAAGTTCGCGAGGCCTTATCGAGGGAGCTGGTCAATGTGCGCGACCCTCCTTAACGTTTTCCCGATTCATTCGTGGGTTTGTATCCCAAAAATTTTCTATACAAGTGCTAGAGCGAGCGACTATTTCCGAAGTAGCCTCTAATCAACAATTTCCTCCACTTTATTTGCATGCCGTGAACAAATAATTTGAGAATAAGGGAATCTACCGATGTCGAAACTCTCGAAGACGTATCATAAAATGTACCATATCTGTATTTGATAAGGGGGTCAAGATTTAGACATTGACGTCATTATTGTTACCACCAACACCACCATCATCATCATAGTTCATATTAGTTATCATCATCATTAGGGGCCTCATAAACAACCCTAGCCCAGGACCCGAAATTCCTTAACCCGGAGTATTTGGAATATTACCCAATGTAGGAAGAAACCGATCTTCTCACGTCTGCCACAACGTCGACGCGCCCTCCGACGTCGACGTAGTAATGCATACTCCGATTCAAGTGTATCAACGCTTCCCCATTCTAGATAGCATTCGAGAGCCACGTATGGCATAATTAACAAATGAATCATGATCTGATTTTGTAATTTATTATTTTCCCCAAAGGGGACGGGCCACTCCTGGATGTAGTGCAATACCGGGCTAACCCTGGCGTCCTCGAAGCAAGCTTCGTAGGAACACCACTTGCAAAAATAAGTTTAATATCTTGGACCAATTAGGTCCGTACCAGATATTAAGCTGATAAGAACAGAAACTATAATTGATCTTAGCCAAAAGGCCGAGAAGCGATACTGTTGCATGCAGCCAATTTTGCCCCACCTACAACCAGCTTCCCGCGATGGCGCAGTACCTCATAGCCTAATATCATATTTGCCGATTTATACAAACAAACCAATAAAAATATTCTAGACAGAAAGCTTGCTACAACGTAGTTAGTTGTATCCATAAGTTACATTCAATCACAAAACGAAACCTTAGGCTATATTCTTGATATTAGTGCACACCAAAACGTGCAAGATCTTGTGCACGCAAATTCCCCTCCGCCCCCCCCTAAAAAAAAATATTGTATTTTTGAGGGGAGAACTGGGAGGACAAACGGGAACGACACGTGCCGGATCTTAGCCGGGGCAAAGCCGATAATCATTGGCTACGTTTACGTGGATGCGACCGTAGCGTATCGAATTGAGTTAGCGCATTTAATTCACTTTAACCACTGCGTTTACATGGATTTGAATCGACCGGTGGCGACACCTCACGTCGCCTGATTACAGCGCAGTCCGGGGTGGGGGGAGGAGGGGGGAATTAGTGGCCTAACGTCGAGTGATTACAGCGCACCCCACGTGACCTGTGGAGTCTATCGGCGACGATGTGGTCAGGACGATGGCACAAAGCGGAGGGGGGACTTTGAAGGTCATCTTAGCCTTCCGCCCCTCCCTCCTTCTTCCCCTTCGCCCATTCTTAAGACACTTGAATCGACTCGCTAGAGTTTACATGGAGGTCTTGATTCGGCTTGAGGATCTCAAACCAACCCTTTCAAACGGATCGGATCGGACTCGATTCGATGCGTTTGGCAAGCAAATCAAGCGTTTACATGGACTGATTCGATACGCTAACTGGACTCGATCCGCGACTGTCGTACCCATGCAAGCCACTCACCCGTAAGCTGACAACGCGGTGGGGGCTACTCGCACTTGGCGGACCAATCAACCGCCTCGCTTTCGTCACATGACCCCACTCATTCTGGCCGTGGGTACGGACGGGAGCGTGATCACGTGGCGGTAAATAGACACATGATTGGTCCAAGGAGCGCCAGGCTTCCACCGCACTGTCAGCGTAGGGGTGAAGCGACTCAATTCGTCCCTATGCTGACAATGCGGTGGAGGCTACGTGCTTCATGGACCTGCCATATTTCGCCACGTGATCACGCTCCCATTCGTACCCATGCACAGATAGCGAGGTCAGGTGATAGCAGGTAGGGGGGCACGTAGTACAGTGGCGCCGTGCCGTGACGCATTCACACGAATGGACTAGTGCGAGCTGCAAGCAGTACGTTACGACATTATCGTTGGTTTGTCACGTATTTATTATTTTTTTATATCTATTTTATTTTGCCCCGGGGGGGGGGGGGGGGGCTTACCCTTGCAAACAAATGCTGCTTGTCCGCTGTTTCTGGGGTGGAGGAGGCAATTAAGAGAATACATTTATTGAGCGCAAATCACGCCTCGCGAGTGCAATAAAAAATCCCGTGCGTCAGCTTTCCCAGAGAGCACTCGAAGAGCCAATAACCTCGAGCCAATGTCGAGAACTTGGCGACTGGGTCGGAAGTATCTTTTAGCGCAGGGTGGAGAATACAAATCAATATAATTTAAATCATGATAGACGGTTAATTTCGCGCCTTCTACGGACAGGCATTGCGGCTCCCGCTGGCCGAAGCTCATTGGTTAGAGGAAGTAGTCCGCGTTATCCGAAGTATGAACCAACTAACTCAGCTTCAGCCTGTTCTAGTGCTAGAATTGGACTTTTCCTCGATTTTATTAGAGCTTTACTTTAAAGGATGGTTGTCGTGGTGCAGTATAATGGTCGAAAGAAACACGAACAGTGGAGCGTGTGCCATCTTATGCCTGCGAAACCTAAAAAAATAACAACTGACTTGGCGAACTGTGGAGGCTATGGCCCCCGCGACCCAATAAGAGCGTCGTGCGAGGCACGTGATACTACGTCACCGGAGCGTGTATCACTGCGCCAACTGTGAGGCCTGGAGAACCGGCTGTCATCTGCTGGCCAAGAGTTGTCTGCGGCGAAACCAACCAACTTCGGACGAACGTCCACAGCCGCAACACTGTCGTCTGCTAGAGTAGCGAGCTCGTCGGAAACAGTTCATGAGACAACTGTACGCTCAATTTACCCGCGAATCTGTGGCGGGTGCTAATGCGAGGGCGATGTTTTGAGTGGAAGCGGTTGATTACACAGCTGCGATCGTTCAAACATTGTTCAAAAGCCACGTTGTTCTCGGAAAAGTGTTGATCCGTATTAAGTATCGTGTAAAGTAAGGAGCCCTCGTCTTTCTTCTGTGTCGTGTACTGCTAGGGTCAGAAGAGTATGACCGAAGCACTACTAAAGGAAAGAAAAAGCCTAGAACTACTTTTTGTCGCGGACGGCGTTGTTACTGTGGCGGTAACGAGGCCTCCGTGGCCTCGACCATGGAGTGTTGGTACGTGCCTCGCTTCGACGCTCTTATTGGGTCTCATGGGCCGCAGCCCCCGCAGTTCGCCAAGTTATCGTCGTGATGAGAAGCTCGCTAGGGGCGCTTCTGTTTTCCTCACTATGGGGAAACGCACGTGTTACCCACGGGGTTACGTTCTTATTTTCATGGTGCATAGAAGCTTGACATTGCACGTGCTTGCGCCAGCAGAGGAAGTGTAAGTATCCTCACTATGGGTTGCAAAAAAATTCCACCAGGCGGCGATACCCAAACTTTTCGCCCAGAGCCGTTTGTAATGAGAGAGTTCGGTCAATGGGCGGAGCTTGTTGCCCGCTAGAATCAGCGGATTTCGCGATAACACAAAATGGCATTACTTCTTTGTCTTGTTTATTCCTGAGAAATCGCATAGAGTTCCTACGAGTCAGAGCCACAAAATTTCTGGCGGAAGTAGTCATCCCCCGGTTGTCAGACTACGCTGCTGCGGTTGCCAAGCTGTGAAAATCTCCTTACGAAGGCCAAACTCTCTGAGTATAAATGGCTTTGTTCTCGCCGTGAACAGCGGAACTTGGTGGTACTTTTCCGGCGATATAATTATCAGTGTTTCGCGCCGTGGCATTCTCTTCACTCTTGGCTACACTTGGCGCGACGCTCGCCGATTCGATGGGCGCACCCTTAAATTGCTGCTCTTCCCAATCAAAAGGCCGTGAGTGATCGCGTGGAAACTACACAAAATTGGGCATTGCCATCTGCAGCGAAGAGTGACCTCGCGTGTTTTCAACATTAGGATTGCATCGATCACGCACAAGCCACGGTGCCAGTGGATTGTTGGAGAACGACGCCCCTTCTAAGTGGAATTGGAATGGCTTCCATTGAATTACTTAGCGGAACTTGTCAATAAAATACGCAGCTTCTGCGGCTGGGCGATCAGTCGCTGCGGGAGCCACAAATTCTTGTGGAGGAGCGGCGTCAGAGTCGCAGCTGACCACCACCCATGAGCCCAAGAGCCAAGGCAGCGCCGTTAGCGGTGAATCACAAAAAAATTACATTGTTTGTAATGAATAAAAAAAATATATTAACTAATCTCTTCCCCTAAACACTTCCTGCAGCCGCCGCTATGATTTCAACGCGTCAGTTACTCTAGCCGCCACCAGTCGGCGCGCTCCCCAGGCCGCCATTGCCGGCCTGTATTTTGGCCTGCGCCTGCACTCCGGTTACCTCGCTTGCGGGTGTTTGTGTGACGATGTGCGGCCGCAGCGGGACGCGTAAACTGTGTCCAACGGGCACGACGTGTTATGTAATAGGTTGCAAAAAAAAAGAAAAATCAAATGGGGACATTGAGGTCTGGAATCACGCTGTGTGCACTGAACATGCCCCGCTGATGCACATTGACTGTCCGTGCTTGATGCCGTTTTCGATGCACCGATTCATACTGAAGCAGAGCATCTTTAAGTCGTCCCGTCTTAAAGGCCGACGTAAGTCCTGTCTTAAAGGTCGAAATACGTGACTGCTCGTTCGCGCGAGAGTTTCCAACGCATATATAGGTTGACTGCTGTAACTCATTCCGATGCTCCCAACATCGAACACAATTGATTTTCGATGAGCGACGAGACGCAGCGCAAGAACCGCACCCGAGTGCGGTTCTTGGCGCTGCGTCTCCATGTATTAGCAATTCTGACGGCGGCGTAAAGGTTCGAAGATGCGGCTTCCTGAGGTCCACGAAGCTCGGGCGGATGTCATTTTGCTTTTTCGCAGACTGTTTCAATACGTCTGAAGGACGAAAAAGCGTTTTTCTATGATTTGAGATACATTTTCAGACGAATGGCAACCGATTTGAAGCACATAATGGCTGAAGAGTGTCCCCACTCTGAAGAATAGCTTATCTAGTGACCCTATACGGCGTGACCATGGTTGACGAAACCCAACTGCGCGTGCGCGACTTTAACGTGGAAATTATGTTCAAGCAGCATTTACTTCCCGAATCACCCCGATCGCTCGAACAGTTGTGTACTCTCGGTAATAAAGACTCCGAATTCAACGCCTGCCGAATAACAGGGCCATAGAGCGCGATGTTCTACGTCACTTATCGGAGGTTAACGCGGTGCACAGGTTGAATACAAGTGCTAAAGAGCGTTGCGAGCGCGCGAAAGAAGAGGGTTCGCATCGCTCCGTCCCAAAATCGACGCACTCTCGGCCCTGCTCACCCGACCGCCTCCGAATTTCGTACAGTGAGTCCGGAGTCATTTCGGCACCTTTCTACGAAATTTAGAACGAGTCGGTTAACATTCCGACTCTTGGCGACGACGAATCGCCGGCAAGCGAGGCAGCGTCCGCTAGGCCTAAACCACCCGGCCGCCGCGCCGGCAGCTGTGCCCGCAGACATATGGCCTGCCCCATAGCCTCCTATGTACAGACAAAGCCTGGCAGATCGCCACGAGGCGCGGCCGCCGAAATAGAAAAGGTGGAGCGGCAGACAACGGATGAGAAGAGAGCCACGTGACTGGCGCCCCGCTGCGGCGAGACGCCGAAACGCAGCGTCTCGCCGCTCAAAAGCTGTGCGCTGACGTCCAGGATCCCCGAGAAATGGCTCTTTGATGCTCTGTGCTACCAGATCCTCGCGCTCCAAATTTGCGACCGGGCACTCTATGGCTCCGTCGTCAAACTGCCAGGCTTTGTGAGTATAGAGGAGGCTATGCCTCCGCCATGGACACAGACTATTCTCCACCGACTGCGGAGCTCCCAAAGGACACCCACAAGCGCAAGCGCAGCGACGAGACTCCTGGCCAGTCTTGTACGCATTATTGAAAAGAAATGTAAACGATTATAATTACATTTACCTGATTGAAGAATATAACTGCTTACAGTAATTAATTACTGCATTACAAAAGTAATTGAAGAATTACTAGAAAGTAATTGATTGTTTTTCACATTTCTTTCTTTAACTTTTTAATACGAAATAAAAATGCATACATATGTTCAAAGTGGTTACATTTTTTCTTTTTGTCATACACATATTGTTAAAGACCGACAACCAGTTCGCGCTTTCCACTTTCCCCCCGCTTCCTCCTCTCCTCCCTTATACCCTGTCCACCATTGCCTGTTTCCTCCTCCCCCAGGGTGAGGAGGATCTTCTGCCTTGCAGAATCGCGAATCAGGTCGTCGGCCTTTAAAGGGGTACTCCACAGGTTTTTTGAGCTACCTCAACCAACTATATTATCTGACTCCTCGGCCTTTACCCTTTCCGGTATGCTATTTGGTATCGCGAAATTCATAATAGTTATTAAGAAATCGGGAAATAAAAATGATGCAAAAACCACCATTCAAATATACCCGCACTTTTCAGTGCCGTGACGTCAGTGGCGGGCAGGCTTGTCAGTCGAGCAAGCAGTCTAAAAAATAGAATATGCAATCATTTGTTCCGTGCTGGAGCGCGGGTACTGGAGCGAGCTTCCAAAGCATTCATTTGACACCATGAAACTGCTTCGAATCAGTTAGGAACAAATTCTACAGTCCAAAGAGTGAACCCCTGCTTTCCTCTGACGTCACTTTTTCATTGTTGCCAGTAGAAACTTTCAGTTTGAAAAACACGGTGAGGACCAAGACTGTAAATTCAATAACTTCACGGTAAAACAAGCTTTTGAACTTATATTTGGGATACTATTTTAGCGATATTTGTTGGGGAGTTTAGCAAAATTTCAAGCAAATCGGAGGGCGTTTTTTTACTGGTTTTAATTTGCACCGAACCTGAGCGCACTGAGCGTAGTAACTTCATGAAACTTTTCTTTTCTCGAACGCTTTATCTTTAAAGTTATAGACAAATTAAAATTACAAAAAACATGCAAAAAATAACCTCCTTCATGACGTCCTTGGTCGCTTGAGTAACCGTGAACTATAAAGGAGGGGTAGTGCACTCAGCGAGCGCTCACGGCTGCCGCACTCCGTGTCGACGGCTTGAGAGGGCGCCACTAAAGCATGTTCTAGATAGGCTGTATGAAGCGGGCAGCCAGGGCGACTCGCATTGCATTTGCTGCGCGATTAAACACTAATTCGGCATGACACTTCATTGGCCACAAACGACAGCAAACGCGGGGTAGAGATCTGTTCAGAACGGGAGCCACTTTGCGCTGCCATACCGCGCCAAACCGCAAGCCACCTGCTCGCGGAAGGCCTTCCGAACGCTCAGAACCGGTCGGATCCTCGAGCGCAGCGCCGCCGCGTAATCCAGGACCATTCTACGCTCGCCGCTCGTCTGTGCCTCATCCGACTACACCTTTCTAGTATGCGCCGCCTTTTCCACCGCTTGGTGGTGGGTATGTCGACGGGTCATTTCTTGTTTCCGTACTTTATAAACTGTATTTGTTTCTTTTCTGATCTAAAATACTGAACAAAAACTACTTTCATAAATAATTGAAACGGTTCGCGCCACTTATATTTTGTATTTCGACTAAAAAGAAGCTTTTAGTGGCTCTGACTAGTAGTAAGCCCAGGAGCAAAGACGTCACATATCGCGCGCTTTCGGCAGCGCGGGTCGTCCCCGTAGGTGGAGGAGGTTTCCGCGTCGTCCGGTTAAAATATGACGCACTGATGTTTAGTTGCTCTCTCCGTGCCCGCTGGCTTGCCCGAATGCCAAGATACGTGGAAACCGCAAAAAAGGGAGACGCTTAAATCTGATTGCAGGACCCCTAGCGGTTGTCGTTTGAAGTTCTTGTCAGTCATCTTGCCACGTTTCCTGGTGAATATATATCTGCCGTGACCCTGAAGAGCCTCTCGACGTATGCGCTTGAGGGAAGAGCGGTGTTGGAGCGCACAAACACTTTGCGTACCAGTTCGTGGTTACGCAGTGCTTCGACGGACGCTTCTGAGTCCTCCAGGTAGCCAAGTCAAAGTTGGACACTGTTTAGACAGTGCTAAACGTTGGTGCAGCACATACAAGTAACGCACGGGCAGGCAGAGCGATTTTGTACGTAAAAACACCCAACTCAATAAGTTTAGCTCTCTCGGCAACATATAGTTGATTACTTGTAATTCATTGCAGAGAAATGGTAATTAAATTACAGCGAATGTTGCCACAAAAAAAAAAGCAATTGAAGCGTTAAAAAGTTACAGTAGATTGTAATTGATTACAAGGAATCACCTATGTGTAACTCGTTACGTACACATCGCGACACTGTTAGCGCGAACACGACATCGGCGCATTTTCGTATTTTACTCCTAAATAGTATTAGTGAGCACAAAATTTTATCGCTTACATTATATAACTAAATGAGCTCTTTCCGTAGCAATAATAACTTGGATGACATCCCTTGCTTTCAAAGAGAAAAACTGGAAAAACCGGCGATCGCTTGTTCGCGCTAACAGTGTCGCGCTCTGTACATGTCTGCTCCTGACGAATCCCAAAAGCATATTCGCGACACCACGCACGATTCCACCGGTTTCGGAAGACGAAAACAGCGCAAGCTGGACGACCCCCTCCCGTCACCGCGGCTCGCAGCCATGCACACCGTATACGGAAGTGGAGTCTCTCGCATGCAAAACAGAAATTCACGGTGTTGCTCCGCCCTAAGAACGACACCAGCACCTCGACCATCTCGGGACGCGGCGTGGCAACAGTCCTTGCCCAGGCCGCCCCGCAGTGCCCGCACTATATACTCACCAAACGCCCTAACATCGACCCACATCGATTAACGCAGTAATTCCGCGACAATCACGTTATATATCGAAACCGGCCGCGCCACACGACTGTGCAGTATGTATCGCATGACCATCGACGGGCACACATTTGAACTCGAGTCACAGCTCCGACCACGGCACACCTTCCGGGGGGTAGTTCGGGTGGACTTGGGTGACACCGTCGACGACCTGCGGATCGCCGCTACTTGTGAATCTGTCAAAATTCTGGGCATTAGAGTCAGACGGCAGGGCAAGGCCAGCTATGCCTTAATTATATTGAACACCACCTCTCCACCGAAGACAGTGCGGAATTACTTTGAGCCGTGCGCCTTAATTAAGGCCTCACGTGCCCCGCACGCTGGTCTACTACCAATATCACAAACACGTGCATATCGAAAGGCACTGCCTCAGCGCGGCAGTGTGTGCTTCCTGAGGTAAGGAACCCGAAACTGAAGCCTGTCTGAACGAGACGGCGTACCTGTGCCGCGCGGAGGGCCGCACAAAGCAGGATCCGGCTCCCGACAAGGTCAAGCCAGTGCTTGTCGGACTCAAGGCCCCGGCGCACAAGCCATCCGACGTCACGAGTAAAGCGGTTTCTCTCACTACCGCCCACATAAAAGACTAAAAATGCAGCGCGGCCCCCATCGGATAACCAAACCGAGAATTTCGGAAAGGCCATGACGTATGGCGATCAGTCACCAAACCACGAGGCCCACGTCAGCCATCCGAACCGACTCCGTCTTAGCGGAGCAGCCACCAAGACGATGAGCCGCTGCCCCAAACAGTCACCCCTACCAAAGCGCATAAGAACATTGCAAGATGAAATTGATTCGTACCGACCTAATCTGATAACCCTTCAGAAGCAACTTCCCCAAGCCCTCACTGATCATAACCAAAAGCTCGAGAAAGAACACCAACGACGGCACCGTGAGTTACAAGAGCGTCTACGCTCTCGAACCTTCACCGACCTCATACCGACGAGGCCCCGTCCGAGCTTTCTATACGGATGACATCGCTACATTGGTAAAATCCATAATCCAAGACCTCATCCATCACATGACCCCTGAGGCACCGCCGCCGCTGAACCGACGCCCGGCATCAAGCCGACTGAGACCGCCACACCGATCACTAACCATGGCCAGAGGCAGTAAACCCCATGCTCCTGCAGTGGAACTGTCGCGGCCTACGGGGAGCCCGCAGCCGAGCTCAACGAGCACCTCCGGGGCATGGACCGCAAGCTGCTGGCGGTCCTGCTGCAGTAGACTAAAGGGGTGTCCAAACAGGATACTACAAAACTCACGACTCCGGCAAATCGTGCGGCGCTCCGATTCCGGCCGCCGGGGGGAAACCTCCCCCCGCTAAAGCTGCCGGGGAGAAGCTTCCTCCCGCTAAATCTCCCCCTCGCTTCCTCCACGGCGGCCTTGCTCTGCTCATCACGTGGGTTCGGAGAGCCACTCACACGCTCTGTTGGCTCTCGGTCAATCGCTCAAGGCCTCTGCCGTTTTTCAAGTCCCGAAAACGGGAAAGGGAACGACACGAAGGTGAGGAGGCGAAGGCTTTTCGCGCGAAACCGATACGGAATCGCATCGAACGCCATCACGACGAAAGTGAATCTCGACAAAGAAAGCAGATCCGAGGCGGGCGAAACGCACCCTTCGACCCAGGAATGTCCCAAATCCACCCGAAGCCGACCTCCTTGGCCTTCAAGCGGATGCGACGGTGGTACGCGATGGCGTTGGCGAGGTCAGCCAGACGCAGGTGGCGTGTGACGTCAAATCTGACAAGCACTGACGTCATTGAAAAGTGGAGGAGGCGAGGAGAGAAGATAGTGATCGTGAAAATTTTTACGACTCCTGCAAAAATTTTCACGACTCCGACAAATCGTAAAAATTGAAGCGTCCGCTTCAATTTTCACGATTTGTCGGAGTCGTGCATTTTGTAGTGTCCTGTTTGGACAGCCCTTATAAGGGCACCGCGGCCGCGGCCTGCAAGGATACCGCGCATACACGACGCCCAGCAGCGCGCGCACATCTCTCTCCGACTCGACACAAACCGTCGTTGAATGTCAAACGGCCCTGTACGTTCTCAGGACCGTACCGCACTGCAAAATCCCCACCACGGCCTTCGGGACCGAAGTGTAAGAGGTAGCTGCCTGGCTGCGCCTCGGACGCCGCAACCTCATGGTTGCGTCCTCGTACGTACTCACCGGCACTACCAGACAGACTGCCACCGACGTGAACTTCACCTGAAGCGCTGTTTGGGTGGGCGCGCTGTACTCGCATGACGCCCCTGTGTTCGCCAGAGTCATCAACGCCGAACACGTGGCTTGGGGGTACCAGCGGTCACGAGGCTGCGGAAGATATCCACTCGAGGAGGCCGATGAGATGGAACACCAGCTGGCCAACGACCTCGGCATACCAACTCGTCGGGCCGAGAACCAAGGACAGCGCGACACCATGGGTGACGGCTGACGCCGTGGCTCGGTAGTCTAGCGAACCTACACCGTGGAGTAAGGAGCACCATCCAATCTGGATTCAGCTCCACGGTGGCCTGCAGGAGCGGAACGAACGAGTGCACTATACCGACTGACAACGCTTCAGGGTCCTCCTGAGTCAGCCTGCAAGACACCGACGGGGCGCCCACCCCGCTGGTCGATTGCGTTTGGTGGCGGCTGCCGGCGAAACGAGAGGTTCCGATGTGGAAGGCGACTCCCCAACTCCGGACCGTCACATGTTCAACCCTTCCAGGAGAAACTTCAGGAAATGTACGCGGCCGGCGGCCGCACCTTCCTCGACCTGGGGCTCTTCCGACAACAGGGGGCCAGAATTCGACGCCACGCGAAGGTATACTGTCCTAGTACTGCGAATCTTTCTCCCGACGCACATGGGGCCAGAAAACTGTGGTAAACTTTGCGGTCTCTGAGCGTGTGCGGCAAGCTCCAGGACACGGCGAAAGCCGTGCTACCCCAGACTGGCGTCAACCACGACGAATTCGGGAGGGAGGCCGCCTCCGTCTTCTTCCCACAACCGCCAACCACACAAGTCGGCGACGTCTAAGCTCCGGAACTCGTGGACGAGCCGCACGCGATCGAGACCCCGTTCATAAAAGCCGACTTCACCGCAGCTTTCCAACAAAATAATACCAAGAGCGCCCCAAGTGAGCACGGTGCGACGTGTACATTGATCGGGAACCTCGCCGCTGCAGAATGCGAGAACGCGCAGAACGTGATTGCGCATGTCACTGCGATCTGGACACGTGGAGAGGTGCCGGCGGCCCTGAAGCACGCCGTGGTCACGCCGATTCACAAACCCGGACACCTCAGAGATGGCCAACCTCCCCCCGAACTCGCTAACCTTTACCATATGTAAGATTATCGAGCGGATGGCGGCAACCAGGCTCAACCACCACATCGAGGAAGAGACGCGGTACTTTAACCCGGGTCAGACGAGATTTAGACCAAACCTGGGGACGCAGGACAGCCTGTTCCTGCTGCGCGTGCTTAGGCCTCGAAGCGATCTGCCACCAACGGGTGTAGGAGCAAATGGTCCCGGAACTAATGGCCCCAAGTACACGGTAGAAAAAAAATGGTACCGTAAAAAGATTGTTTATACTTCATCCGTTATGCAATCAGTGATTGCCTGGTGGAATGAAGGATCTCCTCTATATTTTGAGGCCGGTTACTTCGAAGGAAGTGGTTGGGCATTGAACTTAATTTTATTCAAAATCGTCAGAATATTTTCGAAATTAAAGGGCAACTCCGGCCAAAACTCAAAATGAAATAAATTACTGGTATCGCTGTAGTGACACAAAATACAACCCCAGCCAAAATATTATACGTCCGCGGGACGCCGCATTTTCAACTAATGCCGATAATGAAAATGCGACCCGCCGCGAGCCGCTGCTCCTTATACCCTAGTTACACGGGCCGTTTTAACTGCAGTTAAGCGTAACCGCGGTTAGCTTAACCGCAGTTACCCGCTGTTACACGGCAAACCTAACTGTGGTTGGCCGCTAACCATAGTTCACGTAAACTGAGCTTGGTAACCTCAGTTAGGGCTCAGAACTGACAAGATGGCAGCGTCCGAAGCAGCAGCGAAGTCGCAGTGCTCGAAATCAGCGCAACCGGGCAAAAAGCGCGTTAACTGGCCGGTTGCGATCACCGAGGCCCTCATCAGGATTTGGGAAGACAATTTGCAAGCGTTGCGCTCGAATACAAGAAACGCGGCCATCTACGCCGCAATGGCAGAGCAGATGTTAGGCTTGTGGCGAGACTTGTAATTACAGCGGTTCCGCGTTATCTAGGCTGCTTGGCGCACTGGTGCCGGCTCCCTGCCTGCCGCAACCACCGGTTCGCGTAGGTCCTGAGTATTTTGTTTCCTCTTAATATATACACATAGGCTGACTGAGAAGAGGACTTTCGTGTAACACCCGCGCACCGCGGTTACCGGTAACTGCAGTTAGCGCCCGTAACCATAGTTTGCCGTAACTGCAGTTAAGGGTGCCCGTGTAACAAGGGTATTAGTGGGCAGCCAGCGGGTTGCCGATCACTAAAGCAACATTGGGCCGTGACGTCAGTATCGTTCTCTTTTTTTTCCTCCGGTCCGGGCGTTGCGCGGAGTGCACTTCTTTGAGCCGCTACCACCACTACTTCGGCTTGTGATTGGCGTGTTTAGCCGTTGCTTTTATCTGTAGCCCGTGTAGCTTCGGTATAGCCTTTTGTTTATTTCCCTGTAAGGACTCCAAGACTCGTTTTAGCGAGCAACTCGGTGCGCCCAAGACTGCCCAGCTGCTCCTCGAAAGATGCCGAGTGCAACTTGTAGCGCTGTGGGCTGTTCAAACAACCCGCTGCGCAACACGGAGGTGCTTTTTCACAAGTTTCCAACGGACCGGAAATTGAAGAAGGTGTGGGTGAACGTTATTCGCCGAATGGACTTTGGACTTCGGCTTTTACGCGCCAGAGGAAAAAAAACGAACAAACAGACGTGTACAGCCCAGCACACCTGTGTTCGGGCGCCACGGCCCGCGCCGGAGAGCCTCGAAGCTTCGTGTCTGGGACTGACCCGCAGCGCGAAAGCGAGAGGGCCCCCAGTACTGTACGTCACTGGCAGCGCAGCGTAGAGCAACGACGCTCCATCCACGGAGCCCCGATGCCAATTTAGGCCTAGCGACGAGTACGAAAGACCGCACACACGGCGAAAGCCGCCGAGTACAGCACCGAACGAGTTCACTCGTTTTCCAGTCGCTAGCTTTTGGGTATACAAGCGACGAGTACGGCATAGCGCACGCACGGCGGCGGCCGCCGAGTACGGCACCGTACGAGTTCACGGGTTTTCCAGTTGCTAGCTTTTGGGTATACGCACTACCTCTTGCTACATATGCTGGATAACTACCACGTATACAGGATTAAAACAAAATCAGCTTACCTCCTATTTTTAGACGGCTAGCGCAACAGAGGTAGGTGCCGCTCGGCCTGCGTGCTCGTTGAACGAGAACGATCCTGACGTCACGTTCACATAGCGGCTGATTTCCAGTGTTGCCGGGGCCTCGAGCGGCTAGTTTCGGTTTTGTTGGCCGCGCCCCAAACAAAACTTTGAGGCGTCGATATCTTTAAAACTACGCAACGAGAAAAAAATTACAGCTTGCAATTCAGAGACGCTGACTGCACTAAAAACAGTCGTGATCCCAAAATCGAAAGTGTGGACCGGAGTTGCCCTTTAATACTGTCCAGCAGTTATCTCATAGCTGTCAATTTAGTGACATTATACGATATTATAGGAGTTATTACGGGTCCATATCACATGACCAAATGATGTTTTAGCGAACAGCGACCTTTGAGCGAATCGACGTTTTAGCGAGTAACAAAGGCGCGTATTACCCCCCCCCCCCACCTGCGCTGCGGTTACGCCATTTCGCGGCGGCAGTCTGCGGCGACGCATTACAAAATGTAAACCCACTTGGCCCACCCGTAAACGCCGCTTCGCGGCGGCCGACTATTCACTAAAGTGTCATTCGGTGAAACGTGGGCGTTCGCTAAAACGTCATTCGATCAAGTGAGTACCTCGCCTCTGGTCATACTGTTGAAGCCATGAAACTCGAATTTCTTCCATCTCGTCATTACGCGTGGTGGTAGCACACATAACGAGCGGACTACGATGCCTTTATAGGTGCATTAGGTTTCCATAGCGCAAAACATTTCTGAGCTTCCCAGAAAAATATAAACACCGGTCGAGTTCGCGCAACCCGGCAGCCTCAAAATTCGACGAGTATTATTGGATTTTATCGGATTTATCCGAAAACGCAGAATGCATATTGGCGATATTTATCTGGAACCATTTTTTTCTGGTTGGTACTTGGGGCCATTAGTTTGGGACCATTAGTTCTGGGACCATTTGTTCCGGGACAATTTATTCCGTTTCCTTCCACCAACACCATCCCGACTGTACACAAAATTATTACAAACCTATGAGGGATGGATCCACCGGCCGCGCGGGCGGCAGAAAGAGACGCTGGGTGCAATGTGGAACTTCATACGTGAGGCAGCCCCACAGCGGGCCATGATTGATCAATCCATTTTCCCTGACCCATCATCCACTACCTCCTGAGGCCTCCCGCCTTCCTTTCAATAAACATGTTTGGAGTGAACTGAAATACAAGTGCTGTGACAGCCTTCGGCTGCAACTCCTGTTCAACTGGTGCTTCACAGATCGAAAACATGTAGCAGCGGAACGCGCGGACGAAGCGTTCGATTGGTCGAGCGCCGCGCCAGCGCAAGTTTTCAACTTATTCGCTAGGGGCGCGCCGATCGGAAATCCTTTCTAATAAAAATGCTATCACAAAAAGAAAAAGAAAAGAAACCTGCATCATGTTTAAGGTGCTGCAATAGACCATTTCAAAAGCCCATCAACCAGCACTGACGGTCGCCATTTCCTGGGCACGAACCGCGTGAATAGATTGGATCTGAGTTCTCGCCGAACGATGACGCATGCTCTTATACGCCCAATATATGCCGTGAGTGCGTTCCCAAACAATGGCGAACTCGGACACTTGGCGCAACACCTACAAGATGGCGCGCACCTTTGAAAAGAGTCTATTTAGCTTTTGCAATTCATCTAAAAGCTTCAGTGATTCTCTGGCTTAAGGATAAGACATTTCGAAAGGCCACTCGATCTGGTTAATAAACTCTAAGCGGTTTGCTCTCTCCGTACAGACAGTATACTACACGTCGAGAGGCGTCGACGTGGCCGCCCCAGCCAAACACGCTTGCACAGAGGGCCTGGTGTAATCTCCGCGGGCGGCTATTTTGCGCCAGCAGCGCGAACGCGTCTCGGAGTCTGCAGTTCTCTCAGGCCCGGAACAAAGGGCCCCCTTGTCCTCGGCGACGAGGGATATCCATCCCCTCGAACGTCTCGGCCGACGCAGCGCTTGCCTCCTCCGCGCGCTCGCTTCGACACACAACGTGCAGCGGCCGAAAATCTCCTCCGCGGGTCAACGAATCGGCATTAAATATCGCTATACTCTCGGCACCGCTGCTATACACCCGTTTCAACAACTCACGGGTCCCGGGTGGTGACCCCAGGGTCCGCCTGCACCGGCTAAATTTCTCGCCTACAGCGGCGACACTAGACGTCCATTGTTGCCTGACTAACTTCAAAACATCGCCAAAGAAACGGCTAACCTAGCCGGAATTCGGCAATCCTGTAGGGGCCTTACTTGGGCCTAATAATGTTCTGCTCCACGGGGTTAGCTAGTGTCAAAGTAGTTTTCTTTGGCTTTTCTATGCGGAGAACAAGTCGTCTGCTTCTTGCGCAGGAGTTGCGTTGACGTCAGAACGATGCCGAGCTCCGATTGGCTTTGTTCGAAAGGATAGTGGGTACACCTCAATGCTAGATGCCTTAAGGTCTACCCACTATTTATTTTCAATCAGCCAATAAGAGCTCGGTGTTCTGACATCATCGCAACCCCTGTGCTAGAAGCAGACGAACTTACGCTCCGCATGACTTTTGCTCTGGTTCGCCACAAAACTGCCAAAGCGTCTGAAGCAGACGTGTACGGCACTCATCACGAGCAATCAAATTACTTGTAAATCTACACTTTTTGGAGTACTTTTTGTAATCATTTCAATTTATTCTTTTAGGAAGCAATCGTAAGAGCAATCTGATTATTTTTGGAAGTACGAAAATTACTTGTAACAATGGGTTTCTCTTCTCCCTCCCCTTTTTAATGGCGTCGAACCGAGTCGTCGTCGAATCATGGAACCGAGTTTCCTACAGAGGACGGTTTATCAAAATAGCTAGATTAAGAAGATACGTGGCTGAGTGTGATCCTAATCCTATAACGGACAGTTCAATCGACAAAAAATCTGTCGTATTGAAAATTTGAAGCAATCGAAAAAGTAGCGCTTACTTTCTTCAAGCAACGACCAATTACTTTATCTTTCTTCTCAAATAATCAAGTAATCTAAATATTAGTTTATGAGCGAGAGTAATTGTAATTTAATCGATTACGTTTTTTCGAGTAACTTGTACAAAACTGATTAACACTCCATTCCTCAATTATTATTACTTTTTTTTTTTTTTTTGCGTGCGCCTTTTTTTTTGTGTGTGTTTGGTGCAATTGGCGATCGTTAAGATTCGAAAATGCGACTTCCTAAGTTTGAGACACAACGTCAAGTAGCTCAGACGATGTCGTCTTGCTTTATCGTGGACTGTTCTTACATTTATGGACGACGCAAAGCCGTTTCTTGCCGTTTCAGATAAAGCTTAGGGCAACTGGCAACAATGATTTTAGGCATCAAGATGGCTGAAGTGTCGTCACTTTTATGCGTAGGTTATTTAGTGGCTCTAGTTCGAGCATTCGTCGATCTTCCGCTACGATGGCCTCGAGATCGATCTATAGGTGGCGCTACTGCCTCGCTATCATCATCATCGTAGCGTGGACTGAAGTATGTCCCGCCCCATCGGCTCTCCACGTTCGCGCGCGAAACGCTGTAGATTTCTGCGTTTATTTTGTCGCGTGGTATCGTTGGAAAAACAATTTTATCGGAAAATGGCGCTGTCCTGTTCGCTGCTTCAGTGATGATCGAATCGTGTTACGAGCGTACACCCGAAATTTAAACAATCGCTTGCGTAAATTTGTGTTTATTCCACACACAAGTTGGGAAGCATGAATCTTTACGACGGATGCCTGTTATTGGGCACACTATAAATTAAATCTTTGTTTCTTAAAAAAATACAAAAAAAAAAAAAACCTATCGTTTTTTTAGCGTGGATATACAACAAAATGAAAGAATCCCCAGCCGGATACTTACGTATTATTGCTACTGTGGGTTGTCGAATCACAGGCCCTACGCATTGTTTTTCTCGCAGAACTCTTAGCTTCCGCGGAAATATAAATTTTGTACATTGACATATGTTAGTGATGATGGTTATTAGATAGATATCCCCGGAGTCACAACAATAGTAATACCTTGCGACGAGGAAAATTGTCTCTTCTAGTTACGAGCTACAACATGTTCGTTGGTACGAAAAGTGAGGCAAGCGAAACAGACTGTTCTAATAAATCTTTCGCGAGTGGAATAAATGAGTGTAAGCGAGCAACGCAGCAGGGTGCGTGTTATTAGATGCTGTTCTGGGTAGTGTGGCTTCACCCGCTTCTATGTTCTTGGGGAGGGCCGCAGAATTAAAGAGGCTAATATACTGAATCTCTTACTAATTCCTCTCTTCTTTTTTAACACAGTAGATTTTTTGCAGCTCAAACAGACAACCTGTGCCATGACGTACGCAGCATCGACCGCACAGACCGTCTTTCATTGAGGGCTAGTGATTCTCACCAGTCTTTTCGATAACCCTCCGCCCTATCCTCGCACATATTAGGACTGGGAAATTCATCGATTGACATTCAGATTATTCCAGTAATGCTTTAATCGCGGTCAACTATTTTAGCCGTTTAGTCGGAGTTTAAAGTAGACAAATGTCATGGCAATTTTTCTTTTACGTTTTCATTTTAGAATTAATGCGTCCATGGTAAACCACTTAAGCATTTTTGCGATTGTTATCGAGAGTCATCAAAATGTTTAAATAATAACTTAAAAACTACCTTCTTTTTACGAAGGCTTTTCTTGTTTATATTTCTGTCGGCGTCATACGTCAAGTTATGAACGGGACTGCAACATGTCGTTTATGACATAGGAAAAATAATAAAAAGATCCGTAGTTCCAGCGTCTTTTATATAATATGCCGGGAGATCAATCAACTAACAAATTACTTGATGAATTAGTCAATAAAAGAGGCGACAAGTCGGGTTAACGTTTTAATCAACCTCCAGCTACAATGCACATTCAATATTTTATGAAAGCTATGGCTTGTGAGAGATAACACAAATCTGTAGGACTCGCGGTTCTACAAACCACAGTACTATAAGAGTATGGGAGCATCCAACTTAATATTTTTCGCTTTGATGAATTTCCACGGATGTAAAACATTACAATACACCCTTTAACAAACAAAAAAAAAAAAAAAAAGAAAGAAAAAGATTAAGCGTTTAATAAGGAAAGTGCAGCTCAACCGGAAACCTCGTTGAGATCCATGCTTCTCAACGTGCTCCCGCAGAAGACGACGCCGCGGTATATACACTCCATGGCCTCCGAGATCCCGAAGCGCGCGAACGCGCGCGCGCTTCGGGATCTCGGAGGCCATGATACACTCATAGATGTTTACAATTTCGGCCCCACGGAGGCGCGACGACAGCGAGGCGGCTGATCGGTTCCGGCTAGTGCGTAACTGTCGCCGCGTCCTCAGCTTCAGGCTTGGTTCCCCCACGTGCGCTGCAGGGCCGGATTAAGACATTTTGCGGACCTGGACCAAGGTTGTTCACGAGGCCCCTAACGATGAGGATAATACTCACCATAACGGCGATGGTGCTGGTGGTAACGACAATGACGGCAATATGCGTATTTCACTACCTTATGAAACGCAAATATCGTTCACCGAATGACTTCGAAGGTTTCTGCATCAGCAGATTCGATGATTAGGAAATTCGGGTTTCAATGGGTGGAAATGAAGGGGATGCTATCGTGAATTAGAGTTTTTTTTTTTTTTTTACATAGTCAATCACTCACTGAGAGGCACAAAACGCAAAGCAATGAACGATTGGGGAAACCGTTACGTGCCGCGCACTTTGAGCAGCTTCATATAGGGCGTCGTAAACGTCCGTTTAAAAGTTGAAATGGATGACTCCGCTTTCCTATGAACTTGTTTGACAAGGTCTACAACTTTATTTATACAGTAGGTCTCTCTGCCGGCTTGCATACATTCATAGTTAGGAAGATGGCGCAGATAACCCCCCTGATACCGAGTGGCATGATTACTTGGGCACACATTGCATTAGAGAGTGACCCGAAAGATTCCCGAAAAAGTCCCATTACAAGAAAGAAAGAAAAAAAAAAATTGCTGCCCTAAAAGATATGCCTCCGGAGTCGCAACTCGAAAACTGTCCCGAGAATGTTTTTATTATATAGTAATTGCTCTGATTTATTGGAGCTTGTCCAGACTTGTGCCTATTTCAAATACTGTACTCAAGGGACTGTATTTCAAATACTTTTTGAAGTAGCTTGGTATCTTGGAAATACTTTTGATCGAGAGTATTTGATACTCTATTTTAATTGCGTTTCTGAGTATCTTGTACTCATTATCTCAAATACATTTTTGGCATTCCGCCATTTTCCGAGTTTTTCGGTAGAAGTGGCGTGGGCGAGTCACGAGCAAACTTGAACATTCTTTCGAGCAACCAAATCATCTTGCTAGCTCTGATAAACTCCGATGACTTAAATAGAACTCGTGAAAACATCGCTTTTGTGCCGATTGTGACTCATATTTTACTCCAAAGTTCGTACAATGAAAGTTTTTCCCCTCGCCTTTCAAAGGCGCCTTTTTTTCCCGTAGAGTTTTCCCCAAAAAACTCCTCAAACAAAAGGGGTGGTTTTTACGGATGTAAAGATTGGCACACTGAGGCGCAACGCAGATCGGGAAACGACCCACGACAACAATCTAGGCTTCAGTGTCAGGAAAATAACAAAGAAAAGGAAACGAAAAATAAATACAACAGAAGCTTTTTTTTTTCTTTTTCCTTGTTGTACATTTGACTTTGCTAGGGCAAAACGTCGAGGTTTCTTTTGTTTCTCTTCTTTTTGTCGTCAGTTCGGCACTCATTGTTCTCGCGAACACTGTCCGTAAGCGAACGTTGATAAGCAGAGAACAGGACAGGAAACTAACTACGAGTAGGATGACCTTTCAAAATGCAAATGCAAACAAAGCGCCTCCCAACGTTGAGTGCCTTTCTGAACGCAACCTAATAAAAGAAGGTGCGACGAGTTTCATAGCTGTGAGCTCTCTTTGTTATCCATTCACTAATTTCTGTATTCTAAGTTCGTTTATAGTGAACTCCCCACATAGGGAACATGGATTGTAGTTAAACGATGCGCCTCAGGTCCGCCGCAGGACGTGATATATTCAGCGATGCCACTATTCGCAACGTTCAGCGATGGTGGTACCGCGGTGTGAGAATCTCGCTCTCTAGCTCCTGGATGATCGGCTTCACAAGAAAGGTGCTTACCTATGCCCTCCTGGCGGGAAAAATAAACTAAGGCTGCTCGTATGAAGCAAAACTAGAATTAATTACGCGTCGCAGACCCCGCTTCTCATTGCTGTTCTACGACGATCATCCAGATGACAGCCATTTTGATAGGCACCAGCGCGCCCCCTATAGGTCGTTAAAGTGGCCAATAGCTAAAGCGACCTCTTTTTTGTCCCAAAAATGTTTTGCAACATGTATCAGTGACATTCTGCTCCTTATGGTTGGACTGCATAAAATTGCCATACAATGTTTTTTGTTCGTTTGTTTTCCGTTTTGTGTTGCTGCGTGATAATAAACCATGCTAATAAACCAGATTCGCGCAACTGTACAATTGTGTTTGCCACTGACGTTGATATAGATTACGCAACGTGGAAGTATCTTCAAAAGTAATTGAATTACATTTCTAAGTATTTCTACGCTACTCAAGATACTTTACAGCTAGTGAATGTAACTTGAGTAATATTGTAAATACTTTACGAAGCATGTATTTAATAACTTAACTTAAATACTTTTATCGAGTATTTTGTCCAACACTGAGCTTGTCTAACTAGCCCTTTTTTAATTAATTACTGATTTGAACAGTAGAGCAACATAGACGACAAAGTGACCTTGGTGGTTAAAGTATTTAGGCCTCCAGCAGCTTCGTTACCCCTCTACTAATAACTGAACTCTCGCGTTCCAAACTGCAAACTTCTGCATTCAAAGAATAAACAAAATAATTGAGACTGAATCCGATCGTAATATGGCAACCACATTTGGGTACATTCACGGGCAATCTCCATGAATATCAAAGAAATATTTTCAAACTCCTCTCCTACATGCTGTCTCTTTTACGGGGAAAAGGTTTCAATTAGTTTTGGAAGTGGTCTTGTTTCTTATAATTGCTGTAATTTAGAACTTCGTAGCCATCTGGACGTATTGCTTACCCTAACTTAAGAATAATCTAACCTAAGAATCTCGTAAAACAAATTGCAGTGGTCATTTCACTTTATGGCAGGAAAAGTGTTGTCTCGCCTTGGCAGATCGAACACAGCTGCTCGAGATCAGTTGCTTGCAGTCACTGACTCTAAAAAACTTTTGGGGGAAATCTCAAAAGCAAGCTTTAAAACGCCTGTTAGTGGTTAAAAAGGATGGCTTAGAGAGGTTCGTTCACCAATATTTTTTTTTTTACTTGTTTTAAACTTGTCTTTTCGGAGGAAACTTTCATTGGGAGCTGCGCTAAAAGACCAAAAATAAACAAAAAAAAATAATTTGTAGCATACAATAGTGAACTCCGTGGCCGTCCGTCGGTCTGGCTTCCATCAAAAGAGACTTCAACGGGACCGCCACCATCGACAGCTTTGCTCCTCCCGACAAGGAGGGTGGGAGGCAACGCTTACAATTTGTTGATCTAGCATAGTCTTTTACAACGAGCTCACAAACACCTGCTCGTCTAAGGGAACTTACGGCATCCCTACTTTACCTTTGAAAAAATTTACAAAAAAAGGGGGGGGGGGGGGGGGGAGAAAGAACGACACCAGAAAGCCAGGGCCCAGAAGTTCCTCTGAATTTTGTCCCTCCTTTAGGTCTGAGCTGTCTTGAACTAAAACCGACTACCATATTTTTTTTCTCCAAATTTCGGTGGGCCAGCACGGGGCCCCCTGGCAGCCTAGGGCCCTGGGCTGGAGCACCCTTAGCCCGTACCTTAATCCAACCGTGCACGTGCGTTTGGATCGCGACCGAGTGCGCTATGCAGCCCCGTGCTCCCTTGTGATCTCTTACAATGCGAGAGCACCAGAACGTTTAGATCAAAGAGAGGGTCTCCAACCCTGGGGTGCGTTTGCAATTTAATGGCGGACGCATCTTGCGGAAGTTGGTCCCAATTGTGCTCATGCGCTGCGTTTTCGCGTGGCAAGGAGGAAAGCAGGCGCAAAGGCGGAGACGTTTGCAGACGATGGACACTTTGGCACCTTCTCTCGGCCCATAAACCACGTGATCCCATCGAGCAGTTGGAAACTCTGTAATGCGGGCTCGCTAGAGAAGGCAGGCTGGCGCCAGCTATGAGGTGGCGTGGAACGGCATTTCATTAGAGTGAATGTTCTGCAGTATTTGCGAGATAAAAAGTACGTGCTATCTATATGTGGTGATTTATAACATTGTCCAAAGTTCTTCGAGCCCACGGCTAAAAAACAAAGCGCAAAAAAATATATGGGAAAATTCCAAGTGATCCACGGCTATCCACAACACGAGTACCGGTGACCTGCAGACACTTGATCTGGGATTGCACGGCCACAATCAAAGAGTGACAAGATGCTATCTCACAGCTCACACCAACTCCGCGGCCCTCCTTATACGGTATGAAGGCTGGGTGACCCATACACATAACTACAACAAAGAAAGCAGATTATGGACTCACAAAACACGTAAGCCCAGTCCTCCGGCCCATCCAAAATCTCAGTCACCGCTAAGAAAAGTGTGACAATGACACACACCATAGATACAAAAGAGCCCGACCGCACCCCGCCCCTTGCTTTGGGCTCTGTTTCCCTCCAGCGGGTCCAGAGCGCTACTCCGCTAGGGGTGAATTTCGACGACCATTTGAACTTCGTAGGCCACATAAGGGGCATTATGGCAAAGGCGCGTCGGTCACTAGGCCTTATAACACATGTCACGTGTGGCATGCAACTAAGCGCGTTCCGGCACCTCTACACGGGATTGGTGCTACACCACCTAGAGCCTTGCTCACCTGTGTGAATCCCATTCGAGAAATCCCTCGAACAAGCCCTGGTGAGTGTGCAGCGCAGGGCTGCTTACATGCTCTGCAGGCGCAGTGTCCCTCGTTCCGCGATTTTACCCTACAGGGACATATGTACAACAGCCCTCCTACAGGGAGCTAACTGGCACAGCCTTGCACACAGAAGAGATGTGGCTTCCGGCCGTCTCTTCTGCAACATGATGGGAACCTCAATGAAGCTCTCAGACGCTCCTCGCCTCAACTCCCGCACCGGAAAGATGCAGCCTCTCCTGGCACGTACGCACGCACGACCTCGAGTCCTGTTTGATGCGCGCAGCCAGGAATTGGTGCTCTCTGACCCCTGAGCTGACTGTAGACATTCCCGTTGACCCCGAGGACATCAGGGCTTTCTGCCGGCAGGCCTTAAGTGTGTTCACATAGACCTCTACGCTCCCTACCCCCCCCCCCCCCCCCCCCCCCCCCGGTCTGTTTGTATTCATCATCACGGATTTTCGCACCATTACGTCATTGCCATCTGTACAAATTCATGATTGTTAGACCTTGTATTGTGCGGCATCGCAGACCTCTACGGTATAGGCCATTGGCCTTTTTGTGCCGTCGCGGCTGTCCTGAGCCGGAATAAATATTGTTATTATTATTATATTATTATTAATATTTTGTTATTTCTTTCCTCTTAATATACGAATTCTACTATTATTGAGAGATCACAAGACTGTGCAACCCACTGGGTTGCAACCAAACGAAAGTGTATGCAGGGGCAGATTTAGGGGAGAGGTGGGGCGACCGCCCTTTTCTCCTAAGCCCCCCAAAATCAACTTTTTTAAATAAAAAAATTTGATATGCGCACTCCAAAAGTTTACTTTTTAGTGACAGCAAATATTGGGTTAACAAAATAGACCTGGTCAACGTTTCGGCCGTAACCTCACATCTCAATATCTCCCCCCCCCCCCCCCCACACACACACACACACACATTGCCAAACGATTGCCTACCGCTCCCCAAGCCTAACCAATAAATCCGCCCCTGTGGGAATGAACCAGCCTTCAGCCTTTATACCGGTGAGGAAGGTTTAGATTCCTCTGTGGCTTCGGCATCGATTTGTATTCAAATGAATGTCGATGGGGCAGTAAACAGTCTTATTAGATCGTATAGATAAGTGTTTCCGCTTAGACCTTCCCCTCGTAGTCTAAAAAAAGGCCATTCATACGAAAGCGTTGCTGCGTGCAGTTTGTGCTCTGATTTTTGGTACGAACTACGTTAAGAGGCACAACGTTTGCCTCGGAACTAGGTCACGTTGTTTTGCTACCTAGATGCTGGTAAAGGGCGATATTTCCAGGATTAACTCCTGGCAGATGGAATCAGATAGAACTCCAGGTGTTTTTGCCTCATTGAGCCGGTCACGTGACGTAAAAATCCCTCTTACAATTATTTTTCCTGCCGGTAGAGATGCCCGTATTGATAAGCATTAAAAAGTCTTACCGCGCATATACAAACGACGCGGTGTTTGTTGCTGGCATGTAGGACACAATTACCTGCGGATACGCCCGAAGCATCTTGTGTTCGTGCATATGCATGTTTGGAATATGTCCGCGGACATTTTCTGAACGACCAAAGTGACAGGACTGCCATTAAAGAAAGAAGCACGTCTCAGACAGTGTCTGCCGTCTGCTTTCTGTATAGTGTAGTTAGCGGTGTAACCGCAGCTTAAAAACATTTAAACCAAACGTTGTGCGATAGCCTGTTTATGATCATAACTACAGAGTCCTGCATATCCGCGGGCTACGCGCGGATCATCCGCGGATATCCACAGTCAATTGGCGGATGCGGATAAAAAATGAATCGGATTTGGGCGGATTGCGGATCGGATGCGGATGCCACGGGGGCTGCGGATGCGAATGCGGATATCCGCGGGTCCGGATATACATTCTTTCCGAGGCGCCTCATAAACCTGTGAGGCTCTTAAACCTGTACCATAAGGTGCATATCATTGAATGTTTTCGGGAGCAAACTACATATCCTAGAAAAAAAGGCGCCAATCGGGGTGATGATTGTTCTTTGTCTCAAGAAATGTCTGATTCTCACCAAAGATTGCTTTAGAGCGTTCTATCTCGACAAAGATGCTGTTCCTATAAAAAAAAAGTAAAGAGTACAGGGGCATCAATCGTCCCAGGAAAGCGTGTTCTTGTTTGACAAGGAAAGAGCGGAAAACGTCCTTCGGGCATGAATAAAACTAAAACGTACAAGCCACAAGAAAGTATAATATCCTCTTACTTTGTCGAGACCGGTTTTAACGAAGTCGGTTATAACGAAATATCGGCTACATCGAAGCGATCACGATTTCCCATTCCCTTTTGCACTTCGTTTGAACCGAAGTCGGTTATAACGAAATTGTGGATATAGCGAACTGATTTCCGAATCCCGTTGACTTCGTTATAACCGGTCTCGACAGTACAAGGTTAAGGAACGAGTTCCCGTTCTTCAGGCTTGTAACGCAGTTCGTGGATGCCGCCCCAGCATCAAGTGTACCAGTGGAGAGAGACTTCTCATTAGCGAGCCTAGTAATTCAAGAGAGGGGATCCAGTATGAATCCGTCCATCGTTGACGATATTGTTTTATACGCAGCAACCTCGACAAAAAAACAAAACAAAACAAAAAAAACGTAACGTGTGTGCGTGTTTTGTTTTTCTTTTTTCTCGACAGTTGGCAAGTTGTAGTTATGCATATGGTTCGGAGCACGCAGCTTCGGGTTAATCTTCAAGAAACTTGTTAGGTGTTTTCATTATGGAATATTTTGACATTTTCCCAAAGGTGTATACTCGCGTCATACCACGTACATTATACGGACACTTCACTTCGGTGAGTGACCGCTTTTCCTCTCCCTCTTTTTTATTGTTTATTTATATGAAATGACGCAATGTAATTAATCTGTTTCTGTTAACTCTTATGTTTAGAAAATACGCCTTTACTTTAAATAAATGCTACAAAGCAAAAAAAAAAAATTAAAAACCGTTTTTTTTTTGTTTTAGCGCATTTTCATGGTAGAGCGTCGCCGACTCCCAACACGATCTCATAACTGCGATAATTTTTCCGGCAACACGAGGTGTCTCTGGAAGAATGAGCGCTTATAATATAAATACGATAAAACATAGTACAATAAAACATAATACAAAAAATGACATTCAATATATTCTGACTCCAAGAGTTCTTTTTTTTTTTTTTGTAGGAAGATAAGAAAATGGCTCATTAAAGTACCATTCAGATGCCTTTGTTTACGCTTGATTTAATGATGCAAAATAAATCCGCGGATTGCGAGTCGGATGCGGTTCCAAAATTTGCGGATGCGATTCAGGTTGCTGATACCAAGGTTGCGGATGCGAATTCTATGCGGATACCGAAACTGTTATCCGCGCGGGGCTCTAGTCATAACTCATTCTACGGGCTCCAAGCATTCTAAAAAGCACACAATACATTCATGCGTGGTCGATTTCAGTAGAAAAATTGGCCACGCATGAATGCAATGCCCGTTGTTTTAGGATGCTTATAGTCCAAAAATTGAGCAATGTCTATAAATAAACTATGGCTGCAAGTGGTTTGTTGCCATTCTAAGACTGTACACCTTCTCCACGAAAACGCAGGTATCTTGAATGGCGTCCCTTCTTGGATGCGTTAAAGCATCCTTTTGATCTCTCCACGCCGCTGGAAGGTGTTCACCAAAAATGCGGGACTGCCACACGTTCTTGTTTTGCCTCACCCATATTTTCTCGCATATTCCAGGTTGACATGTTTTATTATTTTTTCGTCCCTCATACCAGGTACGAAACCCACGTGGCCGACAACGAGAGGAAACAAAAACCGCCTATAACAGGGGGTGTTCCGCTGATAAACATATGTTCCTCAAGCTTAAGTCCCTTAGCCCAGAGTTACTGGTTGCCTACACAGGAAGAAGAGATCTGAAGCCCTGACTGAAAAACGAAGATGACCGTGAATTTGTTTGTTTGTTAATAAGCGCTTATCCCACTCTCTCCCGCTTTTAGCGCAACACCGGCTATCACTCCGAGGCTTCTGCAGTTGATCCCTTCTTCGAAGTGTACGAATATGTTCAAACGCATCAAATAGCAAAGTAATCATTTTACTTTTATTAACGAGTGCGCGTCGGTTGTATTAGAACTCTTTCGGCTACATACACGTACGTATGGTGATGTACGTGAAGCAGTTGAGGCGATTGCAGATTAAGTAGCCAGAGACCCTACAATGTAACAGTATATAGATAGAGAGCCCCAAGAGAAACCGGCTCGCCGTTCTACGCAACACACGTTTGGGTGATTTGGTTAGACCGGGGGGAAAGGGGGGGGGGGGGGAGTGGGGGAGTGGAAGTACATACGTTTGACAAGATGGAAGTTGACGTCTTAGATGGTGCAGAAAACACATTGCACTCAGAACCAGCTAAGTGTTAATTGATGCCTGGTTGTGGTGTCATTCAATCGACGGCGAGACATTTTCTTCAGGGGCGCATCTCTGATCTGTATTTAGATATCTAATGGCGCTACCAGTCTCCAATGCCCGTTTCGACCTGGATGAGAATTGCACCACGTGCGGTCGTGATACCATTGCACGATGCACGTTAAGAACCCAGTGGTACTGCACTGGCTAAATTTCTCATCTACAACGGAGACTGCAGACACCTGTTAGGCTTAAGTCGGGGTCACACGGCTGATGCAAAAAAACTGTCTGCAAACACTAGTCACCGCAATATTCGTAGTTTGAATGCCGCGTGCCAAGTTTTTTTCTTTTAACTCATTGCCAAGCAGCATTCGAAGGATGGATCTGGCGCTGACTCGCGTTTGAATCTGTTTTCAGACTGACTTTTATTTGATGTATAAGTAGTGTGACCCCGGCTTTGGCCTTCCACTTCCACTGTCCATCCATGTCCTCCGACAATTATACGCAATATAATTTCTTTACGCCCCACCAGTCGAAAGGACAGGCTATATGGTATGACACATGGCGTCCTCAAACGCCAGAAGCAGACGTACACTGGTCAATGCTGTTAATGCTTTTGTCCAAATTCCGCCATTGCCCACCCTTACAAAAATATTTACCGACTTTATGCATAATTTTTATAAGAAATAGTGTATGAAGGCTATTGATATTCAAAAGAAATTGTATCCACTTTTGTATCCAGTATCTAAAGCTTTTTGGCCGTTTGTTTCTTTCGACTTTCTATAGACCTTAGTGTATAGAGATTGGATGTAAATTACAACGTTTCTATCCCCTTCCTAACGGCAATAAATCAGTTTCTGGCAAAAAAAAAAAAAAATTCTGAATACTATTTTAGGATTCCCACGACACATTTATGAAAACATTGCACTCGCCACTTTCCGTGTGCACGTACGACGATATCACAAATACACACGCCACGGAGCACTCACAACACTAGTAATTCAGTAATGTTGAATGCCCCACCGCTATATATATATACCTTTTCCTTGAAAGGCAATCACTTGAGCGAAGGACATCCGAGAAGATAAAAGTACAATATATTGTCCTTTCTAGTTGGGTGATTTAATTTTTTTCAATACTTCAAATAAACTACATTTTGTTTTAAAGGGCTTTCTTTTAAATTAACCTTACACTGAATACATCGTTTTGCCTGGTGTTGTATCCGCCTATGAAGTTATGACAAACAAATTTCATCTTTAGAGCTACGCCAATTCTTTCCAAGTACTTGATTCTTAGTACATAGAAAGTCTACTGCTCATTTGGGCATGTTTTTTTTTTACCTGGGTTAAATTTAAGTCTAGGATATTAATCTTTAAAATACAAATATATTTTGAAAAAAAAAAGAAATATTTGAAGATTATCATTATCAGTATTTGTATCTTGTATTTAAATACTTTTCTCCAAAGTGTAATTATATTTGTAATTAAATACATTTTTGTCGAAGTATTTTGAATTTGTACGCCCATAAAGAAGCACTAAATTCCGTTACTCGTTGCTTGTCCAAGCACTCCGAACACGGGTTACCAAATCTGGAACGATAAGACAGTCTGCATGGGACTGTCCTGATTCGTGTTTCTTCCTTGTATCATGGTCATGTCACATTGGGCATACAAATACCAACTGCAGACATGATCGAAGCATTCTCATGTACGAAGCCAAGATGCTTCCAACATGATTTGAGGTGTGTCCGCAGATATTTGCGTCATCATGTCTCCAGCGAACAACTTGTCTGAACAGTCGCGACGTCTAGCACACAAGCTGTCCCCGGCGCACGCCATGGATGGACTCACCTCCACAGCTTGCCGAGCGTCTTGCTGAGCTCCGCGTTGTGCAGGTGGGGATACTGATCGGCCAACTTGCGGCGCGCCGCCTGCGCCCAGACCATGAAGGCGTTCATCGGTCTCTTGACGTGCAGACGCTTCTTCTCGGAGCCACCCTGGCGCGTGGTCTTGGCGACCAGCGACCAGTCGTAACTCTGGAGCACCTTGCTCACGGCCGCCTGGATGCCCGGATTGTTCTCCAGAGGGTCCGTGCCGGAGTCCGAACCGTCCCCGGAGCAGCTGTCGTCGTCGAAGACCGGGCCCGGTTCCACGGCGGACTGCTGTCGGTTGCGGCGGCTCCCGCTCGGTTCCATGGTGACCAGTTCGATCACCTTCTTCGGGAAGAAGCTGTCGTCGGGGAATCCTCCCCGTCGCGGTGTCGACGGCATGCTGGCCAACTAACCCTAACTTTCGTTCGCCTATCCTTGTAGGAACATTACAGTGCGGGCAACGTTCCAGTGGACACGTTACCGAGGCTCGCTTAGTCCGCGGCGAGCGGACCACACGGCCACCATTTTCTGGTGCGTCGCTGCTAGAAGCGATCACGACGGGATGACGTGTCACTCGCGTTTCTCCGGTCTCGATGGTAGGCGTAATCCAGGAGGGCGCGTTGCGGAGGTCCTATTCAATAGCACTCGCGCGCCACAGATGAAGGAACCACCACGAGCGATGACTTGAAACTAATCCAGGTACACGTGTCGGAGCCCCCACTTTGCACACACTAACATCCCGTAATCCAGCCGTTCACACTCGTCTCTTCCGGTAATTCACCAATCGTCCAGGTGAAGTCACCACTTGTCTCTTCCAGCCACTCACCAAATTCCCAATGAACGTCGCCACTTGTATCTAACAGCTGTCCACGAAACGTCCAGTGGACGTCACCAAGTGGATTTCACAATTTGTCGTTACCGGCCGTTCACTAAACGTCCATGGGACGTCACCACTTGCCTTTTCCAAGAGGAACGCACAGCCCAAGGGACGTCACACAGCACTCGTCTCTGCCCAGACATTCACTGAATGTCCAGTAGACTTTACCACTTATGTCTTCTAGCCGTTCACCAAATGCCAAGGGGACGTCACCACTTGTCTCTTCCAGGAGAAAGGCGCAGTTCAGGGGACGTCACACACCCCAAGTCTCTTCCAGCATCTCATAAAATGTCTAGTGAACGTCACCACTTGTTTCTGCCAGCCATTCACCAAAACGTCCGGTGGACGTCACCACTTGTCCGTTCGAGGAAGAGGACGCTTCCAGGAGGCGGCGCCGTCCAGGACAGGCCCCTGACGGTTTTCTCCGAAGACGGGCGCCAAGCCTCGTGGGAGCACTCAGCAGCGCGGCGAGTCCTTGAGGAACCTGAACGTCGGTCGCGTGCCGGCGGCGGCTTGCCGCTGCTGTCTGGTCGGATTAGCCGGCCGATCGGGAAGAGCGGCAAACGAGAGAGTGTGGGGCTCTGTGTCGTCCTCCCCCCCTGCCGGTTATTCTCGTCGCGGAGGCGGGACCCGCGCGAGGAGGGCCGCTCCATTCGCTCCGTGTGGGAGGGAGGCAGGGGAGGAGTCTTGGCGTCTGGTGTCGCACCACTTGGACACACGGGACATGCGCGTGAACAGACTCCTCCTGCCAGACATCCACCCTTTTTTTTATTTTGTTAAACGTTTCAGCAGCTGACAACCTTTTTTTTTTGTGAATTGATGTTTTGTTTTTGTTGTGATAAACCTCAGCATCATTTCGAAGAAAAGCATGAATGATGTGCGTAAAGTCATTTGTTTTTAGAGGGGCTAAAGCGTATTTATTCTCGAGATAAGATTAGCTGCAATGCTCGATCTGACGTTTCGCTATGCCTGCAGTCTAGCCAAGCTTGATTATTTCTTCGTTCGCCCCCCAAGATCGGAAAATTGGGACCCAAACTTTTCGTCCTAGCTTAAATCAAAACCAAAACTTCTTAAAAAAAAAAAAAAAAAAAATTAGAGGGCACACTATGAAAGCTTGGCTGACTGTCCACACTCGCATTTTTTTCGCCATAGTACTTTCTTTTTGGTCAGCACACAGCTGGACAGGACCTACGTTTTACATCGTGCTGTGAACTTTCCACACCGGCAACATCTTGGTGCGTTCTAGCCTTAGGTGATGATGCGCCCTTAACACCCAAACAATCAGTCGTTCCAGGCCGGCACCTGGTTGAGAGATGAAGGTATACCGGCCCTTCTCTGTGCAACTATACTCAGCAACCGTTCTTTTTATGAGGAAGAGGAGTGGAGGGAGTAATAAGTGTTCATCTTCCGTTTACGCTTTGATGTGAGCCAACAGACCTTTCCGTATTTTGATTATCTCTCTCTTCCTCAAATATCTTCATACTGCTGATATGGAACCACGAGAGCCAAATTGGGGGGCTTGGTGTAGGAAAGTTTAATTCAGTAGCCCGCAGTTTATATAAATCTGTTATAAAACATATTTTTCTGGCCGTACTTCCGAGCTGACATCATGGGACGTTCGTTTGTGTGCAACGATATGACGCCCTCTAAATACAGTGTGGGTCAGAAGACGTATAGCACCTAAAAGAATCTTAACATAAAAGAAAAAGCATCTCGAGGAAGATTGACTTATCGTTCGCGCATAACTCACATTTGATTTAAATAACGGGTGGGGAGACTTTTTCATGAAGCAATAGGTAAGATGTGTGTGCAGTCTGCACCGTGAAATAGGTGTGCACCTATTTCACGGTGCAGACTGCATGTGCGGCATTGTTGTACCCGTTACGCAAAATGAGTAACGAAGTAGAGTTGAGCGCCATTACACACTTGCAACCCAGTATAGGACCGAGAGAGACAAGGTCGGTTTTTAAGCCTCTTGCGATGGCGTAGGACTTGCTTCGCAGCAGCGCGCATCCAGTCCTACGTCGTCTCAAGAGGTATAAAAACTGGTCTCCTCTTTCTCGATTCTTGATAGTTGCAAATGCGTGAACGGCGCGTTACTCGTTGGTCTGTGAAGAACTAAAGCGTTACCTAATTTTGTTAGCTTCCGGCAAACGTAAAGAAATAGCCGTGTATTTTTTTTCTTTCAGAACTAAGGAACGTTCCTCTTGCACTAGTCTCTATTTTAGTAAAGTAATATATTTTTTTCGGAACATATAAAGAGCACGGGCACACCAGAGCCAAAGATAGGCTTGTGCGGCGTCGCCCGGCATCGCCCGGCGACAGTGTTCACAGGAACGTAAACTTCATTCAAACAAATGAAGTGACGCAGATTAGAGTTCTTCGAGAGTAAGAATGGCAGCTTCGCAGATTCAGCCAAAAGTAACATTAGGCAGTTGATTAAAATTATGAAAATCTAATGAAGTCTCGATGATTTACCGTAATGCGTGCGCACTCTTTGCACGACATAACGAAGAATGTGCAGGCACATTTTTACCGTTTTTATTTGACAGTCGTCCTGAAAAGAGCATTTCAATAAAAAAAGTTTGCTCGAATAAAATAGTTAAAGAAGGCAAACCGGCAAATCTTCGTAAACTATATTTGACTTTCTCCAGTTCAGCCAGTAAGGAACACTTCGACATATGTATTAAGAGTACTATTGAAGTGGGGGTTTTTCAAGTAGAAGAACAGTTTCTTGAAACAACACGTTCCATACCTATAGAACAATGTAACTCAAGGCATGAGCACGTTACTTAAAAAAATAAAATAAATGCGTTTAGACCTTTACAAAATACGTTAAACATTTCGAAGATTTTTTTTTTTTTTTTACAAACATACGCTATTTGCGAGTTCCATGATAAATTTCTATCAATGTACATTCCAAGATATTTAAGGGACGTTTCGCGTAGCAGTATTAATTACCCGAGAGAACACGCCGCTGCCATTACTATCTGATTGTTTTAAACAGCAGAGACTCGACAGTCCATCTTGTTCGCCGCGGCGTACAAACGACGTGGGCGGCCAAAACGCGTAACTGAGGTCGGCATTTCACGTTTGCATGGTCAAACGCTCACCATGAGTTCTTTAGTAAGGTTAAGGGTTCAATCCCCACCCCTGCCCGTTTCGATCTAGATGAAAATTGTACCGGCGTGCGGTCGTGCATCACAACTGCGTGATGCACGTTAAAGATCCCAGGCTAGTGGTTGTACTGCGCTGGCTAAATTTCTCATCTACAGCTGGGAGACTCGTCGTCCGTTGAGGCAGACCACGTTCTAGGCTATATAAACATACACACAACCAAATTTTTTTTTTAGTAAGATTAATACTGCGCTCATCGACGGAAGCAAGAGTATACAGTCAGACCCAATACGGACGGTATTAGATTAAGAACGCAATGGCTCTATAGACTTCCACTGTGAAGTTTTTTTACACAACGAACTTTAAACAACATTCGTTTGGATGATGCTTTTCCTCCCTCTGAACAAGACGGGAACATGTTTTTCCCCCTTCTGAACACAAACTCCTTCTGAACAACATGTTGTTTTTCCTCCTTCTAAACAAAGGCACATCCCTTCTTCTCTGAACAAAGGCAAACAACGAACTTGTCGTTTAATCCGTGTCCTGTCGTCACGGGAAGGAACATAAAGATGGCGCCACCTAAATATCTCGTTGCTATTGCTCCTAGATTTGGGGGTGTCTCCGACTGCTGTTTATGGGCTGCGTTTGCAACACAAAGTGCGAGGAAGCGAACGCGTCGGCCATCTGCTATGCGAAGCTCAATATCGTCTGGTTCATTTCGCAGGGGTTGTGGTGACGTCAGAATGACGCCATGCTCTGATTGGTTCCGATTGAAGGATAGCGGGTAGACCTCAAAGGAAGCTGCCTTGAGGTATACCTACTATCCTTCAATCAGAGCCAATCAGAGCTCGGCGTTCTGACGTCACCACAACCCCGGCAAAAGAAGCAGACGAACTACGTTCCGCATGCAGCAGTCAGCCGATGCAAGCATTGTAGAGGCCGGGAGGTTACTTGCTTAATGGTACGTTTTCCACTCAATCGCAGCTGTTAATAACAAAAAAAAAAAAAGTTTCTTGAAATTTTCTGCAAGCGGTCGTGGTTGCCCTCGAAGACGCGAGCGAAATTTTTTCGAAAGCGCAGGACCGCAAAAATGCAGTTCGCACATAAGTCTCCTCGGCGCGACGACTCGATGTCACGTCATGTGGCATCGCGTGAGATCGGGACGTGACATTGCGACGGCACGTGCTCCGGCAAGGCCTGACGCACGTCATATGGGCACGTGAATGCTTAACCACGTGACCAGTAGCGGTACGCACTGCGGGACCACGTGACCTATGAGTGGCATATCGCGCTACATTTAGCGGGGCTTCAGCCCGCGAAAATTTCGCTGATGACTTCACGTTACCGCGGCGGTGACGCGCCACAAACCCCCCAAAACTTAGGTTGCGACTTAAAAATACAGCTAAAGTTGAAGCCTGGGCGAGTTGGTATGACATATTTAAAAGGTTAAAACAGCGCAAAAAACAACGGACAGGGTAAAGAAGGACACAGACAGCGCTCTAGTGTGTGTCCTTCTTTACCCTGTCCGTTGTTTTTTGCGCTGTTTTAACCTTTTAAATTAAAAAATACAACAAATCCCCGCAAACATGTTTTCTTTTTTTTTTTGCCACAAAATAACTACGATTTACTGAACGCTGATTCTCCGCCCAAATGCACTAGCGGTCCGAGCTGGATGCCAAAGTTTCACAAGTAACCGTTATCTTGTTGATTTTTTTTTTAATTTTTTTTTTTTTTTTGGAACATGAGGTTTGTTTCCGGTAACCGGCGCTATCGTCTTCGCATTCGAGGGCTCCGTCGACCGCCATTTTTCCATCTAAAATTAAAAAAAAAAAAAAAAAAAAAAAAAAAAATTAGTCGTAACTTCTGAATAAGATAGCGGGTAGTTCTGATACTTCGGCATCTGGTTCGGGCTACTAGCGCAATGTTTGAGCGATGAATGAAGGATGGACGATACGTAGCGTATATTTGCGGAGAAAAAAAAGAACCCCGTAGTCTAAGACGTTAAGCCTGACTGAGGCAGTAGCGTAGGTCGCGTGATCAGAGTGGCTGACACCGCACCGATGACAAACAGACCTTTGGGAGAAATCCTTAAACGCAGCGGGCCAAGTCCTCACCTTCGCTTCTTCTTTCCCTAGCGTTACTTGATTTTAGGTCCTTTCTTCGGGAACAAGGTAACGACTTTCACTCAAGGAAGAGCCTTCCTTGAAAGGACCTTACCGCGCTAAAACATAGATACACCCCCCGTCGACAACCGGCGAGTTTAGATCAAACCGAGTATACACGCGTTTTTCCTTTTCTATTTTTATCGTTGGTCACCTTTATGTTTTAACTTTTGAAGCACGCGCATAACAGATGCTTACACCCGCCGCAGCAACGTTAAGCCCCGCTTGATTCCTCCAATCACCGTATTGCATGACGTGGGATTTCAGTGCATTCCCGTCTAAACCCCGGAATTGGCTGCTTCTGCAAAACGACACGTTCAGACGAACGAGAAGGTGACGCCTTTCTTTTTGAGTCTGAGTAAACGAGCGTAACGTATGCTTGGTTACTTTTTTCAGTAACGTGTGCTCGTCTGCCCCAGATGCACGGGTATACTGTCGTCGAGCTTCAGCGTACCTTTTCTTTTAGGTGGTACAGGTACAGGTAATCTACGCGTACGGATAGCGAACGGCTCGCCCACAACGTCTCCCTCGAGAGGGAGCGAGTCACTTTGAGCAACGAGCCTGGAAAGTGCGGGCACGGGTACTCCGAGTGGAGCGAGCTTCTTGGCCCCGGGGCTGCTCCGTTGTTGTGACAGCGGTGCTCGGACAAAAGGGGCCGCGCCTCGGAGTTTGTTTGGAAGTCTCGGGGGCGGCGGGGACGTTTTACGGCCGCCGGCGTCGCGGACACGTGCGCGCGCGAGCACGTGCCGCACGTGCAAGCGCTTGGTGGGGCACCGACGGCGCGCCGCCGCCGTGCCGGGCGTAGCTCATCCTCGCCGGTTTATGGAAGTTTACGAGACAAACCCCGCCGGATTCAAAACAATCACGCCGAGTGAGCGATGTTTTTTGTTCCGTTTTTTTTTCTTTTCTTTCTTTTCCGGCGATAGTTGTTATTGGCGATGTTTCGCGGCGTGTGTATTTCGTCTATTCGCGTCGATCGTGGCTCGCTATATTTGGCGGGAGAATTTCTCCTCTAAATTTAGCGGGGGAATCACGGTGTCCTTACGTTGTGACGCGATAAGGTCGGGTGACGTCGTCTCGCGTGACGTCAAAATTGCCTAGCTAAATTTGACGGCTCTCTACGGGAGAAACACGGCGTGGCGGCGGCGTCGTTTCCTTGCGACACACGCAACCACGAACACACACATTAGAGGTGCGAGTCACAGGGCGAATTCCTTTTACGTGACTGGTTTAGCGACAATACCAAAGGAACATCACGAACACCGTGACGATGCATTTTGAAACTGTTTGATTAGTCCCACCGGCCCGTATCGTCGGCTGCGTCCAAACTTAAGATAAAGCGAAGTATACTTGACGAGCATTTTTGAAACTGGTCTAAATGCGGAGCGAAAATTCGTCCGCTTCTTGCGCATGCGTTGCGGTGACGTCGAACGCCGAGCTCTGACTGGCTCGGTTGCAAGGATACTGCAGTGTGTAGACCTATAAGGGAGCTATAGCATTGAGGCATAGCCTCCTATATACTGACAAAGCCTGGCAGATCGCCACGAGAAGCGGCCGCCGAAATGGAAAAAGGTGGAGCGGCAGACAACGGATGAGAGGAGAGCCACGTGACTGGCGCCCCGCTCCGGCGAGACGCGGAAACACACTTCTCCCGAGCGAGCAAATGTGTTTCGGGTCCTCGCCGCTGCAAAAGCTATGCGCTGATGTTCAGGTTCCCTGAGAAATGGCTCTTTGATACTCTGTGCTACCAGATCCTCGCGCTCCAAATCTGCGACCGGGCACTCTATGGCTCCGTCGTCGAACTGCCAGGCTTTGTCAGTTTAGAGGAGGCTATAGCTGTGCCCATGTCTGCGGCAAACACCGTGTCTTTCGTGTATGATTTGTACGAGCAGTGCGACTGGGACTGTCCTTTTTTGTATACGTGTCGTCTGCTTCTCTGCCATTTCTGACAGAATATATAGCTGTCAAAAAGACAAGAGTGACTAATCGCTCGAACCGGTATGGCGGCACTAACCATCGGGAACGTTGTGCCACTGATGTATGCGTGGCCGTGTTCGTGGGCGGCCACCAATGTTGCCCGATTGACTTTTGAAACCCTTTTTCGGAATTCAATCGGGCAACATTGGTGGTCTTTTTAGACTTAGGCTAGGTGGCGCAAGCTACTGCCCATTACAAAAGGTAGAGCCATTAACGTCAATCCATTGGGCACGATCCGAGTACTCACCGAACACCGACGCAGCACTCGTTTTGAAAGTGAACTGAGCCGAGTTCGTGTCCAATACAAGACAGTATTAGTATAGCGTTGCTGGCTGTCACGTACTGAATACGCGATCGTATAACGTACGCTCAAAGAACTACCTGCTCGGACCGATTTTAGTTGTGCGTTCCGTAAATGTTGCCGAGTGAACACCTGGCACGATCTTGATTAGCCGTATTCGCAACTTTCAGCGATGGTGGCACCGCGGTGTGAGAATCGCTCTCCCAACTCCTGCAGGATGATAGGTTTCAGAATTAAGGTGCTTGCACCTTCCTGACGCACTCTCAAGAAAGAAGGGTGTAAAAGGGTGTATTGTAACACCCTTTGTTCCACATAATACACCCCCAAACTTCAATTCGACGTACAGCGCTCTACAGTCAGACAGACGGCCCGAAATTTTACGAGGGGCTTGATAGCCGTGTGGTACAACTTATTAAAATAGCTAATGTATGTTTTACCGACTACAAAAAACATAATCGGGGTTTTCGTGGCCCTACTGTAAAAAGCTCGGTGTTTTCTTTATGTGGTCTTTGATACGTACTTTAGCTATTTAAAAAGTTATATCGCACCGTTATCAAGCCCCTTGTAAAATTTGGGGCAGTGTGTTCGACTATAGGGCTCTGTACATCGAATTGAAGTTTTGGGGTGTATTATATAGGACAAAGGGTGTAACGATACACCCTTTTACACCCTTTTTTCTTGAGAGTACGTGAAACAATAAAGTAAGGCTCTAGTACTGCTCGTATTTAGCAAAACTAGAATTACTTACGCGTCGCAGACCCAGCCAAGTACTGCTGCTTTAAGACGATCATCCAGATGACAGCCATTTTGATAGGCACCAGTGCGCGCCCTATAGGTCGTGAAAGTGGCGAATTATTCCGCGTGCTAAAAGCGCCATCATGCTCCTCAAAAGAAATATTGAAAATGAAAACGTTTCCAATCATTTAATTTCAAAATAAACCAAGCCGCAGCTGTCATGGTCAAGAGCTCTTTTCTGCGGGATACGGAGGCTATACGAGTACGAGTGCGTAGCTAAATTTGATCACGGAGCCTCCGTCAATCATACCGCGTGTATAGACCTTTTCCGCAAGGGCACCGCCATCTTGAATTGTCGTCACTTCCAGTATGGGCGAAAAGATTGTTTTGTCTTCGCCACGCCAATAGAAGGTATTTAGGACAAAAATGTAACCGTCACACATTCTCGTTTTGCCTCCCGTCTATTTTTTTACTATTTGCAGGTTGAAACGTTTTGACATTTTTTCGTCGCCCATACCGGATGTGCCTACTTGGCGGTTGGGGGCGAGAGTAAGCAGAAAAGTCTATACAGCGCCTTTTATCAATGCTGTCGCCGGAAGGGATCCGTGACCTACTGATGTCCAGTGCACTGCGACAACTTGAGCAAATTGTTGAAGAGTTGTTCGCATGTCGGCGATAAACTGCGTGAAGAGGCTTAGCGTTGAACAGATAGCAGCGTTCACGCTCATTGCGAGCGGTGAACATTTTCACTGTGCACTCCTTCAGCTGCACGGCGATCTTGTTCGACTGCGGTATAGGTCCCGTAAAGAACTGCCGAGCTAAACATCACGTAATTTCACGTAACACTGAACTTCGCGAACACCACGTCGCCCATGCTGCGCCAATCAAAGTAACCGCGCCATCTTGAAATGGGTGCTCTCGTCGAGAGCTTCCCGCAAAGCCCGCTAGCACGCAGCGCAAAATTCCCAGCGTGGCGTGCGTACGCAATACGCTAGTCCGTCTATTGCGTTCTGCGCATGCGCACCCCTGACCCGCAATTTCTTAGCGTACGCAAAGCTTTAGGTACGATCCACTAAAACTGTCTACTTTAGCGTACTGTTTAGCGTACTTGCTCGAAACAATGGCGGATTTGGATAATTGGCGTAGCAGCTACAAGATGGCGCACTGCTTTGAAAGGGCTTAGAGTTCCTAGATAGGCTTCCCGTAGGGGAGCCTATCTACGGGAGCCTACGGGAGCTTACTGAGGAGCCTACGGGAGCTTACGGGGGAGCCTATGGGGGCCCACCGGGAGCCGAGCTTACGGAGGAGCCTACAGCAGCCTACCGGGAGACTACGGGAGGTTATGGGGGAGCTTACGGGGGAGCCATGGGAGCCTACTTGAGCCTACGGGAGCTTATTGTGCAGCCTATGGGAGCCTACGGGGAGCCTACAGGAGCTTACGGTGGAGCCTACGGGAGCCTACCGGGAGACTAAGGGAGCTTATGGGGGAGCCTATGGGTGCCTATGGGAGCCTTCCGGGAGCCCACGGGAGCTTACGGTGGCAGTGTATGGGAGCCTACGGGGAGCCTACGGGAGCTTACGGGGGTGCTATAGGAGCTTACAGGGAGCCTACGGGGAGCCTATGGGGAGCCTTAGAGGAGCTTATATACAGAAACTCTAAAAGGGGTCTATTCTATCATCATATCTGCAGGCAACACCATGTGTTTTGTACGATGTGTGATCAGTGTGACACCGGCTTCGTAGCTCATTTACTGGTTCTTACCAACATTAGACGCGTCCATCGTCCAGAAAAACGGTTCTCTCAAAGTGCCCGATTGAGGAACCTGCCGCGACGTGACTTCCGCGTCTGCCCACGTGGAGATCCGCGCAAACGCTGCTCGCGGTGCCCCCTCCGCGTGGTCACGACGGTTGGCTGCGCCGAGGGTGTCGATGTTGGCCACCCTGCGCGAATCGCCCACCTCAAACCGACTCGGCGAGGGGACAAACAGGGAGCGTCTTTGATGCTCTACCCGATCAACAGCTGGCATTGTGCGCCGTGCGCCGCGCGGAGTCGCTGAACTTGTCGGTGCGCTATCCAAGCTGCTCTGGGTGCACCTCGTTCACACGTGAGCTGGAAGTGCGGTGGGTGCTACGCGCTCACCGGGCCAATCAGCGACCTCCCTTTCATCGCCTGAAACCAGTTTTTTTTTTAGTAAGCGTAAGTATGGGAGCGGGATCGCAGTCACGTGGCGGATTATGAAGGTATGACTGGTGCAGCGAGCCGTAACACCCACTGCACTTTTGGCTTAGGTGTGAACGGAGTTTGGGACGGTTCGAATGACCCCTTCGTAATCGGAGTATACGCCGCAGCGTGGCGCTCGGAACGCGCTGAACAGCCGACTCGACGTTGAACGCATTTCCATGGCGTTCACCTGTGCCTGGTGCGTGCTTATTTTTAAGTCATAACCGCGCGTGTAAACTTCGTCGTATTTTTTTTTTTCGACAGTGAAACCAAAATGCGTGCTGTATACGGACTCTCGTTGGGTCATGGCCTCCGAGATTCACGGCGCGCTCCGCGTTTTGATGTATCGCTGTACAAGTAACGCTGTTACTGGTAATGCATTAGTTCTTGTGTACTAACACGTCGATAGTACTCGATAGAATGGTCAACCAATAAGGGTAATGTACAGCGCCCCCCCCCCCCAAAAAAAATAAAAATAAAAAATATTATGTTTTTTTGTTGTTTTTTTTACAGCAAACATAAACTACGCATTGACGAACGCACAGTATCTGCCTGAATGTAGGGTTAGCAGTTCGGACCAAATGTAAGAGTTGCAGAGCTAACTGCTGTCTTATTGCAAAAGTTATCAGCAATTTTCTGGAACGTTCAATAGAAAAATGGGACCCGTTCCCGGTAGCTTGCGACGTTCTGCTTCGTGTATTCGTGGGTTGTCAGGCGCCATTTTGCCATTCAAAATTTCCGTATGGTCCTAATAACTTTTGAATAAGGTAACGGTTCTTTCGAAAATTTTGGCATTGGGTCCGGTCCTCTAGTGGTACATTTGGGCGGAAACGGATCGTTGGGCGATGCGTAGTTTATTTCTGCGATTAATAATAAACGCTACAATGTTTCATCGGGGACACCCTGTATTTGTATTATGCTACGAAGTATCGCTTACAAATATTGTTAGCCCCTATATATGTTAATGTTAATTAATATAACATTGACGTCTTTGCTTGCTAAGAATAAGCCCTCGTCGTGTCAAGACTTTGAAGATTAAACAACCCAATTGATTTTGAGTTTTATGATCATAATAAAGTCAGATTAGGTAGGTACATATGCAAAGAAAAATATAACATATGTACTGGACAGTGTGACCACACAAAGAGTGTCTTGGTGTAACTACTATATGTATTATGTTACTAAATTGGCTCATGGTGTAAGGAAAACAAGAAATAAGTGTGGTTGGAGCCAGAATGCAGACGCTACGAAGGATCTATGTCATACAAGGGTGATTAAAAACTTATTCACTTTCGGTTATCCTACTCTTTCTGTTGACTCCACTGTTTTATCGGCACTTTTCGTACAAGGTTGCTGTCTCTCCAGTCACTGCTGTGCAGGCTTGAATGTGTGCAGTCTGTTCAGTTACGACTTATGAATGAGGTGCAAGAAAGCATGCCTGCCCCATGTGTAATTTGTACAAGTGCAGGAGATAGTATTTTTGTGATCTGAAGAGGTGTCTGGTGAATTTATCTGTATAAAAAAAATTGTGCACGGTATCATAAAAATGTTTTGTCGTAAAGAAATGTGTTTGAATGGATACAGAAGTTCTATGAAGGATGCACAAGTGTCAGCCATAAAGAAGCCGATGCCCATCCGTGTCGACGACTGATGATGACGTTGAGCATGCTTGTGAACTAATTTTGTCGGCTAGACTAGTGACAGTTGAGGATGTGACATATCAGTTGCAAATCATCGAAGGCTATGCCTATGCAATAATCCATGACAGGCTTGGGTTTGGAAAAGTTTTGATCAAAATAAAATTACAGCCAGAGTGAAGAATTTTTAAACACCCTCATATTTAAGTTTTTAAGTTTTTTTTCTCTTCATTATTTAGTTGACACATTTCTTGCTTCCACCAGATAGCAAGGACTCTAAGTTGTGCTTCGCCATTTCTAAAGTATATTTTCTTTCTGTGAGCCAGGTTCTTGTTTTAGGCCACTCTTTTTTGGAATCTGTAAGCTCCCTATTTATAGCTGCAACTGCCACAGTGAGATAAAACCGCAGTGTAGGCCTGTTAAGTGCCTGTACATGATGCACATGCTTGAACCGATCTTTTAGCCTCGTTCTGGAAGGTGCTGAGACACTTCCGTAAGGCATTGAGGGACCTCTAGAGGGCACGGAAATGCTGAGGACTATCATGATATCGTCATCGCACCCAGATCATAGTGCAACCATTGGTCTTGGACGGTGCTATTACAATAGAGTTTTCTGTTTGGTGACCTAACTTGCCTCTCAACAGCACTGAAATGCTGAAAACTACAGTGGGATGGTCGTCGTCCTCCGATTGTAGTCAATCATTGGTCTTAGACTGCGCTATTACAGCAAGGTTTTTTATTTTGGGACTCAACTTGCCTTCAGAGGGCTCTGAAGTGCTGAAAACTACCAGGGGATGGTCGTCGACCTCAGATGGTAGGCAACCATTGGTCTTAGTATCTGCTATAACAACAAAGTTTTCTATTTGATGATCCAACTCGCCTCCAGACAGCACGGAAGTGCTGAAAACTACCCCGGGATGGTCTTCGTCCTCCGATTGTAGTCAATCATTGATCTTGGACAGTTCTATTAAAACGAAGTTTTTCACGGGATGGTCGTTGTCCTCAGATTGTAGTCAATCATTAATCATAGACGGTGCTATTATAACAAAGTTATTTATTTTGTGACCCAACTTGCCTCCAGATGGCTCTGAAGTGCTGGGAACTACCATTGGATGGTTGTCGTTCTCAGATTGTAGACTGATCGTTGAAATAAAAACCGTGATCGTCAAAATTATTAAAAATCATTTGCACATAAAAACGTTGTAATCCTGACATGTTGCAAGCAGACATGCTTAAGGTACTAGGTCACGTAAAATGTACTGAGAAACAGACATAAGATTATTGCCATTCTTATTCCAGATGCAACACTGGACATAGGCTCATTCAAGTTCCACTAAGTGACATCTCACTGTGCTCAGATGTTCCTGATATGTGGTCCAGCTGAAAAGAGACGATGCAATTATTTTTTTTAAAATCTGGGCTTCGTTTGGTTTCAGTGGCTTAGCCTGAATTGCCCTTTTCCATAATAAGACTATACTGAATTTGTAGGAGCTGCATTTTCTGCAAAGCTGGCTGGTCACGGTAAAGTAAAGCAAACAAAGCTTATAAACACATCTAACCAAGGCTGTGAAAAAATAAAATAATGAAGCTATTCAACGATATCTGATACAGAAAAGACAGTATTGAAGAAAGGTTGTGAAGTTGTTGTTAGTTTATATTTCAATGTGTCGGGTAACTATGACTTTGAACAAGCGATGTGTTGTAAGCAAGACCTTCAGTATTATCAAGAAAATAGCCTGATAGGTAGAATTTCAATTGTGTAGTTACTAAAACTCACTTCAAGTATGTGCAATAGGAAAAACCACCAAGGGAAGCTTAGAGTCATAACTGTTGATATAAGCATTTGTAATTTTTATGAACAATAAAATGAAAAAAAAACCGATTCTCTTTAGTTTTGACATGTGCACTAGACAGGTATATAGTTCTAGTTCAACAAATGTGTTTTTATGAAATGGTAACTTGAGTGAGTTGGTAATTCACACAGAAAGGCAAACATCAAGGAAGACAAATATGAAGACAAACCGTAACAAGGTGCTTTGCATAAAGGGAGATACTTGATGTATAAAGGCAACAAGTACTTTATTCCGCCTAGTTCAATTCACCTTTTGGTATGACCTATTGTGGAGATATGCAAGTTTATATTCCAAGAGATTCACTGGCCGAGACAACCGCGTCCAGTGAGTTTAAATGCCCCTTAAACGAAAGCTCAAAAGTTTCCCCCAATGTGGATGCCTTAGCTTACTTCCTGAACCCTAACAGTCAAGCTTCACCTCTCACCTTAGTTATTATAGTTGTTAGGATAAAACGCACAGGTGGAGAGAGATTACTTTAGTTCATTAAGATAATTTTCAATAAATTCAGTTAAGATCATAAAGAGGTTACAGGGAAAACTGTAATTTTTGTGTATTCTTCAGATTTTACACTAACGGGAACGTCTTGGGTTTGAGTTATCGGGTTGGAGATCCCAAGGCTGTTGAAACTGCTCACTATGGTTTCCGCTTTTAGAATATTGGCGTACTGGGGCATATATAAAGTAGACAAGTAACCTGCGCCTGCGGAGGGGCACATAGAATAAAAATGGCTGAGGCTGGACAGCTACCTTCGAACACCACAGCGTGAAACTCAAGTACGTTTGGTGCTGCAGCAGATATTCAACGATGGTACAAAGCGACTCCATCACCATGCTGAGAGTAACGATCGTACGGTCGACGCAAGGACCCCTACCTCGCGACCTGATCTCTCGACGCTTTCCATTCGATGTTTTCCGGGGCACCTTTGCAGCTGCCGTGGCGAGCTCGTCACTGTTTGGAACTTCATCGGTCTCAGGCATGATTCTTCATTTTCGTATTCATCTTACCTGCCTCCTTATTCTCGATGATGTTCTGTCATTCTTCAGCGATATAGCGAGTAGAGCGTCCTCGCGTTCAGTCAAATTTGACCCCCCCCCCCCCCCCCCCCCCCCGCCCCCCGCCCCCGATGTCTCCTTTAACTTGAAATGTGAGCACGAAAACCACTCTCACCGTAAACATATTCTGCTATCATTCGATATTAAAGTATTAAAGGCACAATTACATAGCTAAAGATACTTCGTGTTTATTTAGAGCTCTGACTCCTGTTTGTGAAAGGTCAGGGGCAAAAATGATTGAGAAACACAGCGAAAAGCAGCCGCCGGCGCCGACTACCACGGCAAAAAGTTTGTTTGCATCATGTGATTCCTCTCTGCTAACCGTATTCGTCCCTCTGAGCGTTACCTAGCTCCCTCTGTCTGTCCCTACATTCCCTACGCAAATCCAGCGTTTCCCTAGGGGCGCGTCTGTAAACTTGGGTTAATGTTGGTGCAACCGGAATTTAAACCCGTGCTTAGCCGAGCTAGGTTTAGGACGATAAGCCGACTTAGGAAAGAGCCGCTTTGAGTTAAGATAAGCGACGTTGGTGCAAGCGGACCTCAATCTTTTAAATTAATCCTACACCGAATACATTGTTTTGCTGGTGTTGTATACGCCTATGAAGTTACGACAAATAAATGTTCTCGTTACAGCTGCAACACTGTTTCTAATCACTGGAATCTTAGCATATATAAACCCCGCTTTTCATTTGGGAATGTTTTTTTTTTTTTTTTACCTCGGTTAAATTTAAATTTAACGCCAGGGTCACACTGCTCATATATTATACAAAAGACCGTCTGCAAACACGATTTACCATGGCGGTAAATCGTGTTTGCAGACGGTCTTTTGTATAATATATCCGTGTTTCAAATGCCGCGTGCCAAGTTTTCTCCTTTAACTCATTGCCATGCGGCATTCGAAGCACGGATCTCGCGGGGACTCGCGTTCGAATCTGTTTGCAGACTGTCCTTTGTATGATGTATAAGCAGTGTGACTCCAGCTTAAGATGTCAGTCTTTGAGGTCTAAAGATATTCGAAAAAGTATTTGACGACGATCAAGTACGCTCTTTGTATTTGTATATTGTATTGAAATAATTTTACACGAAGTGCAATTGTATTTGTCATTAGATACATTTTTCTCGAAGTATTTCGTTTTTGTATTTAAGTACATTCTTGGAGGTATTTTGGCCACCCCTTTAGCCACCCTAAAATTGCTGGCCCAAGTGATTGGTCCTGGGGTCCCGCAAGACGACTACCTTCGCTCTGTGCCCCGGCGCATCGGCCCTCAATTCGCACGGACCCAACGGCCGGAAACTCATGTCTCCTCCAGTGTGTGAGACTTTAGAGGCCCCTGCCTGACGTCATAACCAGCTATACCTCTCACAAGCAGAAGCGAGGTGACACGGCTCGGGAAGGCTTCCAAATCAACACCCACGATTGTCTCGCGTGCCTCATCTTAAACTTCACCCACCTCACCTTTCACCCTCTTCATCACCTCATCATCATCAACATCCCACACGCATCAAGTCAACAAGCTTTACATCGCCATTACCAGCTATGGTCTAGCCGGCTACATTGGCACATGTGTACAAGCGGCAACGCCTTCTATGTGGACTGTACTTAAAAGTACAAATAAATATCAATCAATCTATCTATCTACGTTTTTTTATTTCGTATCTAGCCGAAGATATTTTTAGGGAGTGCCCTCACACAAGCCATGGGGGTTTACACCCCCCCCCCCCCCCCCCTCGCCCCTAGGAGGTGGGTAGGAAATTCACTAGTTGGAGTGTTTTTCACTTTACACAACACATTTCCAAAAAAGACGCGCATTGGCCGCCGCCATGTTGCTGACGGTGACGCAATTATCGCGACTCTCGCGACCCCTAGTACCTAGAAAAGGTGGCAGTCGTCGTTGTCGTCGTTGTCGTCTCAACTCCTTACTACCGGAGTTTTCCTGGACTAGTTGTGAAGCTGGGGTGCGACCTGCAGCAGGACAGGCGTCTGACACGTCCACCACCGCTGCTGTAGCACGTAACACTTCTATGCCTCCAGGAGGAAGTCAAGTGAGCACTTTTCGAGGTCGCGAGAAATACGGCAGTCGCGTTCCGGGCCCCATGGACTGGACTGTACACGGCCCATCTCCGCCAGCTGACACGAGCAGCGATATTCTTCTGTTTCGTGCGTGTTGTCCCGGGACGTCCCGGCCCCTGTCACCCTCCCTCCCCCCTCGGGGAAGCCCAGGGTCCCCCTCCCTCCGTGTGCAGGCATGCGCGCGTCCTGGCCACGACGCCTCCATGTCGCACAATGGGGGCCCTTTGTCCCTAATGACTATTTAGGGCGCGTCATTAACCCAGAGCTTGGGGGTGCCGGGACAGAATCGCTTTCCCCGCGCGGCGCGGCTCCTTTGGCACTGCGAATTAAACAGCGAGCCGCGGCTGGGTTTTTCTGTATTTTTTCTCTCTCTCTATCTCTCTCTCCCCCCCCCCCACTCACACAAACACACAAACACTAACATAACTCTAGAAGATACAGCCCTTCCCAGCTTTTTACGCGCCCCTTTAAACTGCGGTTCAACTACTAGAGGACATTTGGATACTCGAAAGATTGGGAGAGAGCGAGAGGGAAGGGGGGAGACGGGGGAAGGGGGGAGAAAGAGAGAGAGAGAGAGAGATGAAAATCTATGCCAGATGTGAGTGGGAGACGCTGCTTTTTCAGTTCGATCGGTTTGTACCGCTCGTGCAGCAGGTACAAAGCTAGAGGTTGTGATAAGGCGCCCGTGCGATTTTTCTGTCTCTTATCTAGCCCCAGCCTTGTACCTGCTCCACGAGTGGGAACTTTAGTGCACTACTACGCTTCTCACGCGCTCAAAGTCTTTCTGAAAATGACTGAATTAGGGGTTTTCGATGACGCTGAGCAAGTTTCTAATTGGAACCATATGTCTATTTTCATTAATTAAAAGTTAATTAATGAATTTTAATTAATTAGCCAACTTCTCGCAAGGATTAGCCACCCACATAATGTCCCCCTAGCCGTATAACTCACTTGAACAAACCGTACTAGTGCATCTTTTACGGATTTTTTGTAATAAATCTGTTCGAATTAAAAATGAACACCCGGTATATATATATATATATATATATATATATATATATATATATATATCAACGAGCTTGAGTAAACTTAGAGCGGTAAACCAGCGACCAAAAATGGCACCCCCCCGGTTGCCGCCATCTTGACCGTTTGCCACATTAGTGATCACGTAACTTTTAGATGGCTTTTTAGATGGTTGCGCCTATAGGTGCGCCAGATCAGGTTGGCCAGGTTACCGTAAGCAGGGCCGCGGTACAACATTTACTTGATCTCACTCTAGGGTAAATGTTCTGTACCTTGGCGCTCGAAAACCTACCCGCGTCCAGTTGCTCTATCAGTTTTGTCACGTGACATAACCCACCGGAATGACTCGAATCCATTCGAGTAAGAATGGAACGCAGCCCCAGAGGGCCCCTCTGCTTACCGTGATCTGGCCAACCTGATCTGACCCACCTCTGGGAGCAGCCATCTTGACGTCACGTGATCACTAATGTGGCAAACGGGCAAGATGGCGGAAACCGTGGGGGTGCCATTTCTGCTGCAGGTCCTGGGTTGTGGTTTACCGCTCTAAGTGATACTCAAGCTCGTTGATATATATATTATATTATATATATATATATATATATATATATATATATAGCGGCCAAAAATGGCACCCCCCCGGTTGCCGCCATCTTGACCGTTTGCCACATTAGTGATCACGTGACTTTTAGATGGCTTTTTAGATGGCTGCGCCTATAGGTGCGCCAGATCAGGTTGGCCAGGTTACCGTAAGCAGGGCCGCGGTACAACATTTACTTGATCTCACTCTAGGGTAAATGTTCTGTACCTTGGCGCTCGAAAACACCCGCGTCCAGTTGCTCTATCAGTTTTGTCACGTGACATAACCCACCGGAATGACTCGAATCCATTCGAGTAAGAATGGAACGCAGCCCCAGAGGGCCCCTCTGCTTACCGTGATCTGGCCAACCTGATCTGACCCACCTCTGGGAGCAGCCATCTTGACGTCACGTGATCACTAATGTGGCAAACGGGCAAGATGGCGGAAACCGTGGGGGTGCCATTTCTGCTGCAGGTCCTGGGTTGTGGTTTACCGCTCTAAGTGATACTCAAGCTCGTTGATATATATATATATATATATATATATATATATATATATATACGATGGGCGTTCATAAAGTTCGTATTATTGTCACGGAGGAATAGAAATTCAGCAATCAAACTCGAGTAGAAGTTGAGACTTTCTCTACATATTCGCTACCAAAAGTTACCCACTTTTCCTAGCGATGCACCACATGCCGGAGGTCATTGTTATAGAACTCCTCGCTTTGACGGGTTCAGGAATCGCTCCAGTTCAGCAATCACTTTGTCGCCGTCCTTGAAATGCTTTCCTTTTATTTGGCCCCACTGGAAGCGTCTCCGCCATTCAACCGAAGTGTCATAAACTGGGGCGTTGTTCCCGAACAACGCTCCCAGATTGGAATGAATATCCTTGGCATTGCTTCCTTCAAATGGAGAGAACAGATCACTGCATGTGCTTGGTACCGATGGGCGGTGCCATTTTTGTTTCGACTCCCTAGCGGTGTTCCGAGCTACTATAGCATGCGATGTTTATACTGTGCGGAAACTAGAGGGACGCACGCTCATGTTGATGCCTGTTTTGTTCCATTTTTTTCAATTATTTGTGCCGATAATACGAACTTTATGAACGCCCCTCGTATCTTTATAGATATACGCTCAAGAGCCAAAACAAAATAACACTATAATATGGAGCAGGGGTTGTCAATCAAGGAAATACCTAAATGTTGAGCATAAATGACATCAAAACTCAAGACCCCATCCCGAAGGACTGTCATCAAAACTACAAAACACAAGCAAATTGTTGCGTGCATGTTTATACAGCCGGAAGTTAGTCTGGTGTCTCAGCTGTAGATGAGCAATTTAGCCAGTGCGGTACAACCGCTAACCTGGGGTCTTAACGTGCACCACGCAGTAGTGCTACACGACCGCACGCCGATACGATGCTCATCCGAATCAAAGCGGGCAGGGGTGGGGATTGAACCAAGGATCTCTGTCTTGGGGAGCAAACTTTCGCTCTGTACGTGCTCCGAGCTTGCGTGCGCTAGCCCTCTCGGCTACCACCCGGCCACCACACGGCCACCATTCGGTCTCAGTTGCGGTACTAACCTAATGCTGATGTTACACCGCCTATACGTCATACGAGAGGGACGGTGCTGGCTGTAGACAATAGAGCTCTAGGGAATTGTTTTTGCACGTCGGATACAGTACAATGGGCCCTCCGATACTAACTGCGCACGTGCTACCGTAGAAGACTCGCGCATGTGCAGTTCGTATACTGGAGGGCCCATTGTACGGTATCGGATCTAAAACTATCTATTCTCCGAAGACTGACTTTCGCATGATTTATAACCGGGGTGACCGCAGCTGAAGTGGTAAATATTGACGCGCGCCAGAACCCTTTGAAAGGAACATGCTTAAGAGCGCCGAAGTCGTGTTTGCGCTCACGGCGTCGCGCAGTGTGCGATCATCTTTATTTCTGATTCTGCAGGTCTAGGCCGGCAGGGCGGATAGAGGAGAAAGGCGTTTCTGCCTGCAGCCAGTCCTCTCCGCCGTTACAATTCAGTAACTTTACTCAAAAGCAAAGTAGTAAGTAGTAACCACGCAATAATTATGAAAAAAAAAATAAATAGAAACACTAGACATAAAAATATACTTAATTGCAAATGTTAAAAATACATATTTGATTACTTGTTGAAAAAAAAAAAGATGATTGAATAGTACATGCAAGAAGACTCGAAACAGTAAACCGAGAGAAGGTTCATAAGAGGATAAATGTTACAATAAATCGTGCCTCGATAATACGAGGTGCCATCGAAAGAGTTCAGGGCCTAGTTTTGTAGCGTGAGAGGAGAAGGTGAAACGGTGACGCGCTCGGCGTATGTCCTTACGCCAAAGAGCGTCGTTCTGTGAACATCTGGAGCTGCGCTACACGAGTTTCTGTGGCCACGTGCACGAGTGCATCGGCGATTTTAGCGTGGATTGCAAACAAGAGCGAAGAGCGAGCGTCAATAGACCCTTTCCGAAATTCAATCTGGCCACTTTGATCACTATCATCATCTTAGTAATGATAGATCTGTGCCGTTCCCAGCAGCACAGACTTGGCCAATCACTGACCAATGGCTGGCAATGGTCCTTTGAAAAGTGTCCAGACAGTGGCTAGCCAGTGGCCGATGACTAGCCTTTCTCTGGCAATTGGCCAATGGCCACTAGCCATTAGCCATCGGCCAAGCATTGGTCGATGAATGGCCACGCTTTGGCCATTAGCGAAAGGACCATCGCCAGTCATTGGCCAATGCTTGGCCAAAATCCGAGCTGCTTGAGGTACTAATGGCGTCCTTGTTGAGGCGGTTGAAGATCGATGCTCCTAAGCGGATGATGCGAAGCCTATACACTCGGGGGGTTAGTATTAACCCCGAGAGCGAACACAGGCGTCGCTGCGGTCGCCGCGCCCTAATTGGGTGAGGTGTATCGTGACGTCAGGGGAAGGACTCCACTCCGCGATCTCGCATCCGGCTCGCTTTCCTGCACCGGTTTCCTGGTTTGGCGTTGTGTGCCACAAGCACTTCGAGGAGCGGGACCTCGTTTACCCGGTGTACAAGACGCTGGGTTAGGCCGATATTGACGTGCTTCCGTACATTTCATTAAACCTGCTTGTCACTTTTACCTTTATAATGGGGTTACAAATCCAGAAAGCTATCGGCGGAGGCGATTCCGCTGATGAACCTCCCCGTCCGTCCACACGACACAAGACAATCTTGCGAGGGGTCGGTGAAGCGGCGGCGTAAGTGTTTCAGACGCTGGAATTATGTTCCTTGCATGCTCAATATTTAGGAGAATATTACATCCCGCTTTATAGGCATTTGAAATTGCATTTATAGCAAGGGCCTTTGTGCGGTCGGCAAATTAGCGCGCGACCCCGACTCTGCGCGTCTCTCGCTGCATGGGCTGGTTCGCAGATGTATTAAAAGCCCTGGGTCTAGAGGCCTTTGAAGTACTCGTGGAAGAGAATTAATTTACAAAGATGTAGCTTTTTTGTGAATTAATGACATAGTTCATACACGTATGTATAGGTGTGTTTTATTTTTTAGAAGCAGAACAATTACTGGAAATTAGTTTGTGTTGTAACAGCAAAAACCGCCCAATTGCCCCCAGTTACCTGTATGAGATGCATTGAACTGCCCAAGATATGCACAGCAACAGTATCGTAATTTGGAATGTTTATACTTTTTCCTGACATCCTTTCTTTATTCCAGCCTTGGGTATTCGGAAAATACACCGTTTAGTTTGAATTGTTATTTTCAATTAAAAGAGGCGCTACTGCAGGTCCCCCAAAGCTTCCTCAGCCTCCAAACTCCCTATAACTGGACTCTCTGACAACAGAGGAAAACAGGAGAAACAGCGAGCATTCGAACTGCAGTCCAATGGTGGATGCTGCACTAGTAGAAGAAAATGTGGAACTTGTGAAGGGTGACAGTTTGCGTGAGAAAAGCTTTTGGTATTTTAGCTTCAGGACAATTTGATTTAGCTAAAATCTCAAGAGCCTAAGGGACTAATAACGGGCTAGACACCTTTGCTTACTTTTGTTGTACATTACTTGAGGGATGATATAAACAAGTCCGCAGATGCCACCAGTAGAGTCTGAAAAACTATCCAAATCCAGCAAAGGTCAAATGCGAGCAATGTAAATGAATGTTCCTTCTTTCTTTACTTTGCCCCTGTACTTGGGCTCTCTCACTTGTGATTCCCTCTCAATGGTCCAGACTGTATTTAACATGTTGCTCGAGCAGCATGCAGCTTTTCTGCTTCGGCGATCTTGTTTAAAAACAGAGATACAAAAAAAAACATGAAATAATATACATAACTTGCCAATTCATTCAGATCATCGGCAGCATTTATTGTGCGAGATGTAAATCTATTGTTATGCTCCTGCGATTGTGGCCGTATTTTTTTTATTTTCATATACCAGCTGAGATTCATGCGTTGCCTGCCCTGTCAACCATGCCTGAAATGTGTTTGAAGTTTTGCCTACAGCTACAGGCCATACCTCAATAAAGCCACATGTGAAAATTTACACCTCCTACGAGAAATACGCACAAAAAAAATTAAATAGAAACGAGCGCGCCGACAGGTAACGTCGTCAGAGCCTCCACAGGGCGAGCGGGGTGTTAAGAATGGAACCTTCGGCAACCTTCTTCCGAGTTTCAACGCTGCGGAAACGATTCACGATCTGTTCAGGACTGTCGCCCACCTGTCGGAGCCTGCCCAAAACGAGTCTCAACGCGTCCGTGACGTCAACGGGACGTGTGTGTGTGTGCGTGTGGGTTCGTGCGCTCCGGAAGGGGAGAGAGGCATGACCTAACTGCGGAGAACCATGGCTACGACGCACTTCTGGCTACGACGCGGCGGTCTTTGCTGCAACGCACTTGGCGGCGTTTTGCTACTCGCACCTGCTGCCCTGGCGGAGAGTGAGGGAGAAAACGGACCCTATATAAGGCAGAGCGTGAGGCTGCTCCAGTTGTTCTCTCGGATTTGGACGACTGTATCGCAACCATGTAATTAAACCGTTCGTTACGTTACCAATTCTCCCACCTCCACTGGACCCCTGGGTTCTTCACTTCGGGGAATGGTCGTCGTCACGAGCCAGGAAGCCTCCGGACGTGCGGCTTAAACCCCGCCTCGAACGACTGGTTGGCAGCGGTTGGGATTGGACCATGCGACATCGTGCTACATTTGTGGGTGAGCGTTTGGACTTTGCTTTGAGATTCGCCAGGCTTCAGATTATGGGTAATTAATTTTGAACTGCTGGGAGTCCTTAGTGTTTGACTCGTGTGCTAGGCTTTGGTACAACCTCGCGACAAGTTTTAGAACAAAGCCAAAGCTAAAGAGCAGCGATCATGGATCTAATGAGGTTACTGAGAACAGATTTACTCTGTTTATGTGAAGAATTGGGTGTGGAGGTAGAGCAAAAGATGAAGAAATCTGAGATCCGTAAAGCGATTTCAGAGAGCGCAGAAGCAGATGAAATTAAAATTGCGTGGGAACTGCTTCAGAATGCTAAGAGCGAGGCTGCAGCGAGAGAGGAACAAGCGCAGGCTGCAGCGAGAGAGGAACGAGAGCAGGCTGCAGCGAGAGAGGAACGAGACCAGGAGCGAGCGCTGAAAAGGCTAGAGCTCGAAATTGAACAACAGCGATTAAACTCGCAGAACAGTATATAGAGTTGGGGCTCCGGTACGAGCAAGTGAGACCGAGTCGTATCAAATGAAGAAGCTGCTGCAGCCGTTTAAAGTTGGGGAAGACGTGGGCCTGTTCTTAGTTAACTTTGAGAGGACATGTGAGAAGTTGAGCTTCGCCCCAGAAACGTGGCCGCAACGGTTTTTGACTTTGTTGCCCTGTGAGGCTGCAGAGGTTGTCGCGCGCCTTAGTGCTGGAGACGCGGACGACTACGACAAGGTGAAGTCTAGCCTTTCTGCCGAGGCGTTCCGTCAAAGATTTAGAAACGCATCCAAAAAGAGCAGCGAGGGCTACTCGGAATTCGCGTACGGGCTTAAAACCAACCCGATAGAATGGTTGAAGAGCGAGGAAGTGTACGAAAGCCGAGACAAGGTAGTCGAGTGTGTGTGCCTCGAACAGTTCTTTCGTAGCATTCCGCAGTCAGTCAAGCTCTGGGTGCAGGATAGGGTGGGAATGGACTCTGTCGAAAGGGCCGCTGAGCTAGCCGAAGAGTACGCAACGCGTAGAAAGCTGAGCGGAGATGAAAGCGAACCCGGCCGGAGCGATCATCGCAAGACCTTCCGACAGGGAAACGGCTCGCGAGAAAACGGGCCCGAGAAGCCCGAAACAGGACAAAAGGTCCCAGAAAAGAGCGCAGAACACTCGAACGGAGACGAGGCGCGGAAAAGCCCAACAGGGCGGTTCGAGGCAAGGAAGCCGTTCCTGTGCTACAACTGTCAGGAGCCGGGACACATAGCGGCCAGATGTAAGGAACCGCGGGTTGTGTTCTCGTACGTGAACGGTAGTGACAGGGACCTGAAGCTTCTTCGTCCCTATCTTCACGAGCTCCAGGTAAACAGAAAGCCGTGCAGGGTGCTTCGGGACAGTGCAGCGACGATGGACGTTGTTCATCCGTCGTATGTAACGACATCCGATTTTACTGGAAAGGTAGTTTGGATCAAGCAGCTGCTCGAAAAGCACAGTGTCTGTCTGCCTATGGCGACAGTAAGGATAACTGGCCCGTTCGGAGAGCTAGTGACAGAGGCGGCTGTCTCGCAAACAGTCCCGTTGGAGTATCCTTATTTGTTTTCTAACCGGTCAGATTTCCTGCTGTGCGAAAGGGGTCAACAACTGGGAGAAGGGCTAGTTCAGTCGTGTACGAGGTCCAAATCGCGTCAGGTCGCCCCTTTGTTGACGAGTGATTCAGAGCCAGAGGCAGCTGACGGGGAGCAAGCACTCCCAGAGTTGGAGGCAGAACACCGGGATGAGAGGGACCAGGTTGTAGAACAGCCTGACCTCGTAGAACTAGAAAGCGTACGCCGTCCCAACGAGCCGGCGAAAAAGGCGGAGGAAGACGGGATCAGTGAAAGATCTCTCGTAGCTCCGGCGTCACGTAACTTTGGTCCTCTGCTACGAGTAGACAGAGTGTCTTTGACAGTCGAGCAGAAGAGCGACCCTAGTGTGTCAGGGTTTCGCGGTACAGCTCAGGAGATTGCTAGGACCAATGTGACGGGGCATGGAAAAGGCGGATTGTTTTATCGGCGCTATAAGGACCGCATTTTCACGTCTAGAAATCACGTGAAAATCGATCACTATGGCTTCAGCGTAAGAAAATGGAAAGGCAAATTTAACGGCAATGCCGATGGGTTGAGCAGATTTTTCTGACATCACGAAAAACAGTAGGGATGATCTCAAAGGTCTTCGTCATCCACGGGAATGAGGATCTAAGTGGGGGCACTTCGTTAAAACCCAAAAACGACCTCACAAATTGCGAAGAGTTTTTGTCTTTTATATTTTGTTCAGTGACCTCGTTGGAAAAATGAGTTTTTTTGGCGACAGGGGGTCTCGATATCCGGAATTGTACCAAATTTTGGTAATCCGTAATCCAGTCTGGCGGGTATTTGGCGAATTCCGAGCGTTTGACTGCGGTGTGGCGTGGTGGTGTGGGGGCCGTTTCCGCTGATGCCTCCGTTGTGAGAGGTTTGCGAGTTTGTTTACTGCTGCAGCGTCTTCTCAAGGCCTACTCCAAGCTCACCTCTTCAGGCCATCGATTGTACCACCGGCCATTCGAGGTTTCCCTGGCCCCGGAGGGGCTGTTAAGAATGGAACCTTCGGCAACCTTCTTCCGAGTTTCAACGCTGCGGAAACGATTCACGATCTGTTCAGGACTGTCGCCCACCTGTCGGAGCCTGCCCAAAACGAGTCTCAACGCGTCCGTGACGTCAACGGGACGTGTGTGTGTGTGCGTGTGGGTTCGTGCGCTCCGGAAGGGGAGAGAGGCATGACCTAACTGCGGAGAACCATGGCTACGACGCACTTCTGGCTACGACGCGGCGGTCTTTGCTGCAACGCACTTGGCGGCGTTTTGCTACTCGCACCCAGACTTGTACACGTTACTGAAAAATAGTAAGGAATTACATTTACAATTACTCGAGGCTAAATTGTAATTTATTACAATTACAATTACCCTCCCATGAAAGTAAGCGACCGTTACTCCCAAAAGTAATCCGTTACTTTCGTGGCGTTACTTTCAACAGTATTTTCCTCAATTACGAAACAAAGGGAAGAAGTTTTTTTCAAGTTCTTATGGATGCTACCTGTTCCATTTATTGACCTTGAGTATTTTGAGCAACAGTTGACTCTCGAAAGTCTCGTCAGACACTTTGCGTTATTTTTTACTCAATTTGTTCACTGCTACGCTGAACACCCTTTGAACTGAGGCCCTGGATGGGAGTGCCATATTGCGCCTCACGAATGCTTCTCTGCATTGAGCTTTTTCAGCGAAGCAATGGAAGTACTATTTAGCTCGAAGATAGAGCAGAGCTTCGTCGTCGCAGCCGTTGCCTGATATTCGAGTGTTTTAGTAGAGTTGGTAACATTAAAATGATAATTAAATAATAAATCAGATTTGGCTCGATATTCTTCTTCCCTTTGGTTCTGAACAAGTCGAGCCTTGGTTGAGACGTTGGTGAATAAGAAAAAGTTTCCAATATTTAAATATAAGCAATCGAGAAAAAAAAAAGCATCAGGACACTCAAACAACAATAAATTGGAACGTTGGTTAAAACAAGGAAATGTAAACGCACGTTTGCCATGTGTACCTTTCTTGGTGCCGTTCAAAAACGCACGGAGCACGAACCGACTGCAGTTTGCTCCGGTGTTCTCCAGATAGACGTCCGCTGATGCCACGAGCAGCGAAGGGCAGAGAACTAAGCGACGCTATGGCCCCACTCATGAGTTTCCCTCTATCCTCAAGACTCTCCTCAAGCCCAGAATTTTAAGTCTACGTCAGCCACCATTATGTATTAATTATAAAAATATCTGCTTGAGATAAGATGCGTCCTGCTGGGGTAAAAACAGAAAAAAGAAAAAAAGAAGACTATTACCATTTTCGAAGTGCTCGCAAAAAGCTGACTCACAAAAAGGGTAACTGAGATGCAGATAACCTGGCTGGAATTCACAAATAAAGTGGGCCAACCCTAGAAGTTGGACTACAAAAAAGTAAGTAGCTTTTAAAACAGGGTCAAATAAGGTGAAAGAATCAGAAAAAAATACATCCTGTTTTCTAAGAGAAGATGATAAGTGTGCATCGACGAGCAAGGATGCTTGTGGCAATAACACCTCCACATATTATCACATCTCTTTTAGTGAATTTTAGGGTAGACGGAGCGTTGGCTCGTGTTGTGAAATTATGAAAATGGTCCTAGTCACTATAACCGAGAAAGACATTCTTAATTCTGTCTGTGCACTTACCGCCTTGAGCTTCTCAAAGAGGCATGCAATCACTTGTTGTCTTCCTCTCCCCGCCTCCGATCGCAAAGAAAAAACAGACACTAAAAAAAGCGGATATAACATGCCCCCCCCCCTTTTTTTGTAAAAATGTTTATTTGGATTTTTTGACATTGTAGTAAGGCCTAAAAAAAAATCAGGGGCTTGGTGTTGCAAAAAAAAGGGGGGGGGGGGGGGCTGGTTCTGAAAAAAATGTAACGGATTACAAGGAATCCGTTACGTAAAAAATGTAAGGGAATTACTTTAAAATTACTCTAAAAAATATGTAATTATTCCGTTACTAAATTACCGATAAATGTAAGGGATTACAAGTAATTTCGTTACTTGTAACGGATTACGTACAAGTCTGCTCGCACCTGCTGCCCTGGCGGAGAGTGAGGGAGAAAACGGACCCTATATAAGGCGGAGCGTGAGGCTGCTCCAGTTGTTCTCTCGGATTTGGACGACTGTATCGCAACCATGTAATTAAACCGTTCGTTACGTTACCAATTCTCCCACCTCCACTGGACCCCTGGGTTCTTCACTTCGGGGAATGGTCGTCGTCACGAGCCTGGAAGCCTCCGGACGTGCGGCTTAAACCCCGCCTCGAACAGGGGCGAGTCGGGGAAACATTCCGTCCTCGCCGTGACGTCACTCCGGTTCGCCGTAAGGGGGCGCCACGCGAACTTCTCGGGGGACGCGGGAATTGAACACAAGTGCTTCGCAAAAGCGTTCATTTCTAACTCAGATTCGGTCATTCTGTGGGTGGCACACAATCGGCGCTGAAGTCCTTCGGTGTGGAATTTCGTCGAGGTGTCTGTGTGTGTTGGAGCTCCGTGCTGACCGGTTGTATCTTTGTCACCATCGAAACTGAAAGTGGTCGAGAAAAATATTTGCACGGTGTAGAAGAACTTGTAGCCGCGGTCTAGTTGGTTAACGTTCTAAAACACGGCGCAAGCGCAAAAAAAAAAAAAAAAAAAAACTTTTTTGCATTTTTTAAATATAGTTGCGATTGGCGCCTGTACGTGTGTCTTCTTTGTGTCCGTTTTTTATTTCTTCTGCGCCGTACAGCATGCTTTATAAGTGCGCAGTGAACACTTACTCGACTGCCGCTGACTCGCGAAAGTGACGGTGCCGGATTACATACAAGTTCAAAACCGCCTTTAGTAAGGCAAAAAACTAAACGGTTATATGAGCCGCCAGATGGCACTGAATATGAGGAAGGGTCCATTCTGCGTCCAATTCGGCGAATCTGGAATTGACATCCTTGACATGATTCGGCAGGCCTAAATGGCCCAAAATCACCGTGGCGCGTTTTGAGTGGCACTCGGCGCTTTAGGAATGGCGGGACATCGTTGGAAGAGAGGTCGGGGAAGGTCGCCTTTGCTCAGAGGTATAGGAGAGGGCGAGCACTGGGTCACAGAGCTGTGACCCAGTACTCCTGCTGCCCAATCGTTCGCTGGCGTGTATACAGCCAAAGTCAACTTAAGCGACACGGGGATTGGCGAGGGCCGACCATCTCATTACTGCTCCGTAGCCAAACAAATTGTGGCATTGACCAAAAAAGAAAGCGAAGCAGAAAGTATGGACACAAGAAGCCACAACCTGCGGCTCTTGAGCTTTCGCTGACTATGTGAAGTGCAAGCTGCCTTCAGGTTTACCCAATATCCTTCAATCAGCGCCAATCAGAGCTTTGCGTTATGAGGTCACCACGACCCCCTCCAAAAGAAGCGGACGAACTTGCGCTCCGCTTATACTTCGTTTAAGCTCGTCCAGACGAAACCGACACTGCAAGCTAGACTTATCAAGCGGCGTCAAAAGCGCAAGTCACTGGGAATTTTTTGTTTATGATTGGTTTGGCGATGATAAGACACGTAAAGACGCACGACGAACACCATGATGGTGTGATTTTGACGCTGTATGATTGATACCATCAGCTCGTAGCGTCGGCTGCGTCTGCCAGCGAGACTTGCGGAAGCTTGCAGCGTCTCGCGACGACGAGTGCCGCGCAAGCATGGTGGCGACGCCGAGACGGACGCAGGTCTGCCGCTTTGCGTCGGCTCGCGTCCAGTTTCAGTGGGTTCGCCGCTAGGGGCGGGTCGGGACTCTACCAACGATGACGTCATGCGCAGGAATCGTCTTCTATAGGTGAGGCTGGCACAACGCGCTTTGTCACACCGCAACGCGCGCGTGCGAACCAGCCTTTAGAGTTGACTAACCAGACCAAGTGACCTTTTTAAGCGTCTCCCGAGCACCGGGAATCGCTCGAGTCAACTTTCAGCACTTTAGATTAATTGCTGGAGCGAAATTGCAGCATCTTTGTCTGTTTTTATTTGAATGTGATATCATTTTTATTGAAGATGATAGCCAACCGTCGCACCCCCAGCGGATAAGTTAAGATACCCCACGTAAACAGCAGCGTAAATTGCTCGCTTGTGTTTCTGACGTAACCGAACGCCGCGTCAGCGCTCACCTGCTGCGACTCGTGTTCGATGGATGAAGTACCGATTGACCACGGCTAATGACGTCATTCACAGGCCCTTTCCTCTACAGGAGGTATAAGCTCCAGTGGGGGGGTGCCTCCGGAGAGTGTCGCCTCAGCGTGACGTCACACCGGGGCTGCGAGAAGGGTCATTAGGGGCCCGAGGGGAGTTGCGGGCGACCCCTGACCCCCCTCGGCGGCGGTCATCCGATAGCCCTGAGCGGAGGGGGCCGCCGCCGCCCTCGGGCGTCTCCGCGGCAAAGAAGGGCCCGACCGAGCCGCTTGGGTGACGCCGCCACGGCTTTGTCGGCGGCGTCCCTCGGGTTCGCCGAGCAGGGAGTACCACGACGGCGTTCCGGTGGACGCCTAAGCACTCCGAACGCTCACTTCTTCTTCTTATTTTCTCTCACAACTCGTAAGAGTTTACCCGGTGGGTCGTTCCGATGAAGAAACGCGATACCCATCAGTGGTCCACAATCAACATGAGAGGGTTTTAGTAGACCGCACGTAGATTGCAAAGCCCAGAGCGGTCGCGTGCTCAATCCAAGCTTCGAAGTGACGGCGTGAGCTCCCGCGAGCCACGCAAAGATCTCTATAGCGAACGCTTTACTAAAAGTCTCTATCAGGGACTTTTTGTGGACCGTTTACGCTGTACGTCGTAAGTTAGAGCTCGAAAGCTTCAGCCACACTGCACTTAACATCTCACAGAAGATGCGGTCTTTGCTACAGACACGATGAAAGCATGTTGTCTTGATACATATGTATGCTTCGAACATATTTGCAGACATTTTTTTTTTTATGACTAATGGGACATGACCATGATACGAGGAAGAAACACGAATCTGACAGTATAGACCAGGGGTGGCCAAGCTGCGGCTCGCGAGCCGCATGCGGCTGTTTGCGTGTAGAAATGCGGCTCGCAGCTCCCTCGCCTCCCCCCCCCCCCCGTACACACACATACACTTCCCCGCCTCACTCCCGGTCACACGAGCACTTTTCCAAAAAGATAAATGGAACGCGTTTTAAATCGAAAGACAGGTTACGGTTTGGTAGTCTTGGGCTACTACTACCTTATGTACTGTTGAACTGCTTTTGGCTCGGATATAGATTGAAAATAGTTCGAGTTTCAATTATTGCTCTGGACAAAAATTTGCACCCCCCCCCCCCCCCCCCCCCCCCCCCCCCCCGCGGCTCTTGAAAGTTTCGTGGTTTTGTTTGCGGCTCTTAAGCCGGGTCAGCCTGGCCACCCCTGGTATAGACCAACACGCGGCCCTGACGTCACGCAGCTGCGGTAGCGCTGTCGACCGCACTGCGCATGCGCAGACGCTTCAGTTGACGCGAATTCGGTTTCTGCGCACGCGCAGTGCCCACACCTAGTGTGGGCAAACGCGAGTTTGTTTGTAAACAGCGTGTCGGTCTATATGCAGACTGCTTTTTGTAGGGAGTAAAGTCCCTAGATGAGAGTTTCCTACAAGTAGCGACATTCTTTGAAGCACCGACTGCGTGACGGTGCAGGTTTTAGGAAGCGAATGGCGACGCACAGCAGAGGTTTGAACTGAATGTTGCCATTTTGTTCCAGGGGACTGTGCTTTGTCATTTGTATTGGTTGTCGTTACTTGTACAAGAAGTATCAAGGGACTTTACTAGGGAGTATTAACAGTATGTGACCCCGGCTTTACTATACCGAAACACCTCGGCACTAATTGGCGCATATCAATGCCTCGTCAGAGGCACTTTAAGATACGCTCGCTCACTTCCTTTATGCTGGGACTTTATAAACAGTGCACAAGAAACATGCACGTCATGGGGTCCTGCAAGCGAGCGTAGAACAAAAAGAAAAAAAAAGAGGGGGGAGGGGGGCGCTTAGAGGGGACGCGTAATTCTGTTGCCCGGCGGACGTCACAGGTAGCGCGTTGCGCACGGGCGTCGGGTCAGAAATAGGCTGGGCGCGATGCATTAATCGGTGTCGTGCTCCGCCCGGAATAGCCGCCTGCGCCGACTCTCCGCTTTTCGGGGACGAGCAGCCATTGGCTCCTTTGCGCACCATTCTATCCCCCGCGGCATCTGCCTCCGCGTGTCATAAAGCATTCGCGGGGCTGTCGCAACGCGGCTTCCTTGCGGGAGGGCCAAGAACAATTTTGTCGGGCACGTCCTCCGAAATGCCGTTAGAAAAAAAAGAAAAAAAAAAGAGAAAAAAAAAATTGTAACGGTTTAGCCTCGAGCGGTTTTGAAAATACTCTCATGAATTCCCGCATGCGATTCATTGAATGAGTGAACCTATCTATCCCTCTATCGCTATTGCGGTGAGGGTCGTTATTAGGGAGTTTTAGAGCCCCTTCCCCTGGCAAATAGCGAGCACTCACCGCGCGCTCGCTATTTTACTTACACTGCTTACATTAGCTATTTTAATTAGCTGTACAACTCAGCTATCAAGCCGCTCGTGAAAGTTGGAAGCGTCGGTTCAACGTCAGTGCGCTGCGTATACGCCCAGTTGAAGTTTCGGGGTGTATTATATGGGACAAGGGGGCGTAAGAATATACCCTTTCTTTTTAAGTGTGGGAACACTGACTCTGCGCTGAGTTAGCGCGCTGCATTGTTTGTGTTTAGTGCGATGCGCGTCTCCGTCGTACAAAAAGCAGTCTCATAAAATGCCCCCAAACACTTTGAAAATCGGCGCCGCGAGCGAAGTCAAGTCGAAACTCCCGTCTAACCGCCTTCCCGCAAACGTGCCCCTTATCCAGAAATCAGATCGCCGATTGACTCAACAGTCGGTATATACCAATCCATCAGCGCTCTCTCTCCGCACAGGCCGGCGCTATTGTGAGGCCGACAAGAAGGGAATCCCTGTCGCCTCCGCCCGGAGCTTGCCGACTCGTCACAGGGCCGACTCCTTGTGCGCCCCGCTTTTAAAAGGACCCCGCTGTGTCCGTCGCGGCATCCAACATCGGCCGCCTTGTTGTCTTGTCCTCACGCGCCAAGAGAGAGAGAGAGATAGCGTTTTGCCACGCGCCACGGCGTGTTGCCACCTGAGAAGCCCCCTGAGATGCTCCGACGCCTCTACCAGAATCGCCAGGGATTGTGGCCATGGGATGACGCCTCGATGCACTGAGACCGGGCTTCTTGGGCCGGCCGGGTGGGTGGGGCTCCTGGTACGAAGCGCGTAACACGCTGACAGTCGTCGTCGTCGTCGTCATCCTCAAGGCGAGGCGCTTGTTGTGGCTAGGGGCTCGCCCGCGATCTCAACAAACGGACTCCTGTATAGTCGAGGAGAGGGGGCAATCTTTGAAACGAGGCAGTCTTTTTTTCACCGTTAATCGTCGTGTTTGTAAACGTAGCGATCGCTCTAATATGCGGGTCGTCAGTATAGCGTGTGGCGGTCTTTGTGGCTCTTGCGAGCGCCGTGTGGCTTCTGAACTCGCTTTCTTGAGGCAGTCACTTAATCTTCTCAAACGTTGCTTTCGGAAGCAGTCAGTATGGAAAGGCTGCTCTTTGTAGTGCTCACTTCATAAATAGGCAGTTTTAGTAGAGCCTTACCGCTGGCTACTGCGGACCATGGCATGCGGCTCCTGGCGCGTGCTGGAATTAAGAGCATATACTTCAGAGTGATAGCGCGAGTTTACGGTTGCAATGCCGCTCCGTGCAACACTACGCAAAGACTGCCTTAATTACTTTGATCAAACGTTTCTTAGCCACTTTACCCAAGAGTAATGTTTATTATCGAAAGAATGCTAATCCTGCCAGTCGTTCCGTGAAGTCATTGCAAGTGCGGGGACGCTACAGAGAAATGATTGACCGAGATACATTTTGAATTTGTGTGTGAATCGTGGTCCTCGCCTGTCAAACAGTGCTCACTGACATAATAAGTGTATGGCAACCAATATGATCATTTTAAAACTCTGTAAATAAACAGACTTTTAATAAAAAGTTCGGAAAAAAAAAAAGAATCGGCGGCCGAGTGGATTAGCGCACACCAGCTCGGAGCACGTGAAGCAAAAGCTCGCGCTGCAGAGCCGAGGATCCTGGGTGCAATCCCCACCCCTGCCAGCTTCGATCTGAATAAGCATCGTACCGGCGTGCGGTCGTGTATCCCTACTGCGTGGTGCACGTTAAAAACCCCAGGCTAGCGGTTGTACTGCACTGGCTAAATTGCTCATCTACAGCATGTACCAGACGCCCATTGGAGCCAAACACAATTCACTGAAAGTAAGATTCCGGGCGTCTTTTCGCGCTCCCGACTGAACAAAATGTTGAAAGAATTAGTAACATATTTCCCAACAATTTATGATTAAGCATTGGAATGATATCACGCATGGTGGACAGACTGAACGAGAAATTTTACGCGACCATTTATATATACGCACTGCACCAGAATGGTGGTAAAAGCCCTCAGTCAGGAGCAGAAAAACGCCCAGAAACGCACTTGCAGTGACATCATGAAACGACTTGCAGTGGAACCTGATTTGCTGGAAAATATCATCGCATGTGACAGGACGTAGATTTTTCCGTACAATGTGGAGACATTGACAATCGATGCACTGGAGCACTCCCACGTTACCGATAATAAAAAATGACAAGACAAGAGCTGCGGCGGCTCTGCTGAAAATCCTGCTGACACATGATGACCTGGGGGACTGTTTCCGACGGAAACTTCGTATGCGACGGTGTATTGACAGGGAAGGAACACACGTTAAAAGAATAACAGTTTAGTTGTAAGGTTACATTAATAAACGACGCTTTTGTCGCCCGTCTGGTTACTCGCATCACCTTTGGGAACATGCAAGGGCCGCCCATTGCTATCTAATCGCCCTTCCCCCCCCCCCCCCCCCCCCTCCCCCTCCCCTCCCAGTTTTTTGTCAAGCGGATGTTGGCACGAAAGCCAACTGATTACCCGTTATCATTATCTCTTACAAAAATCTTCGCGATCAGTTAGTGAAAATCAACGAGCCTTGGAGTTTCAGCGCCCTGCGGCCGTCGTAGCCGGCTGCGGCCCAAGCAACATCCGACGGCAAGAGCGAGAAAAAAAAGTAGTTTTCTCATCCAGGCATCCGTGTACAGGAGCGGGAGCCCCAGACTAACCCCAGCAGCTTAAGAACACCCAGGACGTGTAACAAGGCGACTCGGTCTTGTTCGCAAGACGGCTGTTTCCTCCGGTTGAAGACCCGGCGACAACTGCGTCCTCTTCACCAGGAGTTCTTCCGCAGCCCGCTCGCAGCTACAACCACACAAGCACTCGTTTTATTTTTACAGTCGAGCCAAGGTGCTGCGAGCCGTTTGCGCCCCCCCCCCCCCCCCCCCCCCCCCCCTCCTCCAGAACCGCGCTCCGCCGCGCGGCTTGTTCAGCGGCGCTCCTTGAGCAGCGAGTCGTCCAAGAGTTCCAGGAATATCGTGGCAAGAGATCCGCGGGATCTCGCGGAGGCCGAAGAATGCCCGGCCGTTGTTGGTCGCCGGGCGTGCCAGTGTAGATCAGCCGCCCGTGGCTGTGACACTGATGAATGAACCTCTGGATTCCGACGCTGCGCGGACGCCCTCCTCCCTCCGGGACCCCGGGCCCGACAAGAAGACGGCCTTGTCCAGGACAGGACCCCGGCCCGGTCGCCATCCCGGCTTGGCGTTCCCTCGCCTCGCGGAGGAGGCCGCTTCGGAATTTGCGTTTTTCACGACGGTCTCACGAACCCTGCCGCGCACTAAAGCGTAATGATATAAAAAGGGAATAATAAGAGGCAAACGACCATCCTTAATTCCTAAGATTCCGCGATGCACCGGGAGAAAATTCTCATCCTTCGCGTGAAGAGGAGGCTATGGCGAGGAACTGGGAGCATCCGGATGCGGCACCATGCATCCCGCAGAATCCGACGGGATGGCGCTCAGGCGGACGATATGATCTGCGCAGGCTCTTACTAATCATGTGATAACTAATGGTTCTTCCCTAGTAACGTCAAATGCAAACGCAACTTCAAAGAGAGCAATGACCGGTATCTTTTCCTGACACGGCAGCTACAACTCCGGTTACCTTGTTTGAAGGTGATAGCTTCAAGTAAAGTCCCTTGATACTTCTTTTACAAGTAAAGACAACAGACACAAATGACAAATCCCATTCTGCTGGAACAAAATGGCGGAATTCAGTTCAAACCTCTGCTGTGCGCAGCCACTCGCTTCCTAAAACCTGCACCGTAACGCAGTCGGCGCTTTAAAGAATGTCGTTACTTGTAGGAAGCTCTTATCTAGGTACTTTATCTTCAAGGAGCTCATGTCGCAGAAAAGACGGCGTCGTCGGCGTGGAACGGGAAAATCCCGATTGATCGATAGGGTCATGACGTCACAGCCACATGACTTCGCAAGGGAATTTCCAACGAGGTAGAGGGACTTAGAGCGATGAACCGGGGTTCCGGTCTGCACTCGAAAGTGACCCCCATAAGGCCGCTGCCATTGTACGCAAATTTGACCACTCGTCACGTGACCTAACCAAATACGTGACGTCACAGGAAAGATGGCAGCGCCCAGGCAGCGGCTGGCCCCAGCTGGGCCGGAGCATTGGCCGGAGCCTGTCGGATGCTTTGTTCGTTGTCGTTCGTCTCGGCAAGTTGATTTCAGACGCGGAAGCCGTCATATGAGGCCGGTCGAAAGCGACTTTAAAGTTCAGCGTGGTGTCTCACGTAGGTATAGCGTGAAAATACGGAGGAACGGTGTGCATTTCGCTGGTGATCGACGGAGATATGGCCACGAAAGAAACAATTGGCCCTGCGGTACTCGAACCTCGAATTGATTCGGATATCGCTAGGATAAATTTTAAGGCGACGTTTCTGTGCTCTCGTTGACCATTGGAATCTTCGAGGTCTGCGGTGAAGCGTGTGCATCTGGATACACAGTTTCGCTACGGAAATTACGTGAGTCGTGCTTGGCAGTGTGCAGTGGTGGTGCCGCTTCGTTCAAATAACCGAAGGCTCACTTTGGTTGTGCGGCGCACCGGAGAGCTGCCTTGAAGCTGGTAGTTCCTGTGCCGTGCTTTAGGTGATGCTGTGCTGCTTTTCAAATTGTTCCGGCGGAGGCGTGCACTTTCACGGAGCACAGGTGTTGCAGTTGGTATTGATTCCGCTGGTCTGTCGCACGCTTCGTCGACACAAACGTTTCATCCACACTCGTTACGCGAAGTTGCAAGCTTTGCGGACATTTCATCGAGCGTGTTACCTACCTACGACAGTCTGCAGTGGCCCATTACCAGAAAAGTGGTCTCACATCCATCTCAGTTCAGTTCGTCCACGGCAGTCGCCAAACCTAAAAGGAGAGGATTTATTCGGACAGAATGTGGTCAGGATAGACTCTCTTCTGTCAGTTTTGTTATATTGTCACGGATGCTTGTTCCAGTCCTATCTTCTATCAATATTTACTATTCTGGAAAGTTCCAGGACATGCTCGGCTGTCATCGTATGTTCTGGTGGAGGTGCTGGGTACTTTACCCATAGCGCTTCACTCTGTGTGCACTCTGTCAGCTCCTCAGCTGAGTTGCCCGATAACGGACAAGGGTGGCGGACTATCCCGCATCTTAAACCCCCGGCGAGCCGTGAACCAAGTCCTATCCCGAGCCCGGCAGAAAAACCGCAAGACGAGCTAGTACCACAAGAACGGACCCCGCAAATACACCACGGAGAACCTAAAATCCGAGCCAGTTGCTGCTACCCGGAAGAACCACCGGAATTCGGTCTCCTGCCAGAAAAACCGAAGCTGACTGAGCCAACAATGACAAACCTGTAGCAGCAGACTGCGTCCTCTCGCACCATTGTTTGCATGTCCGTCGCACCTCACACTCCGACGCCCTTTCACGCAATGTGTATGAAGACGTCGAAGACTGGAATGAACAATACGACCAGTGTCGCCCGCCACAATGGGTGTACAAACAACCAGCTCCTGCAGAACCTATACTTCTCGTAGAATAAACTGCCAGGCACTGGTCTGAAGCCATGAATCCTCCTTAACGTCGTGGGAAGTTTGCATGATCGAGCTGAAGCGCACGTTCGTCAGCCAACATCGACGGTAGAGAGGCCACATTTCTGATTCTGACCAAAACACGGCCTCAACGAGAGCGTCGCCGCCTTCGTGGAGGATGTTTTGCACCTGATCGAGCGCCCACGCCGACCCTGATGCTACAGAAGGCAAGAACATAAGAATTCCATGTGTGAGGGACAACACCTTCGGCAGCCTTTTCCGCAAACCCCCGACAACAGTTGAACGGTTCATATCACTGAGACTTCCAACATTGAATGTGCACTGCATGCCCGAGCCTGTCACAATCAACAACTTCCCGGCATCTCGACACTCGAGTTGTCCAGCTGCTACTTCGACGCCAGCCTCCCAGGCATCCGCGACATCGTCCACGACGTTGTCCGGGAGGAGGTCAGGAAGCTATTTTTTGCCATCAGTTGCACGGCTTTTATTTTGATTGCCGAGCTTGTTTCGGAACAAGTTTGACAGGCATTTCAACCGGAGACTTCTGCGAGCGAAGCGGCATCTGACGAACCGAGGGCAACTTACGCCACAATGGCTTGATGGCCGCCACCGGCTGCCCCTTAGTATTCAATGACAATTCAATGAGAGACCCCAATGCCAAAGCATTCCCGACATTGCGTGTAGGTCTGCGCTGAACACAGTACACCGAGGAAAACGGAGGTGTTGCGAATGGCCGACCGAAAACCACTCTGCTACCACTGCATGAGGCCGACCATGTCTACCAACGCTGCCCCTACCAATGAATTGGACCTGCGAGGATTCGTGCCGAACGACCCTCGACCACGTCTCGAGGAGCGACCGCGGGACATTGAGGATTATCTTCGGCGGCCTTTGTCCCTGATGCCGACATTACTCCGAAGCTCCTGATACCCATCACCTCGACGGGAGCTAAGCACGACAAAGCAGGTGAGTGGCAATGCAGTGACAGTTGATTTGGTGTTGGTTGTCGTCCAAAGACAATACCTAATAATTTGCTGACACCAATTATTTGTGTTCACTCCACGAAGCACACAATTTCCAACTTTGAGGGAGAATGCCGCTGAGTGACTTGAAGAAATAGAATGGTTGGGTTGTTCTCAAAAGTGGACACCAAGCATCACCCGACTTCACTTTGCCACACGAGACTTACACAAGTTGCGGTGGTCGTGGGATGCAGGAGAAATAGCTATTACGAAATGGAAGTGAAATGGCTTGGATAGCAAACAAACATTGTTGCCAGCCATCAAGTCAACGGTACAGCAAAAGGCACAGCCACGTAAGCAATACATGCCCGATCTTGCTGCATTGACGCAGAAAACTACGAGGAAAATTTGCGGATTAGAAGCCACCCCTGCAGCTTCACTACATCAGATGTCAGTGGCCGCACATGACGTATGATTACAAGACGGCATCAGTGAGTCGAAGTTGGCACTCGACCAAACTAAACACCAACGTGCCAGGAGCGTCATCCGACAACAAGGAGCACAGGTGCTACGACCGAATGCCTGACACGAGACTGTCGCAGAAAGAACTGGTTATGAAACCATTTGCTAAGAATCAATAATTATGAAATCAAGTGGAAATAAACATATTTGATATACTAACCAAACAAACACGCTTGCCTTTACGCCTTCAGAGTCTGTACACCAAAAATTGTGTTCACTGCACGCGATGGACCTTTTGAGGACACTCGCATCTCTGACCCTTCAATCTTAATAAATGTGACATACCAGACTGGCTGACTTGTTGCATGGGGCTGCACTCGTTCCACCTCTCCTGAACATGTGGTGCATCCGAAAACCAACTCCAGTGATGTGAAGATGGTATTTATTATTTTATTCCCTCCAGGGACCTTGGTAGGCATTGCAGAAAGGATACTTAAAACTACACGCATGATAATAACATGAAAGCACACTCACATTAATGAGCACAAAACGGGCCCAGCTACCGAAAGTAAGTACTACACTCGTAAAAATAATTATTGCTGTAACTTGTTGATTGCAAAAACAGACACACCTCTGAGCATCTAGTTTAATAGTATGTGCTGATGCATTCTCATATAGCAGGACATTTCCTATATGTATGACACAATAGACCCTTTGCAAAACTCCATCAAGAACACAACTGCCACCATTTGTTTTCGGCGTAAAGCACACGAATGGGCCCCAGTTCACGTCGAACGATAATGCAGCATTCGAGTCCAATAGGCGCTGAGCCGAGTTCACAGTGATGGCGGACATAACATTCTTGTTGAACAAATGCCCAATGAAGGCCTTGGGTAATTAGAGTAGTAGCTACTGTAATTCGTTTTATCACAATTTGGCGAACGGCGAAGGATACAGTCTCGGTGAGTCAATGTGCACGTTGGAGAGAGGCACATGACAAGATATCATCAGAGTGCTCATCTGCACAGATTTGTCACACACCTTCACTCCGTCTCTCTGATTGGCTCTTGGGGGCTGTGGCGGTTGCCCTTTTCCAAGTTATGGTGAAAAGAATTATAGGCAGCCCACACTTTTGAAAAAAAGTTTATTGAAGAGACCGAAAGGAATGGTAGTCAATATTTTTCAACAAGACTGATTTTTGGGCAAGGGATGAACACAAATATGAATCATCTTGTTCAGGTAATTAAAACAAGTAAATAATTGACCGACTAATACAATGCACTCTTGATGAAAAAAAGTATTGCTGCAATAACTCCTACGAAAGAAAAAAAAATGTGCAGTTAATCTAGGCATACACCAAAACGGCTGTTCTTATAGCAAGTCGAATAGCTTTGAAGCAGTGTTGTACACGTTCCTCAAAAAAAAAAAGGAACGGAAGCTCGTTCCTCGTTCCTCTTGGTTTTTGGAACGCGTTCCCGTTACAAGTTCCATCTGCGAGAAAGGAACTCGTTCCCGTTACAGTTTAAACAATGGAACGTATCGTTACATATACGTTACATTTGTATTTTGCTAATTATAATATTTAGTTAGATCAAACCAAGATTTTTTTTTATATATCCCATTAAATAGCAACTGTCGAATTCGAATGCCGTGATGGAAGGGCACCAGGAGAAGAAAACGGGCGGCAGCAAGGTTTCATTTCGTGATATATATTCACTTTTAAAAATCTCAGCGTTTTGGCATATTATACATGTTTGTGGTGGGCTATGCAGACGAGCCAAATGTACGTTTACCCCACATTGCACGAGCGTTTTACAACAACCTCACAGGTTTCAGTGTAACAAAGACCCGTGTTCGAACTTAACAACAGTTGCTTTTCGATGCTGCTGTCCGCAAGACGAGCAAGTGGAGAAGAAGGTAGGGCTTTTTGCAGGTCAGTCTTGAAAACTACCAGTCCCTCTTCGTGAAGGTTGGATTCGTTGTTCACTTTTAAGGTGGGAGAAAAGAAGGGGGAAAGAAGATTAATTTTTTGTGCATTTGCAGCCAATATTTGGGATACAAGGGTATGTCCATTAACCTATTCCTTTGGTGTAACTGGTTTCTTTGTAAAGGTTTAGTGATAGCTGCAGTCGGTCTTTGATTTCTGGGTGTAGGAGGATTCGTGGATGCAAAGGAACTAGCTGAGTTTGAGACGTCCCTTTTTCTGTCTTTTCCGTCGACTAAATGTTTTGATTTCTCTACCGCAGTCTCGGGCACTGAAAAGATAAGCAATGCTGACTAGCTCTCCTGCACCCTACTGTTGCCAAGCGAGGACCCCACAAAATAAACCCTAACTAACAAAAACTTAATGAGATCCTGCTCTTTGTAAATATATTGATTTTATACTTTTTTTAGAATTCCTCTCTTAGAAATAAAATAAAAATGACCACACGGGACGAAAAAAAAAAAAAAAGGAACGCCGTTCCTTCTTCCGTTTCCGTAAAAATGTAACGAGTTCCCCTTCCAGTTCCATCGATGCAAAATGGAACGGCGGCGTTCCTTCGTTCCTCCTAAAAGGACCGCGTTCCAGGAACGCCGTTCCTTGGAACGCCGTTCCGTACAACACTGCTTTGAAGCAGGTGCCTGCAACGATTTATTCATCCCCACACTCAATAAAACGTCATCCTCGTAGCTGAAAATAAGTGTGCACTTCGCACTCACAAAAAAGGAAGAAACGCGATCGAATGTAGAATCGTCGATTAGCACAGAAGGTTAAAGATCGCAAGAGCTTCCTCGCTAAAAGTTTCTATGGTTATTCGGTGACGCAGGGCTGAAACAACTTCCTCTGGGCCCTAACTCGACGTATACCTTTCGCTTCGATTCTCAGACGTTCAAACGAAGCTAGAAGAATGCAACTATTTTATGCTAGGAGTTATATCGTAAAATTGTTGATAAGTACAAAACGTAAAGATCGCAGGAGCTTCCTCGCTAAAAGTTGGCTGTGATTATGCAGTTACATAGGGCTGAAACGAATTCCCCTAGGCCCTACGTCCGACGCACACATTTCGCGTCGATTCTCAGACATTCCAACGTTCAAACGAAGCTAAGAGAATGCGAAAATTTCACGCTAAAAGCACTCAAAGTTCTATCGATCCTCGAACACATCCAGAAATCCGGGCACCGGTACGGCGATACGGCTGATGCTGTCTCACAGGCGTTAATATCCACATGATCAAGAGCGATCTTGCGCCAAAAAAGGTATAAAGTCTCATTCCTTTATGTTTTCACATTATATCTGCCTCAACGAGCACGAAAAAGCCCGAAGTCGTCGAAAGCAGCTGCACGGCACGGCTACCGCGCACCGAACAAACTCGCATCCGCCAGCTCTGGGCGCTGCCATCTTACCTGTGACGTCACGACTCTTGTGAGGTCACGTGACGATTGGTCACTTTTGCGTACAACATGGCGGCAAACGGGGGGGGGGGGTGCCACTTCGGAACTTCCGGTTTATCACTCTAAGCCCCTCTACCTCGTCTGGAATTTCAAACAACCAACACCGCTCACGTGAAACGTGACGTCGCGCGTTTAATGAAAGTGATAAAAACATCACGTAATGCGATTTAAAAGTCCCCGCATGTCTCAAATGATTTCACATTATAAGGTAATTTATTTGCCTTAAAAAAAAATTCAAAGAATTTTAGGCTGAGGAGGGATTCCAAACCACGACTCTTCAGCTGCGAGCCAGACGCGCAACTCACTAGGCCCCGCAGACACTTTTTAATATTTTTTATTTCTTTATTCTGGCAGACACTTTTTTATTCTTTTGGACACATTTATTTACATTTTATGTTTTTACACGATGATGATCTGCGTTAAATTGTATACAAGCAATGGATTATGGTGGGTAATATAACGAAGTTGAATACAAGGAACATTTAACAAAGTTCACGAAAATCAGCACTTATCGCAAAGACTTTACAAATAGGTATCACTTAAATTTTTATTTGGCTTGATCGTTTCCACACATGACATCTTAGCCTATATGATATCAGGCGAACGACTAAGGTATTTTACTATTAATTTTTTTTTATTCACCACTTTCATTACAGGTGGCCGATATGCCTTAACCTACCTGAATTGCAATATTTTCAAAATTAACCCGGAAGGCTTCGCAGCACCTGCTTCTGTGTCTATTTCGCGAATTTTCCACAATCTATAAAGACCTAATGCTGTTAAATTGTCTTGAACGGGGTTGAAGTGGTCAGCGAAATGCAAGTACCGAAAATTTGCCTCTTCCACTTTGAACTCCTTCCTGAATGTTCTCTTGATGACACCCCAGAAGACCACAGCGTCAACACAAATAATGAAGGCATGGGTGAAAGCTTTGGTTACGTGGCAAAGTCTGCAATTAGTGCTTCCATATGCATCAATGCATCGAGAGTCGAGCCACCCTTTAGCGGGTATGGTACGACAATGAAATCTGTAAAAGAAAGTTTTACGTTTGGGTGGTATCGGCATTGTCTTAACTCGCTTTAACACATCAGTTACGCAGTTCAGAGGACTGCGTAACTGATGGTACACGCGAAACACTGGATCTGGGAGCAATAAAGTCAGCAATTGAGTAACTAGCTTCTTTTTAGTGCACAAAGCCAAAAAGGCATTGTCGAATCTTGCTGAAAGAACTTCAAATCAAATCAAATCAAATCAAATCAGTTTATTTTCTGCCACGAAAATACATTCGTGACAAGGGCGCTGGAAAAAAAGCTGCACGTTTGCAGCTTGACGAGTCCCAGCACCCTAATACAAGGCAGCAGCGGAACTGACATGAATACAAAAAAAAAACACAGTATATAACAATTACAAAAAAAAAATATATATATATATAGCTAAGTACACACATTTAGAGCTATTTGAAACGTAAATAGTGATTTTATATTACAAAATGTCTTGTATTGTACGATTGTTTACACAGTAATGTGTCCGTAACTTCTTTCTACAACCTTTGTGTTCTAATGTGTCCGTAACTTCTTTCTAGAACCCTTGTAATTTTGTTGTACCGCTTGTGGTTTTTGCATCTTCACATACAGGTACCACATATTTCTGTAAAAAAAATGGGGTTCCAATCCACGCTGTGAAGGTGGCGCTGTACAAGGAAGCTGTGTTATCACCTGCAACGATTGCCCACTGCACTATAGACTCTTTTTATGGCAAACGCCACCAGGTGGTGCTCTAGTCTTTGACGTCCCAGAGAACTTCCGGTTTATAAAAATACTGTAAACGACTTAATTTTCGCGGGCTCAAATTTTCGCGAATCGGGCCAAAGCTGAAAATTTGAAATTATTCGCGGGTTCTAATTTTCGCGAATCGAGTCTAGCTTCCATAGAGTTCACATATTGCCCGAATTGTTCGCGGGACGTCTTTTTCGCGAATTGTAGGCGATTCGCAAAATTCGCCTCGCTAAAGTTTAGTCGTTTACAGTAGTTGAACAAAGGCCACCTTGACACCGCTGCTTGAAACACCGATTCTCCAGGTGAACGCCAAAAGAACGAAGGAGTGCGAAATCTTTTAAAATGTTTCGAGTATTCTTATAAACCAACTTGCCTCCTCCAAGATGTAATATTGTACAGCCGAAGGCCCTCGTTAAATCTCCAACTTTGTTGTCCGTGTAACATTTATTCTTTCCAGCACTGGTGACATTAGCAAGCTTAAGAGGGGGCGCACCTCAGAGCCCCATAGAGAATACATGAGGTTTTTTGCCTACTTAGAAAAATTCTCACATAATAACGGCTGCGCGGATCTTCTTAAAAATTTCGGCTTTAAAGACATTGAGGCATTATCGAGACATTAAGCGGAACAAATATTTTATTATAAATTTAATTATATTCTTAAAAAAATCATGAAAATGGTCAAAATCGGCTAATTCGGCACTCTTGCGTTCGGAGCGAATTTACAAAATTATCTAAATGAAAACAGAAAAAAGTATTTCGCTTAATGTCTTCTAAATTTATTACGGAATCGAATAATATCAAAATTATTTATGTAAGTCGATCTGTTCCGTAACTACAGCGAATATAAAGAACCAAGGTGTCGGTGCTTGTTTTCACTGTTTTTAAGGTACCTCTCTCTCCCGTTTGGTGGCGCTCGCTGTCCACGAAATGCGAAATCGTCCGTTCGGCGATCGGCCGGATCGGTGGCACTGTGCAAGGTATTCTTCCGCGCCCGTATCCTGTTTCATTCTGCACGCCGAGGCGTCAGTGTGCGTGTCTCGCTTTCCTGGTTCTCGGTGGGTAGGTCTCCGTATTTTCGCACGTGGCAAATTCACCTTGGAGCTATGAGTCGAAGACAACCGTTTTATGGCAAGCGGACCGCGAGGTGTTCCACAACCTCGCGGTCCGTCAATGCGTTGTGCTTGTTTGTACTTTTTTTTGTATTTTAAAACGTTTTTTTTTTTTTTGTTTTTTTACGCAACGTTTTATTTTATCGTTATCTTTCACACAAACGTCCTTCGGCCTTGGGGTCGTGGAAATCGGGGATGAAACGTGCACAGAGTAGATCGTTTTTTGGCTCCTTTATATTTTTCACGGACGTCCTGTGACCTCCGTACGGTTCGTGGTCACCGCAATCTGACGCGGTGAAAAACGGGTCGCCTGCTCTGTAGTCAGGGTATTCCTAGGGGAGGGTGATAACTCGCTGTTTTTCTGGAAATTCACATATTGGCCAAAAAGGTGACATGGGTAATGATTAGGGTATGCTTTTTCCGGTGTTTATTTTTGAGGAAAAATCGGTGCATGTTTTTCGGTGCTTATTTTTTAAACACCAGTGTATTATGGTTGAACGTCTCGTGATGATGCTAAAAAGCGTTGATAACCGAGGACGAAAAATGCGATTGGACAAAAACATTTCAAGTTTCAGATTCTATTCACATATCTCATACGCTCTTCTTGTGGGAGCATCTATCCCGACGAAAAATGCCTAAGTCATTGAGCTGTGAACGCATACGCAGTGTACAATCGTTTGGCCTAGAGAGCTATTGCGCACGCTCAAACGCGCTTCACAGCCCAGTAGACGAAATTGGTGGCACCCAGAGGGCGAGCTTTTGAATAGTCTGTAGTAGGCAAAAAAAAATAATAATAACAATCAACGCATCTCAGTTCCCCAAGCGAAGAGGCGCGTTTCTAAGGTCAATGCTTCCGGACGACACGAATGTTGTTGGCGTTGTCTCCCAAGGACCACACCGACCTGAAGTCTTGAATCAGCGTGTAGCGCTGCACCACAATAAAATGCAAAACGGACTCAGTTGCGTTTGTTTCCGCTCGAGTACGACGCGTGCCTTTCAAGCTCAGGCATGTCTATGCTCGACGCAACTGTAGCCATAGCAACCTCTGGTTGTAAGCCGGCGCAAGTGGTTGCAGTCGCAGTCAAACGAAAATGTGTGAACCAGCCTTCAATCGCTCCCAACCGCGTAAGCAAAATCAAAAACACACCAAAACGAAAAAAAATTGGAGTAGAGCGATCAATGGGATTTATCCGATGGAAATGCGTGAGCGTTAGTTCTTCCTCACCCCCTTCGTGTCACGTAGCACGAAATCATATAATCGTACGTGATAACGTGACACGAAAACGTCATCTTACGTGATCACTTCATGCGAACTAACGTCATCTTACGTGATCACTTCATGCGAACTGACGTCATCTTACGTAATCACGTTACACGAAATTACGTCATCTTACTTGATCACGTTACACGAAATCACGTCATCTTACGTGATCACGCGACGCGTCATCTTACGTGATGACGTAACACGTCATCTTGTAAGTCAACCTCTCCCCACAGCAGCGCTCCGCGCTTCCCGGGCCCGTGCAGTGAGTCGAAAGCAAGCTCCCTATGGCAAGCGAAAGCTTCTGAAGTCTCACATTGAGAATACTCGCAAGCGACCGTCTGTGGAAGCTTCGCACGTTGAGGCTTTTGGTGAAATCGAGCCATCGTGTTCCATTAACTATTGTTAAAGGTATCGTTCAATAGAGCCCTAAAGAAATATGAATGTAGTTGGTATAGACATCAACATCTAATCCCAAATGCGGTTTGACGTCATTTGATGCACGTGTATAAAAAAGTGTAGCAATAAATCAGTTATTTGTGCATACATGTTTAAAAAAGTGTCTGTTATTCGACATAGGACGTTGGGAAAAGGATGTGTTCAGATTTTTTTTTTTTATGAGCGCAAATACACCTGACGCAATAAATAGTGAAGATTTCGTCGTCCCAATGGTGAGCAGGTGATTTCTTGCTCGAAAAAATAATGCCATTTCACAAACCACGCTCTGTGACATATGCTTTTCCAATGTCTGGCCACTATTTCGGAAACCTTTCAATCCAAACGAGTGTACTTCTGTTTGTTTTAGCTAGCTTAGGAGGGGGTCACAGAGCCTATCCTTTTCAGGACAGACGTACAGAATCATACCGCAACACGTATCTGTGGAACACACAGAGCATATCGCTCTCCTGTTGGCGGTACAGTAGCAGACGACACAACGCAGCTCCGTATAGTCTATTGAGGGACGGCTAGCCGCGTTCCGTAGCGCGACCGTTCAAACTAGGGAAATGGTCTTGAAGAACCGAGAAATGGTATCTTGTATATAATAATCACATGTCGCTAGTAAATTCTACTTGATAAGCCAAATAAATATTTACAGCTTGTGAGAATATGTTTGCGTGACGATTTACCGTTCACACTCCTGACGGATGTTAGCGAATCCTTCATGTTCGTGGCTCGCAGTTATCGGTACCCCCTCGGAGTAACTTCACCATGTTTTTTTTATTTTTTTTGCTTGCAGGACATTGCAAAAATCACAAATACGCGAGAGAAAGAATTCTTATGAGTACGCGTGATTTTGAGCTTCGCAGCTCTAAAGAAGCCCGATAAATGTCGTCCAGCTTGGAGAGAAACTAATCCTTTTTGTTGGAAGTATGACTAGCGTTTGCTGGCAGCTCGTTTTCTGTCTGTTTTGTCTATACTCCGTTTCACCGTAATTTGGCAATCCTCAGTCAGAGCTGCTGTGAGGGAATCACAGTCGCGGAGCAAAGCACGGGACAGCTACTTTTAGGAGCAGTACTATGGCGCCTGGAGCGCGGCTCCGACTGGTGTGTTTAGCGTCCTATCTGCCCATACGTCAGAAGTGGTCCCCAAGTGGCAACAAATGACGTCACAAAAGATGGAGTGTCACGCTGTTGCATCTCGCGATCCTCGCGATTCATCGTAGAAATGCTGGCGAAAACCACGAGCGAACACGAGTGTCGCTGTTGTCACGGCGTCCCTAGAGTTCCTGTATAGGCTCCCTACGGGAGCCAGAGTTGCGCGTTCACGCATGGCACGTGGATACAGCTCCTCACGTGACTGAATTCGGCGAATAGCAGCGCCGCGCGTTCGAGGCGCGCGGCGGGCTCAAAAGCCTGGGAACGTACGCCGGGGCGCGTGCAACGTCTACTTTGCTGCACGACACTTGATACGGCTCCTCACGTGATCGGATCTCGGCGAATAGCGGCGAGGGCGGCACGCGGCATGTGGAATCAAACGCGCAACTCTGGCTCCCGTAGGGAGCCTATATAGGAACTCTAGGCGTCCCAACGAAAAGCAATTATGCAATTTCGACGTTTTTGTGATTCTGTAATTTAAATTACTGTATATGTGTTTTAAGAAAGTAAACACATCATAACCAAATAGGAACTTCCGTGCTAAAACATGCAGTGCGAAGTGAAGACAATTCTACTTTTTTTTTTAATGTCCACAAAAAAGAGGCTATGCAGCATCGATCGTACCGTTTTTTTTAGCACATTATGTGATGTCTTCTAACACGAAAGTACCGACGTAAAAACGCTGTAGAGACGACATGAAAAAAAAAAATTGAAGTGAATCGAGTTTTGTAGTGAAACGAAAAAAAAATAAATAATTAACGATGTTTTACGGTAAACACATAACCTCTAAGTAGAACTTCAACCAAGTGACGGTTATGCGCTTTCATGCCCATTTCAACAAAATTGGGAAAACGATGTATTGCGTCTTGTGAATAAACATGTGGAGCAGCATGTTTATGTTAGAAGCATTGTGTGTAATCGTTGCGCAGTACCTACCAAAAGAAGGTATTATTTGAGCACAGTTTCAACCGTTTCCGTCGACGTGTGCTAGGAATACAGCAACTCCGTTCGTAGAAGTGATGAGGAAATGGCGTTTCCCTTGATGATACGATTGTGATTATGAAATAAAATGTTCAATTGACCAATAATTGCGACGTGTCCGGTCGCCTGGGATCCCGACAACTAATATCGTTCTCTGGAAAGTCCATTTTAATATTTACAAGTTTTGTGGAGTTCATCGAGCGAATAAGAATGTTCCAACAATGAGCTAAACCTACACGAGTTCCCGAATCCAACACAACGCTTTTGAATTTGAGCACTGTAGAGTGTAGATAGTTCTACGAATATTCGTCTAACAGTCCAAATATTCGTCTAACAGTTTTGCAACGTTTTGGAAGCATCGGAATTACTCAGAATAATTGCGGAGTTGATACTCGGGGAAGATAAGACGGGGACTTTGGTACTTGGGGGAAACGGACCGTGGGCGTTAGAGACAGGGGAACAGCCGGGGGACAAACGTGCTACAATCGCCTACCTTTCTAAGGTTATCGCTTGGGTGACCGTGGGCGCCCAAAAAAACCTTTCTTTTCTTCTTTTTTTAGGGGAAGGGGGGTGTAGGCGCTGATTGCCTTCCTCTTTTGTGGCTTTTGACAGACGCACAGCGAGACTGGCAGAACAAGCGCATGATTCATTTCTTTCGATGGAGGCGTTCTGTCTGTGTAAGCGAACATGATTTTTTTTCCTTTTAGTAGTTAGTTGTTCTTGCCTTGACTCGGGTCCCAGTAGATGCGTTGTCGTTGTATGCCCACTATCTTTTTTTTTTTCTTTTTTTTTTTTAGTTCGTGGTAGTTTTTGCGCTGATGGGGTATCAAGATAGACGAAAAGAAAAAAAAAAAGAAATTGTGCCTCGACAAAAAAACAGAAACAAAAAAGTTATCGTTGCGATCAGGAGCGTTTTCAAAGCCCGGAGCACCTCGCCTTCGTTCCCGTGACATGTCGCTCGCGAAGGCTACTGTGTTCTTCAGGGAAGACGATTTTAGGAGCCTGCAATATTACCACAGGTGCAGGATTGAGAGCGTAACCCATGTACTTGAAGAGAAGGGGAAGCTCTCTTCTTATCGGAACAATTTTATGGGTTTCCACGTCGCCATTGTCCTACAAAATCAACTGTCATTTATTTCTCGCTCGTGGCTTCCAAGTACTGCGCGCAACTAGTGAGATAGTTAATCATAGCTGATTAACACAATGCATATCTCTAACGCACAATAGTTTTCCGAAATCAAGGTTTCGCCTAAACAGATAATTCACACGTACAGTTCGACGCGCAATACCTTTGACGTATTGACTCGCGAGAGATGCCCCCAACACGGCTGAGTCTGGCGGTGTTCCAGACCTAACATCTAAATTTTGTTGCCTTACCTGTATTTCACGCGCATATTGTGCCATATCGAAATGAAAGCGCATGATGAAAGTGACGCTCGTTTTCCGCTTGATGGAAATTTCACGCCAGCTCGTTGTCTTTGCTCGTACCTTGAGCGTTTCCCAGCGATGCGGAGCGTTCAACAAGAAAAAAACGCACGATGGCATCCTTCGTACACTTATTACTTCTATAACATCGCGCCGCCTCGTATCCTTTTGTTTTTCTTTCATGGTACTAATTTCTTTCTGCGCATTACGGCTGTTACGACGCTAAGTCTGTCTGCACCTTCGAATTCGAACTTGGGCTCAGATCAGGAACGAACCAGTTTAAATCAGGAGAATATAATTAACACTGTAGCAAAGTAAATACATCATATCGATCGTAAATACGATTTGGCACATTCCATCTGAACACATATTGTGCACAGCGAATGCAATACCGAGTCAGCGTGCAAAACGCCGCCACATTACGCTACCATAACATCTAAGCGATTTTTGCATAGCACCGAGCACGGAAGAGAAAACAGTTATTCATTCACATAAACGAAGCAAATTTATTTTAAACGAAGCAAATTTATTTAAAGCCCGTACACTCCGTACGTTCAGTCTGCCTAAGGGTATCAATAGACTCGATCATGTCATTTGTCGGAACAGATAAAAGACGTTGGCGAAAATTATTAGACTGAATAAGTGAATCTAACGCACGTATTTTACCAACCGATGGTCGCGCGCCTTCAATGCCATTTCCAAATGCCACTGCGCACCTTGGACACACTTTGGGAAGCAACACATATTTACATCGCCGCCCGAGGTCTGTATCGAAGGTGTAGTGCTGACAAAAATAAAATGCTAACCTAACTCTCAATCGCTCACGGCAAAGTACGATTTCGAAAAGGCGGTACTGTACGTCACTTGAGATTAAAACTCAAGCTATTAGCGGCGAGAAGTTTTGGTGGCGCCCTCCTGTGGTTCCCCTTTGTGACGTCATTACCTGGCAAACAACAAGTTCGATGGTGTTTGTTATTAGCATGGTGGAAGCTTGAAATCATTGCGCTCTCAAAGGAACACTGCCAACACCGTCAAAATTAAAGTTCTTTCATTCCTCTTATTTCCGTCGATGAAAATCCCCTTTCCGACGTCATAGACAGCGTTCGGCCAATCGTGGAAGGCCGACCACAGCGACGCTTTCGGTGGCGCACGGGGCTAATAGAAACGAGCGTCGTAAAAAGGGGGACCGACATTTTTATTCCTACCTCCGAACAGAAACGAGCGCCACCCACTGCATCACACAGCGGAGAGGCCGGACTCGGCCACCGCGCATATTATCACTGACGTCGGATGCAATGCACACTGAACTGACTGACCACAGACACACCAAGCGCGCGCGAGGGAGGGAGAAACTTCCTCCGCCGGGAGAACACGGCACATTTTGGGGATCTATTTCACGCAGCGGAGAACGCGGGCCTTTTCACACTTCGATACTGGCGCCATCTAGAAGTCGCGGGTTTAACCACTTCACGAGCTGCGCGCCATCTGGTGTCTGAAACGGACGAAAAAATAGAGGTACCGCGCCCTCTTAACAGGCTTGCAAAGACGGTGCGACCGGAAGTCGCTCGGGACGGAAGCTGCAGGTCATGTTTGTGAACAGCAAAATGATCTATACCAAATAATTGACAAAAGAAAAGTAAATGCACTGTACCAAAACCTTTTGTATATGAAAGGCTAGTGACGTCACTCCCCACGTCGCAAGTTGCCGTCGCCGCGGCAGTTTGCGCAACAGTAATCTTTATCGGCAAACGTATGCGGTGAGCGCTACGGGCTTTGCATTGTTATCAGGAGCGCCTTATCATGAATTATATGGATTGGGTGCAAGTTTTGTGATGAAATTATCCCTGGAGAAGAGGAACAAGAGGGACAAAGGACGAACACAGATCTCCAAACACAGCTAGGTGACTGGTGCGCGACCGAAAAAATTCGCCTGGTCGGTCGCACACCATCACCTAGCTGTGTTTGGAGATTTGTGTTTGTCCTTTGTCCCTCTTGTTCCCCTTTTTCCAGGGATTATTTTCGTCATTCTTGTCCAGCTCGCTTGCACCTTTGCATTTAATTGCATTATAATCATGTTTTGTGCTTTTTCTTTATTGAAACTAACGCTGTGTTGTATGTTAAATGCGTGATATGCAGTTTTCGCTTCAGTCGCTGGAAGCTTTTTCCCGTGAGAACGATGACACGAAGAAATTCTAGAGATTCGACCTGTGAGTCGTATACAGCTTCGCTGTAAAATAATTGTTTGCAAAACTTCAAAAGGCATGCTGTTCCTGTGTAAAAAAGTTCCATCTGGCAATTAGCTGTCTTAAGAATATATGACCTAGGCGAAGCCTTCCGTCGTGCATTCGTCGGAACAAGTTTTGTCTTCTCATTAGTTCGTAAGGTGACCTTCAGATGAACGTTGCCATTATTCTATTTTGTACATTAATTGAAAGATGCATAACCTGCAAAAGATACGTTAAAATATAACATAAGCTCCACATATTAGCCGCTGCTTTACCGTTTTTCCTTAGAGCGTCCCACATAGGTTTGGGATTGTCCATTGCGCTCAATGGCACTCCCAAAAGTTTTGGTTTTGTCGTGGACCATTGGATGTCTACATATATCGGTGGAGTCGATTCGCACACTCCACTCTATAAGCCGCTACTTTTATCATTGTTTACCACTGCTCCTGGCACTGCACATACCTTTAAAAGACAATGCATTGAGTTTTTTTATGCTTGGCTTGACACACCAGCACAAGGTCGTCCGTGTAGGCAAGAATCTTGACCTCAGAGCTATGAAGGCGAAAACCTTGAATCTCGTTGTTGGTTACGATGCTTCTGCAGAAGTGCTCAAGGTAGAGGTCAAAGAGCAGTGGCGACATGGGGTATCTTTGCCTGACCGAGCGTTCGACTTTTATGGATCTTGTGGGAGTTCTGTTTACAAGTAGTTTCGTTAATATATCAATATAACAGAGCTTGATTCCGCATTTGACGTTGTTTCCCCCTCGTACGTGCTTGAGAATATCAAAACGAAAGGAGTATTAAACTCTGTCGAAGGCCTTGGCAAGATCGAGTTGTAGAGTGGCAGCATGGGTCATGCGTTCATTGTCAAATCTCTATTATAGACCGGACGATGTGAACGTTGGTTTGTATGTTCTTTCCTTTGATGGAACACGTCTGGTGGTCTCCTACTAATATTGTTATCACGCTCCGTAAACGACCAGCAAGCGCCCGTGCAAATATTTTGCAGTCACGATTAAGTAATCTTTTCTGTTGGTGACCGTCCACTCGTTGGAGCTTCACCGGATTTTTACACTTGGGAATTAGCAGCGTGTGCTTTCCGGAACGATGGAGGTAAGCATTTATTTCTCTGTGATTCTTTAAAAAGCATTAAAATATTGGCGCAAGTTTCTTGCTCCACTTTTTTTTTGTGAACGTTGGCTTGTAAACCGTCCGGTCCCGGAGCTTTTTCCGTTCTTCATTTCTCTTATGTGTAGTTAGACTTCAGTCACGTCATGGGTGTGCCTATAGTGTTTGTATCATTCTGTTTTAAGCTTTGGCGAACCCACTAAAGAGAGATTCCTGCATTTGGGTGGGTATAGAGACAGCGGACTTGGAGCAAATATATGATCAAAGTGAGAAACGAAGGCATATTTTATTTCCTTGTCATCGTTCAGTAAGCGACCGTTTTTGATTAATATTGTAATCTGTTTCTTCTTTATATATTCTCGATCCGCGTTGAGGTATCTTTCTGCCGGTTGTTTTCCCTCTATCATTTCCAGAGTGCGCGTTCTTACAGCGGCGCCTTCATAGTGTATTTTATCATGTTCCTCAATTTTCTCTCCTAGATTTTTTATTTCTTCTTTATACTTTCCAGGCTCTGAGCATTCTAGACAATACAGGTTTAAGATATCATTTTTAGATGCTTTTTTGTATGTTTTCATGATGTGTGACAATTAATGACATTTCTATTGCCATTTTTTATGTCTAGTTTAAAAGTTTTCTATTGCTGACACCATATTTTCTTTGGTGCACTAAAGCATGTCTAGTGCTGATTCTACGCTTCGTTCTAAATCGTCATTTTCAAAGAGCCTTTCATTCATTTTCCAAAGTGACCAAGACTGTGGTTTTCTATTCTTCCAGTGTGTTTTTACACCTGCGTGATCTTGAACCATGCAGTGATCAGAAAAGAAGTGGGAGATCACGCTCTAGTTATTCAGCGCGGTACTAACTGACGCAGCTATGTATATCTGATCTAAACGTGCATAAGACGATCCTTTATAGTGTGTGAAACAGAGCGCGTGATTTGTGGCAGGGTCCATCAAGTCAGTCTCGAATCTGTGATCTTAAAACTTCCGCACTTGGATCTATGATATTTGTTGATGGAAACCTGTCTTCTTTATTCAAACACAAATAAAGTCGCCAAGTAGAATGACGTTAAATCATGTGTTGGAGTCAATTCCGGCTTGACAAAAAAGGTTCTCCCTCTGCGCTGCGTTATTGTATCCCTATATAACAATTATGCGCCAGGGTTGGTCTTGCAAGATAACATTAGCTGCCATGAGGCGACCACCGTCAGTCTCTTCGAGAATCTTGCACATTTTGTATTTCATGTCTTTTTAAACAGAATTGCGCGTACTCCGCTAAGAACTCAACAGCGGGACAGTGGAACACATCTTAGGAATCCCTCCGTAAGCTGCATTCAGGAAAAGAGATATTTTGTTTGGACACTTTTGTCTCTTGAAGAGCCACAATGTCAATGTCATATTTTTGTAAAAAGCGAAAAAGTTGGTTTTTCTTTGTCGAATTTATTCTTCGCACGTTTATGGTGGAAATCGTAAAGTGATTTATCTGGGTGGCCATGGCAGCGCTCCTATTGCTTTGTGTCAAGTACGGAAGGTTTCGGAGAGATGATTTCCCGGTCCGGGAATTAGGGCTTCAGCCGCGGTTCTTTGGACTCCAGTCGAATTTGCGGCTCCGTTGAGTTTACTGGGATTTTAGTGGCTTCAAGTTCCTCTATCAAGTTCTCGCTGATGTTAACTTTGGCTCTATAGTGCTGTCCTTCCTTCTCGCCAACCTCGGCCGAGAGTGTGTGTGGATTGCTTTCTCACTTCTTTTCCCTTGTTCAGTGAAGTTTCTTCTAATCCTGGCTGTGGTGTTGGGGTGATGTCTACGTCGGATCCCTGCTTCTCCATCAAACTTTCGTTTTAGCTGCAGGAGGGCTCTTTGTTCTGGATTGTTCGATCATTCCCCGCCAGCGTAGGTTGGATTTTCTGATTGAACATTTCTTCTATGTCCATTATGTGCTCCCTATGATCAGCTTCCGGTGTTATGATCCCCTGAAGTTCAAAAGCGTATGTCATAACGCATTCTTCGTTCGAATATGTCTGCCTATAGTATGCACGAGCCACCTGCCACACGTTAGGTGGGGTGAAAAGCACTGGAATTCATTGCCTGGAAGCCCGAGGGAAGATGTTTTATTTTTTTATGAAAATGTGTCTTCTAGTGGCAGCACAGTGGAAGACAAAGAGAGGTAGGGCGAAATTCCCCAACCTCCTTTTGTATTGCAGTGATGTTCTGACATCCTTGAAGCGTGAGTGCCACGCAAAACACCTCGCACTACGCATGGCGTTTTCGCCATACGCCTGTCGACTCATAAAGGTTTCTGTTCCCAATTTGCCAAGCTTGGCGCAGAATCGGATGCTTGCTGCTCTTCACTCTGGTTGCCGTCCATGCTAAAATCGCCGATGTGCTCGTACACATGGTCACAAAAACTCGCAGCTCCGAATGTGCACAGAATGACGCCCTTCGGTATAATGTCATTTAATGATCCTTGACTTTGACAGCCACGCGCGCATCACCGTGCCATCTCTTTTTTTCTTTTTTTTTACGCTGTGTACTAGTTTCAGAACGCTTTAATTGCACTTCGTAGAAGATTCTACAGCCGGTTACTGGTTCAGGGGAAGTTTCTTTCACCTCTTTCCACTTTCTCCAGTGCTCGTTCTGCTAAATTGGCAAGAGGTGGTAGGAGCTTCCCCTGAACTCTTAAAGGGTCACTGACACATCAAAATCATATTTTTTTTTATTATCCGAAACGATTGAAAACGATGCCGGGACATTACCCTAAAAATTCGAAACTTGAAAATTCAGTATTTGTGAATTAAAAAAACAATTTCCAAATGCCGAATTTGAAGTTCCCGCGCGATCCGCGCCAGTACAGTGAGTCAAATTTTGCGGTCTCCTGCGACTCGACTTTTTTTCAGACCTCCGCCGTTGCCACGGCAACCCCAAGCGAGAAGGAGGTGATACCACGCCGGCGCGGGAAAGAACCGGTTTCTTTCCCGACTCGCCGTGTTGCTCGCCGACGAACGCCGCCAAGTTTTCCGAGGGAGGGTACAAATCTAGGAAGCAACATCACACCGAACTCTGATTTCTGGTATTTCAAAAAGAGGGGCCGTAGTGCGTTCGCAATTGCGTTAAAAAACATGTTTTACGATTGCCGTTATTAAATGTTATAGAAATGTCACCTACAAAGCTTCTAAATTTCCTGATTTTTGACGTCACCGATCAAAAGAAGCGAGGAGGTGAGCGCGGGAAATTTAAACGCCAAAAATAAAAAGGCGCGCGCGCGCGCGGGGAAATTTTTTTTCGCGATGCGGTTTTTTTTTGCGTGTCTGTGACTACAACTTGCATCGTTTTAGACAATAAAAAAAATACGACCTTTGGGTTGTCAGTGCCCCTTTAAGGCCCGTTCACACTCTTGCGACCGAGTTCGACCGAGACAGACCAGATCGGTTTTTAAGCCTCTTGCGATCTCTTAGGACCAGCTCCGCTGCTGGTCCTAAGAGATCGCAAGAGGCTTAAAAACCGGTCTGGTCCCTCTCGGTCGAACTCGGTCGCAAGAGTGTGAACTGGCCTTTAGCCTGTTACCGACTATAGACTGCAGAGAAGCAAAAAGCCGTGACCGGCCAAGCACCGGAAGTACATGTTGTTTCCGCCGAAAGTTCGCCCTATTAAACTCTCGGTTTTCACGTCTCTCTACCTGTCTTTTATTCGCGATATTATTACAAAACGCGAAACAAACATAATTGCAATTATCGTAATTTCTGGTGTCGCGTTTTCTTTCCGCAAAATGTCCGTCGGCGCGTTTTATAGACAGTCTTGTACACATCACTATAAAAAACAGTCAATTTTAAACGCAATTACAATCGGTTAAAAAGTATTCTATTTAGATTACTTGATTACCTGAGAGGTAAAGTAAGTGAGTGTTACTCGAAAAAGCAACTGTTACTAAAAAAAGGGCCTTGTGTATTGTGCATTATTTGATTAGAATCACCGAATGACAAGCTACTTGTTTTTATCGATTCACCAATTTCAATAGACCACCCTCCTGTTGGAGGCGTGGTTCGATGGAGGTACCTCGTAAATCAAAGGGCGCCATTAGAAAGGGGAGGGAAAATAGTATGCGGTTACAAGTAATTTTATGCTTTCAAAGGTAATCAAATTACTCTCGCGATTACTTAAAAAAAAACGTAATGAAATGATTACAGAATTACTCAAATAAAGTAATAGATTACACGTAATGTGATGACCTGTAATGAGTACATGAACGAGAAAATACGGTATCATTATCCTTACAAACGAACATTCTTACGTTCACGTTACCGGGCAGAAGTCGGGAGCTTGAGGGAACCGTTTTCGCACGTCCGATACGGTACGATGGGCCTTCGGGTACGAACTGCGCATGGGCAGTCTTACACTGCAGCGCATGCGCAGTTGGTACCTGAGGGCCCATCGTATACCGTATTGAAAGTGCCAAAACGGTTCCCTAAACTCTTTGGTGTAGACTCGCATCATTGTGCACTTTAACGGGTAACACTTTTTTTTTTTTAGGTGATGATCTGCAAAGAGGCGTAAGATTACTTAATTTTTGCTTTGAATTTAACGGACAAGTTTACCAGGCGACGTGACGGTGTTAGCAGGCGACACCCATGAACGTGCTCTATGCGCACAGAAGCATTTTGTACTGTTCGACAACTTGAATTATCCGGCTTACCCAAAACACATGTCGCGCTCGAGATGTTTTTATTTTTTTTTTTCAATGGTTTGCAGGTGCATTTTAAATTATTTCCATATGAGAATGACAAATATACATCTCAGTATCTTTATTTTACCCTTTGGTACATTGTAGGCAGTATTGGCGGCAACGCGTTGCTAGTAACGGCGTCACCGAATCGCGTTACTTTTTTCGTTAACGCAGTAACGTAAACGTTACGTCTTCGGATAACGTTCGTTACTCATTTCGGGTAACCAGTAACGCGGTTACGTTACTCGTTACGTCTTCTTCCCGGTTCTTAAACAAAATTACGCCTACATTTTTTTCGTGCTTTTAGGCGCAAAGTCATACGAATTCTCGCATTCATCCCACATGCAGCGTTGGCGGTAACGCGTTGCTTGTAACAGCGTTACGGGATCGCGTTACCTTTTTAAGTAACGCGTAGTAACTTACTCGTTGCTTTTTCGATACAGTAACGGGTACCGTACGTTACTTGTCTCAAGTACCGGGTAACGTAGTTACGATTCTTGTCACATCTTCCCAAAATAAAACAAAACAAAACAAAAGAAAGCTTAATATTTGCCTCGTTTCTATACTTGCTTTTACTTTAAGTCCAGACGCAGCCAAAGCTACGGGCTTATGGGACCGGTCAAAAGGGCACCACCTTGCTGCTCCTCCTGTTTCTGTGCGTGCTCTTCTATCGCTGAACCAATCATAATCAGAAAAAAGGCCTAGTGACTTGCGCTTTGGACGCTGCTTGAATGGCCCTGTGTGAATGTGTGAATTTAAACTGAAACGAAATATATCCGCCGAGTCACTAATTATTGCGATCATTCCACAGACCATCGAAATTTCTCCCGTCTTTTCCCCATGCAAAAAGTCTCGCTTTAGAAAAACCCCAACGCTCACGTCCTTTGTCCCGGCGCCAAAAAAAAAAAAAAAAAGAACGCTGTAGCAAAAAAACAAAACAGAAACACCCAACAATAAGAAAACAACGCTGTTACAGTCAATTTATAAATAAAAAGTGACGCGAAAGTAATGTGCATCACTTTTCATCGCTAACGGTAGCGGTAACACAACGCTTTTCTTTTGAGGTAACGTAGGTCGGTAACGCGTTCCTTTATTTTGCAAGTAGCGAGTAACGTATTTCGTTACTTTTTTTCGGCAACGCCTACAACACTGCCCACATGCCTTCAAAACCGAAACCATCAAAAAAAGTTTAACTATGCTAAGTCCCTGCATCGTTTCCTAAACTATGGCGCCTATGCCTGTAAAGTGCGTGCGTGTGTACGCTGTAGCGTGTATGCCTCTTTTGACCTGTAACGTCGAAACAGTAAATCGTTTTATTAAAAAAAAAGAAAAAAAAGTAACGCGCAAATAACGTTCGTTCATTGTTGTCGGTAATGGTAACGGTAACGCATTTCTTTTATTTTGATACAAGGTATGGCGGTAAAGCATTCCTTGTATTTGCCAGTAACAAGTAACCTATAGTTCGATAAATATTTTTTGTAACGCTTTCAACATTCATTCGGGGTCATTATTTCTGAACAAAAGGTTAGGGCGCAAACGAGCTGGTGGTGGTTAAATATTTAACTGAGAATCCCGAGACTGGGTCGAGAAGGGACGGAAAAACACAAAGTATATTCCTATCTTCTATTCCTATCCTATTCCCGAATATTTCTCGGGTTATATCTCGGATCCAGCCCTGGTTTGTTGTCATCCTCAAATGACGCACGCACGCACGCACGCACGCACGCACGCACGCACGCACGCACGCACGCATAATTATTAGACAGTAGACAGCTGTAGTAGACCGTACGCAAAAGCTTTGCTTACACAAGGAAATTGCGGGTCGGGATTGCGCATGCGCAGAATGCAATAGGAGGGCCAGCATATTGCTCGTGATCGCAGCGCTGGGATTGTGTTGCGGGCTTGCTGGCTTTGCGGTCCCTTTGCGGGAAGCTCTCGAGAGATCTCGGGCCCAGCGAGAGCGGCAGTTTCAAGATGGTGGTTACCTCGATTGGCGAACAATAGGCGTCGTGGTGTTCGCGATCTTCAGTGCTACGTAAAGTTACGTGCCGTTGGGCTCGGCAATTTTTTCCAGGACTTTCCGAAGTCCAGCTAGATAGCAATGCAACTGAAGGAGTGCACAATAGAATGTTCACCGCTCGCAACGCGTGTGAACACTGCGTTTTGCTCACTGCTAAGCCTCACTCTTCGCGCAGTTCGTCGTCGACGGACGGACGACTCTTAAAAAAATCGCCGAAGTTGACGCCGTGCAACGGACACCGCTAGGTCACGGGTTTCTTCGAAGGATAGCATCGTTAAAAGATCACGTTTCCACGGGACGCTTGGCGAAGGCACCGTGATCGAATTTGGCTGCGCACTCGTCGCAGAGACCTTTGCAAAAAGAGCTCTCTGGCCGCCGCCATTTTGTGAACCGAGCGACCCCTAACAGCCAGAAATTTCTGCCACCTGCCTGAGCTGTGGAAACCCGGTCAACGTGACTCCCCAGCTGCATTGCATTCGAAGTTCGCCAGCTTTTCTTGGAAGTTTTTACTTTATTTGCCTGTTTCGATGCTTACCCTTTGTGTTTTATCTTCCACGGTGAGAACCAGGGAATACCAGGGCTCGTAGCCTGCTCGACCTTCGCAGGAAACGAACGAAGAGAGCGAACGTCAAGCAGCCCCCGACGCGGGCAGTTCGACGTTCTTGGAGGATCATTTCCGTCGAGATAATCTTCAAAAAGCCTCCCCAGCTTCTGTTCCGGGTCTTCGCGAAAAATAGCTGATAGGGTTGGTCCGGGGTGTGGGGACAGAATAGACACGTTCGTTCATTTGCTTTGAAACTGTGCAAAAAAGCAGCTCTCTTCAAAACGTGCCCCAAAAAACGCCGGATCCCGTCCGATCGTCGTGAAGTGACTATCGTCGACACTGTATACACGAACATTAACTCAGTTACGGAACTGTTCATAGACGCTGCATGCACGAACAGTACCCCCCCTCACTCACCACGACTCGCCCAGATTCTCTCGACGCGCCGCCGGACGGCTGCTTTGGTAACTGAATCGGGATACGTTCGTTTCAACGTCACTAGAAACGTAAAAACCAATGAAAAAAACTCTTTTTGTAGTAACTTTTATTGGAGATAAGTACAAAATGGGGGCGGGTGATGTTTTCTAAAATTTTTAGTTTTCAAGGTTTTGCAGCACAATTAATATTGTTTTTATACAACCATGCCTCAACGGGGATTTCAGGTAGCGCGTCCCGACCTAGGTGCATTTTAACGGTGGGGGTATTTCGCGGCGCGTCCGCAAGGGAGATGGGGGTGGAACCCCTGTAACCCGATTGAAGCCAAAAATAGATGTCACGTGCAGTTCCTCGAGTGACCGCTGTGGGAGAAATGGCGGCGTTGTGATCGCCATTTGGCGCTTCAGCTGTGCTCTTTTGGAATGCACAGTTATGAAACGAAAATATAGATGGCGCTTCGAACGACTCTTGGCGGATTGAGGTGAGTGAGGGGGGGTACCCCCCTCCGCGGGAGTTCCACAACTGAGGTAATCTAGTAACGTTGACACGAACTCATCTCTGTGACGTCACGGCGCGGTGGTGGCGCGTCGGTCGCACTTCCGGTCTGGGGCTGTGGGCAGAAGTCCCCATGCCAGACGTGTATTCCTGCGTTGTTCTGAAAGGAACCAGACAAAAACCTGCCTTCTCGTCAAAACGCCGCGGCTGGGGCCGTACCAAAAGTGCCGAGAAAGGTTTGAAGGTCAGTTTTCACGTGCTCGGTTCGTCCGAGAATCTGGATATGTGCCGTGAAAAGGGAAAAGCAGACGCCGTCGGACAACGATTGCTTGGGCGGGAAGCACTTTGGGTTAAATTCACGGATACTTGTGGTCATCAGATTTATTTGTTTTGTTCCAACATGAACGCCGGAAAACCGCTAAGTTGTGCGGACCACCTGCGGACTACGTTCAGTGCGTCTTCAAGTTCAAACGCCGCCTGATTGTTCGAATTGTCGTCTGCTCTTTCAAACGTTTCTGCTTGTCTGCTCTCTTAGACGACGCCGGTCCGTAGACCAAATGTTGGACCGGTACTTGCGATAAGAAGTGAGTGCAGGCCTCAAAAGACATGAATTTGAAGGTTGGTAAGCAGGCTCGATGTAAACAGTAGATACAAGGAGATGTTGATCATTGTTACCAGTGACCAACACCGACTTGTTATGCCTAATTCAGTTGGTCCGATTCTGCTTGCGATTTTCAGTATCGTCGTCGACCATCTCAGCTACGGTTCACGCTTTTGCAGCCCGAGCGGCGTCGCGACTGGAAATTCCGAGCGAAATCTCATCATGCGAATCGGGCTTTAGCGTACAATCTGCGGCGTCCACGCGGAATGAATCGCCTCATGTCACATTATTCACGCGAAGTTTTGCGGTGTAACGAGCCTCGGTAATTTCGCTGACGCCGCTCAAGATAGTCAGACATCGCCAGGAAGACGTAGAACCAACAATTCGAACGCGAAAAAGGGCAGGGGGACTCACACAGACGCCGACAACATCGCATTTCAATGGTTTGTTTATGGGCGACGGCGAACTTCTTGCCCACACCCCCATCGCGCATGCGCGGCGCCTGTGGCGTCCGCTAGGGGCGCTCCGGGCGCTCCGGTTTGTTTGTAAACATGAGTTGGTCTATATTGGATATGCTGTGTTATTTGAGACCTTTCTCAAATCCTGTTCGGATAACGCGGCACCGTGGGGTACGTACAATATATATGTTGATCGATTGATGAGACTCGTTGAGTCATGTCGTGGGCGGAAAATACCCATGCAGTTCGGATATCCTGTGTGGTCAAATATTTTCGACGGTTAAGACCTTCGTAGATTGACACGACTGAGTGTACGGTGCCGTAAAAAGATCAACATAAAATGAAACAAACATTCCAGTTGCATTTGTTCTGTCGCACACGGACTCACAAAAACAGCTTTGTTTTGGTTCCCAAAAATAGTACAATGCATTCTTAAAAACTCCGAGAAATTCTATTCGCCATAGAACACAAAATAAAGAATAGAATGCGGCAATTTAGCCTTCACCAGCGTCCGGAAGTGCGCCTACGCAGGCTGCCACAGCCCACTCACGAGAAACTCCACAGCTCAGCGCAGTCGGGCAACACTGACGTACCCTCTCAAAATCAGGGACGCGCGCTGTAAATCGCATCGTTCGAGACTGCCGCTGGGAAGGTCTATACCCCGCAGAAAAGCGCGGTTGAACAGGCAGCTACGGCTTGGTTTAATTTAAAATAAAATAACTGGAAACGTTTTCATTTTCAAGTTTTATTGTGAGGAATCCTATGGCTTTGGCGGAAGTGAATCAAGAAGAGTATTCGAGATGTCCACTCGGCAACGTTTGCGGAACGGATGATGTTACGGAACGCGCAACTAAAATCGGTCCATTCAGGTAGTTCTTAGCGTACGCTATACTAATGCGTATACGCCGTATAGACCATACGCAAGAGCCAGCAACGCTATACTAAATTTATCTGTAGTCACGCTCTAGAAAACCCATTGAGTCTCTTTTTCCTCAAAGCTCTTGGTACAGCCAGTAGCCGCAATCTGAGGGAAATCGGCGGTTTTTGTTTCTTCGCTGTAACCATAATTTCTGCCTCGTCATTCGCCCTCCGTTGTCTGCAGCGCTTGACTTTTCCCAGTACTTTGAGGCAAAGTAGACGCGCAAGATTTCATATAGAGTGCAGAGCTGCCGGGCTCCGTTACCCAATCTCCATCATGTTATTGTTCGAGTCCCCAGCCGTCGCCTCTCGGGCCCGGACTGCCGGCGCGGCGATGGCCATGGCGCAATTCCTCGGCTCGGAGCCTCGGGGGCCGGAAGCCCTCGAGCGGCCCTCGGGCAATGCGCGTGTCAAAGGGGTAGCTTTGTGGGCCGTCCGTCGCTCGCGGTCCCCTCCTCAACCCCGAAAGCGTCCGAGGGGCCCCGACAAAGGGGCCCGTTGTCGGGGAGAGGCGAGACGCTAAGCAGGAGCTTCTCGATGCAGCGCGCGAGCGCACTCTCTGCGTCGAAACTCCGTTCGGCCCCAAGCTGACAGCGCGATGCGATGCTATACGTGCTCGTCGGACGTTCATCTTTTACCACGTGATCAAAACGCTTCCGCCTATACCCCTCGTAGAGAGACAGAGAGAGGGGTCTGGTGATGAAACGTGAGCGCTTGATTGGTCGCAGCAACCACCGTACTGTCACCTAAGGAGTGAATTCGAGTTTTATTTATGTACTTTGCTCACCCCCTAAGCTCACGAGGGGGTGGAAAGCCACGATGCTCGTTGGACCAGTCATACGTTTATCTTTCCTCATGTGACCACGACGCTCCGTCCCATACCCACACGTAGAGAGGGGATCAGGTGATTTCAGGGAAGCGGTTGACTGGTACGTCGAGCGCGTAGCTTCCGGCTGATCGCCAGCTTGGGGGTGGACGGAGGATAATGACCGCGAGTCGATCGACTTGGTTCGGAGCGGCGCCACGCAGCCCGACGGCTCGTGCAAGCGAGCAGGCGCCAAGAGCCGACGCCGGGTGCGTCTGGCAGGCACACTGTGACCTCGAAGATGGAGGCCGTCACGTGAGCTGAAGCGAGTCTGAAGCGAGTGTCGAGTCTTAGCGTATCGATTTTTTTTACACTCCGATAATGATACCCGACGATACGCACGTGACAATAGGGAGTTTTAGTCGATGGTTCCGATGACTTCGATAAGGATTCCCGATGCCCCGCCGACACCCTTGCGCATGCGTCGTACCATCATCGGGTATCGTTTCCGGAGGTACCGGAACAATCTACTAAAACTCGGTAGTAGTGAGTTTTAGTAGGGGTATGCCGGGTATCGTTATCGGTGTCACGGGAAGGATATACCAAAACTTCCCGATAAAAAGCTTTCCTACATCGTTTCCGCTACACTTTCCGCAACCCGCTAAGAACCCCTAAACTTTGCAGACAGGGCTATCGGCGCGCATGGGTGGTACTGGCGTCCTGGTTGCGCGGAGCGTAGTAGAGGGAGAAAAAGAATCTGCGAAAAATTTGTAGAGCAGAGTTTGAGTGGATAGTTCCGATGACTCCGGTAACGATACTCGATATTCCGCCCACAGTTTTTGCGCATGCGTCCTTTTGTAACTAGGGAGTTTTCGTAAACCGCTTTCCTCCCTCCGCTAAGCTATCCGCAACGAAGAGGCCGCTAGTGCGCCTGCGCGCCGCTAGCCTTGACTGAAGAGACCTGGATCTCGTAGCGGATTGCGGAGAGCATTGTGAAACGGCGGAAACGATCTACGAAAACTCCCTACTATCGTTATCGGGCATTGTTAACGGGTGTCGGAGCGATCTAGTAAAACTAGGGAGTTTTTGTAGATCGTTTCCGCTTTACATCAACTCTCTCCGCAACCCGCTACAATAAGATCCGGGTCCCTGCAGGCAAGGCTAGCGCAGCGCGTGCGCTGTAGTTGCGTCTCCGTCCCGGAAAGCGTAGTGGAAGTGGTAAAACGGTCTGCGAAAACTCCCTACTTTTTAGAGCGCAGCTCTTACGTGCCCATTTCCGGCTTGAGCGGCGTCGGCGTCGGCCGTCGCCGTCGGCGTAACTGCGGGTTGCACTATGGGAAACGTCCCATAATGCAACGCGCGTGTCTCTCTCGTGACCCGCGCGTTGCATTATAGGACGTTTCCCATAATGACGTCACACGTGACGTCACGAGGGTGCCGGGCGTTGCATTTTGGGAAACGTCCCATGATTCAACGCGCGAGTCACTCATGACCCGCGCGTTGCATTATGGGACGTTTTCCATATTGACGTCACACGTGACGTCACGGTCACTCGTGAGGGTCACTCGTGAAGGTTGTTACCTTCACAGTGAAGGTCACGACCTTCACTTTACGAGGCCTTCACGAGTGACGTCACGAGGGGGAGGCAGGGAGGGGGAGGACGAGGGGGAGGAGGAAGATAAGGAGAATAATAGGAGGAGGGGAGGAAACGAGACTAGAAAAAGGGGAGGGAAAGGAGGAGGGGCATAACCTCCTCGCCGCACCCTCTTCTCCTCCTCCTCAAGAGCTGCACTCTAATTCGGCATTACAGGGAGTTGTAAACGTCTTTCATTTTTTTTTAATACAAATTCTTACTTTAGTAGCTTTTAAATAACTTTCGACAGATTGTGCACACAAGTGCTAACACATCCCAGTTTTCATGTTCGTTTTGGTTCTTTTGTATGCGTTATTTTTACAACCTGTAATCTTTGTACTGTTATATTATTTTTTTTTTTCTTTCGTTTGAAGCAAACTAGCCTTTACAAATTTCTCAAAACAACAATGTTCCTGCGTCAAGCAAATGGTGGCATGTATACAAAACTGTAGTTTATTTTTTTTTCAGGATTCAAGTCATGGGGCTTGGTTAATATAGATAAAAAAAAAATAACAAATTAGAGCGATATCTAACAAGTTGCAGCATCTGGTATGTATAATAAAAATGATAAAAAAAACGATTCAATCAATTTCCAAGACTTTTCTTTTTATTAGGATTCAAGGAAACAGAAAGAAGGAAACTTGAATATTGAAGCGCGATTTCGACGGTTACTTAAGGCTCCAGTCATTTGCCTCAATCAAACACTAAAGAAGAAACACAATTTCTTGCAACGATAAAGTGCCTTTGCTCCATATATGGATCTGTGTATGGACTCTCAGTATCCCACGCCACAGTGCGTTCATTACAAAACACGTGCTCTCCACGAACGCTCCAGCACACGAACATTCTACAAAGTCACACAGGTGCGGCTTCGCTTCGGTTGACAGAACACTCGTCGTCTACAGTAACTGAAAGGTGTTCGGCCAAAAAACAACGCATAGCTGTAATGCACTTGCAAAAATGTGTTCAAGAACGCAGTCTCATCACTGTTACATAATGTTTACACTACCCGTACTCTGGACAGCCTCTCAGCGCGTAGAACAAAGCAGCGTCCAAAGAGCACTTCCATAATCAGCACAAAAACCGACACACCAAAACACGGCAATACAAACTGCGCAACCGAGAGCAAATTCAGCGTCTCCGGCGCCGGTTTCACCCCCTCTTCCGGCTGAGAGACCTCACATTTCATGTTAGCCATGTGGAACCAATCCGTCTCATCGATTCTTTGAACGAGCGACCGAAAGGCCATCCTGAGACGGTAGTGCTTCCGCACAGGTACCCCCGCGTAGATAAGCAAAACCGGATCCTTTGACTCGGTCACTCTGGGGAATCTGGCGCGCATGTAGCATGGCAACTGTCTTATTATGAAGCACAGTCGGCCTTTGTTTAAAGCACATTTCAAGCAGTCGTTTACCGTGGTCGCTTCCGTCTGCGGTCCAAGGGACCTGATGAGTTTGCCTAGGACTCCAGTCTCTTCCGAATTAGAAACGGTCAAGCTGCGCGGTGTGTCTCGGGTTGAGCACGGTCGAATTGCGTGGGCGTCCAGAGCCATTTCGAGTTTATTAAGATCGTCCACGATGGATTCTGGGATGCGAGCGACCAGCCACGAAGTCAGTTGGCCTTTAAAGTACACCGAAAGGGAGAAGCTGCCCAGGACCCATGCTAGGACGACAAAGCGGCGACTCGTACAGAAGCGGGCAGAGGTTTGCAAATCACAAGACGTCGAATAGAACGTCGCAACGAGAAAAAGCATCGTGTCGTTGGCCACGACTATCCCAGATGTGGTAGCATCTATTAAATCTGTAACAACGAGTGTGACGAAGCAAAATGCGAGACATAGCAGCAAGAAAATCAGCGACAGCTTCGACCCTTCGAGGACATATCCTGCAGTGACTGGAATCGTGCTTGATTCCTTCACGTAGAACGTGAATGCTCCGATGTTGTTGACTATTGGTAGATCACACTCTCTAAGTAGCCGACTAGATAATTTCTGAAAGTGCATAAAAATATCAATTTCCTTGGCCCTGTACTTGTGCATACTATCCCCCACTGAGAACTCTGTCTTTACTAGTGTTGCATTGAGGAGAGCCACTGCCTGTAGTATTATATTTGCGCTGTGCCCATTACAAGTGGTGAAGCGTTTAGATACGCTGGGCAGCGCCGTGCAGGCTACGCTTATCGGCTTCCCCGAAAATGAAACAAGACGGCGCGGGGTATTTTCGCCTTGTTGATATCTTAAAAAGTGATCGGCTCCAGGTTGTTGAAACTCATCGGATCCATTGACACCCGTATCAACAAGTACCTTTCCAGATTCCTCAAAATGCGCCGAAACAAGGCAGCCACAAAGCCTCAACTGCTGACTCGAAAACAAGTGCGGGGAAGGTGCGCATACCTCGAAGTATCCGAAAACCAGCCATTTTGCTGCATACCAAAACGTGTAGTCCTTGGGAACCGGGTCAATGCAAGCGTCTGGCGTTCCCAGGTGACGGTAGGTCATAAGAAGTGTCCGAACTCCGTAGGCAGCGTTACGTTCAATGTGGGTCCTCAGTTTGTCCCAATGCCCGCACCACCGTGTCCCTTTCACATCGACGTGCTTCTGCCATTCAATGTCGTGAGCGTCCCAGTTTCCACCACAGCAGACGAAAGTGGCATCATTGCCCGAGAGAGTCCAGTTATGAAGAAACGAGTTGATTTCTTGACGTGATTCAACATAGCAGATTGCCGCTGACCTATCGATGGCGTTAGCTACGGCTAGCAGACCCAGCATGCATCTCAAAGATCCGACCATCATATCGGCACTAGCATGTGCTACTTCTGAGCTTGGTACTAAATATCCACAAACTACTATTCAGGTGTCGAAAAAACCTGCCAGAGAGAGGCTTTTCTATCGGGCTGTACGTGTCCTCTGCTCGGACCTTATTGAGTAAACTCCTAGCCGTTAGACACTGAGGAAATATTATACTGTTGCGTGTGGAAGAAAGTGCGTGTCCGTTGTGTCTGCTGTTTACCGACTGATGCGGCCCGTTGTTAAGGAAATTAGAAACACCCTTCACGGTTTGTTGATGTACAAACGATGTCATAGCGTGACAATACTGCGGCGATATCGTTCGGGCTTTCCTATGTCATTTTGTGCAGAACCTCCGGTGTCGCGATTCCAGAGTGTCCCAATCTTTCGTTAAATCTTGACTATGTGCTTGTTTCGAAGGCGAGTGTATAATTTAAATCGTGATTCTTCTTCAATGTTTTTGTTTCCTGTTGTTTTATGCACAATGCGTCAGTCGGTATCAGATTTTAACAGGGAGATGTCCACATATGCGAACCAGTCAATAATATGCTAGATATAAAAAAAAAGAAAAGGTAGTAAAGGCGCGTTTTCCTCCCTTCTATTGACGCCCCCCCCCTCCAAGCGGACGAATCCCGAACAAAAGCTAACCGGACAAAAGCTCACCGGACAGAAGCTCACCGGACAAAAGCTCACCAGACTAAAGCTCACCCATTTTTTCACAGACCCGGACAAAAGCTCACCAGGAAAAAACTTTATGTTTGTTTTAACACAAGTGCGGACCACTTAGGTGCACGCATGCTGCATTAAAATGCAACGATAAATTAAATCTGACAGGCGCATGGTTTCTTGATTAGAGTAAAAACAAGTTTAGATATCGATTGGTTGGAAGCGAATGCAGTCCCTTACTAGCTCTAGCAGTCTTGGTAGATATGGGTGTACCTGGAACCCCTCGGAAATAATTTTCTGACGATTCTGAAGGCGCAGAGTGGTTTTTCACACCCGCTTCTCTGGGGGTTCACCTTTCCGGGCTTGTGTCAATGCCGTGGCAACGAGCCCCTGACTTTCCTGTAGGCATTCAATCAGCCTCCAGACGCTTGGATATGCGTGGCCGACAAACTTCTGGAACCCGGTATTCCATTCTTCGCAGGTGTTGTTCGCCCGGTCTTCATCTTGAAGAGTGGCGTCGTACATATTCCACCGTTCCGGGGGAAACTCGGGTCGTCGTCGGCGCACAGTCAGGCAAAGGGAAGAATTCGGTCTGGGTGCCGCCGCAGAAGGAGCAGAAGCATAACGGAAGGGGCCGTTGACATACGTGCAATCAAAGTAGTCCAGCAGGTCGCCGATGTCACCGGTAGACTTTCCCCTGATAGAGGATAGTCCTTCGGGCACAAGCTGTGGTGCAAGGAACGCCAGCCTATTCAAAATTCCCGCACAGCTTTCTATATTTGCCATCTGTCTCGTACTTGTCCAAAAGGCCCAACTCCCGTTCCTTCAAAATATTAAAAAAAATCGCAACTCCATGGTTTGTATATTACAGTTTTGCTTCAGTTTCCCTTTCACATCATCCTGAGATAATCCTTGATTTCAAATACATTTACGACGACGCTCAATGACGGAAAGAATTTAATTTTCCTAGCCATTCACTTAACATATTACCCTGAACCCCTGAACCCCAAGAAGGTCCCTGAAGGGTGACTTCGCTTTTTCTGTCACTCTTCGGGTTCAAAAACTTCGGTTCGCGAAGTTTCTTGGGCGTGGCACAAGGGTGCTCCGGCATACTTTAAGTCAAGCAAGCTTTTTCTTATCTGCTCCACTCAGTTTCAGTGACCTAAATTTTGGTCCCAAATCGTTGCTTCTCCCTCTGTTATGGCTTATCTGTCGACACCTTTGCATGGGATGGGATGCCAGTTCTCCTAAAAATGGTGCAATGTCCATCGCGTACGCACTTTATCCCAGCCGGTAGTTTCACCCGGGTAGAAAAAAAATGAGGTGAGCTTTTGTCCGGGTCTGTGAAAAACGGGTGAGCTTTTGTCCGGTGAGCTTCTGTCCGGTGAGCTTTTGTCCAGTGAGCTTTTGTCCGGTTACCCAAGCGAACACGAGAAGGGAGGAACGCGACCTCTTTCCTCCTGTCCAGGCAGGTGGGAGGTAAGTTCCGCCCTCCCCCCTCAATCCTTTTTAGTCTCTCGGTTCGGGCACGTTTACCGCGTTGATTAATAAACGTTGTTGTGCTGATTGAGCATCAGAGGCAGCAAAGGCCGCCTGTAATTCCATCTCCCAGTCCATACGCGCGAGGCATCTCGGTTGCATTGACGTTTTTACCACTCATTTTGCCAAACAAACAAACGAAGCTGTTAGAAAGAGCTAAGTTCCGGAGCAGTACCAGCAGGGCTACGCACTCTGGGTTAAGATGGCCGCCTCCGCATTGCGGAACGACGCCGACGACGTGACAACGTACGACGTTACAAAAGCTGCGGAAACTGCATCCAAGACCGCTGGTTTTGCTGACGGGTACCTGTGTGCCTTCTACGTTACGTGCAGTTTTGCTTCCTGATGCCCAGTGCCAAGTGACGATTAACGCTAGTTTTGTGCTTCCGTGTGCCACCAACATCGGCATGCCAGTCTCGTGCGTCGTGAGCGAAGACTGGAATTGTCGCCGATGTGACCGTGTGTTAAGCGCCGTTCACACATATGTGACCGAGTTAGACCGAGAGAGACCAGACCGGTTTTTAAGCCTCTTGCGACGTCTTGGCCAGCTCCGCTGCAGCGCATCCGGTCCTAAGACGTCGCAAAAGGCTTAAAAACCGGTCTGGTCTTAGGCCCGTTCATACTCTTGCAACCGAGTACGACCGAGAGAGACGAGACCGGTTTTTAAGCCTCTTTCGACGTCTTAAGCAGACTTGTGCATATCTCAAATACTCTACTCAAGATACTGTATTTCAAATACTTTTTTAGGTATCTTGGTATCTTGCAAATACTTTTAATCGAGAGTATTTTATACTCTATTTTAATTACATTTCTGAGTATCTTGTACTCATTATCTCAAATAAAGTTTTGACATTCCGCCATTTTTCGAGTTTTTCGGTGTGAAGTGGCGTGGGCGTGGCACGAGCAAACGTGAACATTCTTTCGAGCAACCAAATCCTTCTGCTACAGCTCCGATTAGCGACAGTAACTTTGGTTGACCTCGTGAAAAAGACATCGCTTTTTTGCCGATTGTGACTGGAGTTCGTACAATGAAGGTTTTCCTCTCGCCTTCCCAAAGGTGTCTTTTGTTTCCTAGAGTTTCCCCCGGAAAAATCATCATACAAAAGCGGTGGTTTTATGGAAGTTAGGATTGCCACACTGAGGCGCAGCGCAGACCGGGAAAAGACCTGGGACAACAATGCAGACTTAAGTGTCAAGAAAATAACAAATAAAAGAAAACGAGAAGTGGACAGAAAAAAAAGAAGACATTTTTGTTTTGCTTGTTGTATATTCGAACCCCCCCCCTACGGCAAAACGTCTAGGCTTTCTTTTGTTTAATTTATTTTTGTCGTCAGTTCGTCACCTTTTGCTCTCGCGAACACTGCCTGTAAGCGAACATTGATAAGCAGAGAACAGGACAGTAAACGATCTAAAAGCTGGATGGCCTCTCGAAATCCCGACAAAGCGCCCCCTAACGCTGAGCGCCTTTCTGAACGCAACCTTCTTGAAGAAGGTGCGACCACTGCTGTGGCTATTAAGGGGGTTCTCTTTGTTATTCATTCACTCATATCCGTATCCCAAGTTCGTTTATAGTGAACTCCCCATATAGGGAATATGAATTGTAGTTCAACGATGCGTCTAAGGTGCGCCGCTGGACGTGATATTCAGCGATGTCACTATAGCTAAAGCGATCTCTTTATTTCCACCCCAAAAATGTTTTGTAACATGTATGAGTGATATTGCCGCGCGCGTGCTCTTAGCTGAGTGAGCGCGAGGCCGAATGGTTACCACGCTTGGCTCTCGCGCGGAGCCTCCAGGTTCGATTCCCAGGGAGCGGACTCCTCTTTTATTTATTCTTTCAACTTGACATTCTCGTAAGTTCGAGAACCTTGTCGTGTGATCGAGTTAGGAATGAGTGCCGGACGTTTCATCGAACGCCGATTCATCGAACGCCGTTTCATCGAATCACTTGGCGCCGTTTCATCGAATTTTTGTTCACTGAATTTCGGAGTAATACAATACTTTGTACATAATTTACTATCGCTTTTGAAATTGTTTTGATGCCGCTCTAAATTCACCAGCAATAGAATTACTACAAGGTCAATTTTTTGTCCGCCTAAACGTTGGCTACTGAATCATAGAAGGTAGCCTATCATATCAAAACTTGAGTGAATACGCGACTTATTCTTTTCAGGGAAGGTAGGCGGCTGTTCTCGGCCACACAGTTTTTCCCACTTCATCCCTCTATTTATTCACGCGTGAAAGGCGCTTTCTTAAGCGGGAAACAGCTATTCTCCGCAGCGCCTTTTTTATTTTGTATTTGTCGATTCACCTGAGTTTTCATTTTATCCTAAAAATCAAGCTTTTTTTTTTTTTTAAGAACATATATGTTTTTGAAAACGACGCGTCTCCCCTCTTCGTTAATTTATTGTAACCGACAGAACCGTGGACCTGTCAGACGTTCGACATGCAGTATATATACTGTAAGTCGAATATCCGGCAGGTCCATGGTTCTGTCGGTTACAATAAATTGACAAAGAGGGGAGACACGTCTTTTTATTCCCCGTATCATGGAACACGGAGACAGATCACTGCATCAAGGGCTGCTTCGTCTTGAAGCAGAATAGGTATCTTTAAGGACGAAGATATATACGCCCTTGAACGGACGTGCGTTCATCACTGCACCTGATGATCAAAGGCTTTAAAAAGCGTCGTCAGTGCTCCCGTTTCATATTGGCCACATTAACAGAGGTCATCCTTTACTAAAAAAAAGAATAGAAGGTGACAAAAAAGGTTTCTTCGTTTTTGTATATAAATAAGTTTATAAATTATATTAAATATTAAAACACTGCTATCCTTCCGGCGCTAAAAGAAAAATATTTTCTATACTCTGTTTCATACTTAGCGTGCAACGCTGTCAAAGCCACTGCCGCGAGCGTGGGGCTTGATCTCGTTCATAATTTGCACGCGTTCTCGCGCAAACAAAACCATAGATGAAGCCACGCGCTCGCGCCAGTAGCTTTGACAGCGTTGCACGCTAAGTATGAAACAGAGTTTAGATATAGAATTCCTACAGCTCAAGTAGGCGGCGTTCGATGAAACGGCTTCGATGAAATGGCGTTCGATGAAACGGCGTTCGATGAAATGTCCGGACCCAGTTACGAATGTTTACGCGCGGAACGTTCTACGCCGAATGTTCCAGAAACCCACGCGGGTACAAAAGGTGCTCCACGTGGCGGTAGCGAAAGCTTGCGCTGGGAACCTCCTTGGTTCGATCCCCGCCTCCCCCGCCCGTCTCGATCTCGATGAGTTTCGTACCGGCACGCGTTCGTGTAATCACTACTCGTGATGCACGTTAAAACCCCCAGGTTAGCGGTTGTACTGCACTGCCTAGATTTCTCATCTACAGCTAAGCGACCGGTCACCCGTTGAGGCGTACCAACATCAAGGCTGTATAAACCTGCAAAAGCCAGCCAATTTTTTTATTTTTTGGTCCGGAGTCAGTTTTGTCCCAGCGCTCGATCCTACTCTTTTGCCGACATCGACGCCCACGACGCTATAGCCTTTCTCTATTTTGTTTTTGGCACAAGGTCGCCCCATTAACCGTTTAGTTTCTTCAGTTATTTGCCGCCTCATCATTTGTCATTCGTGATAATATCCTGCTCCTTCCAGTTGGGCTGCATAAAATAGCCCTACGATGTTTGTTTTTCTTTTTCTTTTTCCGTTTTGTGTTGTTGCGCGCAAATAAACCATTCTGGTAAACCAGATTTGCGCAACTGTATACTTCTCGTCGTCACTGACGTCGAACCAAATTACACAATGCGAAAGTATCTTCAAAAGTAATTGAATTACATTTTTAAGTATTTGTATCCTACTCAAGATACTTAGCAGTGTAAGTAACTTGAGTAGTATTTTAAATACAGTATGAAGCAGGTATGTAGTAACTTAATTTAAATACTTTTATGGAGTATTTTGTCCAACACTGCGTCTTAGGAGCAGCTCCGCTGCAGCGCATCTGGTCCCAAGACGTCGCAAGAGGCTTAAAAACCGGTCTGGTCTCTCTCGGTCTTACTCGGTCGCATATATGTAAACGGCGCTTTACGCGCATCAGTGGTGTATCAGTAAGTTGAGATAGTGGAAATACGCTCGTTTTCGGGTATTATACTCGTTGCGTCTCATCACAACACATATTACCTTTCAGAAAGAGCGGTAGCTTAAAATCCTAGGGTTCCTATCTTTAAACCGGGAAAGAGTTACAATAAATGCACGTCAGATTAACTTCAGAGAAACAGCCTGTCCAATCAGTTTGAACAAAAGAAATGTAGGCGAGTGAGTCACGAGCCTCAATAAAGCTTCTGACTTATAAATACCGTTTTCTTTGTGAGACTGAGCGGGCGAAACAAAACGTCATGGTCATTGTTTCCATACAACCTGCATATAATTTTTCAGGCTGACGTCTCGTCTACTAAAACAAGGCAAAAAAGGAAGCAAAAGTAAAAATGACGTATCACCAGGGATGCACCAACTTTGCGGTAGCTGACCACGGACGGCTTGCTAGAAACTTAAGCAAAAGCCTACCAAGCCGGGGCGCCCCAGCACTTTAGGCTCGGGTAGGGTGTACTAGAAGGGATACGGTCCATTCGTCACATGCGCACTCGTCACAGGACGATTGGGCACAGGACGATTCGTCACACAGGAACATTTGTCATAGAATGACTCGTCACGCGGGCAACCGGTCCCACAACAGTTCGTCCCCCAAGAAATGTATTGTTCAATTTGGTTCGGGCGGACGAAGTGGCTCACCTCATATCTTAGTATGTCTTTGGCTACTGAAAGGCGAAGAATCTGTAACAAACGTTTTAGCTTCTTGTTCGGCCCCGAAGATTGAATGTTGGTTCGGCCTGAAAAAGCGGGTCACCTCTTATCTTAGCATGTCTTTCGCTTCTCAAGGTCGAAGAATTTGTAACAGACGTCCCCCCTTTCTGTGTATCTTCCTCATGTTTAATCACTGTTACCAACACGCTCGTTTTGTACTTAAGACGTTTTAGTTTCTGGGTCCGTCCCGAACGGTGAATGCGGAGGCCATATAAGAGCGACTATTTTTGAAGTCAGACTGCATTCAAAAGGATGGAGGTGATCGCAACAGAGAGAGGTGGAGCCTTGCTGCTGCTTGAGGGGTACTCGTACACATGCGGCAGAAAGAATTCCGATACTTATTGGTTTTGTCGAAGAGGTGTATGCAAGGCAAAAGTCGGATTATTGCTCGTTCAAGCCAACAACTGAGATCAACCTGCTGAAGACTCATAATATGATGACAGGAAGATGGGATGAGTATTGTAAGATTAGTGTTTCTAACCATAGGTTTATGTCACAGTGGGAAGTCGTGAAACTCCTCATCAGGGACTGTGGGAAGTTGTTGAAATTTACTATTTACTATCGTCCCCTGCCCTATCGATGTGACCAGTTGCCCGCGTGACGAGTCATTCTGTGACGAATGTTCCCATGTGACGAATCGTCTTGTGACCAATTGTCCCTGTGACGAGTGCGCATGTGACGAAACGTCCTCATCCCACTATTTCTCTGGCTTTTCCGTTGTGTGTGAAGCGATACGATAGCGCCTGGCTGCTAGCTGTGCCGAGGAGATATGGGAACTCGCGACGATGTCAAATATGGCGAATAAAAAGACGGAGCGGCGGTGTTTTGCGCAGGGGTGCGACGAAACACTCCTTGTTTCCGGCCCCGATCGACACCTCTCTGTTCGCAAAATGCGATCGTCTGATTTTAATAAAAAAAAAAGGAAAACGGATGCGTAGAAAAAAAAAAAGAAGTGTAAGAAGAATGCGGTACTTGCGTGACACGTAGCAAAAAAAAAAAAACCAATTCTCCAAGTCAGAATGCTTTTTAATAAAGACTGCATTTGAAATTGCTCCATTTATTTTGCCAGTCTTGGTGTTTATTTTTGTTTGATGTATGCTCACTAGATAAAATCAATTCAGCCATTTTCTTTTTGATAAGCATTGGCTGAGAACGCGGAAGTAAAAAAAAAAAAGCTCGCTTTTATTATTCATGCTCAACAAAAAGATATATTAACACCAGAACAAAAACGAAGTACGCAATGGTGTGCAAAATGTTCAGCTGCCTAAAAAAATAACAGAAATTTCTGTGTAACTAAAGTGGAGAGGAAAGCATCGCATATCACATGACACTCAAACTTCACTTCTTTACTGGTGGTATGTAAGGTGACATATACAATTATACTTCTATGAAAGCAAAACGAAGAAAAAATCAAACAATCGAAATTGCTTAAAGGGGCGGTGCAACGATTTTATGATTAAAAGAATTTGCATCTTGTCATTTTTTACGTTGTTTATCGTGTCCCGGGGGATAGAGAAAACACCTCCTTCATTAAAAATGTCGCGATTCCGCTGCACAATCGCGAAGCAAAAGTCGAGCTTTTTCACCCACCTGCAGCCCCAAGTGGCAGCCGAAGGAACTACGGCGAAAAGATTACGTGACCTCGCTCGGCTCTAAGCTGCAGCATAACGCCCGCTAATGTACGCAGAGAGAGGGAGAGGAAGCGTCCTCCGAGATAGCACACGGGAACCTACGGGGCACTCCAAATGACGTCACTGAGAGTGCGACCAGGTGTGACCCTGAAGACTGGGAGTGTGTTGAGGGGTGCCCGAAATGCCAATATTTATCTTTTTTTTTACGCAACAACTAGGACACGCGGGCGAAATCGGTTTTCTGTTCTTTACTTCAGAAGTGTCAGAGGGCAACTTCCACAAATCTTTGACCGAAGTCCGGAAATCGTTGCACCCCCCCTTTAAGTAACTGGCCAAACGGGGCACTTGCGCTTTGAGTATAAGCTTTTCATGCCGAAGAAAGCATCTCAGCTACGACCGCCAGTCTGTCCAGGCCTCTGTCAACCGTCGGATGGCCGCGCTCTAGAGTTGTTTATGGGGATAGTTTGGACAGTCTATGATCTCGCCGCTGTAATGCCGCCCTCCCTAGTGAGCCAATCAGCCCACGGCGAGGAGTGAGAGGCGTGAGCGCATGCGCGTGAACTTCCGGCTGCACCCAGCTGAGCGGCGAGGGCCGCCATTTTCACTCATTCGCCCGGCGGAATGTATGGGATGGACATCTAAATTTCGGTTCTTTTTTTTATTGGGCAGGCTCTGGCAAGAAAATGATATAGTGTTATTCCTCGGTGGCTAAAAAGGCTAACGAATGAAGTTTCTCCACGTTTGAACGCAAACTCTTATTCTGGTGAAAAAGAAATAAGTCCGCAGCAGACGACGCGTAGCCTCAACAGTGCTCTGCGCCGACAGCGTGTTGGGTCAAGATGCCGGTCGTCTCCCCTTTGCTCCCTTCTTCCTCTCACGCGCCTTCGGCGCTCTCCTCCCTTTCCTTCACTTTTCTCCTCTTCAGCGCCTTCGTTGCCACACGCACTGGACAGACGCTCCCAATATACGGTTCTGCCGCGCTCTGATTCACAGTGCCCTTCACCGGCGTGCTTGCACATCGCGAAACAACCAATGGGGAGGGCTGTACACCTCCCCATTCAAGTACACCCTAACTCGGGTTCAGAAGCCACACCACTCGTGCCTTGGCAGATCTTTTTTTTTTTTCTTCGTTTTGTTTTTTGCCGCGTGCACAGATTTTTCTTTTGTGATGTTGGTGCGGCCCGGAACTCGCCCCACCTTGCGGAGCTCAGGAGAAACTGTGATATACGCTCCTTCTGCTGGGCAGCCGAGCGCTTGGCAGGGCCGGGGCAGAGTCGTTGATATTGAGAGAGTTTGGCCTTCTTAAGCAGATTTTGACAGCCTGGCAACCACAGCAGCGTAGTCTGACAACCGGGGGAGTACTACTTCCGTCCGCCATTTTGGGACTCTGACTCATAGGAACTCTATGCGATTTCACAGGAATAAAGAAGACAAAGAAGTAGCGCCATTTTGTGTTATTGCGAAATCTGCTGGTTCTAGCGGGCAACAAGCTCCGCACATTGGCCAAACTATCTCAGTATAAACGGCTCTGGGCCGGGGAAGAGTGCGCGCCAAAAATCTCGGAGGCCATGCTTGAGCTGACCTTCTGGTTGCGAGCGATTTAATCTTCCTTCACGCTTCGCGATATTTTCTGCCTACCGTGCAACGAACCGAGTAGGTTGCTTCGAAATATTTATTTTGAGAGCGGCTTTTAATTTCACGAATGGTAATTACAACTCTGCGCTGACGTTTGGTGCAGACGAAGGGATTGTGGCTCCAGGAATAGGAAAGGTAAGACGTAAAGTGCGCGAATTGACTGGGCATCGATTGACTTCGTCTAACATCGCAGTGTGGACGACGAGAACACCGATTCATTGCGTCGAAAAGCAAGTTGCCTTATCTGCGCGGGTAGGCGGCTTCGACCATCAATGCAGTTCGTGAAAAGCTCATGTTACGTCTTATGTGCTGCTCCTGTTGCCTCCCGAAGGCATTGACTTTCTCACATGTGTGCGAAGCTGCTGACTGCTTTGCTTGCGATAGCTGCTTGCAAGCACTGAAAGCGTGGGGGGTAAAGGTGGGGGGGGGGGGGGGGGGTCGCCAGTAGTGCCACTGATCCCTATTGAAAAACCGTCTCTGGGGCCCACTTGGATTTCTGAAATGTTTTGAAGTAACATTTCAAAATGTTTGGGGGTTTGAGATGTTCGTCAAAGTTTTCTAAGGGGCCTGACGTACCCGTCAAGAATTCCTAAAGGGTGTAAAAGACCCGCCATAGTTTTTTGGAGACTTGTGGGGCCTGTCCCAAATCTTTCCGTGAAACCACAGCACCCATCAAAATCATTTTAACGGGTCTCTGGGAGAGCTCACGTGACCCTTCAGGATATAAACATCGGGGAATCCGCTTGGCCATTTGTATCGGGCGGCCGCATCGAGTGTCGGAAATTGAGGAGACGTTGTCCCGTCCCTATCCTGTCGTGGCCGTGGTTAACGCGGCCCCATTGCTGTGTGTGTGTGTCCTGCGTACGTTTCAAGGGCTGGACTAGGGACTGCCAAGGACGCCAAATCCTCGCTCACGGGGAGAGAGAGTGAGTGGGGAAAGCGGGTAGGGACTTTTTGCTCTTTCAAGGTAACCTGTTTTTAGTCAGCCGAAATACAGCCTTCGTCAGTTGCTGGTTGCCCCCTTTTTTTCTCTGTCAACGAGCGAGAACTAAATGCGGAACAACGGGCGGACGCTCAGTGTTGGCTTCCCGTCCCATGCGTGGGACCTATCTTCTAGAGCAGCTGGGTGTACGGATCAAGAAAGCCTCTCGGTGCCCTGTTTTTAGATTGCAGCTTTTACGCGCACGTTCCCGGGTTTCGCGGCGTCGGCGTCGCCGTCGGCGTAACCGCCCTATTGAAAATCGCTCTGAGGGGACTTCAGGAATTTTTTAAAGGGTGTGAAGGGGACTTTAGGAATTTCTTAGATGTTTGAAGGGGGCACTGATATTTCCTGGTGGGTTCGTTGGCCCCGCCAGAGGCTTTCCTGAAATGTCTGAAGTGTCCTCTACAATGCCTTGAAATGTCTGAAAGCCTGTCAAGAGCTTTTCTAATGGGGTAGGGAAAACCTTCAGGCTTCTTGAGATGTCTGTGGGGCCACGGCTTAGGTGGAGAAAACACATTTCGCAGAATTAGAACATAGCTACGTATTGTTCGCGAAGGGGAAAAAATAAGTATTTGGAGAATGTCGATCGTATGTGTGTACGGTCAGATTTTTATTACTGCTCTTCTATCAAACACGAGTGGGCTTGTGGACCCGTCTGTCACTGGTCGGGTGTTCGGTCGCCAAGGAGGCCACTGCGGGCGATCGCCCCATGTGGAGAATTGACGAGGCGCGGGCCGACGGTTGTTGGCCAAGCGGCGTTTTGAGGCGAACAAGCTTTGCATGTTGCACGAATAATAATAAAAAAGGGCAAGCCGAGAGTAGCGCGTTGCCCAAAAACAGGGACGCGGGGGAGATTGCGAAGGCGAAGCGGCAGCGACTCGTTCCGGGTTCCTCCGCGGGGGACGGTCCCCAAAAAGGAGAAAATAAACAGAACCATTTTGCTTTTCACCAGAGTCGGGCGTTATCTCTTTTTCGTCGTCGTCAAAAACACGAACAGGCAACTCAAATTGCCCCCCCCCCCCCCTTTTACAACGCCTACACACACACACGCAGAACCACCAGGGCCGGGAAACACGCGTCTCCAGTGGTCGGCTGGAGAGAGTGGTGTGAGGAAGCCGAGGAAGCCAGGAGGCCGCTATAGCCATTTTCTTTCCACTCGTGGGCGGTTTGCTTCTTACCGCCGTGGATATCTGGAACGGACCGGTTTCCTCCAGAAAGGTGAGCTTGGTCTGTTTTGATCCGCGCAGTTTCTTCCTTGGTTCCGCAGGTGAACCCCAGTTCGGCGTTGGCCGCCTTCAGCACCGCTCGAGCGCCATCGTGTTCAGCGCATTCAAGGATATGGTGGCCGGTGTCAGCCTACTCGCCGCAAACCTGGCAGGCGGGATCAGCGTTTCACCCCATGTAGTGCCTGCGCACCGGGATCATGGCACTGTGGGTCCTGAGTCGCTGGATGCCGGCCGCTGCCCCGCCTTGTTCCTTGCGCCTCTTCGTCCGTCCGGCTTCAGAAGCATCCAGCAAGCGAAAAATACGCCGAAGACGCCGCCCCGACAGCATCATTGACGAAACCGTGTCTGCGCTCAGGATTTCTCAGCGGTGACGGGTGCTGCTTGCGAGTTCGTGGTTTTCGCTACACGTGCTTACTGAGACTGTGTATGTGTCCATGAGGTGCACCTGCTAGGTTTTATTAGCTGAACTTCCGTACATCATGAATTTACCCGGCGGCATTGTGAGTACTTTGAACGATATTTTTCGTTGTGATAAAGAAGACAGCTGTTCCTATTTGATATGATCTCTTTTGTCTACAGCTGCTTGCGCCCGGGTTTGAACAAGCGTTGGTTTTTATCGTCTTTTTGAGTTTTAATATGCATGTAAAACTCAATGTCCGCAATAAATTCTCAATAACGTTTTGAACTGTATTTTTGTCTATGGTTCACAGTCATTTGGGCGTCCAAAGGGTTCATGGGCTAAGGGGTTTGGGCTGACGAGGTTGAAGGGCTGTGGGGCTGGAGGGTTTTTCGGCGGGGTATACCTGAAAGGTTTTCCTGTAGGGTATTTTGAAGGGTTTTGAAGGTATGTGAGGTCCCATAATCCTTCAAGGCTGATGGGCCCTTTAGAATTATTTTCATTAGTGAAATGAAAGGTGGAGGAGGAGGAAGAGTAGGGGAGGAGGAGAAGCAAAGGTGGAGGAGAAGAGGAGGCGCAAATGAAGGGAGGACGAGGAGGAGTAGAGGTTACAAAGGAGCAGGAGGGGCATACCCTCCTCTCCGTACCGTCCCCTCCTTCTCAAGAGCTGCGCTCTAATTTTGCGTTACAGAGATTTGTAAACGTCTTTGATTTTTTATGGGAAGTGTTAGTCGATCATTTCGATACCTTCGTTGACACTATATCTGATACTCCGCTGACGAATTTGCGCATGCATAATATCGCGTTATCGAAAAAGAGAAAACGATCAACTAAAACTTACTAATAGGGAGTTTTTGGAGATTGTTTTCTCTCCTCCGCTTTCCTTGCCTGCGAAGTTCCGGATCTCCTAGCGGGTTCTAAATCAGCGTTGCGACACCTCAGGAACGGTTTACGAAAACTTTCTAACAGAATTTTATTAGATAGTTCTGGCAACTTCGCTAAATACATCCGAAACTTCGCCGGCGCCTTTGCGCACACACCGTAATGTTATTGGGTATGGTTATTGGAGAGAGCAAAACCGTTTACTGAAATTCGGTATTTACGTTGCCGACATTAACGATTGAAAATTTACAAAATGAAACACATGCAAAGGGAAGCTTACCAATTTTTTTTTCAGTCGCTATCAATCCATGGACTCTGTCCGATACAAACCTTTTACTGAAAAGTACCAGAATGGTGTTTACTCACATGCAATAATTGTTAAGTTGCTACATGGTCATTACTTCATTGATATTCACGTATTCAAACTGTAATAACACAACTAGAACGAAACACAACAAATTCATTATGCCCATATCGCCTTATTAAATGTACCGAAAAATGAAACTGTCCATCGACAAATGCTGTGAATAGTGCAAACGTCTGTGCTTTTCTCGGTACTGCTTTTTAATACTTAACTGTGTTTTTACTTTTAGCATACCGACCTACTTCGGCCATTTCGCTGGAAGTATATTCAAAATAAAATAGAATAAGTAAATTGAAAACAACAACAACCAACATTTATTTTTATTACACTCAGTGGCCCAAAACAAAAGTCAGCCCCGTCCAAAGCATTCCACCGAAACGCATTTGAGTTCGTTCGTGATAACTCGCCAACCAATCATAAACAACCAGCGGCCTTTCGTTCATAGCAGACGGCGAACTCGCAAAAAACGCTTTTCAGAAGTAGTGGGCGCCACCTAGTTGTTGCTACGCGAATGATCCAAATCCGGCGTTGTTTGGGCACGTATTGGACACGAGTGCTGACATCAGTGTTCGGCGAGGACTCGAATCCAATCACACGCTTCGTACCCGGATGGATGGATGTTAATAGCTATACCCTTTGTAACGGACGGTAGCTTGCGCCACCTAGCCCAAGTCTTAAAAGACAACCATATGCTTCCTCCCGCCCTTCTAAGCCAATTTTCTCCCCCAACAAATTGCGAGCCCCAATGTTGCTCGATAAGGCCTTTGAAAAAAAGAGCGTGTTGTAACGGCAGATCGGAAAGGGACCTCGCGCTTCTCACGTTTACGAAACGGGAGCTAGGAGAAAAGACGCATCTGTTATCCACGAAAGCCCGAGGATCCATTGAAACTTCCACGGCGGACAATATAGGTTAATCGTTTGAGACGAGAAATTTCCTATATAAAACAATCGCCTTGGCGAATTCGCTTTCATTATAGAACCCTTGCTGCTTGCACTCCGTTTCATCTCATAGGATGAACCGCAGTGGACGCTACAAGAATGTCCCAGCCAATCCAGCGCGGTGAAGCGTCTCACGTGACTCGAGCTCGTCACTCGCTGGTTTGATCGCTGCGTGCCTCCCGAGCGTCACGCGACAACCAAGCGCCGTGTGATTGGCTGGGAGGGCTCGTGGCGTCCACTGTAGAGTTCAACGTCTAGTCAGCCAGAGTATAGAGCGGCCTTGAGCAAACGTCGGTTTAGAAAGAATATTATCGCGGACAATATAAGCTGCAACGGCCTTTCATCACCCTTTGTCACACCTGCTGCAGTTTCTAAAAAAAAAAAAAAAGCTTTTGTGAGGAGTTTGCGGAGAAACACGTAATGTGGGTGACTTCCTTTGAACTCTATGCCAAATCGAGAGACAATGGAAATATGTGGGAATCGCAGAAGCAGGAGAAGGTACGATTGGGTGCTGCAGCTCACATTGCCCGTGGAGGGGGGAGGGGGGGGGGGGGCGGCTAGGAGAGGCGTGAAAGGAGAACAGACGGACTTGGCTTCCGGCGATTCAGTCTTAATTTGAAGCGAATCATCACAACACGCGCAACTCCATATCTTAAGATGATACCTATAGTCTGGATTACAATTGCGTCGTTCTTCTCCGCGCTTGGAATCAGTGTCCCGTGGATTATGGGGTCTGCAAAGAAGGGGAAATCGAGCTCGATAAACTGCAACCTGTGTACGTACCAAAGAAATTTATCGTGCATAGCTCAGGTCCCGTGTGCTAGGGGGAGATAGATAAACCTCGGAAATTAACCGTCGAGCCGTTCCTATCAAAACTCGCGAAACAAATTACATAAGCTTGATTACGCTCGTATGCTGTGGTATGCTCCCCGCTCGCGAGGAGCCGGGAGCATACCACACTGGGCGCATACCACACACGTGATGTGTGTGGTTTACATTAGACCCGTTTCGGTTACATCAGCCTCAGTTGCCAACCGCACTCGAAGTGAGCAGATGGTGATTTACGAGGGTAGATTTTGTGAGCGTGATGGAGGTTTATATACACAGGGTGTCACGAAAAACATTTACAGGTTTCTTTTTTACCGCAAAAATAAACTAGGCATCGCCGTACGCTCATTCTCCGCCCAAAGGTAGCGCTAGTGGTCACAACCAAATGCCAAAGTTTCAGCCCGATCCGATACCTTATTCAAAAGTTATAAGTGATTTTTTGAAAATTTTAATGGGAAAATGGAGCCCATTTTTGCCCGCCTTCGGTTTCTGGGGCCCTAGAGCCCCATGTATTTGAAAACTCCGTCGGCCGCCATTTTTGCCATTGAAATTTTCAGAAAATCACTTATAACTTTTGAATAAGGTCTCGGATCGGGCTGAAACTTTGGCACCTGGTTGTGACCTCTAGCGCTACCTTTGGGCGGAGAATGAGCGTCCGGCGATGCCTAGTTTATTTTTGCGGTAAACAAAAACCGTGTAATTTTTTTTTTGTGAAACCCTGTATATATACCGGGTGTCCCAAATAGCGGTCAGGCTCTTTAAATCGACCGCAAAATTCGGTTTCTTAACCTATCGCGCTACGATTTTGTGCAGCGTTGCCCACAGATGGTGCATTTGTTTTGGTAAAATTTTGAAAAAGCGAATTTACCCGAAGAAAAAGTAAAAAAAAGAAAAAGGCTTAACTCCTATGGAAATGTAGCGAAGCCACCGGTCTTCAAACAATAGGACTTTTTATTGTTTGAAGACCGGTGGCTTCGCTGCATTTCCATAGGAGTTAAGCCTTTTCTTTTTTTACTTTTTTCCGCAGATAAGTTCGCTCTTTGCAAATTTTTACAAAAAAAAAAAACAAGAAAAAAAAACACTATTTGTGGGCAACGCTGCCCACAGATATATATATATTGGGACAGCATAGATGTTGTCTTTCCATCGCCGCTCTATCGCGCCTTCTATAGAGATCGATGACGATTCTACGGTTTTCAAATGCCCCCGCACGTATCCCGTTCGGAAAGACGCGACGGACCTTTCAATTTGTTTTCATACCGAGGTAATGCCAGCGAAGACATGGTAGGTAAAGAAAGGGTTTTTTGTTGCGTGGAATTTTAACTTTGCTCTCTGGCCAACGCCAGAAACCCTCGAACATGTCTTTTTTTTTTTTTTTTTGGTCCGAACGTAAAACGGTTTTGGGCGGAATCACGCTGTAAACTTTACATAGAGTTATGCATTGACTGGTGTAGCGTGAAGATTCTCGGGTTCGGCAAAAACCCGGAGATTAAATTCCGTGAAGTACTTGCACGGCTTCGGCTGCATGCAAAGTTGAAGTCCCGAACTGATCACCTCCTGATTCTTGAAGGGAGCTAACCGGCTTGAGTCATTCTGAAAAAGAAAAAAAAAAAAAAAGAAAAACATCATAATTAAATGCAGCCTCATTGCCGCGACAGGACACCTCGATTTTGCGGACTGGTCTGATTTGGTTGCATGATATGATGATTTAAAGCCCCCACAACGCCTCGGAATCGAAGGAGATGAGTACGAGAATTTACGAACTTACGAAGCAGCGCTTAGTGTGCCGAAATGACACTTGCGTGACGCAAGTGTCATTTCGGCACGCTAAGCGCTGTTCGTGTCCCAGTGTGTTTTAATTATATAGAAAATACTTGTTTTCAGTAATTAAAAAAAAAAAAAAAGCTAGACCGGCAGCATAAACTTGGTGGTGCTCAGATGGTATGGTATCCGTCTGACACGCATTTGGCAGCGGGTTCAATTCCCGTCGGCGGTGTCCTTGTTATGTTAGTTTTAAACTAACTTTGCTTTAAGCGAATATGTAACCTCATACTTTTGGGAACGCTCAAAAGTGTCGATTCGAATGGGTCGCTGCAATCTAACAGTTTCTTCATGGAATTCAGCCGATGAAGCACATTCTGTGTGAAAGGCCGAGGAGCAGCAAGAAAAAAGAAAACTCTCCATCCATTCCTTCTTTCTATTCAAGAAAGAGGGAGACCTTCCTTCGTTTTGCGGGGAGTAACTCAAAGCAAAGCTCAGAGACCCACTCATGTGGAGAGACTCCGAGAGAGGCGTGCGAGAGGGAATAGAAAGAAAGAAACTGGGAGCTGCTTTTTTGCCCGGAAGAAGACGATCCTGCAGGTCGGCCTTTAGACCTGATAAACCCCTTAATTGTAGTTAAAGCAAGTAGACATGCGAGCCGGCTAAGGATAGACTGGCTAACCCTGGGGCGAGGGGACAAGGAAACTTTCTCGTCTTTGCCTTCTCCATAAAATGTAGTACCATTGTCCAGAACTAAAGAACGCTTTGCTCTCACCCCCCGATAGAATAACATCTCGCCTGAATAACTCATCACATAATGGAACCAGTTGCCATCCTCCAACGTTAGCACCACTGATGCAACAGTGTTTTACGATCTTTAACTAGCTCATTATGTATATTTTCTCCTGTTCTTATTTTTTTGTGTGTTCTATTATTGTTCTATTATTGCGTCTGCTATTTTATTCATCGGTATACTGCCCCCTCTTTATGTAATGCCCTAACCGGGCCTTTAAGGTTGAAATAACTGAAATGAAATGAAAAGGAACAGACGGACACGAAGTTCCGAAGCTTCTTGTCTGTCCGTCCCTTTTTTGGTACCCTCGCTCTAGGGTTACCATGTTTAACCGAAGTGTAGCTGCTTTCTTTTAATAAGAAGGCAAGCTTCACGCGAAGAGATATTTAGCGACATATTTATTTTGTGCTGACACGAAACGCAGCCCTCACTGTGCGTGAGAATTGTTTTGTTCCTGAATCCACAAAACCCTTAAAATAATGTTGTGTGTATGTTGATACAGCCGGAAGTTAGTCAGCCCAAAATGGGCGTCTGGCGTCTCAGCTTTAGATGAGAAATCTAGTCAGTGCAGTACAACCACTAGCCTGGTGTCTTTAACGTCCATCGCGCAGTAGTGATACACGACCGCACGCCGGTACGATGCTCATATCCAAGGTCGGAACGGGCAGGGGTGGGGATTGAAACCAAGATACCTGGGTACTGCTGCGCGAGCTTTTGCTTCCCGTGATCTCAGCTGGTGTGCACTAGCCCACACGGTCAGTGATTCCCTACCTACAACATGCTTATCTTCATTCTCTTATTGAAACCGGCACAACTTCTAAGTGTTGGGGTCATGCGCATGTTTTCATTAGGCTATGGAATCCTACGCCCGTGTAGAGTTTTCTTCAAACCTTTAGGCACTGATGTTTTTTTTTTTTTTTTTTTTTAATGCCATTTGCTGTTCCATGAAACGGAGCCAGCGTTGTCCGTAACCGCGAAAAACGGCAGAGAAGTTCCCTCCGCGCCGTAACCATGAAGGACGTCAAAGAAAATAATGTTTGTTTTGTCTTATATCAAAACTAGCTTCCAAAAATATCGAATTAAAAACAAGAAATCAACCCCCCACACACACACCCACACACACACACAAAAAAAGAACAAGAACAACACAACCTTTAACTTGAATAAAAAAAGGCTCGATGTACACCTAAGCACTTCTTATGAGGTGTGAATGCGAAAGCACGCCCGCCCGCTCTTCGCTTCCTTCTTTAATCTGCGGCGTACAACACGGTGACCTTGGGCGTGGAACGGTGGAGCCGCTGCCTCGCGGACACGCAGTGCCATCGGGTGAGAGATCGTTCAAACTGTCGTGTGCCTTGCGGCGCGAGGGAGGAACAGACAGCAACGTAGTTCCCAGCAGAACGAACCCCTTGGTTTAAGGTACGTTTATACTCCGACGTCGACGAACCTAACGTCCAACGACGTGAAACGAAGTTCGTCGTCCACTTCGCCACGCCACGCTGTGCTGCGAAAAGAATTGTCAACCGTGTTTATAGTCCGGCGTCGTTCAACGCGCTCCAACAAATTGCTTCACATTGCGCATGCGCGTCACCATGGCGACCGCATGGTTTGGTCTCGCTGGTTGCGAATTTCCGCTTCCGTTCGCCACTTGCAGCGCTGCCCGGCTGCACTGCGCCGGTGATGATGTAAGCAGTTAAATGTGTCAAAAGCTGTGATTCGCGGCAGTTGATATCTTCGCGGTGTGGTACGCTCGAAAACGAGGAAATAACGAAGGTAACTTGCGTAGAAAGGCATTTATTTCCTGACGAAAGTCATACGATGTTAGCGAAAAAAGAAAAAAAACTATCAGCCGGTCGTCGTTTTGACCAACTTCAACGAAAAAGCTGCAGATGGTGGTTCGGAGCGACCATGCAGCTTCTAACATATGTCGTGTGCACAAACCTCATGAACTAGCCTTTAGCGTCAAAAACTCACGGATATGACACCGAAATGGGAAGCCGATGTCCATCGAAGAGCTTCAAGCGCGTCCGCGGTGTCGTTAGGCCTACACATTTTCACGGCTCCGAGACACGTCCACGTCGACGCGCCGGCTCACTCCATCAAGCGAGCGGAATAAACAGAGCGCCAACACAAGCACATCCAACTGACCAGCGGCTACCCTACACGACACAAGCCCGAACGGCAGGCAGACGAACAGACAACACAGCCCGACTGATGCCCGACTGGGGCAACGACGGGAGCACGGCAAACAGGGAGCTGGCGTGAAAGCTTCTGGGTAACGACCGTCGCCAGCCGACGCCGAGATTCGAGCAGGCTCTACCTCGGCGAAAGCTTCGCCGACGGTCGCCGAGGCGTGCTACGCTGCGTTACGTTCGACTGTCGTCGGAGTATAGACGCTCCTTTCGCAGCAACGTAACTCAACGAGGTCGGGCGCGCGCGCCCGTCGGCGTTACGTTGGAGTATAAACGCACCTTTATTCCATGCGCCGTATATATTGCCACGCGCCGTACAACCGATAAGAGGCCAGCGAACGCGGTGATCACTGATAAAACAACAGTGTGATAACCAGGGTGTAAGATAGACAGGTGGGGAAACGGCCCATAGAAGCCTACCGCAGCGCCGTGACCGGATTGTGTACTCGTCTGCTTGCGGGTACCCCCGATTTGCGACAGATGGCGCAGCGGCGAGAAGAAAAAAATCGGAATCGGATTTGCATGGAACTCTATGGGGGAGTGCGCAAAATAAACCGAGAGCACGACAGTCCTCCATTGAAAATCTACGAGAAACCATCTCTGTCAGTTTAGCCGGTCGCCACCGGTCACCCACCCGGAGTGAGAGTTCGCGGTGCTCCACATAGATGGCGCCACAGAAAAAGAGAAAACCGAGGGGGACACAATCCGGTCGCTCATTTGGCTCTCGTTTCCCCACCTGTCTATCTTACACCCTGGTGATAACACAGTCAGGATGACACCACACAAACTGAAGCGCAGCGGCCAATGGGATCCTCGTCGACGCGCGCCAGCCAATGGGACCGAAGTGTAAAAGGTGCCGTTGGCTAGCTTTGCGCGTGGTTTCACTAAAATGCCGTTTTGCATGGTTTCAAAGCTAATGACGTCGGCTCGCTCCATGAGACAGTTAATGCTTTCGCATTAATAAACCCCGAAAACCGGAAACTCTGTCCATAGCTTTAGGTGATCGTGGGCGACCAGGCGAGTTGGCAAACATTGATGGTTATCATCTAGAAACTTCTGTCTTAGGTTTATGATTCTCACGTAGGCCTTTTGAAGCTCGGACAAATATGGAGATGATTGTGCGACGAACAAGTGTGATTAAGCCTCGGTCACACTGTCTTATAAATCATACAAAAAAATCTCCAGTCACCGTCTGCGGAGTGTCCGCAAATAATTCTGTCCTCATGTATGCAGAAAACACACAGTCTCTTTTCTCTGAGGTACACGAGCAGTGAGACTCCGGTTTTAAAGAAACACCTCTACGTTCACAAAGCCGTATCCACGTTTGTCGAGAGAGTCGAACCAGAGCCGGAACCGAACCATTACGCATTAGCCGAACCGTGAGACACAGCGCTCGCGCCCAATCTTTCTGCTCCGCGTTTGCCTTATTTATGTGAGGCCGACAATGCGATGCTCTACTTGTTTCATCTAAGTGGTGTTCTTAGGAGCCGCTTTGTCTAGAAGCTTTGGCATGGCACCAGAAGCAGTATGAAGCAATGTCAATTTTGGTACTCACTGTATCAGTCAGCGAGGCATTCGGTTCAGCGGGTAGCAAGCCAAGTCACTTCGTCTTTCTTGTCATCTACCACTCAGTGTGGCGGTGGCGCTAGCATCATGACTATTACATCTCCCTTTCTTTGGACTATGGAAAACTAACAAGAAATACAGAAAGTATGAAATACATACGAAAATAAACAAAATACACAAAACACGAAATATAAAAAAGAATAACTCAAAAGCCCGTTAAGCTTGCTGCTGGAAGTTCTGATCGTAGGTTAGCCTTTGGGGTCGCCGCACAGTTCGGGTTGATGTCCTAGCCGCACATGGTCCAAGTTCACTAGCCCGATCATCCTCTGTTCTCGTCACCTTCCTGTAGTGGCCTCAAAATACATCCTTTGGTGTTATCTTGTGTGTGTTTTCTGGCTGGTTTTGGAACTGCTGACGCGAAGTCAGGAAGACGGGACCTAATGCGGTGTCCCATTAGAAGCTCGCTGGGGCACCGGCCATCCTCCAGGGGTGTAGATCTGTAAGCAAGCAATCCCAGCCAGAAGGTCTTCATTAGCTTCATCAGTTTTCCACAGTATTCGTTTTACCACTTGCACACCCTTTTCTGTAAGTCCGTTGGAACGTGGAACTGGACGTGGTGTGCTTAAAATCATACTTCAAAGCGAAACTCTGGAACTGACGTGACGAGAACTGTGGACCATTGTCGCTGCACACCTCTAGAGGTATTCCGTGTCTAGCAAACATGCTGCTTAATGACAAAATAACAGTTTCTGATGTTGCCTCTCTGAGCCTCTCTACCTCTGGGAAGTTGGAAAAGGCATCATAGGCAACTAGAGGTCTACACAACGCGCGTCCATGGTTAGCCCGGAACCTCACGTATCATTAGTGGCTCGTTCGGTTGCTTGTACGCAAACTGTCGACAGATTGAGCACCGGTGAATCATTCTCGTGAGATCTTCGTTAATGCCGGGCCAGAAAACTAGCTGTCTTGCTCGTGCTTTACACTTATTGATGCCAAGATAGCCATCGTGTATCCTCTCAAGTATTCACTGGCACATGGTCTCTGGGATGACCACCTTTACGCCCTTAAACAAAACTCCAGATACTTCTGTTAATTCCCCGGTGAAAGGTTTGTACTGTCCATGAATAGGGAGGTTTGCTCGGAGACAGTTAATTACGTCCGTGAGGACAGTGTCCCGAGCAGTTTCACGCACTAGCTGAATCTTAGTTGCTTCGCTTACTAGGCTGTGCTGAATCTCCAATGCATGCACCTCAACATCGGTTAGTTCTGTGCCGCTTGGCTGCCCAGAGGGAAGTGCTCTCGAAAGGACGTCTGGAACCACCAACTCTCTGCCAGGGACGTACGTCAGCTGGAACTCATACTTCATGAGCCTCAAGAAGAAACGCTGCAAGTGTGGTGGCATATCTCCTACACTTTTTTGTGCAATCGCAAGCAGAGGTTTATGGTCAGTTTCCGCTATAACTCGCCGTCCGTACACAAAGTGGTGAAATTTTTCAAGACCATAGGTGATTCCAAGAGCCTCTTTTTCAATTTGCGAATAGCGTGTTTCCGCACTAGACAAGACTCTAGAAGCGTAGGCCACTGGTTTCCATCCCTCAACATGTCGTTGTAAGAGCGCCGCGCCTATCCCATATTTTGAAGCATCCGAAGATACTTTCGTGGGTTTTGCCGGATCAAAGAGTGCGAGCACTGGGGTTGTAGATATGAGATATTTCAAACGTTCCCATTCTATTTGGTGTGCGTCAGACCACTCGAACACTGAGCTGTCCTTAATAACTCCGCGCATTAACGTTGTCCTCAAGGACAAGTTAGGCAAAAATTTACAAAAGTAGTTTATAAACCCCAATAATCGTTGTACTTCTTTCTTCCTTACTGGTTGTGGAAAATTGTGAATGCTCTTAACGAGAGCTGGGCTTGGGGAGATGCCATTTTCATTAATAACATCCCCCAAGAACTCAATTTCCTTGCGGGCCAGTTTGCACTTGCTCATGCTGAACGTGAGACTCTCTGCAGTACAGCGCGTAATCTGTCATTGTGCTCGGCCTGTGTTCTACCCGACACCAGAATGTCATCGATGTATACTCGAACTCCGGGTAAACCCTCAAGCATTTAAGGCATGGTCTTCTGAAATACTTCCGGTGCAGAAGCTATTCCAAACGGTAGCCGGAGGTACTGGTATCTTCCAAATGGAGTAGCAAATGTGAAGATTCTCGTGGTCTCATCATCTAACGGTATTTGGTGAAACCCGGAATTTGCATCAAGGGTTGAAAACCATCGTGCATCAGAGAGCTCTGCCTCAATGTCTTCCCTTTTGCGAAGTTGGTAATGCTCTCGCTTCACCCACTCGTTTATGTTCCGGGGATCCAGACATACACTGAGCTGTCCGTCTTTTTTTAGCGCAATAACCAAAGGGCTCACCCAGTCAGTTGGCTCATCCACTTTCCGGATAACGTTGGCGGCGGTTAAGCGCTGCAGCTCCCTCTCCAGTGGCTGCCGCAAAGCTTGAGGGACTCGCCGGGCTGCTTGCACCGTTGGCCTGGCTCCTTCCTTTAGCATCATGTGGTATGCCTGTTTCACACAACCTAACCCCTGGAACACCTCGGGGAATTCGGAGGTCACTGCGCTCAAGTTATCGCAGAAAACTGCCGAAACACGATTCACGAGTCCAAGGAGTTCACTGGCCTAAAGACCGAGAATGGGAGCCCGCGACTTTTTTACAATGAAGAACTCGATGAGTCTTTTGTGTTGTTGCAATCCACAGTCAAGGATGCTTTTCCTACGTGGGCAATTATGCCGCCACTGTAACTGCGCAAAATTGCCGTGCTCCTTCGCAAATCCGCACTCCTGCCTGCTCGTTTCCACCACGACAGTGGCAACAAGTTTGCTTGGGCTCCAGTATCAATCTTCAGCATGATATCCTTATCAGCTACCTTCGCCGGTACCAGCCACTCTGCTTGATTACTTGCAGAAGTGCGTGCTCCCAGCTCCAGAATTTCAGTCACTCCCGGCATCCGTGGCTTGATCGTCGTTTTCGTTAGTTATCGCGTTCACTCGTTGCTTCGGACAGCAAGACGCGAAATGACCTTGGCGATGGCATCTCCTGCATTCTTTTCCTGTTGCTGGACAGCCTGTTCCTTTGTGAATGAAGTTATACTTCTGACAGCGGTCTCGTCTATGTGGTGCTTTCACTGGCACCGTCGAACGTCTTTTAGTTGTCTGGTGAATACTGAGAGCGGACTCTTCTGGCTTGTCCCAAACTTTGTTTTGTTTTTCCGCTATTTCGTTCGCTTTACATGTGTCCACTGCTCTGGTAAGCGATAAGTCCTGCTCTCGCAACAGCCTTTGACGTAGTTTCTTGTTCGATATACCATACACTATTTGATCTCTGATCATTGAGTCTGCCAAACTACCAAATTCGCAGGTCTTAGCCTTCAACAAAAGGTCTCTGTAGAATTGCTCAAACAGCTCACTTTCTGCCTGCTCTCGCATCCAGAATACGTAACGCTCGTACGTTTCATTCTTCTTGGGAGAACAGTAGTTATGAAACTTTTCTACCACGGCCTCGTAGGTTTGCTCCCCCTCGACGTTGAAGGTGTCGTAGAAATCCACGGCCTGCTCTCCGGCAACATGCAGCAACAACGCGATCTTCTGTACCTCCTTCCTTTTGGCGGGTGGCTCCGTAGCTGTCATGAAGATTTCGAACCGTTGCTTGAAACGCCTCCAGTTCTCAGCAACGTTGCCTGAAAACTGGAGCGGCTCTGGCGGTTTCAGTCCTTCCATGGCTGAGGCTACCGCAGGGCTTGTGATGACGTTCGAACCACTTCTGACACCATGTATCAGTCAGCGAGGCATTCGGTTCAGCGGGTAGCAAGCCAGTCACTTCGTCTTTCTTGTCATCTACCACTCAGTGTGTCGGTGGCGCCAGCATCATGACTGTTACAAGCGGTACAGTAACCACAGCAGCAACGGCCATCTTATGAGTGGTTGCTCTCTTCCCTTGTGCGCGTTGGTTTTACTATACAGAGCGTGCCATGGTGACGTAAATATCGGCGTGGAATATTGAACTTAGAAGAATAAAAAAAGAAGAAAGGTGAGAACTTGCAACTAATACGTGGAATCCGGGATTCAGCGCTAATAGGTTGCGTTACAACAATACTTCATAGATTTTTTTTTTTACCTACAGGGTTCGGTTCTAAGGTCTAGCTCATTTGGCACGCCTTGCGAAATTCGCATTTTAAACGTATTTTGTTCCTGAAACGTAGCTCTCCAACGCCGTTTCGCAAGGACTTTTATGTGTAATTTTTGAGAGCTCGACTCGGAGGTGGAGAAATATTAAAGATAAAGCAAAAACTGTGTCCGTGCACTCTGTATGTTCTACACCAGCCTGTTTGTCGTATGCTCGCCGGTTTGCAAGCGCACTCCCGGGTGGCTTGCCGAACGGAAAGACGCCAAGAATGCCTAGTAGAGGCTGGCGACGAGCAGGATCGATAATCGCGAAAAGTAATACTTCTAACAAAATTTACGAACGATGACCACTTGGGAGCTACCTCATAAACCAGTGTGCGGACGACGTACTGTACATCCAGTATAGGCGTCAAAAATGCGCCGTTTTTGCACTTTTATTTTTATATTTTACCACCTGCGGGTTTAGCACTAAAAGAAATAACAAAGGTTTTTAGGAAACGACGTTCGCGTGCCCAGTTTCAGGTATACGTACGATTAGAAATTTGCAAGGCGTGCCGAATACGCCAGTCCTTACGGCCGCACCCTGTACTTTCCTATCGTCAGCCGCTTGATTCACTTTACGGCAAAGTCAAGCCAAAGTCGACATACTTACATTTAAACGGCGAGTAGCTAGCATGACTCGAACCGTGATCTTTTGTGTCACCACGATCGCGGTAGTATGCAGTGGCCGGTTTGGTTGCTGCGTTGTACGACGTCTAGCCCGTGGACTCCAATGAGCACGTTACAGAGCACACGCGTGCATTTGTACACTTTTGGGGGCAGATTTGAAGAGGCCATTCGCGTGACGATTTTTTAGGTCTGAAGAGATTCTCCTCAGGGCAGTCTTCACGTCGCGGAGTCTTTTATGGGGGTGGACGAGCGTGCTAGTGCACCGCAGTTTGGAGCCGCTTTCGGCGGGCAGGGGTGTCCACTAACGATGACGTCATCGCGCAGGCCTTGTCTCCTTGGTGCTACCGGTTCAATCCCCTCACGTGTTGGTTTCGATCTGGACAAACATCGTAGCGGCGTGCGGTCTTGCGTCATTAGAGGTTCGGCTTCTGGTACCGCACTGGCCAAATGCCTCGTCGACAGCGGAGACACCGCTTTGGCTGACTAACGTGCCATCGTCTAAACATGCACAAATCGCCATTACGTTTTAGTATTTTTAACCAATTGAGAGCACGGCTGTTTTTTGTTTTCAGTTATCCGGACCGCCGCCGATTGCCTTAGCGACCAGATTGAGGGAATTCCTTACACACAAAGGGCTGGGATGTTTGGCCTCGACTACGACGGGGTAAGGTACTCAACGATGACAAGGTTTCCCGGATTAAATAAAAAGACGAGTCTTCAAGTTCTAGGGGGGTTGTATTGACTTAAACAGCGCAAATAAGGTATAAAGGAAAGAGACAACAGAAAGGAAAGAGCGCTGCTCACAACTGAGGTTTTACTGAAGAGGTTGTAAAAGAGGAGAAAGATGTCAACTGCGGTAATATTAATAAAGTAGGGAAGGGTAAGGAAGTAAGTTACACAAATTAACCTTTCTCGTAGAGCCATTTTAAATTATTGTGTTCTTTTTTTTTCCTTGTTGCGAAAGCCAGTGCTCTTTGTGTCACCTTCAACTTTGTAGTTCACATGTGAATAACTGTACATAGACATATTCACTTGGGTTTGGTCAATAATGTAAATTGTCATTCCTTTAAAGTAGCTCTAAGAGAGAGGTTAATTTTTGTAACTTTCTTCCTCACCCTTCGTTACTTTATTAATATCACCGCACTTGACCATCTTTCTTCTCTTTTACTACCTCTTCAGTAAAACCCTAGTTGTGAGCAGCGCTCTTCTTTCCTTTCTGTTGTCTCTTCCTTCCATACATTATTTGCGCTGTTTAAGTCAATATGTCTCACCAACTGGTCCAGCAACTCATTTTGGGACGGGGGGTTGCCATATTTTTGAAATCGCTTGAACGTAAGGGCTGGTTCACTCATTTGCGCCTTAGTGTGATTGACTGCGTTGCAGCATCTTGTAGGAACTAACGACAAGATAACGAACTCAGAGCCGTTTATACTGAGAGAGTTTGGCCTTCTTGAAGAGATTTTGACAGTCTTTCAACCACATCAGCGTAGTCTGACAACCGGGGGATGACTACTTCCGTCCGCCAATTTGGGGCTCTGACTCATAGGAACTCTGCGATTTCGTAGGAATAAAGAAGAGAAAGAAGTAACGCCATTTTGTGTTATCGCGAAAGCCGCTGATTCTAGCTGGTAACAAGCTCCGCTCATTGGCCAAACTCTCTCAGCATAAAGGGCTCTGAATCAGACTTGTACCATACGCATTACAAGTAATCAAATTACTTGTAATCGATTACTTTTTGGAGTAATTTTGTAATCATCAGTTGATTACTTTTATTAGGCAGCAGACTTGTACCGTACGCATTACAAGTAATCAAATTACTTGTAATCGATTACTTTTTGGAGTAATTTTGTAATCAGTTGATTACTTTTATTAGGCAGTAATCACAAGAGTAATCTGATTACGTTTTGAAGTAATAAAATTACTTGTAACCGTTACTATTTTTCCACGGGACCCCCCCGGCACACGCCTTTTTGTTCTGAAATGACAAAAATAAAATTTGTTTTTTTTTTCGAACGGAAAAAAGAAAGATTTTTGCGGAGCTGTAGGAAACGAGGTCAATCCCTTTCAATGTACAGTTCCTGTGGAATTTCCGTTTTTGTTTTTTTTTTCGAGCTGGGACTGGGAGTGGGAAGCCCCAGGGAAGCCACAGTGCGTGACAAAGGCCATGAAGGGCGAAGTTTGAGGGAGCAGAATGTAGCTTTGTAAGTCCTTCGTTCAAACTAGCCCCCTCACGCACACTCACACAGAAATAAAAAAATAATAAAAAAATCCTGCTTAGGGTACCTACTCGCAGCCCGTAGGAGAACCAGAACCGAAGAATGCCTAAAGCGGGTGCAAAATATAACAAAGCCAGTTGAAATATTTCCCCATTTCCCCTACGTGGTCTTTGTGACAAGCAATGTTTCGAGTTGAGAAGTGGTCGGGGCGATCTCTTCCGCTAATGGATACTACACATGATCCGTTTCAAATCCTAGAGCTGCTGCTCTTTTGTATAACATGCGAGCTCATCCACATGTGAATAATAAAATGAGCGACGCAAACTTTGAGCGACAACCCTTGCTCAAGCTTAACAAGATCTAGAACCCCCTCCGCCCCCCCCCCCCCCCCCCACACACACACACACACACTGGCGAACGCCCAAATCATTAAACTTCTTCAAACGAATTCTATGCTTGTGTCCGCGTTGTGAAGGTGCAACGATCACAAAGAGGGAACCAGCTTTTCTTCTTCAATACTTGTGCAAATGTGAAATATAGGTTGGAAGTAGTTCATTGTTATGAGCGCTAAAGATGTGTCTTCACACAATAAAGTAATCGGAAAAGTAACGGTTACTTCTTTAAGTAATATCCAATTACTTTTGCCGTCGAGTAATCAAGTAATCTAATCGAATACTTTTTAGCCAAGAGTAATAGTAATTGTAATCGATTACTTTTTTTTAGTAACGTGTACAAGACTGTTAGGCAGTAATCACAAGAGTAATCTGATTACTTTTTGAAGTAATAAAATTACTTGTAACCGTTACTATTTTTCCACGGGACCCCCCCCCCCCCCCCCGGCACACGCCTTTTTTTTTCTGAAATGACAAAAATAAAATTTGCTTTTTTTTTTTAAAACGAAAAAAAGAAAGATTTTTGCGGAGCTGTAGAAAACGAGGTCAATCCCTTTCTATGTACAGTTTCTGTGCGTTTTTTTTTCGAGCTGGAACTGGGAGTGGGAAGCCCCAGGGAAGCCACAGTGCGTGACAAAGGCCATTCAGGGCGAAGTTTGAGGGAGCAGAATGTATCTTTGTAAGTCCTTCGTTCAAACTAGCCCCCTCACGCACACACACACACAAAAAAAAAATCCTGCTTAGGGTACCTACTCGCAGCCCGTAGGAGAACCAGAACCGAAGAATGCTTAAAGCGGATGCAAAATATAACAAAGCCAGTTGAAATATTTCCCCATTTCCCCTACGTGGTCTTTGTGACAAGCAATGTTTCGAGTTGAGAAGTGGTCGGGGCGATCTCTTCCGCTAATGGATATTACACATGATCCGTTTCAAATCCTGGAGCTGCTGCTCTTTTGTATAACATGCGAGCTCATCCACATGTGAATAATAAAATGAGCGACGCAAACTCTGAGCGACAACCCTTGCTCAAGCTTAACAAGATCTAGAACCCCCTCCGCTCCCCCCCCCCCCCCCCCCACACACACACACACACTGGCGAACGCCCAAATCATTAAACTTCTTCAAACGAATTCTATGCTCGTGTCCGCATTGTGAAGGTGCAACGACCACGAAGAGGGAACCAGTTTTTCTTCTTCAATACTTGTGCAAATGTGAAATATAGGTTGGAAGTAGTTCATTGTTATGAGCGCTAAAGATGTGTCTTCACACAATAAAGTAATCGAAAAAGTAACGGTTACTTCTTTAAGTAATGTCCAATTACTTTTGCCGTCGAGTAATCAAGTAATCTAATCGAATACTTTTTAGCCAAGAGTAATAGTAATTGTAATCGATTACTTTTTTTAGTAACGTGTACAAGACTGCTCTGAATGCACTGGCACACTGACGGTACCTCTCGGTAGCCCCGGGGCACGTCAGATTTAAGTAAACCATTCTGAAGGTTTTGCGATATTTGACAGATCAAAACTACGTGCTATCAATAAGAAATGATTAGTATATATTGATGGTTCAGTGATCTATTCTTCGTGAGGCGCCGCGGACTTCGGAACACGGGAGAACACGCTAGAAAAAAGCCTTCAACAAAACCGGCGGTATGATCTTGTATACAGAGGTGGCTCACTGAATCAAGGAAGTTGGACAAGGACATAACGTTCGGGTAGTGTTCTCGGCTCCGTTAAAATGTGACGCTTTGTGCAAAAGTTGATAAAGGAAGGTAGAATGGTCGGGCACGTGAAATAAACCACCGAACAAAAGACAGATTCGTTAAGTGCCGAGTAAGTGTTGTGTACCAAATATTGGTGACGTGTAAGAGGGTTTATATTGGACAAGCCTATAGATATGTTAATGAAAGGCTAATGGAACATGCCTGGCCTGTTAATGCGTCACCGGGGGGGGGGGGGGGGAGGGGGGAATCTGGCGATTCACTGTGAGAGGTGCGGCTGCAGTACAATTTTAGAGGAAACGACGATGCTGGGGAGGCATAGAACGAAGATGACAAAATAAATTTTAGAGGCGTATTTTATTTCAAGTTGCGAGGACAGAAGCTGTATCAGTGGGTCGTCTATAGCTTTATATGACAAGGAACTGGGGGGCTATGTTCGACAAATGTTTCGTTTCTCCTAAAAAGAAACGGAAGTGACGGAAATGACGATATTTCGTCTGATTGGCTAGAGGCTCAAATGACGACAGAGTGAACTTTCGTCATTTGAGCCTCTAACCAATCAGACGCGATATGATCACTTTCGTCACTTCCATTTCTTTTTAGGAGAAACGAAACATTTGTCGAACATAGCCCCCCACTGATGTTTCTCCGGGAATTCGACACTCGTTAAAAAATAGATGACGGTGTACGTTTGTGCATGGTTTGAGTATCACAACGATATTTTGCGTCTATCCAATAAAATAACAGTTGTAAGTCAGCGCTCTGTCTGTTTGCATCCTACTCTTCTCTCGTCCATCTTCACGCTGTTTTTAATTTTCGCAAATGCATACCCAAATCGTCCAAGTTTCAACGATGCTGTTTGCTTCAATTTTCATACCGGAAGTCGCACATAAACTAGCGCCAGTTGAACCTCTGCCGTGCAACATAATACCTCTATGACCGAGCCTACAAAATTTTAAGTAGGGGCGCTAAATACCGAGTCTACAAAATATTGTATAGGGTGCGCTGGCAACGCTACAAAACCTTGGTAAGGGACGTTGGCTATGGGGTCTATGCATTTTTTTGTAGGGGCGCTGGCTGCTAAGTTTAGGAAATCTTGTGTAGTGGGCGCAAGTACCACCCAGCCTACAAAATCGTCTGTAGGGGGTGGTGACTACCAATTCTACGAAATCTCGTGTAGATGGTGCTAAATACCGAGTCTACAAAATATTGTGTAGGGGGCACAGGCTACCGAGTCTACAAAACTACAACCGTTGAACAGGCCTAAGCTTGAACTAGTTCTGAAAAGTCTTAATTGATATATGTATACGATCTTGGTTGTGGACTTTGACCGGCATTTGAAGGTTACTTTGCACTAACTAGTATAGTCCTTCTCATCCTTCTTTTTTTACAATAAAAAGTGCACTCTTGCGGAGTTCAAGATGGCGACAATTTATGTGAGTAGTGTCGTTTTTGCTAAGAAAAGAACCTTTAGCAAGCAAAAACAAAAGCAGAAAAATAAATTAATATGAAATTAACAAAAACGTTCATCATCGCCGACGTCTAGAAATGCATTTATTTATTTATTTTATTACCCTTTGTGTCAGAGGCATTACAAAAACAAGTGGGTAATAAAAATATGGCTAATTACAACAACAAAGGTGAAGCTTGGTAATTCTAAAACTGTTAGTCAACCGTTTCAAACATTGATGTGGGAAGGAGATTCCAATGCAATGACTTGTTGGGAATGAATGAATAAAAAAAAATATTTTTGCTGAAAGTCGAACGTTTGGCTATGACTTTGGCATGTTGAAGTGTACTGGGTGGTGTTAGTACCGTATTTTCCGGGCTATAATCCGCGGACTATACATGTTTAAAAGTTGAAATTTTGGGCAGTGCGGACTATCTACGCGTGCGGACTATACAGGATTTTTGTTTTTCAATATCATTGATTTTACCGAGACGTGACAGATTCTGTGAATGAAAGAGTATGTTAATGATGATTTATGTATATTATAGGCTTCTTTGTGAGTTAAAAAAGCATACATTTGTCAAGGGGTGCCGTCCATGAGAAGATTTTCGTGTCGACTAAGCACCAGGTGCGTACTATGCACCAGGTGCGGATTATGCACCGGGTGCGGACTATCTAAGCAAAAACTTTAATTTTTGACCCCAAATTTGTCCCTGCGGACTATATACCGGGTGCGGACTATAGTCCGGAAAATGCGGTAATCTTTGTCGGAGAGAATTGTAATTATATATTAAGCATTAATGCTTCTTAACGCTACCTCCAATCTCCAAAAGTTTCCCGTTCCTCCGTTCATGTGTTTCCCGCTAAATTTTGCAGGGAAATTGATGTCAAATGACCTATACACCAATTCAATTTCCTCGCTAATTATGGCGGAAAAATTGACGCCATCTGACCTATACATCAATTCGATTTCTTTAATACATTTGGCAGGAAAATTGATGTCACCTGACCTGACGTCGCGTTACCTATAAACAATTCAGTTTAAAATTAAATAAACACATAGAAAAAGATCCCTTAAATACTGCATTCATACATTAAAGGACTTTAAAGGGATACTGAACCGATATTTCGAGCTCGCAAAACAAGGCTGGGTGGAGAGGTGGGACGCTGCAAAACCCCCCAAAAAACATCACTCATACAGCGATATCTATAACGGATTGCCGTATTTTTCTAAGAGAAGTGCGCGATTGAACACGGCTGGCGAGGCCGACGAGACAAGTCGCGTCACGATTGTCACTCCCTCTCCTCCTCGCCACGTCCCGTCGAGCTGGTGAACCGGAGCGAGGAGGAAAGAGGCGAGGCCGCTTCCCCTCATTCTCAAATTCTCCAGGAGGACAATGACGCCAGAGCCATCGCTTGATCGCGCCCTTATTTTTCAAAACTACGGCCATTCGTTTGAGATATCGATGTACGAGTGATGGTTTGGAATTAGTAGCTTCCCGTTAAATGCTTCTGCGGCCTTATTTTGCGAAATACAAATTTCGGTTCAATATCCCTTTAAATGTAATAAAGGTCGCTGCCAATTGTTTTACGAAACAAGCACACGCTCTCATTATGAAAGACCTAACTTTCTTCGTTGGGAAAGGTTAGGTAAAGCTGTAGACGCTTTAAACGCGCGTTGGATTGAACCGCCATTGCCGACCTTTCCTTGTCTTACTGAGATGCCGAGCCATTGAAGCGGGTGTTGACGAGTCTCCACAAAAGCCTGTGCAGGAAAAAAAGGACACTGTAGCACCTAAAGTGGCAATAACCTGTCCTGCTGTGGCATTGATGAAGTAAAGCGAACGGAATAAGAGAAAACAAAAACTGAAGGTCGGTTGTGGTGGTGCCCATGTACGTACAGCTGCCTGAAAGGGTCTTTAGACGATTGCAAGCAAGACCATTGGCCGCCGCCATGTTTCTGCTCGTGCGGACAAGCCCGCGCGGAATTGCAAGCTTGCCAAAGCCATGTTCACGCTCAAGCTGCACGTGTTTGCACGCATGTGGGGCAGCAGTCGGGGCGCCATGCTTGCAATTGTCTATACTCCGTCTCACTTGAAGTGCGAGCGAAGCCAAAGCTAGGAGCGCGAGCATGTGGCCCTGAACAATGCTTCCGCTGCACGAGCGCGCGTGCTTGGCAGGGGCGCTGGAAGCCCGGAGCTTGCTCTTGTAGCGTTTGCTACACTCACACTCAAGCTGACACGGAATATAGACTTATTTTTTCTTACCGCGGTGCGGTAAGAAAAAGCAGTCGTCTTTAAAACAAAACACAAACGTTCACGTTTTTTTTTTTAAGTTGCACTTGCGTTGCACTAGAGTGTTCTCTCATTACTTCGTATTAATTCATTATATGTGTTTTCACTGCGTTTCAGCCTGTTCCCAGAACGAGAGAAAGCCCCGTCTGGAGAGAACGGTTGATAGAGCCAGAAAGACGTGGGAAAAGCGCTCTAATCCCTTGCGACTTTGATGACTTCGGGAACACAGCAAGACTCTGCCGTACAGGCAAACCGGTACGCATAGTTTTTTGTGACAATTGTCTCTATCTAAAATCATCTATGGCGGCTTGCACCCTCCGCTCCTCCGCAGTGCGCACGGTCAACATCCGCTATAGTCGTTGACAAGTTAGAAGTCCAGGGGAAGCTCCTCCCACCCCTTTCCACTTTAGCAGAGAGAACGCTGGAAAGGAGGTGACCTCCTCTCCATCGTTCCCTCTTCTAGACTGGAAAGGGCTGGGAGGAGTTTCTTCTGAACTCCTTACTGGTCACAGACTATAGATCGTAAGGACAAAACGCCACGATAACGACGCTGGCGTTCGCCCGTACTTGTTGCCGGAACTTATACGGCCAACCGCCAGGATCGCGACACCCGACAACATGACGCCGGCTTCCGTGACGTCATTTAATGCTACTTCGGGACAATTTTCGATGTACGGGCTGGGTTGAACGGTAAACTCACCTGTGAAAGGTGCGTTTCAGGCATCGTAATTAGGTGAACACAAACTACCGTTTACATCATTGGTACACACAAAAAATGTTACACCCTTAAGAGTGCAAAATAGGGTCTTCCAGAGATTTACACCCATAACTACGCTCTTTTGGCACATCCATCTTAAAGACCAACGACCAGTTGGCGCTTTCCACCTTTCGCCCGCTTACTCCTCTTTCCCCTTGTACCCCTGTCCACCATTGCCTGTTTCCTCCTCCCCCATGGTGAGGAGGATCTTCTGCCTTGCAGAATCTCGTGTCTGGTCGTCGATACACCTTTTTGATCGTAAATTTAGAGAACTGTATCTTAGATACACCCTCCATTTTCGAAAGGTGCAGAAAGGTTTTGGAAGGGTGCCGTGGTAAGGTGAGAACGTCCTTCATTGTTTGAAGGGTGACACCAGCTTCAAACAGCTTGTTTTAGCAACTATGACGATTAAGTACTGCCTTTACCAGTGCCCATTACTTGGAGATATACCGCTTGAACGTAGTTTTTTTGTGAGGATAATATGGACAGCTCCGGGGACAGATTAATTGAGCGACTGCTATTGGGAAAATCCGAGGAGAGATGCTCACACCCGAGGGGATCAGAGAAATAGGAAGTGACAAAGTCAAAAGTCAAATTTGTCGTTAGTTGTTTATACAGCAGGAGGTTAGTCTGCCAGAACATGGCGATATTGTTACCCGCTGTAGATAAGCATTTTAGCCAGTGCAGTACGACTACTAGCTTGGGGTGTTTAACGTACACAACACAGTTGTGATACACGACCACACGCCGGTATGATGCTCATCCAGATCGAAACGGGCAGGAGTGGGGATTGAGCCCAGGATCCCTTGGTTCTGCAGTGCGGGCTTTCGCTCCACGTGGTACGAGCTGGTGTGCGCTAGCCCACTCGGCCACCGATCCCCCAAAAAGGAAGTGAATATAGAACATTTGAGAACAACAATGATGATGGGGATGATGAAGATGAAGTCGATGTTGACCCTGAGCACCCCCACAGTGTAAGGTTATACGTGGACTATTGACGACAACAAATCAACAGCTCGCTTGCACCTTTGCATTTAATTGCATTATAATCATACCTACAGCCTTCGTAAATCAAAGACACCTGCGAATGAAGGTGGAGCTATCACAGGGTCGTAATTCTTCTGTCACGTGTGATTCTTTGCGTCTGTGCTTGCGATTTAGGCGGACGAGATAACTGCATGTGGCACTTGTTCTGCTTGTAAACTTGCTGCTCGCAAACAAATATCCCCAGAGAGTTGTTAAGATCGCCAGCGTACTGTTTTATGGCTTTCATTAGTGTTCTAACGATGTTTCTGTAGCACCCTTAGGTGTTACAGAAACTCTTAAGTGTGTTAGGTAAAGTACTCTTAAGTGCTACAGGTGCTTTTTAACCCTCCTGGGTGTTACGAAAGGGTGATCCAAGGGTGTCCTGTAGCACCCAAAGGTGTTACCGAACTCTTGGGGCTTGAAGGCCTGGTGACAAGCGCATATTCCCAATCTTAAAAGGGCACTGACACGCCAAAGGTTGTTTTTGCTTTAGTCGGCATAAACGATGCAAATCTTACTCATAGACACGCAAACAAAAATAAATATCAGATCTTAAAAAAAAAAAAAATTACCACGGGCTCGCGATGTTTTGTTTTTGGCGTTTTTGGCGTTTTTGGCGTAATCAATTATTAAATTTAAAATCTTTGTAAGCAACACTTCTATAATATTTAACAACGGCATTCATAAAACATGTTTTTTAACGCAACTGCGTACGCACTACGGCCCTTCTTATTGAAATACCGAAAATCGGAGTCCGGAGTGATTTTCCCTTCCTGGCTTTTTATCCTCCGAAAAACATGTCGGCGCTCGACGCATGTAGCACTGAGGATGATCAGTGAGTCGGGGAATCGGATGAAGTTCTCTTTTTTAGGTGCCCGTTTACATCTCAGACTTCGAAAAGGAAATCGTCAAACGGTTAAAACAACTGGGTTTGGTTTCTGTGCACTGTAGTTTCGGTTGTGACTCCGCCGGGGCAGCCTTTCACGCAGAACCGGCGCGACGTGGCCCCTCACGTCGCTCACAAACGCCCACTGCGCGTTCTCTTCAACCTCACACCGCTTCAAAGAATTTAAGATCGCTGAAAGAGCCCTAAAAGAACTTCGAATTCGACAGTGAAGCATCGTCTGCTCACAGTGATTGGCTGCACGCACGAAGCGGTTGATCGCGGGACGCGGGCGAACACGATACGCAGGCATGACAAAAACTCGAGTTGCAGGACGACTCAATCTTTGGCGTCACTGCACTGGCCCGGATCACGCGAGAACTTGAAATTCGGCTTTTGGATTTTTGTTTTTACTTCACAAACATTGAGTTCCGCAGTTTTAAATTTTTTTGGGTAATGTCCAGCATCGTTTTGAATCGTTTTAAATAAGAAAAAATATATATGCTTTTCATCTGTCACTGCCACTGTCACTCAACATTTTCGGTGGGAACGACTTTTCGTGCAGTTAATTCAATGATTATTTTAATGTGCTCTAATATTGTTTTCTAGTCTAACCCAATGGGAAAGTGCATTCGAAGCCTCTTAGAAACAAATCCAGATGTAAGTACGGAAGCCACTGACTCCATCATGCCATACTTGGGGGTGGGAATGGGCGACCATCACCAGACCACGTCGTTTTATTCTTCGCTGTGTTCAGGTGTTTATGTGCTCATTACTAAATTTATAACTTATTTTAACTCCAAATTACAAGTTTTAAATAATATACCTGATTTACTTTCAGGACATTGTATTATAAAAAAAAAAGTTGTTGAGTGGTCAGTTCACTTGTGTTCCCTGTGCAAGTTGCAAGCCTTCGCATAACGTCTCTATTTCGCGGCGTCAATAATTTGTTATAATTGAGTATTGTTGTTAGACCCGAAATAAGAAATCCTTAGCAGGCTTTTTGTTTTAGAAAAATACGATTAAATACCTTATTTAGTGAATCATGTAAGTACCATAGGCTCGCCACTTTGTATACGTATACAAGCAACAAATTGGGATAATTATGACTTGAGCTTATTGACGTGTGTATTTTAATTCAACACTTGCACGAATAAACCACATACCAGAATATTTTGCTTGGTTAACCGATTTCTTGATTCGCTCACAAATAATATCGAGCGTTTTTGTTTTTCTAAACACTTTGTTGCTGGTTTTACAATCCCATTCTATGTTTCGCTGTTCAGTTGTGATCTTTTGGACTGCGGCCATTTCAGAAGTTCTACATAAAAGGCGTTTGCTTTTTTTTTCTTCTTTTTCTGGACGTTGCAGTGTTTATTCAATATAATCAAATACTGCTCAAAAAGCGCAGGACGTGGCTTAAAGATATTGACGTTTATTGCTTCGTCATTGGCTCTTCGACCTTCTTATTGACTGGCGCAGCAATCTCATTGACTGCCGAACGATAACAAGATGCACCGAACCTTTCACGTCCTGCGTTTATTAAGTTGTCAGTGCATAACCTCCTATATACTGACAAAGCCTGGCAGATCGCCACGAGAAGCGGCCGCCGAAATGGAAAAGGCGGAGCGGCAGACAACGGATGAGAGGAGAGCCACGTGACTGGCGCCCCGCTGCGGCGAGACGCCGAAACACAATTCTCCCTGGCGAGCAAGTGTGTTTTAAGTCCTCGCCGCTGCCAAATCTGTGCGTTGACGTCCAGGTTAACCGAGAAATGGCTCTTTGATGCTCTGCAGGTGCCCAGATCCTCGCCGTCCTAACCTGCGACCAGACACTCTATGACTCCGTCGTCGAAATGCCAGGCTTTGTGAGTATAGAGGAGGCTATGGTCAGGGCCTATATTATGAAGATATCAGTGTTGACGGCACCCATTGTCAACTCCAGGAAATCTGAATGCTCATGATATGGTTGATATATCACGTTCAGAGGCCCGAAATGATACAAGGACATTAGGAAAGGGGTTGGCAACGGGGCGCACTCGCCACAAACATTTATTAAAAAAAAGAAACACAAAAAACGTGTCTTATATACTCGTGGTAAAACGCGTAATCACTCGTAAATCCGGTGCAGCCCCTTTTGCAAAAAAGAAGAGCGTATACTCTTTCGCAGATATAATGGCACCGCAGCGGAGGCTAGAAGCGCGAGCTCATAGCATTGGCAGCTGCCCTCACTGCACGAGAGCTTGTGCCGCCGAGATGTGCCCTGAGCAAGAAGCTCGCGCTTGTAGCCTTTCCTGCGGTACATCATAAGGTGAAACAGAGTATAGTACAATCTGCCTTTTTCTTTTCTTTTAGAAAAACGTAGCTTTCCAGATATCTGATCGGATTCTTGTCACGAAATGATTGTGTACATGTGCAGCGGCTGCAATGTGTAGCGAGGTGTCCCGAAGGGGTATTTCGTGTAGCCGATGCGTGTTCGCGTGAGCGTTCATTAGAACATCTGCCGGTCTCTGGCGGATATTCGACCTTCCGTATGACATGGGGAGATCCATTTACCACTCTTGGGGCGCATTCTCTGTACCTGTATATACGGTGTTTCGTGTTACAAGGATCGGTGGCCGTCCGGAGATTGTTCATTTGGCCGCATAATCACAATAGATTATTACACGAAAAAACAATTAGGGGTATTTTGTACCGATTAGCAACCTTTTGAAGGGTTGTGGGTTTGTTGTTTTTTCCGAGCCCGTTGTTTCCTTCCGCGCTTTATAAGCTATCGCGACTATGCCGCCAAATCAATATATCCCCGGATGATCACAGATTTTTTTTTAGCACCAAAACATTGTAACGGGTTTACGCGTAGCCTTCTCTATACTCAAACAGCCTGGCAGTTCGACGACGGAGCCATAGAAGGCCCGGTCGCAGATTTGGAGCGCGAGGATTAGGTAGCACAGAGCATCAAAGAGCCATTTCTCGGGGAGCCTGGACGTCAGCGGACAGCTTTTGCAGTGACGAGGACCCGAAACACACTTGTTCGCTCGGGAGAAGTGTGTTTCGGCGTCTCGCCGCTGCGGGGCGCCAGTCACGTAGAAATCTCGTCTCATCTGTTGTCTGCCGCTCCGCCTTTACCTTTTCGGCCGCCGTTTTTCGTGGCGATCTGCCAGGCTTTGTCAGTATATAGGAGGCTATGGTTCACGTAATGCACCAAGGAGGTGGTATATAACATTTCCATGTCGTGCGGAAGATCGTACATCGGCCAGAGACAGGCAGATGCTTTAGTGTGCGCGCACGCTTGCAGCGACTAAACAGAATACAGTCATGTCTCGTTAAAATGGACCCCGTTAATATGGACCCCGTTAATATGGATACCCCGCTATATGGACACCACTTTCGAGGACACACTGGGAAAATACATGCATTTCTGTCTCGTTATTATGGACAACTCACATTATGGACGATTTTTTACGGGAACGGAGTTGTCCATATTAACGAGGCATCACTGTATCCCGTCAGGAGATCTCGCAACACATTGCAGCCACTGCACATGTACACCGTTTTTCGGTGACACGAGAATTTTAGGCTGGATATATCCCGACCGGATATCTGGGGAGCTATTCGAGGCCTTTGAAATAAATGAAACAGGCCTAGATTGTATTAGTTACACATCATAAGTTTTTGTTACCATCTTGAGAACCTACCACTGCGTAGCGTTGAATGCACGAGAGATTTAAGAGTGGATATTGACTCATCACTGCCATTCAATGAACATGTTTCCAACATCACAAATGCTGCCTATCGGACGCTAGGTGTTATTTCGAGAAGAAGGCGTGAATTCCCTTCGTCAGCTTGTATATTCATTTTGCATTTTTCATTAGTACGTAGCAAGCTTGAATTTAGTTCGGCTGTTTGGAATTGTATTGGTAGTGCTAACCAGGCAAAAATCAAAAACGTGCAGACGTTTCTTTCGTATTATTTATGATCGCTACATTGGCCGCAGTGCTTATTATGAGTATAACAAGCTTTCACGACGATGTCGTTGTACTACACTGAGCTAGAGAAGACTTGAGCGCGATCTAATGTTTTTGTATAAATGCGTTCATGTTCGCACTGATTGTCCAACGCTCACGTCAGCTATTAATATATATGTACCGCGAGGGATTTAAGGGTACATCCCACTTTCTCAGTTAAAAAAATCAACCTTTCCAGTCCCATGAACCGCATCCAACATTTTTATAACACGTTCAGTACAACCAGCATCGACATTTTCAACTCAAATGTTCACGCGTTTAGGCATTCAATGGCTGATATTTAACTGTTACCTATTTCCTGTTCCCCCATAATAGATATTAGCTGTTGCCAGTGGCGTACCAACTTGAATTTAAGTGGGGGGGGGGGGGGAGGCAAACCAGCCTCCTCCCCCCCCCCCCCACGGCATGGCGGCCGTGCACCCCTTGGTATCCCTTGGGCACCGCCGACCAGTGTTTGCCCTGCCCAGTGGTGGCGGCTGTTTCAGGGGGGGGGGGGGGGGGAGCGAAACACATGCCTTGCCCCCCCACTCTGAGAACTGAGGGGGCAAGCGCCCCCCTTGCCCCCCCGGTTGGTACGCCCATGGCTGTTGCATGTGGCGTAGATTTCTTGTGTGTGCTCCTTTTGACCCTGAGCATCATTACTTAGGCTTCTCGCCGTTCATGAGCACGGAAAATCCACAAATGAATGAATGAATGAATGAATGAATGAATGAATGAAAGAGAATAAATGAATGAATGAATGAATGAATGAATGAATGAATAATTGAATGAATGAATGCATGAATATTTGCCATTGTCAACGAAAGAGTACGTTTTTTGTTTTTGTTTTTTTGCGAAAGGGGTTGCGCCAGATGTAGGAGCGACTATGCATTTTACCACCAGTATATACGATTTTATTTTTCAATAAACGTTAGTTGCGATTACCCCCTGTTGTCTTCCCCCTCTCTTATTGTCTTTGTTTGGCTTCGGCGTCTCGAACATGATAATGAGCCAACCATCCCAAAATTGCCATTTTAATTATTAATATACACGAGAACAAAGTAAGGGGCTTAAAATAAAACTCTACAACTTTCGTGGGATAATCTGTTGGTTGTACACCCATGTACTCTGGCCCTAATGACTTCATTGAGTTGCGGCTGTATCCCCGCCAGGACCAACTTGAATAGGGGGAGACCTGTTTACTGAACGGTGGCTCAGCGCCTGCTTCGAAGTACGCGCATTCCTCACGAACGCTCGTGGTGGCGCTCGGAGCCCTCCCACTCTTCCCTACCGGATCCAGTCCGGGAAGCCTTGAGGAACACCGGAGCGAGGTGGATACGCCGACGAAATTCGTGTGTTACGAGATGAAAATTTAAGTTTCAAATCTATTTGCGGGGCAATGGTACACTGTTGCGTGCCGCTATGTACCTCGCACGGTAAAAAAAAAGGCAATGGAATTTCGATTTACGAATTTTCATCAACGAGTCTCCGCGAAGGATGGATCACAAAAAGCTCAAAAGTGAGTAAGTGCCAATTTTTTTTTTTTTTTTGCTTCTTAGTTATTTTGGAGACTAAAAATAAAAACGTCATTTTGTATTAAAAAAAAAAGAAGAAAAAAAACAGTCAGGACAAGTTTTAATTTTTTTTTTAAATGGTGAAAAGAACACTTTGGGGCGCCCAAGTGAAAGCGGGCGCACTGTCCTATGCTCGCTACATTTCACAGCAGATGACTATAAAAAGAATGTGAAAATAAAAAAGCTCAAAACGACAGCGGTGCCAACGGTGTTCGAGAATTATCCGATCCACAAAACAGTGCAATTCAAAGCAAAATAGGAAAACTACGGAGACACGTCTGACTCCCGCACCACCCCCGCATAGACGAAGAAGGTATGCCTTCATTTTCTTTTTTCGTCTAACTCTTGTCCCAAAATATTTGCAACAGTTCTACAAGACGACACTAGGATTTCATCTGCTACGGACGTCGAGCCCAGTGAACGAGAGAAATGCTGCCTTGGAGGGGCCGAGGTGGAGCCGATGGACCCCTCGATACAGCGATTACAGCAACGTCAGACCGCCACTGACGACGATAAGCCGAAGTCATCACGACATATCTCCGTCCAGACTAACATGATTGGAAAGAGGACAGAGGTGTATCGTGCAAAAATGGACACGCTAACCAGAAAGTGCAAGAAGCAACAGGTAGCTTTGAAAAAGCTTCGTGCTGAAGTCGCCACCCTGAAAAAAGACGAGGAAACCTCTCAACTACTTAGAGAAAACAACGTCACCGCTCTGTTGGTAAGATTGTTATTCCCTTTTCGTTTACTTGTAGGGTATACTGGTGTTGTTATAATTTCAGAGTATGACAGCTAAAGGAAACGAGAGGGCCGTGTTTCTTCAGCAACAGCTGAAAAACATTCGATCAAAGAATCCCAGATGGACTGAGGAGACAATAAGGTATTGCATACCGTGGTATGCAAAGTCGTCCTCAGCGTACAGACTTCTTCGCGCCTCAGGACTCCTCAAATTGTCGAGCCGATCAACTTGAAACGGTAGCTTAGAGCCTGCTCAGGCGCAGTGGCGACTTCACTTATCAAACAGAGACTCCAGAAGGAAGCCCGGATTCACAAATGGGAACAGGTTAGCACGCATGCCCGAATACTGAGAACGACCTTTCTTAATATTGTCATCCTTTTTTTTTTTTGTGCTTTTCTCGTGTGAGCAGGCGCACTCAGGCTCTTCGGTATTGGATGAGATGTTGTCATGTTCCTCCGAGGGGACGAGGGCAGGTCGAAAGACGAAGCAACACATAAGTAGACGAACGAATATTAATTTACTCACAAGCACAAACAAAACCGAACAGGAAACAAAAAATATAAGCAGAAGCGAAAGAAAAAAAATAGAGTGATTAAATAGCTACAGTCACTACAGTCAGTCTCGGTAGTCTTTAAATGGTAGCTGCGAACACTCAGTCTCGAGCGTCGATCTTGCTTGGGCCGGAACCGGGCTTTGTTCTTCGATGTTAAGGGTGTGGGTCCAAGCTCGCTCGGAGCTCTAGGCCGCCGAGCACCGGTTCGATGATGTCGCTTGACCAACCAGGTACGCGGCCTGGGTTGACAGGAACGTCGCGAGGCCGCCCCTTCGAGTCCGCCTTCGAGCTCAAAATCCAGTGCTCCGAGCTTCTGATGAGAGCAGCAAGCACGACGCCGCTCCGGCTCGATGGTGGTGAAAAGACCTGGAGAGCCAGGGTTCACCAGGTTTGAAGCCTGGTCTGCCGGGAGCGTTGGCGGGTCAACTGCTGCCTTTCGGGTTCAGTCGTCGAATGTCCGCTCGAGACCCACACCTCGTGCTCTCCGCTTGTCTTCAGCTCGCCCTTCTCCTTTTCTCTTTTTTTACTTCTCTAACCCGTTGTCACTCCAAGAACGTGACATTCCCCCCCACTTGAAGAGCCTCGATTTACGAGGCGTAGTATCGTTGTGCTGCTGAGATGTCGAAGAGCAGCCCTCGGCATCGGCAAGCACCATAGCCGCACTCACACACACACACATCCGCGCACAAAAGGCACCATGAAATAAAAGACAAAAGTTCGGATAATATTTACAGCCGTGTCCTCCTGTTCACACCACTTCTTGCACATAAGGTTTCCTTCAGCCACAGAGAACGTCCTGCTCGTTGTCTCTGCCCGTCCCTTCGCGCTAGGTAATTCATTTTTTTTAAACTTGTCTAAAGTTTGCGTTGCCCTTCAGCGGCACCGTTTCCGCACTCTTAACTTTGTTTCAATATTCGTAGAGCATAGCTAGAGCCTCTATTTCTCTGGAGTACAAAAGATTACACTATTTAGAAACCCAACCACCCGTCGGTTGGCTCTTTATACTCGACTCATGAAGTCCGCTCCTACGTTGTCTCTTCCCTTAATGTATTCAACATGAAAACTCTGATCCTGTAATGCCATGCTCCATCTCATAACTCTGCTGTTAGTATGTTTGGCTCTGTTTAAAAACTCTAACGGCTGATGGTCGGTTTGTACCTTGAAAGTTCTCCCGTAGAGAAACAACTTGAATCTGGCGAGGGCCCATACCAACGCGAGGCACTCTTTTTCAACCGTAGCGAACTTCTTTTCTGCTCCGTTGAGTTTTCTGCTTGCATACGCCACGGGGTGTAGTATACCGGACTGTTCTTGAAGCAACACCGCCCCCACGCTTACGTCAGAAGCATCAGTCCTTAGCACAAACTCCTTCTCTGGGTTTGGCGCCAACAAGATGGGGGGCTGTCCCAGTCTGCTCTTTAGCTCCTTGAACGCCTTTTCTTGCTCTGGCCCCCACTCGACCTCATTCCGGGCTCCCTTTTTGGTTAATTCTACTAGGGGTGCAGTCAGGCGAGCATAGTCTTCTACAAACTCTCGGTAGAATCCCGTGAGACCAAGGAAGGACCTGACTTGTCTTTTTGTTCGAGGTCTCGGAACATCTTGGATTCTTTCTATTATTTTAGGGTCCGGCGATATCTTGCCAATTCCGATGTCGTGTCCTAGGAAGCTGATTTCCAAGAATCCTATTTCACACTTCGTCGGCTTAATCGTGATGTTGGCCTCTCGCAGACGTTGAAAGATACGGCTAAGCGTCTCTATATGCTCCCTCCACGAACTTGTAGCGATGAGGACGTCATCTATGTAGTGATGCGCGTCTGGTATTCCGTCCAACAACTTTCGCATCAGCTTCGTGAATGTAGCTGAAGCCGTTTTTATTCCAAAGGGCATAAAGCTGAACTGGAAAAGCCCGCTCGTCGATGAGAAGGCTGTCTTTTCTTTGGCGCTTTCCTCCATGGGAATTTGCCAATAACCTTTGGCCACATCCAGCTTTGAGAAAAAGCGCTTCTGCCCCGTTTTGGCAAATGTGACGTCGATCCTTGGTATAGGCTCTGCATCTGGTTTAATGACATCATTCAATCTCCTGTAGTCGATGCAAAATCTATCCGTCCTTCTTTTTCACGATCACCACCGGTGCGTTGTATGGTGAGGAGCATCTCTCGATTACTCCTAGTGCCAGCATCTCTGCGATCTCTTGCTCGACCACCTCTTGAACTGAAAGAGGCAGCGGGTATTGTTTTACGTATACCGGGCGCGTCGTGGTGACTTCCAGGTCGCATGTCAAGAGATTTGTTCTTCCCGGCACATCGGAGAAGATCTCACTGCAGTCCTCGATCAGCGCACGCACTTCGGCACTCTCTTTCGCGTCCAAATTCTTGTTTACATTAACGTCCTCCCATCCCTGTTTCTTCGTCCAGCTTAGTGTGGGGATCTCTCCGGAATCTTCGAAGCTTCGCTCTCCTAGAGCTTCATCCTTGATCTCAGCTGCGACATGACAGGCAGTCTGCTCTTGTCGAGGCGTCTCCCTCTCCTCGTACTTTTTTAGCATATTGACGTGAAAGACCTTCGTCTTCCCTCCCACGTCCAACTCGTAATCGACCTCGTTCTTTCTTGCCGTCACCGCGAAGGGTCCTTTCCATTGCATGATCATTTTGTTGGCATCTGTTGGAAGAAGGATCAAAGCCAAGTCACCTTGCTTCATTTTGCGGTTCGAAGACCTTCTGTCATAAAAGCCCTTATATTTAGCCTTCGCCTCCTCCAAGCATTTGTGCGCCAACTCGCACGTGTTCTCCAATTTCTCTCTCAGTTCTAGCACGTAGCTGTACGATGTCTTCGCCTCATTTCCCACCTTTTCGCTTGACCACATTTCTTTCAGAATGGCCAGAGGCCCTCGCACTCTCCTGCCGTACAGCAGCTCAAAAGGAGAAAACTTCAGACTTGATTGCGGAACCTCCCTGTATGCGAAGAGCAGCGCTGGGAGGTACCTGTCCCAGTCCTTGGGCCTCTCTTGACACATTCTTCTTAGCATTTGTTTTATAGTGCCGTTAAACCTCTCGACCAATCCATTGCACATGGGATGGTAGGGCGTGGTAAGCATGTGCTTCATTGATAATAAACGGCTTACTTCTTTCATCAGGTCTGATGTGAAGTTAGTCCCGCGGTCGCTGAGTATCTCTGTTGGCACGCCATAACGTGTAAACATCTCGACCAGAGCTTCTGCTACCTGCTGAGATCCAACGGCCCGCAGCGCTACTGCGTCTGGATATCTTGTAGCCATGTCTACCATGGTCAGGATGTACTTGTTTCCCGCACTCGACATCGGCGTGATGGGTCCAATAATGTCGATGGCTACTTTCTGGAAAGGCGTCTCGACCGTGGGCATATTCCCTAAGGGAGCCCTACCCACTTTACCCTTCGGCACCGTGCGTTGACAGACGTCGCATGATCTGACGTATCTTTTGATCTCGCTTTGGATACCCGGCCAGAAGAACTCCTCTGCCACCAGGCCCAGCGTATTCTTTGTGCCTTGGTGCCCGGACATGATGCCATCATGCGCGAGTGTCATCACCGCCGGTCTGAACTTCTTCGGGAGTACCAGTTGAATCGTCTTTCTCCCCGACGAATACTCAACAGACCTGCATAGCAGGCTGTTTTTGACAAAGAACTGGAACTTCGTCCTAGATTTCGGCCTTCTCGTGATTTGCCCAACTTCATCAAAACACCTTCTGAGCGAGTCGTCTTCTCTCTGCTCCCTAGCGAGTGCCTCTGGAGTCGTATTGATCATTGATACCTGCGGCACGTTCAGGCCTAACTCTTCGTTTTTCTTTTCTCCCCTTCGCGGGACGCTTGTGTCATGGGTTGCAGCAACTTCCGCAAACTTCGCGTGACGTGAGTCATCGTTGTTTTTGCCTGCACCGGACATCTCGTGGGCGTCCGCCCGCACCTCCGGTCCTTGGTTCACCGCTGCGTTGTCAACAAGACTTTCTTCTTCCTCTTCACTGGCGTTTTCCCATCCAGGATCTGGATCATCCGCACTTCGGACCTGCGGAATATTCCCCAACACCAGATCGTATAGTGGGTCACTGATACATTTCGCTAGAACCGTTTCGGTATAAAATGGCGTCTGAATCGAAATCTTCGCCTCTGGTAGGTTCTTGACTGTCCGGTCCAATAGGAAAACGGCACTCGATCTTCCGGTGAAATTTTCCGGAGGGACCAGGTCCTTCCTGACCACTACTGTATTACACCCAGTTCCCTGAGCACTTTTATTCGCCTGTTCCCTAGGCGTCCTTCAACCACGGGCATATTCTCTGCCAGAAACTTTGAGGCTCTCCCACAGGCTGCATTCACCACCGGAATCTTGTCTCCATTCCTCAGCGTGACAAAGGATTCCTCTGGCTCGTCCGTGGTAGCTGGAGGCCTTGTCCACAGGCATGAGGCCTGGTGTCTTCCGTCCTGACCCGCCTTGCACTGATTAGCCCTGTGACCCGTGCGTCCACAGTTCCAACACGCGGGTGATTTAAACCCTTGAGCTTTGCTCCGGCAATTTTCTGCTTTGTGACCCGCTTTCCCACAGAGAAAACAGCGGCTGTTTCTCCTGGAGTCGCCTTTATCATTATTAGCTGGATCTCCTACACACAGTTTCTTTCCAGTCTCTTCTTACTGTTTGCCACCTGTGCTCGATTGCACTTGCGCCTCTAAAAAGAGGTCAGCTTTTGCTGCCACTTCATCCAAAGTTCGGCAGTCCCTCTCCTTAAGGAATACAGCTAGCTTGCTTGAGCAGGTCCCAAGAAACTGTTCCACCAGAACCGTGTCTCGTAGCGCCTCGAAGGTCTTTTCGGTTTCTGACACCTCAACCCACCGATCAAAGTAACCTGACAGCCTAGCGGCGAACTGCCTCCTAGTTTCTCCCTCCTCGGGTTTAGCATTCCGAAATCTCTCACGGTATCCCTCCTTTGTGTACCTAAATCTCTGGAGCAGAGCCAGTTTTACTTTAGGATAGTCCAACGCGTCCGTGGGTGTCATGCGACCAACCACCGTGAGCGCTTCTCCTGTCAGACACATGCCTAATGTCGTCGCCCATTTGTCCTGAGGCCACCCCAAACCTGTCGCCGTGCGCTCGAAACGCTGCAGGTATGCATCGAGGTCGTCCCTCCGCTCGTTGAACTGCGGGATCAACTTGTGAGGACTCCCTCACAAAGCTTGGATTGGCGCGTCTCCGAGTCCTTCATCAGCCCGTTCCTGGTGACCCCCTCAACCCCCCCAACTGCAGTATCTCCCTTTTTTTTATCTAGGGTAGCTTGCTTAGCTAGTTCCCCCTCGCGGAGGGTAGCTAGTTCCCCCTCGCGGAGGGTAGCTAGTTCCCCCTCGCGGTTTTTCCTTGCCAACTCGCGCTCGTGAGCTCTTTCCTCTCTTAATCGCGCTCTTTCGTCGTCCACCCATTTTCTCAACTCTGGCCCAGCATAGCCCAGTTCCTTTCCGACAGCCGTTAATCTCTCTGCCTCCATGACCCCGGATGCCTTTCGCCCTCCGACGCTTCTCTACCTCTCAGAAGAACAAGACGTCAGAAATGGGCCACGAATCCTGGCAGGCTCGCCAATAGAACCTTTCACAAATTCAGTGCCATCTAGTGTCTAAAATAGCAGTTCAAATTGCTGTATGCTAATGGCGGATAAAATCTGGTGCCTTTTCATCGACAGTAGGCGTACGAAAGTTAGGGTGGTTTCCGTTGAACGGTTATTTCTCTATCTGCTTCAGTTTCGATGGTGTCAAGAAACTACCGCTCTGCACAAGGCGCTTATAGTTGAGTAAGCCTCTCACTAAAACTAACATTTCATTGTCATGAGCTGTCATGGGGCGTGCTGAAGCCAAGCATTCCAAGGACTTGCATGACAGCCTCAAATGCGTAATGCATATAAGACTATAAGTCTAGATGCTCAGGCTCCGCATCGGTTTCTGTCTTCAAATTCTTCCTTCACCAGCCATAGAAAGGCCGCCATTCGCATGTACAGATGATACACACTTAGGTGATGATAGCTATCGAGGTGGCCAGACTGAATTTCTGGAAGGGTCTATTGTCATGTTCCTCCGAGGGGACGAGGGCAGGTCGAAAGACGAAGCAACACATAAGTAGACTAACGAATATTAATTTACTCACAAGCACAAAAAAAAAAAAAAACCCGAACAGGGAACAAAAAATATAAGCAGAAGCAAAAGAAAAAAAATAGAGTGATTAAATAGCTACAGTCACTACTGTCAGTCTCGGTCGTCTTTAAATGGTAGCTGAGAACACTCACAGTCTCGAGCGTCGATCTTGCTTGGGCCGGAACCGGGCTTTGTTCTTCGATGTTACGGGTGAGGGTCCAAGCTCGCTCGGAGCTCTAGGCCGTCCAGCACCGGTTCGATGATGTCGCTTGACCAACCAGGTACGCGGCCTGGGTTGTCAGGAACGTCGCGAGGCCGCCCCTTCGTGTCCGTCTTCGAGCTCAAAATTCAGTGCTCCGAGCTTCTGATGCGAGCTGCAAGCACGACGCCGCTCCGGCCCGATGGTGGTGAAAAGTCCTGGAGCGAAGCCAGGGTTCACCAGGTTCGAAGCCTGGTCTGCCGGGAGCGTTGGCGGGTCAACTGCTGCCTTTCAGGTTCAGTCGTCGAATGTCCGCTCGAGACCCACACCTCGTGCTCTCCGCTTGTCTTCAGCTCGCCCTTCTCCTTTTCTCTTTTTTTTTTACTTCTCTAACCCGTTGTCACTCCAAGAACGTGACAGATGTCCATCCGTCCTTCGACGTTTTACCAACGCCAAGCAGATGAGGTACACGGCTTTGTTTCTGAAGAATACGCAGAGAGCGGTGAAATGGAAGTCGCGACACACCAGCTTTGTGTTTGTGGGGCTATCAACACACTATAGGTGATACCCACCACTGCGCCACACACCTGCTTTGTGTTTGTGGGGAACGCACACACACACACACACACACACACGCACACGCGCACACACACACATATAGTTTTTTTTATTTTGTATAAGACGTTGATTTGATTTTGTTTGTCACATCGGCTGTTTGTGGCATATTTCTTCACGCGGGCGTTGACGCGAACACAGCTGCACCAGATCACCATGGCTGTTATCAGAAGTATAGAGCGGGCAGGGTTCGTCGTCGTGCGAGTCGTCGCAGACAACCACGCAACTAACAGGAAGCTCTTCTCGATGCTTTCCAACGGCTCGATCCTCCCAGTTGTCGAGTACGTGATTGTTTTCGTCGAAATGTTATTGTTTTGTGATGTGCGCAGTGTACTATACCCGTTTTCACCTCAAGAACCGTAGTAAAAAAAGTCCGGCTCCTCGCGGAGCATTACTACTTTTCTCTTTTATGAGGGGAATTAATACATATGTAGGTGCATTTTAGATTAGATATGTGTTATCTAATTAAGACGTATACGTTTCAAACGCCAAAAGCATTGTATCTTCCTCCGACAACCAAATCTTGTACGAACTACTTCGCCCGGCGTATGAACAATGCGCAAAACGTCCTTTTTTCTTGAGGTGAAAACGAGTATAGTCCTGTATTTGCGACGCACCAGGCATCCCCTCGACGCAACCCGGTGGCTGTTCCTTCCTTTCGATTACTGCCACATAATCAAAAACGTAGGATCGCAGTTCCTGGCACAAACTCGCCGGTTCGTGAACGAAGGAAAAGCAATTGACCCAAAGTACCTTCGGAGCATTCTGGACGTTCGGCAAAGGCAAAAGGGCTTCAAACTAGTGAGGAACATGACGAGAAAACATCTGTATCCCACGAGCTTCGAAAATATGAACGTGAAGCGCGCCGTGGACATCTTCAAGCGAGAGGTACTAAAATGTTTTGATGTTTTAAAATTAAAGTAAGTGTGAAGTGTATGTTTCTTAAAGGGGCGGCGCAACGATATTCAATTGGGATGTTTTTCCCTTTACACGAGCTTACTGGCACTAAAGGGACTCAAGGATACTCGCACGCAACGCCACTGACCAAGAAACTCCTTTGTTGCGCTGTAATTTCGAGGACAAAACCGAGTGTTTTCATTCAATCTCTCCTTCGCAAAACCTGATGACGTAGCTGGGCGGTAGCAGTACCGCCCAGTGACGATATTTGAATGCGGCTCATAGATTGGACCCGAGCATGGCGTGGACACTCGATTTGGGCTCGTGATAATCGATCGCTCGAGAAGCATTCGGGTAGTGGCCCGTGTCCAATCGCTGCAATGACGACAACAGCCGAACCATAACAATGTCTGAAACTCAGCGCGTGTCCTGTGCCTTGCCAACCCCAGCGCATGGCTATGATCAACATTGGCGGCATATATTCGGCTCCAGATCACGTGGCCGCTTGTTCTGGCTGCGAGTTGAGGGGGTGAACGCTGCTTGTTTTTCTTTAATTTTTTACTAGGACTCCTATTGCGTGGGGTGAAAAACGAACGAGTATTTCACAGGTCATTAACGTCAGGGATCCGTTCTAACCGGTATTTGCGCAAAATACAAAAATCGTTGCATCGCCCCTTTAAATGCGGTGAGCGCTTGACGATTAATATTTTTTGTTCAATGAAGTATTTCCTTAACAAAAAATTCACATTTTATCTTAAAAAACGACAACTTTATATTTAGCACACAGATGCTTTTGTAAGCTGAATGCTACTTAAAGTTTATTCTATTGTTTTTCAGGAGACGTCGGTGCTGAGGTCCCTGGAGGAATATGGCCCGCGCCTGGGGATCTATGAATTTGAGGACAGCGAACCGACGATCGAGTTTCTTGAAACCTTCTTCAAGTGGCACCCTACATAACATCAAGAGTACAAGATTTCACATATTCAGAAGAGATGCCAACAGGATGCCGTTCTACTCAACCGGTGACGAAAGTTAGCATTAAGGTTTTCATTAAGTGGCATGCAACATTGAGGCTATCTTGGCTCGAGAACACATAACTCGAGCATGTGAACAACTGGAAGAGGACGGCTCCGTCGGTCAGCACATTTCTAACGTCCGAGACTCACGGAGCCTTCACAGTCACAACGCTGTCTACTGTGTTGAACACACGTCACTTGTTGGACCAGAGTTTCAAGTACGTTTTAACGTTCAAGTTCTCGTCAGAGAGAGTAGAGTCGCTCTTTTTTTGCGGTAAGGCAGCTGAACGGCTCCAACGACCGAACGGATGCCTATGGTGCCCTGTCCTCTCTGCACAAAATTCTTGTGACCGGGATAGTGAAGCCGTCCCCTCACACAAACACTCAACACTCCGAGTTCGAAATCGATGTGCTGCTGCAAAAGCCAGCAGTGCAGCCTCTCCTTCGCCTCGAAATCTGGAGAAGATATTGCAACCCTTCTTAAACTAACTTGAGACGTTCCCAGATGAGGAACTATTTGATTGTTTAAAAAATTTTAAAATCGCAAAAAAAAAAAGAAAAAAAAAAAGAAACGCAAAACCTACTTTTATGATAGGTTTTCCAGCTCCAGGACTGCAAACCAGCACCCTGGCACTCATTGGAGGGTTCATTGTGAGGGTGGTTGAAGACAATGTTGCCTGTGACGGGTGCCTGCACCAGCTCAAGTCCCCCCCACACAACAGCGCAACCCTTGTGATAGTACACAACCTGGACCGTGAAAGGCCCCCGCTTCGTCAACTTTTTGAGAATGCCCGAGAGCGCAGCCGATTCTACCCAGACGAAGTTATTAACGCTGAGGAAGCCAAGGTTCTGCCGGCAATTGCGAGCAACCTACTATTCGCCCGTGAAGTCAACGACTCACAAGATCACAGAACCGCCCTGGAAACGCTCGTCGTAAGGAAGTTCATGAGGCCTTGTTTTGACCAACATCGCATCAAACATCACAAAGGAGCTCCAGGAAAATGAAGGCATAAAAGAAAGACCAACTTCCCAAAAGGTTCTGAAGGTGTAGGACTTCTACGTGAAGCATGCATAGAAGTTTTTGTAATTAGTGCAAAAATGTTGTATATACATATATCCTGCTGTGTGAATCCAATAAAAGGAAATTGTTTCGTTCATAAACACCAGTGTTAAATAATTACATGGTTTACTAGACGTCTGTAAAACAAAACCACAGGCTTCAGTATCGCACCGTGACCCGCGCAGCCTTCCCCATTCAAAACGATTGGGGGGGGGGGGGGGGGGGGGGTTGGGCTTCGCGCGCCGCCTCGTAGCCGCAACGGCAACTAGAGCTCCAGTCGCTCTCCCATAGGAAGGGCGCGCGATAGACAGCTCTCCCCCCTATTCAAGTTGTTCCTGATCCACGCACATCCGGGGAAAATTCTGATCACGTGAGCAAACTGTTTTTCACAGAATTGTACGAGTATTCGTTATACAGTATTTTACAGTATTGTCCAAGTGTTGAATTGTTTAGTCATGCAGTTGAAAAACAATTACTTTGTCAATTTATGAATTTGATATGCTTTCTTCTGATACACGAATGACGCGAAATGTTTGCTTTTCCGCTTTTATTAATATTCGCCTCTTGATGTATATTTACTTTTGTCCCAATACCTGTAAAACTCCCAATGCGATTGGCAGTATTTGGAAACAAATAAACAAAGAAATAAAACCTGCAGGGTCTGCTTTCCCACAAAGCGCATGGTGAAGCCAATTTCTGCGCTATACGAAAATAACCTCGGCGAAAGACGAGACTCAGATTAAATATAGATTGTTAGTGCTACCGCTCGGACATAAACTTGTGTTATATTTCATGTGTACCACAAAGAAGGCCTTGAGATGTTTTGTGTGACACGTCAAACTAAAGGTTACATTTTAAACATCGCCAGTCGGCAAGCTCCTTCTGCAGATAGCAGCGATTGGCTGCCCCAGATGCTTTGCAGGGGATTAGATGAGCCGAATGTTTTGGAAGTGTAATCCGGAAGTTCCTTGACAACAAAGCGAGAAATTGTCTGCGTTCTTTTGTTTATCGTTTCCATCTTATCCACAGCTGAATGGAAAGACACACACTCTCAATGTTCCCCTATTTCAGGTAAGCCTAAGAAAACAAATTCGCTCGTTTGTAGTACACTAGTCATTGAATAAGTCCTTCATATTTCGAGCAGTTAACTAATTCAAATGGTAATAAATTGGTTTACTCGGGATCGCGATTGTGTAGGGCCGGTCAGCAATTTGAACGATAGCCACGGACGACCTTTACAAATTACAAATAATGGCGAGTCCCGTGTCCCGCACAGCTGCAAGTAAAAAAGATTAGCGCAATTGACCGATCACCGGAGCGGTAAAATCGGGACACGCGGCGCTATTGTTCCCGAGCGGGCAGATAGCGAGGGTGCCACGCACGTTTCACGTTTCAAAGCGGGGGTGACTGCCAGAAAGCAGCCCATCCCAAACCTGCATTTTGAAAGCTATCTTATCCTTCACTTTTCGGCCGAGCGACGCTCCAACGTGGTTGCGCATTTTCGACGCAAAACGGGATCGTACCTGGATGCAAAACGCTAAAACTCCCTATGTCGTAGGTGTTCAAACGCTACGCCGTCTCGGTCCAGGTCACTTACGGGTACCCACGTCGCTCTTCATTACTATCTTTGCATTTGTTGGGTTGAACGGGTCGATGAGTTTAGGACGTCTTAAACAACCGATTTTGTGCCCGTAACGAGCTCGATCACTTACAGGCAAACTCCAATAATACTAAATTATCAAAAAGAAAAAAACAAAAAAGGCCGACAAGACGAGACATCTTTCGTCTTGTCCGTCGTTTTTTGTTTATTTTTCAGTGATAATTTAATCATCACCAACGCCCTCACCATAACTTTAGTCCAATAATACGCGCTCCTCATCGCGCGAGCCCCATTAAAAAAAAACAAGAAAAAAAAAAAAACGCTCAACACTTAGCAAGTGGAAATTGATATGGCAACCGGAAGCAGCCATCGTGTTTGTTGTTTTCCCTCAAAAATGGATCTGTGTATACGCAAGAGCAGTGTTTACGAACAAGCCCGTAGTTGCCCACCCCAGGTCTGGGCGCTGCGCAAGCGCAGGAACCGGATTCACGTAAAGTGAAGCATTTGCGCATGCGCTGTGCCAAGTGCAGCGCCACCGGAGCGGCGTGACGTCAGAACCTCTCGTTGGTGTATAGACCAACTGAAGTCTCTGACGGGTTGCGGGCAAACGCGCCCTTGTTTGTAAACACTGTGTTGGTGTATAGAAGGAATGGTGGCGAGAAAAAGAAAAGATACACATGTTGCAACTAGTAAAAGTTCTCTTAGTTTAGGTCGCTCGATCTAACCTGCTATTTGCCCGAGACAAGTGTCGACGAATTGTTAGTATACTGAAACAATATCTTAGGGTCTCACTCAATGGTATGACTTAAAGAGGTAATCGATTGTGGCTATTTTCAAGCACAGGATTGGTTTACTGTGCTGCAGCTATATAAAACGACGTAAAATTGATTTGCTATTTAGACCTTTAGACCTTTGCAAAAATGGCCTTCTGCACGCTGCCATCTTTGTTCACTGGGCTGTGGAAGGCCTTCTGAGCATGCGCTGTTGCTCTGCTGTGCGGTGTATCAGACCCTGCGCGTGCGTGCACAGCTCAGTGACTCAGCATTTTTCGCCCGGTTGATAAGCGACGCAAAGGTCTATATACACCTAGTATTAAGCGCTTATCACCTTAGCGAAACTTGCTTAGTCACCGGGCTGTGGACGCGTGCGCGGCATCTGATATTACTCGGAGGAGTGCGACCGCTCGTTTACAGAACTGTTCCACAGCCCCGAAGACAGAAGGGTAGCAGCGGTCCAGAAGGCGATTACTGGGATGGTCTATAGTACTCTATACTATACACTTGTACCGCATTCAGACTTGTGTTCCGAATCGCAAACCGCGAAGCTGACCCGCTTGTTTTCATCATCGATTGCGCGTGAAACTGTACCGAAACTTCATGCAACCGTTCTTCGGTTTCATAAAAATGCTGGGGAGTTGTCCCGCGTTCCTTGCGCCGTTAGCGACTACAGTCGTCCTTCTGGAAGGGCTTCTTCGTTGACCGGTGTGGTTGGCTCATTCCGTGTTTGCGGGAAAGTATTTGCGCAGGCAGTGTTTTGACAGCGTGCCGCATCTGAGGTTAAGGTGGCGATGCAATCGAGTTGGTTCATGACTTAAGAAATTGGGAACAGCGCGCAAAAAAGGCGGGGACAACGAGAGTAGAGCACAGGACGAGCGTTGACTATCAACTAAAGTTTTATTAAAAACGGCTCAAGCAAGAAAACACCACAAAGCCAACCAACGCCGAAACAACCAATGGCGTGTCGCTCACCATGCATCTATAAACCCTGCATCTGAGGGCGTGTTAGGCACTGTACAGTCAACGCAGGGCTTTTCCGGACATCTTATCGTAGTGCGGCAACCCATGAGATGGTGCCATCGGCCAGTAACCACCTAGACGACATGGTCTGAGCATGAGGTCATCGTTCCTGGACGCTCGACCCGCCCCTAGCGGCGAACAGGCTGAATCCTGACGAGAGTAGCCGCAATGCGTCAGACGCGCCAGTCGCCGCGTCGCCGCGCACTTGTGTGGACACGCGGCGACGGCTCGACGGAAGCGTCTGCCGCATTGCGGCGCTACTCTCGTCAAGCTAGGTGCCTGGTGCATAGAGTTATTATAATGTACGCCAGAGGTTCAACTGGCGCTAGTGTGCTGACGCAAATTGAAGCAGACAGCAACCAGTCGAAAATTGACTTCCGGTAATGCATTTCTATGGGAAAAAGTGAGTGCATTTTCTCCCTGCGCTCGATCATAAGAGCAAATATCCCAAATAATTCGTACGTACAAGGTAGCTTGGAGCATTTCTCAGTCAGGCCGACGAAAGAAGTGGTCAGTTACGGCGTTTTTCTTTCGAATTCATCGCATTAAAAACGGTGCTAAAACGGCTACGTACGTGTACTTATGTGCACTGTCGGACACTGTTAGCGCGAACATAGCGTCGGCGATTTCCAGCATAGGGGATATACATGTCAAACGAACGAAGGACATCTGGAAAATCAAGAGCGGCGGCAAGAACTAGACAGTAACACTGCATCAGTAACTCGCAGTGCATGTACGATAAAATAAATTGAAGGCCACGTAATCTATTCCGATTTCAAATAAGCAAGTACTGCTTTATTCTTTCTGCCCTGAGCGAAGCTGCTTGTTCTACGTTCAAAATATCACCCGCGCGCTCGATATCTTCGAGAACAAGTGCGCGATAAAAGCTGCCCGGCAGAGAAAACAATACGAAGAGACACCTTTTATAGCCCACGGACTTTATTCTTTACGTTTTGAAGGTTTTTATCCGCTCATGCACGACGAGATCATTTTCATATTCACCACCTTCGGTACCACGAGGGCGCCACAGTATTTGGTGCCCCATTAGATTTCCGGTAGTGTCTTAATTTGCTCTTCAGCAACACGCAGCGATCGGGTAAGTAGAGTTTCCTTTAGGGAAGGACCTGTAATACGTTTGTAAGAACCTGCGCGCCTTATAGAACGCAGGACAAATAACAAAGGGGTGTGAGGCAAAATTTAAAAAAAGGAAAACCGGAAGTGCGCAGGGGTTCACCGATAGCGGGCGGCAGGGAGCTTGTTTGCAAACAAACATCGGTGAATAGTGACAGGACTGGCATATTATCAATATACAAGCGTCACCGGAATGCTGGCGAGCCTAGTACACACTCTATATTCGTTTCTATTGTAAATTGCTTTGAATCGTCGCTTGTTTTTACACACCTGCTGCGTAACACACGTTTGGGACTGAAATGTAGCAAAGTTAAACATCGTTCAGTGATGAAGAAAAATGCGCTAACTAAAGCAATTACACTTTTACAGTGTTAATCAAGGTACATGCTATTCGGTACGACACAAATGATCAAAGTGTTCCGTGTTATTTTCCGGCGAAGAGACAAACTGCACGCACGTTTTCCCATAGGAATGCACAGGAGCACCGCAAAAGTAGACTGGTTGCTGTCTGCTTCTAATTGCGTCACGGAAGTCGCATAGACACTAGCGCCAGTTGAACCTCTAGCGTACGTTATAATAACTCTATGTTTAGGTGGTACCGCACTGACCAAAAAAGAACGCCGAATAGCTTATCGTAAGTCGAGAAGTGTGAACGTAATAGGTCGTGCCCTTTTCAGAGATGCATTGCTGGAAAAATGCGACGCCGTAGGAGTTCCGATGACACCAGCGGCCGGAGGCGCTACGGCGCAAGAAGCGAAAACAAGACCGAAGAAGGACGAAGTCAAGCCCTGCCCGGCGGTGCTAAGAAATAAAGCGCTTCGAGCTTTCGTGGTGTTTCATGATCCTGACCCCGTGGAAAAGAGGAAATGGTCGTACGTGATTTGTCTAATAAACACGTCAGAACTTATGCATAGCTTGCACTGACGTCATTAGGTCAAACATAATGGGGGGAAAGGGCGCGTGAAAGGGTAGCTTCCGAAATGGCGGACTGGGGGGAGGGGGGGGGGGGGGAGGGGGGAAGCGCGTGGGAGCTTCCAAAGGTTTAAGGGAGTTCATTGGCTTAACTTTCATACAGTCTAGAGCCTGAGGCAGCCAAAAGGTAGAAGCCCATAGAACCAAGTGCTGGCTGCCTCCTCGGGTGTATGTTGGGTTAACGAGGCGCTTCTGTCCACCAGAAAGAAGGGCGCACTGACGTCACGTGCCAGCCATGAAATGAAAGCATAACGCGGATATAAGTTCTTACGTAATCTTATCTGTTTTCATACGCTTATTGAACACAGTCATGTAATTGTTGACACTAAGAAGTTGGCATTTATGATCCTTTCGAAGTGTTCTTAAAAAGGTTAGGACGTACCAAAAATAAAATAGGCGATGATAACAATACTGCCAGGACCCATTGTATGTTCCCACATTTCTGCTAAATTTGTGTAAAAAACGGAGCGATGCATGGTTTGGAGGATAAATCGATTTATATGCGGGACCCTCGGATCTACCCCATTCGAATATGCCGCCCTGTTTGTTGGGTTGGTGATGTCATCCGCCCAGTGCGCGGCCTGTCCTTGCACGCACTCGCAGACTTTGCTCGCGCCTCAGCTTCCTTGATCGTTTACATTCAGCGTTTCGAGCACAACGTTTTGAGACGACGACGTCTACGACATTGCTCACTTCGTCGGAGTTTTCGACACTGATCGCAGCAGCGATGAGAGTGATTGTTGTTAAAAGATATTGGAAGCTGGTCATTTCGGCTTCGACCCGTTCGCAACCAGCTCCAGCTCCAGCAACGACGACGAGATCGTCTCGGACCAGGGACTCCGGAAGTAGATTTTGAGGGGGGGGGGGGGGGGGGGGGCTGAAGTCAAACATTTTGTTTTTATACATACTGTAAACGACTAAATTTTCGCGGGGACCTAATTTTCGCGAATTTCGCGAATCGCCTACAGTTCGCGAAAAATACGTCCTGCGAACAATTCGGACAATATGTGAACGCTACGGAAGCTACACTTGATTCGCGAAAATTAGAACCCGCGAAAATTAAATCGTTTACAGTACATTATTATAGAAAACATGGGCTGGGGCCGAATTTCTCATGTTTTTTTTTACTTATTGTTTATTAAAAAATAAAAGATTATTTTTCATGAAGCTCCTTACTTAGCATGTACAATCACTTTTCCTTCCTGCTTTAGAACAACAGTAGGGAGTTTTAGTGCCACGTACGCAAGAGCCTTGCGTACGCAATACAGTTGCGGGTGGGAGATGCAAACGCGTAGACCGCAATATTGCGCTTTGCGCATGCTCCTTCCGACCCTCAGAGCTTTCACGAACGATCCACTAAAACTCACTATATATATCGCGAAAAGGCTTATGCATAGTGCTTCAGGCAATTTCAAAATCCCTACAAGGATACACAGCATTGCAAAATTGAGTTTGCGGATAATCACGTTTATTATTTTTCAAATGTTCATCCAAAAAGACATCCACGGTATGAAATGAACGAGTGAGCCAAGAGAATTACATATATACAATGACATCTTAATACATACTTAAAAAATCTGCACAAAAGCGTGATGAAGGAAACAGATTCATATATAGGCCCCAAGCCCATGTGTGCTGATTGTCTCAAGGAAGACCAAAGGTCGCCGTTCGCTCAGCAGTCCTAGAGACAAATTGATGGATGATGTCGTCCAGGTTGAGCTCGACGTTCTTCCTTTTTGAATGTGCAAAATAAGGGGGTGTGTTAGCCTTTCCTGACTCATATGGCTGCGTAGATACGTTCTGATTCGGCGTATGGTACTAAACGGGTTTTTCCCCGGAAGCGACAGGTGCAGGCACAGAATGAAGACGTTTTGTATATTTTACGACTTGGTTCAGGAGGCCACAAATTTCCGCGGATTTTGCCCGTAGTGTCCACAATATGGCGTCAATTGTGAGGGAATCAAGTTTGCAGAAAAGAACCGGCAAAAGTAAAAGCTGCACAGAGAGTCGGGCCAGATGAAAATCACAAGCATGCTCTCCTAGGGCCTCTTTCAAGTCATCGGTTGTGAATTGTTTTCCCCCGGCGGCATTAATCGAGGTGCTCTCTAGTTTTACTAGCTGCTTCATACCGGGCTGTTCAAACTGCCATTGAGTTTCACTCATAATGCAGTCTACAGCCACAAAGTACTCCTTCCGTAACGCTGCCTTGCAATCAACTATAACTGGCAAAGAAGGTGTGTTGCTAATCGAAACCTTTTTGGCGGTTTTGTGGGCTTTGCGCTGCGGGGGTCCTTCAAACCTAGCCCCATTGCAGTTGAGCTCGTGCTGTTCCAAAACTCTTCAAGCGCGACTTCAGACCGCAGACGGGTCATTGCCTCGCAGAAAGTCTCTGCAGCCTCTTTGATACCTGCGGCGCGAAACGTTGAACGTTGCAGTAGCCTTGCAAGTTCTTCGCATGGGCCGATTTCTAGCAGCGTTTCAAACCTTTTCAAAATGGCCCCGCTGTTCTCTGTAATCAAATATTCTCCCTGTAGCAGCTCGTTCAGTGTCTCCTGAACTATAGCATAGTTTTCAGCGAACCTTTTCATTGACTTCACTCTGACAGTGCACCGAGTTGGGCAAAGCGGAAGAAGGTTATTTGGTGTTGATCCGGCCTCTTCCCCCGCCTCGCGGACTAGAGGAATTACAATGGATGAATAAATTGATTTTCGTTTCTTCGAAGTCGGAGTGCGACTGGTCGGAGAGTCGAAGTCGGAGTGCGACTGGAGTGCGAGGCTCAGCCCCATCCTGAAATACCTTGGGGGGCTCTGGCCCCCCCCTGCGCCCCCCCCCCCCCCCCCCGGTTCCGGAGTACCTGTCACGAACGAACTCGCCGTTGTCTGCGACGATATCGCACGTGAATGCACGGTGGAAGATCAAAGGGCAAGGAGACTCGGTGGGACGTGGCCCGCAGGCAACCGGCTGCGAGTCCCTGTTCCCATGTCTCGAACGCTAGAAATGGCGTGCGCCACAGAGATCTCATCTCGCCGTTTCATTTTCGTTCGAAAAGTTTTAACGTATTCACATAGTTTTTTTTGTGTCTATACCCGGTTTCATACTTCATATACACCGCTGTCAAAGCTACTGGCGCGAGCGCGTGGCTTCATCTATGGTTTCGTTTGCGCGAGAACGCGTGCAAATGATAAACGAGATCATGCACCATGCTCGCGCCAGCAGCTTTGGTAGCGTTGCAGACTAAGTATGAAACAAAGTATATCTTCATTTGCCCTTTGTTTAGCTTTATTTTTTTACTTCCCAGCTTTCTGTAATGTGCAATTGTTCCGCTACTAGGCTACAAGCGCGAGCTGTTCGTTGAAGGTTGCATCTTGGCGGCATGAACTCTCGATCAACAAGAGCAACTGCCAAAGACAAAGCTACAAGTTTAGGATTCTATCCTTAAAAAAAAGAATCACATTTAAAATACAAGTGTTTGTTCAGAGCGTTGTCATAAAAATCGTCAGGAAAGCAAGAACTGTCAAATTAACTGATAGAGACATGTTGAACTTGGTTAGTTCCTGAGTGAAGTACGCAACGGGTACGACAGTGTACTTGATCTCTTGTTCTATTAAAAATGCCAGAACTTTGACGGGGCGGTGTCATTTTAATTTTTATTATCACATCAAGTCAGGGCCCAGAGTAGTCATATAAACAAATCCAATCTAAAGATGTCATTGGCAAAACTATGAGTCAAGAAAAAAACATAAAGCACGAGTTATTTTCTTTTTGAAATCTTAAAGGGGCACTGTCACCCCAAAGGCCGTATTTGTTTTTGTTTTTTTATCAAAAGCGATGCAAGTTGAAGTCATAGACACGCAAAAAAATACCAAAACGCGAAAAAAAAAAAATTCCCACGCGCGCGCGTTTTTTAATTTTTGTTATTTTTCTCTCCCGCTCCTTACTTCCTCGCTTCCTTTTATTTGAGACGTAATGGATTATGACATTGAGAAGCTTTGTAAGCGACATTTCAATAATATTTAATAACGACATTCGTAAAACATATTTTCTAAAGCAATTGTGAACGCACTACGGCCCCTCCTTTTTTTAATGCCGAAAATCGAAGTCTGGAGGGGAGCCATGTCGCCTCCTGACTTTTTATCCTCCCTCGGAAAACATGGCGTTCGTCGACGCATGTAGGACTGAGGATGTACGGTGAGTCGGGGAATCGGGCGAAGTTTTCTTTTTTAGGTGCCCGACGACCTCTCAGACTTCGAAAAGGAAATCGTCAGGCGGTCAAAACAACTGGGTTTGGTGTCTGTGTACCGTAGTTTCGGTTGTGAGTCCGCCGGGGCAGCCTTTAACGCAGAACCGGCGCGACGTCTCCCCTCACGTCGCTCACAAAGGTCCACTGCGCATTCTCATCAACACCTATGCAAAGAATTTGAGATCGTTGAAAGAGACTTAAAAGAACTTCATACTCGAAAATAAAGCGTCGTCTGCTCACAGCGATAGGCAGAACGCGCGGAGCGGTTGATCGCGGGACGCGGGCGAACACGACACGCAGGCGTGATAGAAACCCGTGCTGCAGGACGACTCCATCTTTGACGTCACTGCACTGGCACGGATTGCACCGGAACATCAAATTCGGCTTGTGGGAATTTTTTTTTTAGAGCGCAGCTCTTAGGCGACCGTTTCCGGCTTGAGCGGCGTCGCCGTCGCCGTCGGCGTCGGCGTAACCGCGCGGTGCATGATGGGTAAATTTCCCCACTAAATTTAGCGGAAAATTTTCCCCGCTAAATATAGCGGAAAAAGTTTCCCGCTAAATTTAGCGGAAAATTTTCCCCGCTAAATTTAGCGGAAAAATTTTCCCGCTAAATCTAGCGGAAAATTTTCTCCGCTAAATCCATGGAAAATTTTGCCCGCTAAATTTAGCAGAAAAATTTTCCCCGCTAAATCTAGCGGAAAATTTCCCTCGCTAAATCTGGCGGAAAATTTTCCCCGCTAAAGTTAGCGGGAAATTTTCTCCCCCCCTCGAGGTCACATGACCCCCAGGCCACGTTACCCCCCCCCCCCCCCCCCCCCCCACCGAGGTCAAGTGACCCTCCCCCCCGTGCCTTCCCCTCCTCCTCAAGAGCTGGGCTCTAATTCGGCGTTACAGGGAGTTGTAAACGGCTTTTATTTTTTTATTTCACAAATACATAGCTCCTAAGTGTTGACTTTTGAGGGTAATGTCCAGGCATCATTTTCAATTGTTTCGGATAATAAAAAAATAGCATTTTGGCCTGTCAGTGCCCCTTTAAGAACCGCCCCCCCCCCCCCCCCCCCCTTTACGCTGGCCCTCGGCCTTTCCGGTGTAGGCTATCTGGCCCCCACACAAAAATGAATTTGAGACCACTACCTTATAGTAATTGAGAGCTCAAGGAACGCAGTTGGGGGGGGGGGGGGGTGATTAAGTTCACGGTCTTTGCCGTGTGATCCGTTCTTCGGCGTGCTATTGGCGAGAAAATCAAACTATAGGGTGCGCTCTGATCCGTTTATTGTCCCCACACCTCGGTGTTTACCCAACACAAGGCACGTGGACATGCCCACAGGCCTTGTGGGCATGTTCACGTCTTAGCGTAAAAAATCTAACAATAGGGAGTTTTCGTAGATCGTTTCCGCTGTCCCGCAACGCTCTACGCAACCCGCTACGAGATCCGGGTTTCTACAGCCAAGGCCATCGGCGCGCAGGCGCCGGCGCGCCGATGGCCTTGACTGTAGAGTTCCGGCTAGCGTAGCTGGTGGCGGAGAGCGTTGCGGGACAGCGGAAACGATCTACGAAAACTCCCTAATAAACGAAGTGACGTTTATTCTTAGTGGCGGATCTCTCCCGAAAGCAGTCGTCGGAGATTGCAAGCTTGACCCACTTTGGCTTTTGTGCTGAACAGGGCACATGCACCGTGCATGCTGCATTGTTCATACAGGCCGGGGTGGTAACAAAAGAGGCCCTCCTCCCCCTCAGGCGACCGGAGAACACGAACTCCAGCCAAACGCTGACGCGGCGTTCGGTTAAGTCAGCTGAGCGCTGAGTCATTGTTATTTGTTGTCCCCATCCGTGTAGTTCTAAAGTTAGCCGCTTGGGGCGCCACGGTCTGATCTCCTCAACAATAGGCTAATATCATATGTGATATTACCCTATAGTCCGACACGCGGGCTTGACGTCACGGAGCTGCGGTGGCGCTGCGATCGCGCCGGAGCCGAGTGGTGTGGGCAAAAGGGCGCACGGGGGTTTCGCATGGGCATCATAGCATTTCAGCGTGCCGTAAAGCTGTGATGCCGTTAATTGCTCCGAAATGTACAAGAAAAGTAGCGGAGTGAGTTTCCACAAGTTCCCGGCAGACTCTGAAAGGCATAGAAGGTGGATAATATCCGTGGTTCGAAAAGAATGGTCGCCCCACGCGAACGACCGTTTGTGCGGCAAGCACTTTCTTGAAGGCAAGTGCGGCTTCCATTTCAATCTCCGTCCCGAGGCTTGTTTATGTGCAGGGAAACCGTTGTCTGATCGAGACCACCCGGATATTGTTCCCACGCACAAAGCACCGTCCAAGCGCTCGTTGGAGGCTCGCTACACCCGTGCTACCCAGCAGAAGGCGATCGGCGACAGAACGGCAGTGTTGTAGGCGATGCGTTACCGAAAAAAAGTAACGAAATACGTTACTCGTTACTTGCAAATAAAAGGTACGCGCTACTGAGCTACGTTGCCTAAGAATAAAAGGAACGTGTTACCGCTACCGATAAAAAGTAACGCAGGTTACTTCTGCGTTACTTTTTAAATTATGATTTAACACGTTTTACAGCTTTGACGATACAGGTATGCATAAGCTCATATATCAAGAAACATTATGTTCATGCAGAAACTGAACATAATTACTTTATCTCTTTTTACGGTTTCACCTAAATACTCACGAGAAAAAAACGCAATGAAAAACATGGCTTGACGCCTAAAAACACGGAAAATATTGAAGTGTAATTGTAGTAACGAGTAGCGTAACTACGTTACTTGAAATAGTAACGTAAGTGCGTTACCCGTTACTGTGTTGGAAAAGTAACGAGTAGGTTACTACGTCACAGAAAAAAGTAACGCCTTCCTGGTAACGCCGTTACTTGTAACGTGTTGCCGCCAAGACTGCAGAACGGACAAAGCGTTACTGCTTCTCATTCCTTGTGGTCATGAGGATAGGAAAAATATCATACCTTGACTTCAAGACGCTGTGTGTATTTATTTAATTAATAAATACACTTCCGCAGACCCACAGTCTGCTGATCCTGCCGGCAGTACGGAAACCGACTCGAAGTAACCGCAGGCCTGGAGAGACTTGTACGCCTGCACCGTGTCGACCGTGAACTGGCTTGGCGAAAGAACTAAATAAGCGACGACGTGAGCCGTCGACGTCGGTGGCAGCAACTTCACGTCGGAAGTCCAGCAGGCCTTGGTTACGGCGTAGGGATCCCCGTAGGCAACGCCGTCCACGCACAGCTTGTTTCGATACCGCTGCCGTTCAGACTCGGGTAGCGAGCTCAAATAGTCGGACATAGCATACGACATACGTTGTCAGGAAATACGACTCACAAATAAAGCTAGAAGCGTCCCTACAACGTCAACAACGAGCGCACGCCACACAACGCAATGGCAAAAACACGGAGAGTCGGGCCGCTTTTGCCCACATAGCTACCGCGCATGCGCGGCCTTCCGGCCGTGTTGGTAAGCAGAGCCGCTCCGCGTGTCGGTCTATAGTAGCCTATAAGGTATTAACGGTGTGCTAGCGACTCGATGGTCACGCCTTATATTCCTAAAGAAACACTGAAAAAAAAAAAAAAATTACACCATCTTCCCGAGGGGAACCATGGGGTGATGCGGAGCATCGTGTTGGTTCCGAGGAAAGAGTCAGTTGCGTGCTGACGTCGAGAGATGGCGCCACCGACTGCCCTGGCGTTACCCCCTACGCGAGCCTTCGTCGCCGCTCGCGGCAGAGAAACTTGGAACGCTCGCCGCTCGCCGTTTATTTTTTTTCACACTTGAAGGAGAGGAGACTAGAGGAGGAGAGTTGCGCGTGCGCGCGCGGTGTGAGGAGAAGCGAACGCACGCGCAGTGCACGCAGCTGGTAGAGAGAGAGAGCGGAGAGAGTAACGCGCAGCTGTTGGAGAGAGGGAAGGAGGAGAGTTGCGCGTGCGTAGTTCGAGTGCCGACTACAACGCCGACGCCGCGGGACATAGACCCGAGCAAGAGATGCTCCGCATCTAAAATTATTTTTGGTGCGTCTAGTCTGGCGTCTCACAACGCCTGCTAGTCGTGAGAGCAGACGAGAGGCAGCCTCCGGCATCGTCTGCTATTCCACCCCCGTCTATCGCCGTCTGCAGTGCCCAGACGTAGACATAAAAGCTGCGCGTGGGCTTCCGTTTTCGCCTCCGTCCGTCTACTATTCCGCCCCCGTCTAAAAACTTCTGCAGCACTTAGAAGACGCGACCATGAAAGCGACGTTCTAGCGTTCTATCATGCACGCGAGCCACGGTCCAATGCAAGCGTCTGTCAGTGTCTATCTATGTGTAGTAATAAGGCACCGAGGGCTAAAAAATCCAACAAAACGAACCTGCAGTCCTTACAGATCTACTGTCCTTGCTATAATTTTTTTTTCACGTGGCATCCGCGAGCAAGGTGGGTGGGCATCATGACGTACAAATAGAGCGCGACCCAAAAATATTCGCTTCGGAAAGCCAGGCGCACTGCGAAGCGAAATGGAGGGAGCATAGCCAGACTTGATGCGAGACGAACGGCCGATACCCTGGTTGCTATCCCAAGGGTTGAACAATTCACAGAGCAGCGGGGCAGCTTTTACGGGAACAAAGATTTTTATTCAGCACCAACACGCACAAAGGAACGAATCAAGCTAGATCAAGCCACACACTGGGTGTATCAAGGGGAGGCCAGGCTCTTTAAATCGACCGCAAAATTCGGTTTCTTAACCTATCGCGTTCCGATTTTGTTTAGCGTTGGCCACAGATGGTGCATTTTTTCTATGAAGTTTGCAAAGAGCGAGCTTACCCGAGAAAAAAGTAAAAAAAGAAAAAGGCTTAGCTCCTACGGAAAACGCAGCGAAGCCACCGGTCTTCCAACCACAGGGCGCCCTATGGTTTGAAGACCGCGGCCGGTGGCATCGCTGCGTTTTCTGTAGGAGCTAAGCCTTTCACCTTTTTTACTTTTTTCTCAGGTAAGCTCGCTCTTTGCGAATTTTATAGAAACAATTTACCACCTGTGGCCAACGCTGTACAAACTCGGAACGCGATAGGTTAAGAAACCGAATTTCGCGGTCGATTTAAAGAGCCTGGCCGCCCCTTGATACACCCAGTAGTTGACGTGAGACGCTAGGCTTAGCCCAGTCCCGCTACGAACCCAAGCACCCGCAGAGCGCTTCCGAAGGCGTGGAACGTTAGGCTTAGCCCAGTCTCGCAACGAGCCCAAGAACCCGCCCAGCGCTTTCGAAGGGGCGTACTTGCGACAGATGTTTGTTGCGAACTAGGTCGGTTGAAGATATCATGTAAACACCTCGGTGAACGCAGAACGACTCGCACTCGTACAAAAATAAACGAGGTCACCGAGCAATGTTCGTTGTGCACGCCGCAAACGCTGGCAGCCATGCATGAATATTATCGTTTGAAAGAGAAGCTTGAAGGCAATCTCGGAATATTTCTGAAAACAATAATGACTCTATATAGATTATTTGTTTCCCAAACATAAAAAATATGGTCGATATAAATGCTATTGCTGCACGGAGGAACAATTTTACAACCATCATTTTACACGTCAGTCATCTCTCCAATCAATAAGAGCCAAGAAAAGATGCTTAGTTTTGTAAGCACCGGGCGGCCCCTAGAGCAGGGCTACCCCTACCTAAATTGCGTCTAACATATTTTAATATTGCTAAAAATAATATTTTAGTGGAAACTTTTACAAGCAAGTATTTTAGACTCCTAAAAAAAAAAAAACACCTCTTTTTGCTTCAGTGTCTTTTTAAGCTGTCAGTCGTAATAGTGCTCCGACATTTAGTGCCTTTGCCAGATTATTCACGCTATATGAAGATTTCACTTTAAAGATATAATGTATCTTCGCCAAGACTGACTGTCACATAAACCAAAAGGCAACATTTTACTGGTATTAGTCGTTTGTAATAAAGATAATAAAAAAGCCTCTATTGTAACAAATGGCAATGAACAAATTGTAACAAAGAGACAATGAACACAATTACAGACACGAATTTTCGACGGAGTGAAACCTCGAAGACACATATCCTAAGCTAGCGCGTTCTCGTCAAGTACCATTTTATGGTATTCTAAACGCTCGGAAACTCTTACAAGACAATCAAATCGTGGTTTCGAAGAGCAGAGCACAATGGAGGGATCTGTAGTGGCATGTTTTATATGTCTGCTCATTATGCTCAGGGAACGATTTGTCGGTACTCGGAATCGATTCCCGTGCAGAGTGAAATAAATGAGACATAATTGCTACGAAAACACTCGCTTGCAGTTGAGAAATATACGAGGGGCTGCAGACTCGAGAACGAGAGATCCTTTTCAAAAGAGCGCGCCATCTTAAGCTGCTCCGCCAAATATATTCGAGACCGCCATTGTTCGGACACGTCCTCTGAGCGTGTCTTAGACACGAGGGCAGCGTCAATGTTCGGTGCCAACTCGGATCCAGTCACACGCTTCATGCCTAAAGAAATGGCGTCCGCCAATGTTGCTTGATGGGGTTTTGAAAATGGTCCATTGGAAATGAAATCGCGTCCCACGTGTACAACCCAAAAGTCCTGGCTAAAAAGATGTGACGTGCCTCACCATTAGCGAACTACAGTTTTAATGCTTTTAGTCACGCGTTTTTTTTTTTTTTTTAATATTTCGCGCGTTCTCTTTGAGTGTCGCAGAAATTAGACCCACGACGGCTATTTTGATGGGAACGACACGATGGCATGTTTCTGAACACACTCTACAACATTTGTAATAAACAGTTTGTGGAAAAAAAATTAAAACAGTTAGCTATTTCACCTGTAATAATTGTTCAATTTGGCACATTAGAAATATTATCTTAAAAAAATGGGGTGTGGGTATGTTTACACAGCCTGAACAGAGAGAACTTAGTCTGCCTCAACGAGCAGACTAAGTTCTCTCTCTCTCTCTCTCTGTCAGCTGTAGATGAGAAATTTAGCCAGTGCAGTACAAGAGCTAGCCTGAGTCTTTAACGTGCATCACGCAGTAGTGCACCACACGATCGCACGTCGGTACGACGCTCATCCAGATCGAAACGGGCAGGGATGGGGATTGAACCACTTTAGTATCCCTGGGTCCTGAAGCTCGAGCTTTTGCTCCACGTGCTCCTAAAGTCACTGGATTCTGAGAAAGTAGCGCCAAGCTCCCCGTATGGTCGCCATCTTGGTCCGTGAAATGAGCAATTTATCCTTGACCCCTCCGTTCTTGGTGAGCCGATCTAAATTCGCTGGTGACGGTAGGTTTATGGAGACGTTTCTTGGATACCGAGATTTTGCTATCCACACACAGGCGAAACAAGCGTACATCTTCGTACCACCACACATGCTGTATCGGTGCTTGGAGGAACTAACAAATAAGTTTACTGTTTTGAAATACGCAAGAAGAACAATATAATTGTAAGAGATCCGTGGAGATGGGCATGATTGAAAAGTTGATTGCATACACAGTGCCATAGACGCTTATACTGCCGAGGAACGCTTCCAGTACGATGACAGCTCCTTGGTGATCTTGGCGCGACTGGTTTAGAATGACCCTCTGGAAGCTTCGAAGATTTCAATGGACCGAGATGGCGGTTTCCATCATTCCATGGCAACGTAGACAGATTAGCCAATCGCCCTGCGAGGTTTTGGTCGTCTGTATGTTAGTATCTGTTTGTGTCCGGCTAGCAGGTAGGGAAGGCAATGACGCTACTTTCCCATGATTCAGTGACTTTAGGGCGTGCTAGTTGTGCGCTAGTTCACTCGGCCACCGATCCCTCTCCCCTCCCCCCCCCCCCCCCCCTAATATCATCTTGACTTGCTCAACAGGGTTGTGAACAATACTGTGCTGGTTCGACACGAGAGCCATAAAAAGCTTTCTCTTAAAGGGGTACGGAAACGAAATTACAGCAATCATTTCCTAGCTTAAATTTGTTGCATGTTGCATCATACCTTCAAAAACACCAGTCTTTCGTTGAAAGGCAAAAGAAGACTCAATTTAAAGCTAATTAAACGATCATTCAATGTGCACCTGGTGGATCCCTCTGCAGCTTAGTTGGGAGGTAATCTAGCAACGTTGGGAATCTCGCTACATAGTCAGGACGTAGCACTGCAGGAACCATTACGTAGCCGTACTAAACATCGGAGCAGCACCGCTCTTTGGAAGTACAGTACGTTCAACTGTTGTAAGTTACCTCGGCCTGAGCGCGTTTGCGAAGCCTTTGCCCGTGAGCTTTGCCCCTTTGCGAAGGAAGCCAACGAGATGCCATGATGGACTCGTTGAGGAATGTCGCCGAGTTGTTCCTGTGACTTAACGGTACAGTTCTAAGTCGTTCTGCACTTTTTAACGTCGAGATGGCGCCGTGCTTCTGTATTTGCGACTCCAGCGAACTATAGAGGGCGCGCTGCTCAGGCAAAATGGCGGACGAAAGGAGGTCGTTTTCGTCGTTCAGCACGCGGACCACCACAAATTCCTGCACTGCAGCATAAAATAAGTGTTACATTTGAAAGCAAAGAGATTTTTCGAGGGTAGAAACCTTCTTCTACAGGTTTTCCCGCTCATTTTAATCCAAGCGACGACCAATTTAATCCCGGGGTCACTCAATTTAATTCAAGCGCCATACAATTTAATCCAAGCGCCATACAATTTAATCCCGGGGTCAGTGAATTTAATCCACAATATATATATGCACTTATTTTGGTCAGTGGTCGTGTTTTCGCTTACACATTTGGTAACTTAGAACGATTGTTTATATAATTAGGACTTTTAGGGAACAATTGATAATTTTATTACTAATGTGATTACTTTGAGTTACTAGTCCAACTATTGACTATGTTGGTTACTCTTTTTAGAGCGCAGGTCTTAGGCACCCGTTTCCGGCTTGAGTGGCGTCGGCGTCGCCGTCGCCGTCGGCGTAACCACGCGGTGCATGATGGGTAAATTCCCCCGCTAAAATTAGCGGAAAAATTTCCCCGCTAAACCGAGCGGAAAATTTTCCCCGCTAAAGTTAGCGGAAAATTTTCCCCGCTAAAATTAGTGGAAAATTTTCCGCGCTAAATATAGCGGAAAGTTTTCCCCGCTATATTTAGCGGAAAATTTCCCCCGCTAAATCTAGCGGAAAATCTTCCCAGCTAGATTTAGCAGAAAATTTGCCCCGATAAGTCTAGCGGAAAATTATCCCCGCTACATTTAGCGGAAAATTTTCCCAGCTAAATCTAGCGGACAGCTTTTCCCACTATATTTAAGTTTCCCGGCTAAATCTAGCGGAAAATTTTTCCAGCTAGATTTAGCGGAAAAATTTCCCCGCTGAATCTAGCGCAAAATTTTTCCCGCTGTATTTAGGTTTCCCCGCTTAATTTAGCAGAAACATTTCCCAGCTATATTAAACAGAAAATGTTCCCCGCTAAATCTAGCGGAAAATTTTCTCCGCTACATCTAGCGGAAACTTGTTCCCACTATAATTAGGTTTACCTTCTAAATGTAGCAAAAACTTTTCCCAGCTAGATTTAGCGGAAAAGTTTCCCCGCGAAGTTTAGTGGAAAATTTTCCCCACTAAATCTAGCGGAAAATTTTTCCCACTATATTTAGGTTTCCCTGCTAAATGTAGCAAAAAAATTTCCCAGCTAGATTTAGCGGAAAATTTTCCTCCCTAAAACTAGCAGAAAATTTTTCCCACTATAATTAGCTAAATCTAGCAAAAAATTTCCCAGCTAGATTTAGCGGAAAATTTTCCCCGCTAAGACTAGCGGACAATTTCCCCCTCCTAAATCTAGCGGAAAATATTTCCCACTATATTTAGGTTTCCCTGCTAAATGTAGCAAAAACTTTTCCCAGCTAGATTTAGTGGAAAATGTTCCCCACTAAATCTAGCGGAAAATTTTCCCCGCTAAATCTAGCGGAAACTTTTTCCCACTATAATTATGTTTCCCTGCTAAATGTAGCAAAATCCTTTCCCAGCTAGATTTAGCGGAAAATTTTCCCCGCGAAGTTTAGCGGAACATTTTCCCCACTAAATCTAGCGGAAAATTTTTCCACTATATTTAGGTTTCCCTGCTAAATGTACCAAAAAAATTTCCCAGCTAGATTTAGCGGACAATTTTCCTTACTAAAACTAGCAGAAAATTTTTCCCACTATAATTAGCTAAATCTAGCAAAAAATTTTCCCAGCTAGATTTAGCGGAAAAGTTTCCCCGCTAAGTCTAGCGGACAATTTCCCCCCCTTAATCTAGCGGAAAATATTTCCCACTATATTTAGGTTTCCCTGCTAAATCAAGCAAAAAAGTTTCCCAGCTAGATCTAGCGGAAAATGTTCCCCGCTAAATCTAGCGGAAAATTTTCCCCGCTAAATTTAGCGGAAAATTTTCCTGCTATATCTAATGGAAAATTTTTCCCGCTATATTTAAGTTTCCCCGCTAAATCTAGCGGAAAGTTTTCCTCACTAAATCTATCGGAAAATTTTCCCCGCTAGATTCAGCTGAAAATTTGCCGCTGTAAGTCTATCGGAAAATTTTCCCTGCTAAATCAAGCGTAAAAATTTCCCCGCTAAATTTAGCGGGAAACTGGCAGAAAATTTTCCCCGCTAATTTTAGCGCGAAATTTTCCTCGCTAAATTTAAGGGAAAAATTTCCTCGCAAAATCTAGAGCGAAATTTTCCCGCTAAATCTAGCGGAAAATTTTCCCCGCTAAATCTGGCGGAAAATTTTTCCCGCTAAATCTAGCATAAGGTTTCCCCGCTAAATCTAGCAAAAAAAATTTTCGCTAAATCTAGATGGGAAAATTTTCCGCTAGATTTAGCGGGGAAACTAAAATATACTGGGGAAAAATTTCCGCTAGATTTAGTAGGAAAGTTTTTCTGCTAAATATAGCAGGAAACATTTTCCGCTAGATTTAGCGGGGAAACCTAAATATAGCGGGAAAAAGTTTCCGCTAGATTGAGCGGGAAAAGTTCTTCGCTAAAAATAGCGGGAAAATTTTCCGCTAGATTTAGTGAGAACATTTTCCGCTAAATCTAGCTGGGAACATTTTCCGCTAGATTTAGCGGGAAAACATAAATATAGCGAAAAAAGTTTCCGCTAGATTTATCGGGAACATTTTTCGCTAAATTTAGCGGGGAAAAGTTTCCCCTAGATTTAGCGAGGAAACTTAATTATAGCAGGAAAAATGTTCCGCTAGATTTAGCGGGAAAGATTTCCGAGCAGTGAAAATTTTCGGCTAGATTTAGCGGGGAAACTTAAATATAGAGGGAAAAATTTTCCATTAGATATAGCAGGAAAATTTTTTGCTAAATTTAGCGGGGAAAAGTTTCCGCTAGATTTAGCGGGGAACATTTTCCGCTAAATCTAGCTGTGAAATTTTTTTGCTAGATTTAGCAGGGAAACCTAAATATAGTGGGAAATATTTTTCGCTAGATTTAGGGGGAAAATTGTCCGCTAGACTTAGCGGGGAAAATTTTCCGCTAAATCTAGCTGGGAAACTTTTTGCTAGATTTAGCTTATTTTAGTGGGAAAAATTTTCTGCTAGTTTTAGTGAGGAAAATTTTCCGCTAAATCTAGCTGGGAAATTTTTTTGCTACATTTAGCAGGGAAACCTAAATATAGTGGGAAAAATTTTCCGCTAGATTTAGTGGGGAAAATTTTCCGCTAAACTTCGCGGGAAACATTTTCCGCTAAATCTAGCTGGGAAAATTTTTTGCTGCATTTAGCAAGGAAACCTAATTATAGTGGGAAAAAGTTTCCACTAGATTTAGCGGGGAAAATCTTCCGCTAGATTTAGCGGGGAAAAGTTTCCGCTAGATTTAGCAGGGAACATTTTCTGCTTAATATAGCTGGGAAACTTTTCTGCTAAATTAAGCGGGGAAACCTAAATACAGCGGGAAAAATTTTTCGCCAGATTTAGCGGAGAAATTTTTCCGCTAAATCTAGCTGGAAAAATTTTCCGCTAGATTTAGCCGGGAAACTTAAATATAGTGGGAAAAACTGTCGGCTAGATTTAGCTGGGAAAATTTTCCGCTAAATATAGCGGGGATAATTTTCCCCTAGACTTAGCGGGGCAAATTTTCTGCTAAATCTAGCTGCTAAGATTTTCCGCTAGATTTAGCGGGGGAAATTTTCCGCTAAATATAGCGGGGAAAACTTTCCACTATATTTAGCGCGGAAAATTTTCCACTAAATTTTGCGGGGAAAATTTTTTGCTAGATTTAGCGGGGCAAATGTTTTGCTAGACTTAGCGGGGAAAATTTTCCGCTAACTTTAGCGGGGAAAAATTTCCGCTCGGTTTAGCGGGGAAATTTTTCCGCTAATTTTAGCGGGGGAATTTACCCATCATGCACCGCGTGGTTACGCCGACGGCGACGGCGACGCCGACGCCACTCAAGCCGGAAACGGGTGCCTAAGACCTGCGCTCTAAAAAGAGTAACCAACATAGTCAATAGTGGGACTAGTGACTCAAAGTAATCACATTAGTAATAAAATTATCAATTGTTCCCTAAAAGTCCTAATTATATAAACAATCGTTCTAAGTTACCAAATGTGTAAGCGAAAACACGACCACTGACCAAAATAAGTGCATATATATTGTGGATTAAATTCACTGACCCCGGGATTAAATTGTATGGCGCTTGGATTAAATTGTATGGCGCTTGGATTAAATTGAGTGACCCCGGGATTAAATTGGTCGTCGCTTGGATTAAAATGAGCGGGAAAACCTGTAGTCATTGCGTAGGAATGACACGGCGCAATCATAAAAATAATTACTGGAAACGATGTTTGTTTCTATGCTGCCTACGAGAACCAAGCAGCGATAGCAGACGACAGAGTCGAAACGACCTCCTTTCCTGAGCTTCTCGGCGCTGCCGCTACGCGGCGTCGATTTCGCTGGAGTCGCGAATAGCTGAGAACTGTGGTAAGGACTTGGTCAACAACGATAGGCCGAACAACAAGTTTCCGAACGACGAGAACTATACGTGGATCCGGCTCGCACGTCCGTCGTTTCCGACGGGGGTTCCGACGCCTGCTGCTCGCTTTCCTAAATAAATACAGAGATGGCGGTGTCGGTGTTCTCATCCTCACTTCTGTCGTTCAAGTTTGTGTTCCCAAAAAAATAGTCGTGAAGCGTCATTGCAGTGGGCCACACGAACACGGCGCGCACGACTGATCTCACACGTGAAACGCTCGTCACCCCACGGGTGCTTCGGACGGCTTGGTTGTAACGCGTTCACGCTGTTGACGCCACCATTACGCTGACAGCGCCACCAACGGCGAACCATAACCCCGCCAGCCTTTCTACGTCACAAATTCGGGGAATCTATATATATATATAGATACGTCATGGGACACGTATCGCATGGGATATATATCCCATGCGATACGTCATGGGATATATATATATCCCATGACGTATCGCGCTCCCCGTACGCTCTCTTCGAGCGCTTGCTCGAGTGCACCGTTTGAAACGAAAAATATAGCCAGTCATTCAAGATACAAACGTTTGATTATCATTTACGGTTATTATCCGTCATGCTTGACTCATTTCCAAACAAACTTTGTATATTTAAATTTTTGTTTCCGTTCCCCTTTAAGGCTGAGGTCTCACTGCGGCCATCTTGAAGAAGCTTAAAATGTCAACCCTAGATGGCGACACCAGTCCGTGTGGCCGAGAAACCATGGTGTGGCTGGTGGCACCGATGTCCCGCCTAATCCCCTGTGCACGTTGCCCGTTCCTTGCGTGCGCTCGCCCGGGTCACGCGGTGCCAGCGCAGCCCACTTTGCTCGGCTGCTAAGCAAAACAAGCTAGCCCAGCCAGTTCATCTAAATATCGGAGGATGCTAAGCTGGGTGGCTTCTATCCTCTTATATGGGCTTGTGATCCGCGGTGCAGTAATTTGTACACACTTTTGTGCAAGACATCACGAAGTGAGAGAAAGACCTTGCGGCTTGACTTGTTAATTTTCCGTGAATAACAAAAAAAAAAAAATTGCTCGGAATAAACGTTTAGCAGGACCTCTCTTTCAAGACGCAGGTTTACGCGGTCGTCTGCTAAAAAGGTAGCGACGCGTGGCGATTTATTTATCTGATCAATACGATAAAGTTCTAAAGGCGACTGGATGTTACAGCATACTGCTTCAATGAACAAAAAGTTAGGCCTCAAGCTAGTTTAGTATTTTTGAGCATATTTTGAGATAATACCCCGAGACTGGAGAAAAACACGATGTCGTCCTTTGTTTCTTTCCCAGTCTCGAGGTTGTTGTTTTTTTTTAAATACTTTTTCGCAGGAAAGCGCTGCATATTGGTTAAAGTGCCCAGATAAAATCCGTGTCTACAGACAACTGTACTCCTTGAGGTGCCGACTAAGGTAGGTAGTTTGAGAAAATCGTTCCAATATCTCCAATAACTATACTCAATACATTTCCGCACCAATCGCGCATGCATACAATATTGCTTTCAAAGTCTAAAAAGTATCTGTATCTTTTCGTCTCAATTCAATCACAAATTTTAGGGTCAATATTTTAATTTTTACAAAACAATATAAATTTTTAATTTGTTCTTTAAATTAAAGAGAACGCAAACGGCAAGCCTGGCGGGTTTTTTAGTTTCCATGTTATTTACCATTGAAGCGGCCGAAACCAGCTGGGCCGACTTGCTAGAAACAGCGTCTCAGCTGAGGCGGGGGAAAAGAAAGCACTGCCAAAGCCAGCGCACGAGCTGAGCGGGACTCAAGCCGCGTCTCAAGACAGTCGCGCGCCCCACCCTTTGCACTGCTTTCTTTCACCCAGTCTCAGCTGAGACGCTGTTCTAGCAAGCCGGCCCAGTAACGTTTCTCCCATCTGTCAAGAATCAGAAGATTGACCCCACTAAGACTCTTCTCTGTCACTTGAAGATAAATTTCAACATGGTAAAGGAAATTAAAAGAAAAACTTGTTTTTTAAAATAATGGTATAAAATGTCTAATATTCTACCGTTGGTGATTCTCGGCACAGTTTTTCAAGTTCTTACGTGAGGACTATTACCTTGATATCTCCAGAGAGCTCAAACAAAGCAAATTTTGTTTGATATAATTTTGATATTAAGGTATTATAGTGATCTATCGTGAAATGTAAATAAAATATAGTATTTTCTGTATACAACCGGAAAGAAAGCTCGAATCTTTTGTAATATGCGTGTGAAAACAGCAAGCTTTATCGTGAATTAAAATAACTTTTGCTCCTAATTGCGCACTATTTCAGGTATTTTCAGGCATGTGTGTTAAGTATTATTTTGAGGTAATTGACCAAATTAAGGTCACAATATTGTACAGAATATTACCTGTGCGAGAACGCTGTGACAGCGCACTGCTTACAGGTTTCGAGCTTCGGTTGCAGTCGTACAAACAAAATACGCTATTTTCTATATATTGTTACGGTGGTTATGAGATCATTTATTTTCATTGAAGGGGGCGTCGGAAGAATAAGGATTCTTGTAGAAAACCAGACGTCTTCCTTTTTCCACCGATCTCGAGCTGCTTCCTCCTCTTCATATCAAGATATTTTCTGATAAAACACAACCATACGTTGTGACTAGTAAAACACGAAGCGAATAGAAAAAAAGTTTTTTTTTAAAGAAATTAGGTTTCAAATTTGGTAGGTTTTTGAAACCTTATCTCATTAATAGATACAGCCTGTATCTCCAGATATTTCCATATTCCCACCGCAAAAATTCACTACCCATTGCCGAACGTTTATTTTTCGTTCAAATGTAGCCCGAGCGGTTTGAACGAGATGCCAAAGTTGCAGCACTTTATTCCTGAAATAGTCAACGAGAAAATGGGGCCCATTTTCGCCCGCTTTCGGTAACACATGGCGCTGAAAGATGGATACGAGAGCTCTAGGATTCCAATGTTTTTAGCGTATTATGGATATTGGAATCTCATACCAAACCCTTATTGTAATACAATACAATAAATGTAATGTGTTCAGATACACTATCCATATTGTATTGTAATACAATAAAAATATATTGTTTACCAATATCCATAATACGCTGTTCATATTGGGGTTTTCCAATAGGGCTGTCAGCCGGTATTTTCCCATCAGCAATTTAAAGAAAATCCCCCATAATTGTTGAATCAAGTTACAGCTTTAGTGCTGAAACTTTGGCATCTTGTTCGGGCCAATGAAGCTACATTTTGAGCGAAAATGAGCATTCGGCAATGCGAAATTTACTTATATGTATATTTGCACTAAAAGAGCTAGGTTTGAGTTCTTTTGGTTATACATATTAAATTTCTTAAAATATTTTATGTAGGTCACATGTAAGAACTTGTCAATCTTTGCCAAAATTCATTGAATTCTCTTTTTTTCACATTTTTTTTAAATTATTTTAATGCTGATTATTTTTTTATGTTGGGTCAGGTCCCACATGCCCCAACTGGCTCTGACCTGACTCCAAAATTACCGTTGAGATCGGTGCATTTGTGAATAAATTCTTATTATTTTATTATTGTTGTTGTTGTTATATTATTAATATTATTATTATTATTATTATTATTATTATTATTATTATTATTATCATTCATTTCATTTCATTTATTAGTTCCCTTAAGACCCACGAGGGGATTACAAAGGGGGGGGGGGGGACATTAGCAATAAACACAATACAATAATGCCACAAGAAAAAAAAAATGAATTCAATGGGCGTAACACAGGTGTAGATAACCAATAACAGCTTCGGCGAATTTTTGAGGGTCTGTTATAGTAACAACGGCTTCTGGTAACATGTTCCAATTTTTAATGGCGAGCTGCAAGGGTGAAAACTTGTAAGTATTAGTCCTGGGAATGTCTAGGTGAAGTTTGCCGGAGTAGTCAAGTCGGCGAGAAATGAAAGAGGCAGGTACGCAATAAATAGACTTACGAGATGGAGAGTGATAGAAAAGTTTATGAAGTAGTTTTAGTCGGCCTACAGCTCTACATTCACTTAGGAGAGGAAGGTGGAGAATTGACTTCAAAGAGGTAACGCTTACAGAGTGGCTATAATTCCTTAGGATGCAACGTGCAGCTTTATTTTCGATGGATTCTAACTATTTTTCAAGGAAGACTTGGGGGGGGGTTCCAAATGGCAGAAGCATACTCTAAAATGGGGCGTATTAAGGCGCTAGAAGCTACAAGTTTGGTTTCTTCAGATGCGAGATATAAAGTACGACGCAGAAAACCAAGAGATTTGTTAGCTTTAGCGGCTATATGATTGATGTGACATTCCCGAGGGAGGCTACTGGTTAGAAAAACTCCTAGGTATTTATAATTCATAACTTTTTCTACGCAGGCGTTAAACAAAGTGCAATTGAATACAGAGGGAACTTGTTTAGTGCTGAATACCATGAACTTAGTTTTGTGAACGTTAATCTCCACCTGCCATTTCCGACACCAAGACTCAATGCTAAAAAGGTAATCTTGCAAGGAAATACAATCTGCTATATTAGTAATTCTAGCATACACAACACAGTCATGAGCAAGCAATCCTAAAGTTGAGTTAATACAATCAGGCAAATTATTAATATAAAGCAGAAATAACAATGGTCCCAGCACGGTTCCCTGTGGTACACCTGAGCGTACTTCCATCGATGAAGAGGCCTGATTATGAAGAGAAACATACTGCGTTCTAGATGTTAAAAATGATTCTACCCATCTGATAACGCCTTCGTCAATACGGATGGAGAAAACTTTTTCAACTAGCCGGCAATGGGGAACTTTATCAAACGCTTTGGAAAAATCGATGAAAATGGCATGGGTATCTGCCCTGGCCTCTAAGCTTCTATGAATGTCAGTAGTTAATTCAAAGAGCTGTGATTCACATGAAAGGGACCGCCGGAAACCGTGCTGGTTAAAAAACAGTAGATTATTGCGAGAAAGGTGATTCATTATCTATGAAAATATAACATGTTCCATCAGTTTACTAGGCACGCTAGTCAAGGAAATGGGTCTGTAATTTGTTAAACACATTTTAGATCCGTTTTTGAACACTGGAGTTATTTTAACATGTCTTCAGTCAGCTGGAACATCACCGGAATTAAGAGACCGATTAAACAAACTGGATAATAAAGCACACGACACTTTATTTGTTAGTTTCAAAAGTTTGGTTGAGATTCCGTCAGCACCAGGGGCGGAATTGACGGGGAGATTGTTTATTAATTTTTCAATACCAGTCGGTGAGACATCAAACCTAGCCATTTCATCGGCAATTTAATAGGAAGAGGGCAGCGAGGGCAACGCAAATATTTCCTTCGTGAACATGCTAGAAAAAACACGGCTCAAAGTCTCACACGCCTGAGATTCCGTTAGCTCATTTCTGTCAGAACCGGTGAATTTGGTTGGTAGAGAGCATTTGGGAGTCTGTATAGTTCGCCAAAACTTTTGAGGGTTAGTGTTTAGAAGATTTTGAAGATCGCAATTGAAATACTTGTGCTTAGATTTTTCTACCTCATACTTGTAATTTGAAGCACATTCATGATATTTCGTCCATCTGTCAGAAGACCCTGATAACTTGGCGGCTCGAAAAAACGTTTCTTTTTCCTTAGAAGCTTTGTTAGTGAAGCAGAGAACCAAGGCTTCTGGGAGCTAGACTGTATTGAAATTCGACCAGAGCCCCCTTAATGAGTTTCCAATTTTCTTCAACGGTTCTATTTTCAAATTCATAAAAAAAAGTGGCTGCGAAATGAGACATGTATTCATAAATTGCGTCTTTATCTGCCCTTGGATAACAAAAGATGGTCTTTTTAAATCGCGTTTGACGTAGCAGAGGAATTGAAAGTTCGACGTTAACTGGAATGTTGTCACTAAGCGCTTCTAGATATGAAATTTTACTGACGAGTTCTTGATTATTAATACAAAAGAGGTCAAGTACAGCTGGCCCCCGCGTTGGCTCGTTTACTACTTGCGATAAAGAAAATAAGGCGGTTACGATAACAAACTCCCTGCCTGAAGTGGACACTGTAGATCTGTAAAACGGCGTTTCGTACTCGGGAACTGTAGGCCACTCGATATCAGGATAGTTAAAATCACCGGCAAGTATAACTGTATCCATTGCAAATTGGTTTTATTATTATTATTATTATTATTATTATTATTATTATTATTATTATTATTATTATTATTATTATTATTATTATTATTATTATTATTATCCTACAAGCCCCTGATGGCTTTGATCGGACCCGAAACTGATCTTGGTACTGGGCAATTTGCGAATAAAGATTTATTATTATTATTTATTATTATTATTATTATTACTATTATTATTACTATTATTATTATATTCTTTATGTCGACCACACGTCGAGTATGCCTCTGTTGTATGGAATGGAATCTGCGCGACAAACTCGGCTAGGATCGAACGTGTTCAGAATAAGTTTTTATGTATCTACAGACATCGTTTCTCGTCGCGCAATGCGTCTACCTCAAACGATGATCCAGCAGTTCCAGTCCAACATAGCTTGGCATTGCCCACCCTGCGGCGTAGGAGAGAACATGCCGATATCCTATTTCTGTACAAACTTATTCATGGCATCACTGACTGCACATCATTGATCTCAAATGTACGTTTGAAAATTCCCGTAAACACTACGCGGCAAAATGCATCCTTCTACAATGCTCGCATAACTAATCTTCACGACCCCGTGTCAAGAATTGGGCACACCTACAATTCCTCTTTTACAGACACTATTGATATATTTAACAATAACACACCGGAGTTCATCAGAGCGCTAAAGGTCCTCACCTAAATTTTGCTTACCATTTTTTGCACTTGATGAAGTTGCTCAGAACCAAATTTTATACTCTCGCTTTCCCTTTCTTTCGCTATCGTGGTGGTATACCGGAGAGAGTTTATGTGACATATGTGATCCGTTTAAATTGTTTTTATTGTTTACTGTTTGTTTGTTGTGGGTAGTGTTATGTTTTTCATGTTTCCTGAGTGCACCCGTACCAAGACCGCAAGGTTGTTCCTGGGCAGTTCAATAAAAACATTGATTGATTGATTGATTATTATTATTATTATTATTATTATTATTATTATTATTATTATTATTATTATTAGCCAATTAAATCCAGTTTTAGATCGGCTGACTTTTATGATTTATGCCCTAGCACACTCGATAGTTTGAGCGCGCTCTGTACTAGGCTTGATCACTCTGTCACAAACTTGCTCACGCTGGAAGAGGGCTGAAAAGTAGCTGTATGCGATTGAAATATCAATATGCGGTTTTATTTAGAATACAAACGCCTTGCTATGTCTCTGATTTGTAGCTTTTATTTGTCATGGAGCTGAATCCGTTCTGTTTCTGTCGGACATTGGGACTGTGTTCCTCCTCCTCAGTCGAAGTTTTTTTTTTTTTGTGTGTGTCTGTGTGTGTCAGCACGGAGACCAATAGTTTGTTCCTGGATTCCATATTAAACACTGATTGATTGATAATTGCTTATTGTGAAAAACATAAAAGTTAATATTTTTCACGCATGTCACGAAACTGCGTCATTTATTTCATCGGCATTCGGAAACGCATGATAAAACACCATGAGCAACTTAGTATAACAATGACTCGGGGGCCATAGCCAAAGACACCTAACAAAAATCAGACTCGATCACAATATTTCACCGAGGCGCCTTTCCGTTCGTTCGTGACACTCGCCAACTATTCAAAAGCAGCCAACAGCCGCTATTTTCACATTAGACATTGAACTAACGAGAGGGCACTAAAAGACTCGGCGTCTTTCTCCTTAAGAAACCTGAAGGGAAGATGAATCTATTTCAGGACAATGCCCAAGGATCAGTCGGAACCTATATGGTGGAAAAAAGGCTAACTGTCTTAGCCGAGAAATTACCTCGAACACAATGACTTAGGCGTTCGCGTCTGTTATAATCACCGCGTGCGTGCAGGAACCAGACTCGCATGTAGCGTTTGCGCACGCGCAATACTGACAGCAGCGCCACCCAGCGACGTGACCGCAGAGCCACGTGTCCCTGCTGCATCCCTGCTGCAGCCGGTTTGAGGTCCAGTTTGGTTAGACACTCGTTGGCTATACGACCGAGGTGTGAGGAACGAGTGGACGATACTTAGCTTGCGGTGACTCAGCACTTTTTTTGAAGTCGGCAGGCAACCCTGCCATCATAAGATGGCGGCAGCTAAAGCAGTTTGGGCAGTCGTTAAAGTTGTCCTTTCCGTTCTCGGGATTCTTTCCAAAATTAAAAGGCCAGGGGAGGAAAGCGCTATGAACGTGGGGAAAACATTGAAGCCCCTGGACTGCAAATGGCGTAAGTATTTTACGACTTTATTGCGCATGCTTATTCTGTGATGGACAGTTTAAGAGGTCGAGGGCGTGGTTTAGTATATTCACCCTTCGTGCTTGGCTCTTCTGCGTTCTCATCGGTGATGATGATGATGCTTTGTAGTCACTACTCCCTGTTTTTCTTAAAATGTCGGTGGCCATACCCGGTTTCACTTGAAGCCTGACCGCAGCCGGCGCTGCCGTCCGATGAAGCCAATTAAAAGCGACAAAAAAAGGCGTCGTTTGGGCACTCGTCATGCGTTCGCTGGTTCGGAGACAGCGAGCAAACAAAGGCTCTGAGCGTCGTGAGGATTCACTTTTGGTGCCTTTTGACTGCCCTCGTGAGATTGTGGCGTTGGCTCGATCCGGTCGAACCTGAAGTGAGAAGGACTATATAAGGTGATTAATGTAAGTCACCAGACGAGTTGACGGGCATCGAACACTGTGATTCGGAGGTTATTTTCTTGCCTGGGGTTGACGATTTCCTCCTTGCGCTTTCTGAAGCCGAAAGCGATATCGGGGATTACGGGACGCACGAATATCTCTAAAGACATAGATGGGTGGATTCTAATGGTTGGATACCATTTTCAACGGGCGCTAGCCTTCGCCAGCTATAGCATTGCGGCATGGAAGCTCCGGCTGCCCGAGCAACGATACCGGGCTAGGGGACTATAGAGTATAGACGCTTTCAGCGAATGGACCTTTTCCGAGAAGCGTTCTGCGCACGCGCGAGCGCCCGATGCCAAGCGGCGGAAGTCGGCACGAAAAATCGAGGAAATTCGGAAGGAGGCTGTGGATCAGCGAGTAGAACACGTAATTTCCGCATATATATAATTGTGTTACACAAAAAAAGAAAGTGGACGGAAAGAAAAACACGACGTTTGGGTCGTGTTTTTCTTTCCCCTCTTTAAAGGGATACTACTCAAAATATAATTATTGCTTCTTGGTATGGGGGAATACGACCGCTACAAACATAAAACTGATACATACTCTACAAAAAAAAGCTGTTCGTATTATATGTAATACTGAGTATAATAGTCATTCTAGTCCATTATTTAGTAAGTTGAATATTGTACAGATTCCTAATCAGTATTATTATAAACTTTTTCTTGCATTGAAAAGATCCTTTTGCCAAAAAGAAAATATATTCATGTCTATTTCCAACCTTAGGATGAGGGAGGTTACCTATGAAACTAGGTCTGCAGACACATGGTTAGTGCCGCACTCCAGAACGAACTACGGTAATCAGACGTTAAAATATATAGTACCTCGTTTTTTAAATCGCCTGAGTGAGTTGAATGTCGAAGTTTTGAATGAAACTATAAAAAATGTACGTTCCATGTTTGTGAGAGAGTGCCCCTGGAATTTGTAATACTTGGCTAAATCGATTACTTTTCCCTCTTCCCCCCTCCCCCATCTAATGTTGTTTATTATAGTTTATTTTTGTGCTATAAGTGTGATGGTGAAAAAAACTTTCTGTGTATGTACATGCTGTCCTCTTTCGCTGCTGTGGGGAGGCAGAGGCTCGTCAAGCAACAACTGAGTTGCTTTTTTCTCTGTCTCCCCTCTCCAAACGGAGAGAAATAAAGAGTTTGAGTTTGAGTTTGAGTTTGAAATTTCGGCGCTCATTTTTTGGTCTATATCTGTTCAAAAGAGCAGTATCACATGGAACATACCAATATCTTGTTAAAAAAGTCTCGAAAAGGAATTTTAAAACGAATTAAACGATTAGCAAAGAGCACCTGGTGGATGTCGCTAACGCCTCGTTTGTAATGCTCGTCTAGGAACCTTGACAGCTAGTGACGGAGGTTGTCTCGCCTCCGGCCACGACGAGAGAAGGGGGGAAGGAGGAACTCCCCTCTTCCCGAGAATCCCTTTTGTGTGTCGCAGAAGTCGCTATTGTCCCCCTACAAGATTATAGAAGATTAACCCGTCACTCAAAATTCGTACAAAAGCAGCCGCTTCGGTGGCTGGAACGACTAGGCCGTCCTCTCGGCGTCAGCCTCGCCGTAGCTTTGCTCGTCTCGAGACGACCTACGTCACGATTGCGTTGGATGTCACGTGCTCTAACCTGGGCCTTCTCCGAGCGCTTGCCAGAGTGGGCCGTTTATAACAAAAAATACAGCCACCAGGATCAAAATACAAATGTGCGATTGTCATTTACGGGTATTGTGGATCATATTCAACCTATTTTTGAACACGACGGGAATATTTCAAATTTCGTTGAAGTATCCCTTTAAAGTCGCTTTAGGCACGCGCCGCAGCTCAGAGAGCGAAGAAACTAGTAGCGTAGCTCCCATTATCGATTGGTAGCGCAGGTAGGTCAGTTCCTCGATTTTTAGTTCGTGCAGCCACCGCCTGGTGCCGTCGGTATGTGGAAAAGGTCCATTAGTTATTTGAGCTGTCACCAGTCGGCGCGCCCTCCGCGCGCTTTCCGGGCCGCCATAGCTGACCTCCAGTTTCTCGCCTTCGGTCCGCGTTATGAGCTGAACAGGCCACCACCGGAGCTTTGTTTTCGTGTTCTTTTACGTTCCGCGTTGAGATCGTGTGTTTTCATTACCTCTTTTCGATATTTTGGGCTTTTATTTAATCATCTGATATCTATATTTCAACATAGCTCTTGTATTTTTTTATTTATAGAATGTAATCGGACAGCGAATGAATCAACGATACAAGATTGTGGCCCAGGCTTCAGAGACCATGTGAGTTATCACATGCTTACGTTTTTGTCGCTAATAAAGGGCAGTCAACACCATTGCGACATATGCAAATTTGAACTGACGCAGTAAGGCTATCAAAGTCGTGCTTCTCGCTGTATGTGCGCGCTTGTTTACATAAAACCGAACCGCGTGTAAGCGATTTAGCGTGCGACGAGACGAGCGACGGCGACAACGACGGGAGTCAGCGACGGGCGACGGAGATTTCTCAGTGTCGCCCGTCGCGTCGCTCGTTTTTTGGATTTCTAGAAAACGTCGCTCACCGTCTTGGTCGCTTGCTCCCGTCGCTTCCATGCGGTTTGCTTCGTCGCGCGACTGACCGAGCGACAGCGAAGCGGGTCGCCGTCGCTTGTCTCGTCGCTCGCGAAATCGCTTACATGCGGTTTATACTTAAATAATTTTGATGCACACAGCATTGAACCATTGGTTCCTCGATATTAAGTATAAACCGTATGCAAGCGATTTGGCGAGCAACGAGACAAGCGACGGCGACCCGCTTCGCTGTCGCTCGGTCAGCCGCGCGACGAGGCAAACTGCATGAAAGCAACGGGAGCAAGCGACCCATACGGTGAGCGACGTTTTCTAGAAATGCAAAAACCGAGCGACGCGACGGGCGACAGTGAGAAATCTCCGTCGCCCGTCGCTGACTCTCGTCTTTGTCGCCGTCGCTCGTCTCGTCGCACGCTAAATCACTTACATGCGGTTCGGCTTTACGGAAACGATGTCTAAAGCGCGCACACGCAGCGAGAAGCACGACTGCGATAGCCTTACTGCGTCAGTTGAAATTTGCATGTGTCGCAATGGTGTTGACTGCCCTTTATTAGCGACAAAACGCAAGAATGTGATGAACTTACATGGTCTCTGGAGCCTAGGCCATAATCTTGTATCGTCGATCCATTCGCTGTCCGATTCCATTCCATAAATAAGAAAATACAAGAGCTATGTTGAAATATAGATATCAAATAATTGAATGAAAGCCCGAAATATCGAAAAGAGCTAATAAAAACACACGATTTCAACGCGGAACGTAAAAGAACACGAAAACAAAGCTCCGGTGGTGGCCGGTGCAGCACACAACGCGGACCAACGGCGAGAAACTGAAGGTCGCCTATGGCGGCAGGGTCACGTGACGCGAAGATGGCGGCGCCCATGAAATGTTGCCTGAAAGGGTCTATAGACTAAGCACAGGAAAAGCGACATGTCACAGTCTGCATTTTGAGATTTAAAAAAACTACGGAAACCGCAACCACAGTGATCATTTTAGGTGTGATTCGAGTTTAGAATGTTTCGTGGTCCCGCGAATTTCGGAGTAGAATATTGGAGTTGAGAAAAACAAGCGTGAGACGGGGATGTACAATTTATAGCCATTTACGCTTCAGCGTAACGACCATTCCGCCAACGGATGGATGGGTGGACGGAGTCTAACGGCTGTACCCTTTATAATGGGCGGCAGCTTGCGCCGCCTGGCCTAGAAACTAAAATCCAAAAGTATGATGATTCCTCCCTACGCCCTTCTAAGCCGATTTCAGGCTTGCAAACACTGTTGCCAGCGGTGTTGCACGTCTCACTCAAGAGCAGGAACGAAAACTCGTTTCTCCTTCCTCCTGAATCTTGGAACGGGTTCCCGTTACGAGCTCCAATCGTTTAACTGGAACGAAATCCCGCTGCGTCTTTAAGGTTAGAACGTGTCGTTACCTCAACCATACGTTTGCGCATTTCATTCAAAAATTGTGCTCAATAAACCGTAGATAAAATGAAGCGAGCAAGTAAAAAATATCCACATCAAACTACTTGTCCAGTCGCCACGATCATTTTTTTTAGTTCTTTGTGTTTCACAATGTTTCGGACACTTCTCCATTCGTTGGAGTCGGAAGTGGAAATAGTCAATAATAAAAAAGCTTAAACGTCTACTAAGTTCGGGTAAATTTGCAGAGATATAGACTTTTAAAAAAGATAAAAAAAATCGAAGGCCGTTTTTATTGCCGTGTTCTCGAAAGTCTAACGTGTTCCCGTCCCAGTTCCACCGATGCAAGATGGAACGGCGGCGTTCTTCCGTTCCTCCTGAAAGGAACGCGTTCCCGTAACGTCGTTCTTTGGAACGCTGTGCCAAACAACACCGGTGTTCAGTTATCCGAATCTCTTTGTGAAATCGCAGGAACTGCTTTTCCGTGTTCCGGTAGCGTTAGAAAAAGCTTCACGACAAAGCAAATCGATATCGCCCAAGCTTCCCAACTTTGTATGATCGCCGCTTGCGTTCGCTCTGCACCGAGCACCAAAATGGCGGCGCCCACGAGAACATCGGGAAATTGAGTGTCCGTACCCTAAGTGCAGTAAGTTATACTGGCTCTAGTGCAATTATTACGCAGGATGCGGTATTGGATGCATATAACTTGCGTTGCGTGCAGACGTTGTGGGTTCTCTGACATGCTCTCGTCTCCTAAGGCGCTTGATTCAGGCCCCCTGCAAAGGCTAGTCGGAGTAGAAATACCGATATTGAAGCGACGAGAAGGTATAGTGAACGACAGGAGCGCAGATGATGTTCAGGTTGTTTCCTCCGTTCTACGGCGTTGTTATCGGCGAACGTTGCATTCTACTGGCCGCGGATTAATAATGATATGCTCGGACTTCGCCGAGTCCGAAGTCTCTTAAGTTGTCCATGAGTATAGTAAGGTCACTTGCCTTACTGGCAAGAGGCAATAACTGGCAGTGAGTAAGGCCTTTACTTCAGTAAGGCAAGTGACAATAAAAGCAAGAGGCCGTATGGGTTACTTTCCTTTATGCAGCGCCGCGGTTATCCTAAACAACAATAACAAACAAAAACAACAACAAGAGCAACAACAAGAACAACAAGATCAAACAAGAGCAACAACAAGAACAACAACAACAATAACAATATTCAATCAATCAATCAATCAATCAATCAATCAAGGTTTGTTAGAGTGTCCAGGGACAACCTCGCGGTTTTGGTGCTGGCACACTTATAACTACAAATTAATAAAAGCACGAAAAACACAATTTTACACAAGACCCAACAAATGCAGAAGGGTAACAAAGATAGGAATTCTGCTGGTGAGAATCATATTTTCGAAGGGAAGTTGCAGCGTGCAAAGTAAATGCGAAGCAGCGAGACATCTGCAACGCACACATATTGTAAAAACAATAAATTTCACACAGTCGGACATTCACCACTTTTCAGTCCTGCTCAAGCATGAACAGGTTTACAATAAATGGATTGAAAGCCCCATAGCACGAGCCAAATATATCAAGTACTTCCGAGTGACGATTAGAACATTCAGCCTACTTGAGGATTGGGACTAGCTGATTAAAAGCTCGAGAGATATAAAAAGATGACTGAAGACGTGTACGTGCGCATGGAACTCTAAGACTGACTTGAGACAAGAGGTATGGTGAATCAATTTGGCCGTGCGTGACATTAAACAGAAACAACGAATCTGCTTTCTCCCCACGCCGGTGCAGGCTAAGAAATTTAAAAAGTTTTAGCTCATCTTCATAATTCTTACGAGGTACATCCTTCTTAAGATAGCGATGCTTCATGATAGAAATGAATTTCTTTTGAACTCGCTCAATCCCCACAGAATTGGTTTGGGAAATTGCATTCCACACAACTGAGGCGTACTCCAGCTGTGACCTTGCTAGAGAACAGTACAATGTGAGAAACGCAGGCGGGTTTTTAAACTCTTTCGTTACACGACATGCAACGCCCACCTTGGTTACATGGCCATCGAACCTCAGGCTTGAGTCAAAGTCGACACCGCGATCTTTCATTTCATGGAAACGAGACAGGATTTCGCCGTGGATATTATATAAACAAGAGGTATTATGCGTCTTACGGAAACAAGTCATGACCTTTGCTTTAGAACGGTTTAAACAAAGATCATTATCTAAGCACCACCGGAAGAAGGAGCATGCGTCTTCCTGAAGCTTAGTGCAATCCTCTGGCGTCACTGCTTCCTTGTAGATTTAGTATATCATCCGTATTGAAGAAGCATGGAATTCGAAATAACTCGAGAAACATCATTTACAAAAATTGAAAACAAAAGGGGACCTACGACCGATCCCTGAGGAACACCAGATCATGTCTTGTACAACGAAGATGGCGAATTGTTGACACGCACGTATGCGTTTCTGTTGCACAAATAGCTCTTCAGCCACTCAAATAATGAGCCAAACACACCGTAGGTGGAAAGCTTGGACAATAGCATCATGTGATTAACAACTTCAAAAGCCTTACTCAGGTCGAAGTAAATGATAATAATAAAAATCGTTCAGCCTTTCCACTCTCGTGAAGAAGGAAGATCAGCGGAGCTGTACTCGATACACTGTGTGCTTCTTCTTCGTCGTCGTCTGTTTTTCGCGCTGTTTCCTACGATGAATTCCCATTAACGCGCCCAACTATCCATTCTTCTATTATAGCTGGAAAGGTTGGCGCCTTCTACGAGCGACCGTGGAAACCATACTGGTTGTGTGCTTGCCGCCGTCGCTTATAGATGGCGGTAGCTGTCCAGGCAGGTTTGTGTCGACATACACGGACACGATCCTGGGGAACCTTGCCCTTAACAGCTCCGCTGTAATA